>OZ005650.1:60388217-61028217 GCA_963930645.1 Salticus scenicus | reverse complement strand
ACAGAAGCCAGCGGGAACATTAACTGCGGTTTCGACTGATTTCAAAGTTTTTTTAAATTTTTGATAATGATAGGGATTTTTCCTATTTTATTTAAATATAGGGACCAGCGAATGTGGCAAAGCTTGCTCGTATTACTCTACACATCAAGCTAATGTTATCAAATATTAGGGATATTAATGTTATCAAATGTTAATGTTATCAAATATTATCTTACAATTTTAATTATTTAAGAACAACAGTCAACAGGGTAATTTTTATCAACATTTTAACTATTTGTTTATCTTACATAATTAATATAATGTATAAACAGAAAACTTGCTTAAGAAAAGTTTTTAATGTTTAATATTTTCTATATAAGTTGTTATTCACCTGCATCTAACATAACAAAAAAGCCTTAACATAATTTTGAACCGACTCACAGTCATGCTAACTATGAAATTAAGCCTTTGTATCTTATCATTTTCGAAATATATATATATGAATTAAAATTAAATTATCACGGTTACTAAAAAACTTAAACATCACTTAAATACATCTTCGCAAAACCATGACATCATAAAAATTTAAAATACATTAGACAGATGTATGGAGTAATGATGTCTGTTTTTCTAAAATATATAACAGAAAACTAGATAAAGCGCTTTATAACTAAATATGTTTATGTGCCATTGTTTAATTGTTCCAGCAAAATAATATGGAAAATTTTAGGTGGTTTAAAGTCAGTCATAGTGAATTAAAGGTACCATGACTGACTTTATTTAAACAAGCTATACAAAAGTTACAAGTGCAATAAAGTTCACGTTCTTGAGGTTAAAATACATTTGTTTACATTTACGAATACCCCTGACGACTACTGGTGCCGATAGTCAAATTAAAGTAAAAATTATACCATCATAATTCTAAACGAAAATATAGTATGTTTTATCAAAAATGTTACCCAGTTATTAAAAATGTTAAAACACCAGTGTTCGTCAGGGGTGACGAGCACTGGTAAAACGTGCAAAATATGCACCAGTAGTCGTCATACCTTAAAAACCTTTATATTATGTCAAATTTTAAAAAGTTGCACATAAATCGTATTCTGCATTTCATAAGCATTACATACAATGCTTTATGAGCAATGTCAAAAGCAGCAAACAACAAAATACATCAAGAAATGCATATCTATTCCCTTAATCATTTGCTTTACGTTGACTCATTTCAATTGTAATTTTACGTATACTTCCCTTATTTTGTTTCTCCCTACTCTTACCCAATAGTTGAAATCGAACTTTTTATGTCATAATAAGCAGAAAGCTTTGGATGATCTTATGCGGGTAGATTCAAATTCATACAGGTTATAAAACGGTTATTTTAACACTTCTTTTAAGAGGGTGACGACTACTGGTGCAGATTTTAGGGGTGACGAGCACTGGTGTCTTTGCCCTAGATAGTTTTGCGATTGGGATATTTACTTTCTTCTACTCAAAACATTAGAGATTAACAAAGATAATTGCTAAATATTTGCATTTAACATTGGAGAAGTTATTTGAGGATGATTGCTTTATGTATATAATTAGAATTGCAATCTTGTCGAGGTGATTACAAAGCCAGAGAAATTACATCAATCATTTATTGTTATTATTTATAATTAAATAAACATTTCGATTTTCATATAAAAGGAAATGACAATATATATTGATGTAAATGTTACAATAAATGCAATTAGAACAGTTATTGTTCATGAAGCTTTAAAAAATGTATAATAGTATGTTTAAAATATATATACAAAGAGAGACAGAGAGAGGAATTTTATAAAAGTGCTAATATTTTTTTAATTGGAATAAAATTTACTTCTATGTTTTTTTTAAGAATAAAATTTTAAATGTATTGCATAATGTTTGATAAATATTTTATTTGGTATAATTTAATATAATTAGAAAATTTAACGATTTTATTAGGGTTTGTGCCATGAACCCAGATATAATCCATGCCCTAATAACATTTCAGTCACTGAGACCCCCCTGTTAAAGTTGAAAAAGTTTCCTCGCTATATACATGTTTGTGTGCAAATCGTTAATAGTCACAAAATTGTTGGATTGACTTGCAATATATGAATGACTGAACATATGATTTTGGTGTTTATAGCAATTATGAGTTGTTTACAGGTACACACACACAATAATAATAATAATAATAATAATAATAAATCATACAGTTACGGTTTATGGACAACACATCTTTTAACTTCAATTTCAAACGGTTACACTGCATAAATAATTAGAACAGAATTATTAATTGAAAGTCTTGATGGTGATTTCTGTAGAAAATTGTATGCATACATTAAAAATTAGTTTTACAAAGCTATACAAAATAATCATGGGGTTTTTTTGAAAAGTGTTATATCCGTATTTTGTAAAAAAAAGAAAATATTTTGCGAGGGAAGATCTTCCGGTTGAGAATCGAAGTCATTGATTTCTGTTTGTATACACCCCGATAACCGTCTTAAAAAATCCTACGAATGACTTAAAAATTTACATAAATATTTACGAGTTACACAGTGTTTTCGGTCTATATAGTGTTTTAGACTCATGTATAGGGTACAAGAAAGCGGTTCATAACCTTATTGCTTATAGACGGAATTTCCTATAAGCGCAATTCATTTTGCTTTTAAACGGAACGCTGCATTTGTTTTTCGTTACGTTGCATTTGTTTCTGTCTACGCTGCATTTGATAAATATAAATGTATTATATATTATTATATAATATATTATTATATATTAATATAAATTAGTAAGAGGCTTAAGAATATGATTTCTGCTGAGAATGGTTTGCATACGTTAAATGAATACACTGTAAAAAAAAAGAAAAAAAAAAAAAAAAAAAAAAAACCTGTTTGCTGCCAGAAATTTTCTGTTACACAGAAAAATACGTTCTGTCAACGTAATTTTTCCGTAACTTATGCGTATTTTCTGTCATTACAAAAAATTTCTGGCAGCAAACAGGACTTTTTTTTTTTTTTTTACCACAGTGTAATTTACTGGGCTGTACCAAATATTTCTGACGCATCGTAACTACTAAATGTTTTTTTTTTTTTTTTTTTTTGGTGATATACCCAATCGTTTTTACTGTCTATCTAGAAATTACAGAGATAGCAAGCTTTGCTTACTTCCCAAATCACTATATTTAAATGAATTCTCAAAATTGAATCACTAACTTTTTATATAACTTTACAGATAAAAACTATTTAAGAAAAATTTCACTAAAATCACTTTGAACATCAGTTCGAGTAGCCTCTGCCTTCAGCAGCATCTGCATCTCCTGTGCTATGTTGGCTCAGGTCTATACAATCAGGTCTCATTGCCTGTCGCAAAGCCTTTTCCAGGCATTTTAGTTTAGTTATTTATTGAACGACAAATGGAGCTGCCATTCTTCAAGAACTATGAATTCACAAATGGATACTATGAATTTACAGATGGATATATCTCAGCATGAATTATACATTTTCATTTCGGTATCATGTGTTAGCAAGACTCAATCACTCTGTTTTATTTCCCCTCACTGTGTAAAAATAGTTTTTTAAGTAAAATAAATTTATAATTTTAGTACAATCAATATAAATATAAGTGTTTATAAATATTTTTTTTATTTAAAATTTATTATGTTTAATGTTTTCTACTGTATTACAATTTGATTTCAGTAAATATAATAAATAAATAAATAAATGAAAGATTTCACCTTCAAATGAATGAATGAATCAAATAAATACAAAATAAACAGCTTATTGCCTTTAATTAAAGATTTTGCTTTTAAATGAATAAATTAAATAAAAAATAATAAGATTTTGCTTTCAAATGAATAAATTAAACAATTAAAAATACTTTGAGAGCCGTTGTTAAGATACGTAGACGTTTGAAATGAAAGAATAAATTTTAGAAAATGAATGTCAATAAATAAAATTGAAAAATAATAATAATATTAAAAACTCAAATTCGAAAATCGAAAAATCTTGATTAGGTGTACTGCATACATGCAGGATCCAAGGTACCCCACTGCTAAATTTAGTAGCTCTGCGATTAGTAGTTTGAACATCAGAACATAGACAGACCACACACAAATTTACACACAGACAGCTGTCTTTAATTATATAGATAAACAAAAAATGATTATTCTGTAATGATTATTAGAATATGAACTTTGATGCTATGATGTTGATCCATTAGTTAAAATTAGCTCGCCCTTTCTATCTAAAATATGTTTATCAAATTTGGTCAAAGTTATAAATTTTACTAAAACATTGCAATCCAGCATTAGTCAGATTTATTTATTATTTATAGATAGAGAAGAGATGTTCGGAATTATCCATAAAGCATTTCAAAAAGCAAGGTCGCTCTGCCGGAATTTCCAGGTACATCAGGATTCACGGATGAAAATTTCCCTTAGTTAACAAAAAACAGTTAATTTTTTTTTTTTTTTTTTTTTTTTGTGTGTGTGTGTGTGTGTGTTTTGGGGTATAAAAAACATTGCGAAAATCATTCGTAAATCCTCACAGATATTTGTAACTTTCTAATGAGCAAATAGTACCGGCCAGATGTCACCCGGACAATTCAATGGGTACATTCTTTGACTTGTCATGCAAAAACCCAAGTTTGATTTCTGGTATTGTAACTTTGTGCTTTAAAATTATTTCTGTCTTTGCATGTAAAATATCGTTCTTCATTTTACTTTATAGTCGAGAAATATGTTCCCGTAACATTAATATTGTTTCTATAAACGAAATAGTCATTAATAAATTATAAAAAATCCTTACTATTTATTAAAGAACTTTTATATTAAATTATAACAACAATTTCGAAATTATTATTAGAGATAAATTCCAATCGAAAATAAAACACACTTTCATTGGATATCGATTTTTTTTTCTTTTATAAACGTACATTTTAAACAAAAAATTATTAAGTTTTGAAACTAACTTAATTTATTATACTTAATATATTTTTTTTTTAATTCAAAACTTTTGTTTGTTTGTTTTTTAATATCTTCTTTTATTTAATATAGCTATCTACTTTATATAGCATATATACTGATCCTATATATTTTATTGTACATGTAGTGAATCACGCTTAATGTGTACATCTAAACACCCTTAAATAAATAAAAAAATATTATAATTATTACATAAGTAAAACTTTAAGAGCAGATATTAAATCTGTACTGATAAGTATAAAGGAGTTAAGTCCAAAAATGTCGATTTTGACTTAAGTACATAGTCAGACCCAGAAAAAAATTCTCTATCCATTGGTATAAAGGATTTAAATTAATGCCATTTTGTCTTTGAGAAAATTCCTTCGTAAAAAACTATTCAAGTCAGAAATTTAGCATTAATCTTTGTATAAAATATTTAATTCATTTTTTTTTTTTTATTAAATGAAGGTTGACAAACACTGAACGGTATAAAGGGTATAAACCAACCTAATCCCTTTCTCCTAATCGATTCTTCTGATTAGTTTTTAGTTAGTTTAACTTTATTTTTCGTCTCCTGAAAAATCAAGAATATGGGCTTAAATCCTTTATACTTATCAGTACAGAAATATAAAATAAAATTTGAAAATACCAGTTTTCTCCATTATACTAAAATCTAAAATAAATTTTTACCTTAAAAGGAAAGAAAAAGACAAATTCAGTTGCAAATTTTTATAGGATGTTCAAAATATGATTTTGTTTTCAATTATTTTTCCTAATTAATTTCGTATCGTAGATTTGCTGCCTTTTTAGTTGCTTTCAATAAAGATTTAATAGTATTAATGATTCTTTGGAAAGGGGAAATTAGATTTGCAAGCGAATTGTAAGTTTATTCACAATTTTCTCTAATTATCATTTATCTCCTGATGAAAATTATAAGAAAGTTTTACCACTCTTCTCGAAATTTTAATACAAGTATTTATTATACATTTTTTTCATTCAATCATTTATTAATCTTGCATTATGAGAAGTATTTTAGATATCCCAGTACTTAGTTAACATTTTAATTGCTCAAACAAAATCTTAACTTTAGAAAATTAATTAACTCCTTTGTTTCATGCATGATATATCCAAAGTTTGTCGTTTTTCTTCTTTTCAAAATTGGAATAAAGCTTCCTTTTCTCAAGAAATTTAGATTATTTTAATCTGACTTCAAAATTCAAAGGTTAAATTCCTGTGATTTAATTAAAAAGAAAATTTATTTTTTTATTTGTGATATTAGATTAAATACAATTATTTTCTTGAAATAATTTTTCTTACACGTTACATTTTATCAAGGAAAATATATTTTTATTAAATAAATGCAGTATCTTATGAATAAATTTAATAAAATATGTAAAAATTTCATATTATAATGACAATTTGAAGTGAAACAATTTATGTATGAAAGCAAAAAATGATTACAAAATAGTCTGGAATAGAAATACTTTCTCTCGTCTTACACGTATGTATATAATATTATACGAAGTATAAAATGAAATACATGAGATAATTATAACATTTTTTCAGTTGATTATGATTTATAATTATAATTTTGGGTTTCTGATTTACATAGATGCAAAAAATATCTCTAACTGAAAATGATACAGACTAAATACTACTTAAAAATAATTTCTACTTGTTTCGTTTCACTTTTATTCCGTGTCTCAAACACAATCACTTAACAAAAACATAATTCTCTTTAATATATAAGGCAACCTATCACAGCTAGGATAAAAAAGAAAAAAAAAAGTTTTCATTTTCATATTGCAGTACATTTTTTCTTCTTTAAATAATTTATCATTACTTTGTACTTGCCCTAAAAACTATTGTTTTTCGCTAGGATAAATTCTTCCGTATAATTTGTAAAAACAATGCAGTTGCATTTTTCACGATTATATTTTTAACATTGTAATTTCTTCTATATGTAATTATTGAAAGAAAAAGATTATCTCGTGAATGAATTTTTATAATAGCCGTTGCGTTCCTAACTTAAGTTAAAAAAAAAAAAAAAAAAAAAAAAAAAAAAACTGAGTAAATATTTTGTGTAATATTATTTAAACATTATTTTTTATTTCTAGGGATAATTTACAGAATCTTGATACATAAAATCGTTTGTCCTCGGTGAGTGATTCATCATCGCCCAGTCCAAAGCCTTCGACCAAGAAGCATGAATTTTGTGACGATGTTCCTTTTGTAACGTAGGCAACCACTGAGAAGCGATTTCACAAAATTCGCCCCCCCAAGGGTGGGAGGGAGGGCAAAACGTGATTTTACAAAATCCTTTATATCTCAAACAAAAAAAGATATCCGTAAAATTTTTGCTTTAAAACACAGCTAATACAAATACCTAAAAATCAATTTCTGGAATTTTAGAAGTTTGGTCCACAAGAGGGGTGCGTGGCAATATGTGATATTCCACATGAGCAAAAAGGGATCTCACAAAAAAAAAAAAAAAAAAAAAAAAAAAAGCTTCATATCTCAAAGGAAAAAAAAAACAGATATACGTGAGACTTATGATTCAAAATATAGCTAACTTAAATACCTAAAAACCAATTTCTGGAATTTTAGAAATTCGGCCCTTAAAGGGGGACAAGGGGCAAAACGTGATTTCACAAAAACCTTTATATCTCAAAGAAAAAAAACTGATATCCGTAAAATTTCTGCTTTAAACATATATTTAACACAAATATCTAAAACCCAATTTTTTGAATTTGAGAAATTCAACAAGTGTTGTAGCATTGGATGGTTGCTTTTAGGCGACTTTATTTTACACAATACACCACAGATTCTCTATTGGATACAAATCTGGGCTGTTACCTGGCCAGTCAAGCACTTTCATTTTCTGTGCTCTCAGATATTTCTTGACAATTTTCACCCTGTGACACGGAGCTCCATCATGCATGAAAATTGACATTTATGAACACGCATGTTAAGATTCAACTTCTCACGAAACAAATTAAACAGTCAGACGTTTTTTTCTCCTAAAATCTTACAGTTCAGAAAAAGATGTTACTTTTTTCTGACAGAAAAAAGCTTAGTATCTTAAAAGATTATATTAGAAAAAAAGCTTAGTATATCTGCTTAGTATACCTCGAAATATTTTCTAAAGAAATGTAATTTCTTTTGAAACAGCACATAGCAGAGCAAAACCCTTATCTCTTGTGACTTACAGAGTTCACTATTTTGACAGTTTCGTATCAATTTTAAAGAGGTAAAAACGTCCGCTGTTTTATCCAATATTTTCCTGTTAATGAAGAACCTAGACGCCAGCATATCTTGCTTATTAGCTTCTGATTTAGGATAGTAGCTATCTAGCACACCTGCGTACCAGGTCTCGTTGCGAGATTTCTTTGTCGCCGTAGTGTAATGAAAATAGGCAGGAAGCCATCGCATTTTCCTTATTCTCCTAATACTGTAATATCACCAAAGTTTACAGCTCTTTTCTTGATATAGTTGCTATTAAACATATATATATATATCCTAACATATGCTTTGCGGCTTAATGCGGAAAATCAAATATATCATGCGTAGTAGGGTTAACGTTTTTAGATGATAATTTTCTTCAAATCATTACTAAATGTCGCCAAATTAAATACATGTATGATAAGATTGTTCCTAAAATGTTTTTATAAATCTTTATCTATATTCTATTCATATTAAAATATAGGAACAAGTATACATTGTTAATTAACAATGTTAGTTTAAAAATATAAATAAATAAAAAACTTTTGGAAATCGGAACTTAAATGTTTTTATACAATCTAACTCCAATGAAATGGGCGGGATAACCCTACTCATGATGTACACATTCACTTATTACTTTCCGTTAAATATGTTTCTTTAAATAAATCCACTACGTTCTTTAAAGATTTAGAATGTTTACCTCAGAGTATTTTTTAAGAGTTTATGCACAATGTTTGTTTAGAACTAAAATTTCAATCTTTTAAATGAAGATGTAACAATAATCAAAATAATTCATTTTTGAACTGTACATAATTTTGTAAAGATATATAAAAAGTGATTCTGCTGTAAAATGAAGTGTATAATAATAAAATTTACGCTAATTATTATTTTTTTTAACAAGTTTTAGAATAAATGTTCTTACAGTCTGAAAGCGCATGTTTATAAACAGGAAAACCACACTACTATAACGACAATCTAGGTGTGCTACATTTCGCAAATATTTATTATTACATATGAGATGTATTTCATTGCATCATTCATGCCTTTTTAAAAAATTAATTGTTAAAAGCAATTCTTTTAAAAAGCGTTTTGGAATAGACCTTAATCCTAATTATTGCAAAGATATTTCACAAGTCATAGCAACAATAACTTTTGCGATAATATAACAAATAATTGGTTTTATCTTTTACAATCATACCTTTGCAACCAAATCAAATTAATTACGATAAAGAATGAATGTCAAAACAAGATTATTTTAATTAATTTCTCTGTCTCTAAGATATGAAATGTAATAGATATAATTATTATTGCAATTCTCAGAAAATAGTAAGGAAATAATCCGTATCATCGTTAATTTTAAATAACTTTAGCAATTGTGCAAGAATTTATCGGAATAGAACCAATTAAATACTATAATTTTTACAATGTTATTTCTTAGTAAAGGCAGAGTCCAATGGCTCAAAACGGTACAATTAGTATGCTTCTCTTTACGTGTAAGTTATGCATTACATAATTGCATTCCATTAAATACGGTTTTCGAAATAAATATGATATATTTTGTCGAAGATTATCATGCTTTTCTTTTGGTAAACTTTATAAAATCCTCAATAATTTACAAACTCTGAATTATATAAAAACAATTAAACATATATTGTAACTAAATTTATTTTTGAAATATGAATAAATCATTTATAAGTCTCATATATTGACTTAATATATGAGAACACGAAACAAATTATATTGTTATATAAATAATAAAAGTAATTATAAATATGTATCAATATTTGTTTTTTAATAAAAACAAGAATTTTTTTTTATTATTATAGTCCTGCCAATTATGCTAATTTATCCGTAATAGCGTTAAGCTCCACCTATTTTTCACACCAGTAAATTTGTCGTGTAGTATTCAGCAGTTTGTACTCACTATTAAATAAGAATACTATTACTTTGCAAATAAATTGGTGGGAGTAAAAGGCAGGACCCAACACTATTACGGATACATTAGCATAATTTACAGGTCTATAATTAAAACAAAAACGAGAAAAGTTGCGATTCACAAAAATTATTAGCACTTTGCAACTGTACTCGTTCCATCGTTTAAACTTCATTATACCTTGTATATGTGATCACACAACGAAGAGAAAGAAAAAACAGACAGACAGATTGACTGAATGAAATTATAATCACTCTTTAACACTGGGAGAAAATATTAAAATAAGATACACAAATGGAAATGCAATTCCAGCAATTTCCATTATAGCCCTTAATGTATCTGAATATTTAATATCGCACCGTAAATCTTAACGTTAAACATATAATATTCGTTAGAAAACATTTATTTTTATTATTATTTATAAATAATAAATTACGATTTCACTATTATTTGTTCAGTACAAAGTTATTTAACCCTATAAGGCACCCAGTTCCATATGTGGAACACCAACTTTAATCGTTCCTATAGCTATAAAACTATTAGTAGCGACATCTCTTGACATCTTGATAGAAGCTACTGGCATTTAGCAATGTAGTAATACGAATCTTTACCTAAAGATGTCGTTCGTGTTTTTCTTATAGTGACTCAGTGTGAAATTTGAATGAAAATGATACGTTAGCCATTTGTCTGAATTCAAAAATAAAAAAAAAGAATAGTTATTGAACAGTTTTGACTCGAAAAAAATTCTGTGTGTTACAACGAAGTGTATATTTTTCAGAGGTAAGTTGTTGTTTTTTTATATTACAATAGTAACCCGTTAGTAGTCGCTTAGTTGGTCGATTTGCCGCCCATACTTCAGTTTTTCCAGAATTTTTTATTCAATAGCCACCAAAAATTTTTAGAAGTGGCATTTGATATACATAAAACGCGAATAAAATCGATTTAACGTCGATCACATTACTTCTTAAAATTATTGGTGACAGTTAAATAAAAAGTTCGCAATTTGTAATAGGTGGCGCTGTCGATAGCGACTACTAACGGGGTAAACGTATTAGTATATCATATTTTTATGTATTTTCCACATACGGTACGTTGAGCTAAAAAGTTATTTTTCCGTAAAATATGGTTTTATTTTTATAAGTTTTCCCTATCTTCTGATCACTAATTACAACCTATAAATTTTTGTCGCGCGCTAAAAAAATTGAGCCTTGTAGGGTTAAATATGATTTATAAAAATACCGGTCATAGAACACTATACATTTGCATTCTATTGGGTGTCCCTATACACAGACCAATTGTAATATTTATGCTATTTTAAATAGGGGACATGCTAAATTGGACTTTGAATAATATATATGACTTTGATGAAATTTTGAAAATATTTACGGACGCTAGAGTCGGATAGAGAGACAAATAAGCAAACAGACACAAAAATATACATTCAAATGATAATATAAGACTAATTCAAATGATAATCACTACTAAATATTGATAGAAATTAATTAAAATCCTTAGGAAAAAAGAAAATTTTATTGCAGTAACTTTTAACTTTACCCCTTAATGTATTTGAATATTTTTGTGTAGCCTTATAAATCTTAAAGATAAGCATACAATATACTCTAGAAAATCTTTTTTGTAAATAAAAATAATAAACGTCAATTTCATTATTATTTGAGCGAAATAAAGTTATCAAAATATGATTTTCAGAAATATGTATCGATGAACGCAGTGCTTGAAAATTCTGTGTACAAACCAGTGGGGGTATGTAATCCATTTTTAATAGTGAACATAATATAGCGACTTTAGATAACGCCTATCAGTTTCCAGGAATTCCACAAATATTTACGGGGTATAAACTGCGTACACACAGACATACAGACAAACCGAAGTCATAAACACTCTTTTCAAATTTAATCAGAAAAACAAGAAATAAAAATCATGTGGTACGCATTGATTATTAACATTTTCTACCTGTAAATACTCGTTGTATCGTATGACATTCAATGTTTTTTACATAAGTTATCACACAGCGAAGAAATAGATCGACAGAAAGGCAGATAAATTGAATCCATAAATAACAATTCTTAACATAAACGGAAATGCAGACCTCGTATTACAATTATAGTCCTTAATGTATCTGAATATTTTAGTGTAGCCCTGTAAATCTGAGCGTTAAGTGTAT
Source organism: Salticus scenicus (assembly GCA_963930645.1). Taxonomy (NCBI): domain Eukaryota; kingdom Metazoa; phylum Arthropoda; class Arachnida; order Araneae; family Salticidae; genus Salticus; species Salticus scenicus. Next base: position 61,015,935 of record OZ005650.1, on the reverse strand, counting down.
CATATTCTATAAATATATATTTCAGCATATTAAAAATTAATTTGAATTTCTTTGTTTTTTTTGCAGTAGAAAGTTACTTCAATATGATTTATTAAAATGTCTCTTCCAAAGCACGATGCATTGGCATTCTTTTGGGTGTCTCTGTATACAAACCACATATACCGGATTTATTAATATCAATTTAAATAGGGAACATTTCATGGTGAACTTGAAAACCATATATCATTTTTAAGAAATTCTGAAAATATTTACGGACGCTGGAGACAGACAGATGGACATATAGATAGATGTACAATCGGACAGACATAACAAATACACTAAATCAAATCATATTCCAACTTTATTGTTACAAAGTGTTAAAAACGCTTAATGTAGACGAAATTGCAATTCCAGCAAATTTCCAATATTAGCCCTTGATATAACTGAATATTTTTATGTGGCCCTGTAAATCTCAATGCGTTCATACTATGTACTATGCAAAGTATTCTTCTGTGGATATGAATAACAAATTTTAATTTCATTAAGATTTCTGCAAAGTAAAGTTATTTAAAATATGTTTTATAGAAATATCTCTCATAGAACGCAAAGCTTTGAAATACTTTCGGGTGTCCCTGTACACAAACCAGTGGTGATAATTACTCTATTTTCAATAGAAAATATCCGATAGTGAACTTGAATAATATATTTTTAATTCATTAAATTTGTGTAAAGGTATTAAAATATTGTTTATATGCTACCTACCAAATAAGTATTTAGACACTTTCGAATTTAGACGTTTTGTCCAATATCTAAAAATATTCTGTAAGAATCATCTTAAAAATTTGGGAGTTAAAAATGGCTCTGCACAAGGTCTAATACCCTACTTGTTGTAATTAAAAAAAAATGGCATTTTTTTCCCAATTTTTTAAAGAAGCCGTTATTTTCATGCATATGTGTGGTAGCCTTATAAAAATGCATGCAGATAAATGTAAGAATCCTCATAACCACATGCTATAACCAAAACTCATTTCAAACATAACTTTTTACAGGGTGATGCAAAACATTTTGATTTTACTTTTTTCTTTACTGATCCCCATTTCTTCTTCAGGAAAAATTTTTTACTTAAAGATATGAGACGTAATATGTTCTTTATACTACCAAAATTTCAAGATGATACCTAAACAACTTTTCTAGATATTTGAAAGAAAAGGCTAAATTCGAAAGTGTCCAAATACTTATTGGTAGATTGTGTAGAAATACCTCTTATAGATTTTTATATACTATTTTATACACTATTTCTTATACTTTTTTTTCTTAATATTTTCATGTGTCCCTGTACACAAACCAGCAGTGGTATTTACATCATTTTCGATAAGGAGCATCTTATTGTGAGCTTGAATAACATATATCGGTTTCCAGAAACTCTTTGAATACTTACAGGAGTTAGAGCTGGGGCATATAGACAAACCGAAGTCATAAACATTTTTCAACATTGTTGGAAAATGTTAATAAAAAACTGTCGATGTCAGGTGTTGAAAAGTAAAGAGTAAGAAACTGTTAATAAATACCATAAAATACAAAAACGTGTATATCACATAAGTTTGTTATACTAAAGTTTTCGTTGAAAGCAAGAAAACGATTTGTATATCACATCCAAGAGAATTCAAATACATTATGAGTATAACGAAATTTTTGTAGATACACCTTTACATATATAGGTTGCACTAAACTAAATAAAGTGTAAATATATTTTTTATATGCATAAAAACATATTTCGTGTATAATATGGTATGAAAAGCATTCGCCGTTCGTTTACAGGGCTACCCAAAAGAACTAAAGTATAGTAGAACAGTGTTTAGAAATTGCTAGAAATGCATTTCAGGTTCTGCTATGTGTTATTAATATAAGCCTTAATTTAATTACGCAATGTGGTGTATACATAATTTATAGATAATCTGCAGGTCTACCAATAACTAAGCAAAAGAAATTTTTCTGTTTAATGTAATTTATGGAAGTACTTTATAGTATTTCACCATGTCCAGAAAAACTACTCAGGAATAAAAAATAATTTTTCATGCCTATATAGTAAAAAATATTTTTTAAATTAAATTTTCAGAGTTCATTTTTCATATAACTACGCTTTTTGAGGTTCCTTGAATACTAGAGTCAAGTTTTTGACTTTTGGTTTTTGTGTATGTCTGTTTCAGTGTAACTTAAAAATAAATTATTGCAAGCAATCCAAATGTTGTATTTTGAAGTCTATATAAGACTGCTACTTGAAAAAATTGATCGAGATTGATAAGTTTCATTGATTGGTGCATATGAATGTTGTTTGAATAATTTTTCATTAACATTTAAAGTTAATAAGTCTTAAACTCTATAAAAGTAAATTTGCTTTAATCAAACGGGGTGGGAGATGTTAAGGGGCGGTAGAGCACACAGAATTATATTATTATGAAATTCTTGTATGAAAAGTGTGAAATTACTTATGTTACTACTATTTACTTATATTGTTACTATTATTTATATTATGTCTTGAAAGTACTTATAGGCACGGCATGAGTATTTTTTTTTTTTTTTATTAATGACTTATATTACTACTGTAATTTACATCATGTCTTGAAATTACTTACAGGCGTGTGAAATTATGCATTTATCTGTAATCTGTCTGTATAATACTGAAATGTAGAGTAACAGAAAGTCGTGTGATTGTTTAAAATGTTACATTATTGAACTATAAGTAACTCATATTCTTCAAAGCCAATTACTTGTAGCTTATGCCTAAAAACTGTCGGAACTGTAAGTATAATATCAACGGAGAAATACAAGATCAAATTCGAACTACTCTAAAACCGGTTTAAACATACCCAACTTTACAGATAGTATGTTTAACCTTTTGAAATTTCACTAAAACCGAATTTGTTTTTTATCATAACAGTACCTATATATAAAACAAATCTATCTGAACTACTTATATACAATTATCTCAGTTGAATTTATCTTTAATCATTTTTATCTGAATTATAATCGAATGACTAATACTTACAGGCAAACCTGATTTGAAATAAGGTACATTAAGCAACTTAACCTTTTTAAATTAAAATAGAATATAAACTTTCCGTCAGAGAAACATTATATATATATCTTCATTTTATTTTAATTTATTAAAAATAATTACACAAAAACTAGCATTTTGCCTTCTTTCATTAAAATGCAGTTGTAATAGAAAAATCATACATATCAAGCAGTATAAATTAATATAATTCATGTTAAATCATTCCATTTTTCATAAGAAATGATCTTTAATGTAATTAAATTTATTCTGTTTAATTCAATTTTAGATCAATCCAGTCACTTAATATTACTAAAGAAATATTTTCGGAAGAAAAATTCACTCTTAGTAAATTTAAATAATAAAATTTCAATAATAACGCTTCAAAAAAATTTAAATTGTACCAATAATGCCACAGGAAGTTATAATTTTTTTCTTTTCAATATAAAAGTTGAGAGTTTCTTTTAAATGTAATTCCTTTAAATTTTTGTGATCTCAAAATTTAATTTTTTCCCTTTGCTTTTTATCTTAATTAGAAGAAATTTTAGATGCGTAATATTTTCTTCTCAACTTCTTAATCATTTCATTTCTTTTCTTTTATTTTCAATTATGAATGAAACTCATTTTAATATTTTTATTTTTTATTTTGATAATAAATAAAACTCTTGATACTTGCATTTTTTAAGTAATAAAAAAAAAAACTTTTACGACGATCATGTATTAAAAATTAACTTAATTTCAAGAAAAACAGTAAAGATAGAAAAAATTCGTAAAACTCTTACACAAAAAAATGACTTTCTCCATTGTTTTACAAAATAATTTAGAAATCTTCCTGGAGCGGTTTTTTCTTTTTTTTTTTTTTTTTGATAAAGATTTTTAGTTATTTAATAAGATTAGTTTCAGTTATAAACTTAGTTTGCTTCAAATACTATTGCAAATTATATCGTAATATAATTTTTTATTTTCTTCCGAGTGAACTTATAATTGATCTAAGGCATAAAATATTATTAAAAACTGAAGAAAACAAAAGGAAAAATAATAAAGTCTTTCTTTATGTTAATGCTGGCATTTATTCCCAGTATCTGACTCAATTTATTGTTTTAACGATGCAATACAACGATATTAATTACACTACTCGGCATGAAAATTGCTTCAACACATTTTGGCAAATTCTTATGCAAAATGGCCTCCTGAATCCGAATATGCTGTCCAATTTGCCCTATCATCCACCGTTTTCTAGGGATGGCCCCTATTTTTATCACTTTTGGGTCATTTTATGGCTCTAAGTTTAATTTTTAGGGGAGGAGGATTATTGTAACTGTTAAATGTCTTCTGAAGGGTTACAGAGTTGAAAAATTCTAAAACATTAACATTTGCAACAAAGGGAAAATTTAGGGGAGGGGGGGGGATTTGCCACTGAAATTATGTATTACATTTCTTATATATATATATTTTTATATATTATTAATGTTATTTATTAAACATAATTTATATATATTAAAGTGTTAAATTAATTCTTTTTCATTCTCCGAATCAAATTCATGGTCATAAAATTACCGAACAGTGAAAAAAATTGAGGGAGTGGGTGGTGTCCCAAGAAAATTGTTGGTGACTGAGTGAAATGGTAGTCATCGGATTCAGGAGATCATTTTACATAAGTATCAGCAAAAATGGTATCATAAGTCGATTTTTTTTTCAGTGCAGTGTTAACAGACACTTTCGATTTTTATCGATTTTTCAAATAGCGGTAAAAATACTTTACGTATTATATTAAAAGTTCAGGGGTGTGAAGTGATTGCACCTCATTTACTTCGGTGAAAGTTTTTTTTTTCTTAAGTACGAGAAAGTGAGCTGTGAATAAATAACACGCTAAGCGCCATGAGAATTCAAAAGGAAATCCCTGACAGACCACACAAACTGCTTATAAGCGCTGGTATTGCCGTATAACAGTGCGTTTTTATGTTTACCGAGTTTCAGTAAAAGCCATTAAAATTCCTTAATAATATAATCTTCCAAAAAATAACAATTAAGTAAATTTTAAATAAATTTTCAGTAATTACTTAAAACAATGTAATTTTTTTAGCTTTATATTTTACATTGTTAGTCACCAGTGGTTGACGCGGCCTAAACGGAAAGTTCAGTGTCAGCCACCGATTGCTAACATAGCATTCAACGTGGTAAATAAGAAATGTTCTTTGAGAATACTTTGTAAAACACTAGTATGTTGTGGCCACCACAAGACTTTCATCTATATTTTCCTATTGAGTGAGTAAAAATAATTTATTAAAATTATTATTAAAAAAAAAAAAAAAAATTATCTTCCATGATAATGCAGACGATTTCCATATTAGAAAAGTAGTATAACACCAAATATCCAAAAGAAAAGTCCATTTTATTCTCAATATTAAAAAAAAAAAAAAAAAAAGCGATTTTTTTCTTCTTCTTTTTTATTTATTTATTTATTTATTTATTTTAACAGTAAAAAAAATCCATAACTTTGTTTTAAATTATCACAGAACTATAGTTCAACCATTCGTTTTAAAAGTATTGACGAGACCTTTCGAAAGATACCCATCTTGAAAATTTACCCCTCCTCCCGGGGGGTACCTAACCCCTCCATCCCCCTCAGGCACAAAATACCCATATTGAAAATTTACATGCACAAAATTTTTTTCCTAGTTAACTACTACCATTATCAATAATTCATATTAATTTTACAATCACAAGTTTAAAATAACTCTCATTATGTACATTTATACGAAATTTTGTCCTATACTGCCATGTTAAAAGTTTAGAAAAAATGCGACCACAGCGCCGCCTGTTGAGCGATTGATCCCTAAATCTAATTAGCAGCACCAGTTTATGTCAGGGTCCAACTACATACCAAGTTTGGTTAAATTTCGTTCATTGATTCGTGAGATACACTGTCCACAAAATCGAGATACACACACAGACAGACAGACAGACATTTTGTAAAAACTATCAAATGGTGTTCAGGACATCACAAAACGTGTAAATCCATCGAAAAGCGCAGTTCGAAAATTTTCACGAATCCAATACTTTCTCTATATTACATATAGAAGAAAGTAATAATGCTCGAAATGCACTGTGGTTGTTTTACATTAATATGATTGCCCTTTTTTTTTTTTTTTTTTTTAATTACACTTGTGAAAAAAAAAAAAAAAAAAAAAAAAAAAAGATATTTTTTCTTTTATATATATCTTTATATTGGGTCAATGGAGATGATGGTTGAATGATATGACTTATTCTAAATGTGTCACCAAAAATGCTCCATCAGTTACCGTTTTTAAGAGAAACAATATTAAAAAAATAAAACATGAAAAACAACGTATTCCTTCATAATGCTACAAAACAATAGAATCATGAAAAATGGAAGTTTTTCATTGCACTATTTCAGAAAAAAAAAACTCTGTTAACGAACTGTACTTTTGTTTACATTTGTCTTTTGAGAGTGTATCTGTATGAATTCAGATATTCAGATTATCGACCTTAAAAAGAGGGTTACCACTCTTTTATTTTAGTTTTTATTTATCTATTTTTTTTATCTGGGTTGCTGAATGTATCAAATCATCATATATCACTTCATATGTAATCCCTTTTCAAACAAATCACAAGAAGGAATATTAAATATAATATTATAATTACAGTTTAATAAGTTTAAGTCCCGTGTGACATTAATGAATATTAACAAAATAAGATATACTTGCTGGAACCCGTCGAATTCGACGATCACTTTATTGACCGTAATGTTTCAAAAATCGTTGCATCATTATTTAAATATATTTCATGTTAAAACACGTAATATAATTTACGACATTTCACTTAAAAGAAAGTCGAAAAACTGCTTATAAATAGAAAAACTATATATGACATCACTTTCTACAAAGTAATGTCAATGTGATCTCAAAGTGACTCCAAATAAACAGATGCTATCTTTTATTTTCTATTTCGTTTAACACTAAGACTATATGTTAGCTGACCCGTCCGGCGTTGCCCGGGCCCATGATACCTTAAATGAACCTTAAATTTGTATTATTTTATACCTCTAACTCGATTTTGTTTGAATCCCTGTTTTTAAATGAAAGCATCACGAAAAAAATTATCATCTGTAACAAAACAATTACCTCGTACTGAACCTTGTGACCCCGGTGCTTGCGGCAGCGCATACACGGGCCACTAACAACATAAAAAAATTCCCAAAAAGGAAACTGGAACCGAACGAACCCTCCCGGCAATGCCCGGGCCCGTGATAATAACCTTAAATGTTTCATTTAAGGTTACCTTAAATTTGTATGATTTTATATCTTTAACTCGATTTTGTTTCAATTTCTATTTTTAAATAAAAGCATTTCGAAAAAAAAAATAATCAGCTGTAACAAAAACAATTACCTCGAACCGAACGAAACTCTGCCTTGTGACCCCAGTGCCTGTGGCAGCGCATACGCGAGCCGCTAATACCATGAAAAACTTCCAAAAAAGTAACCTGGAACGGAACGAACCCGCCCAGCATTGCCCGGGTCCATAATAATAGCCTTAAATGCACCTTAAATTTGTATGGCTCTATATCTTTAACTCGATTTTGTTTGAACTTCTATTTTTAAATGAAAACATCACCAAAGGAAAAAAAATCATCTGCAAAAAAAAAAAAAAAAAAAAAAAAAAATACCTCAAACAGAACGGAACTCGGGTTTGTTACCCAGTGCCTGCGGCACGTATATGCAGGCCGCTAATAACATGAAAAAATTCTCAAAAATTAACTTTGAACCGAACGAACCTCTGACTCGTGTTACCGCTGCCTGTGGCTGCGGCACCGTATAGCAGGCATGCTATGCACGCACTATAAAATCCATTTTCCTCCACCAGGGAGCGCAGTATGTTGTATACGAACATCACTAATCGCCTTGAAATTCCAAGACATTTCAAACAAGGTGTCACGCGGTGGTGTCAGCTGAAAAATCGTTTAGTTGCACTTTCCACCGCCAGGGGGCATAGTGTGTTCTGTACGAACATCACCAACGGTCAGGAAATACCAAGACCTTTAAAATAAAATGTAACATGATAGGGTCTACTACAAAATACCCTAGTTCCATTTTTCACCACCAGGGGACGCACTATATTGCATACAAACATCCCCAATGAACATGGAATTTCAAGACCTCTATCACCAATCGCCTTTGAATTTCCAAGACCTTTCAAATAAAGTGTCACATGGTGGTGTCAACTGCAAAGTGCTTTGGTTGCACTTTACACCACCAGGGGGCGCAGTGTGTTCTGAATGAACTTCACCAACGGTCAGGAAATACCAAGACCTTTAAAATAAAGTGTAACATGATAGGGTCTACTGTAAAATCACCTAGTTCCATTTTTAACCACCAGAGGGCGCACTATATTGTATACAAGCATCCCAATCAACATAAATTTAGTTGCACTTTTCACCGCTAGGGGGGCAACGTGTTCTGTACGAACATGACCAACTGTCAGGAAATACGAATACCTTTAAAATAAGCTGTAACATGATTGGGTCAACAACAAAATCACCTAGTTCCATATTTCTCCACCAGTGGGCGCACTATATTGTATACAAGCATCCCCAATTGACATGAAATTTCAAGACCTTTAAAATGAGGTGCTACATGTGAGGGTCTAGAACGGATTTTCCTCTCAAACCAGTTTCCCCTTCCCCCCCCCCTTCTACATAATCTATTTTTCCCCTTTTTTTTCCGCTTCAAAATCGAAAATTCCAAATTCGCAGAAAGTGATTTTTTAGTACTCGACTCTAGTCCCTATATGTACAATTTCTTCAACGTAAAGTAATTTGGAGCTGAGTTAAGCTCGTAAACGTGTTTTTAACTCCTGGGGGGGGGGAACCCGTTCGACTTTTTTTATTTTTCTCTTTTCATAACATATCTACAAACCGAGACCTTTTTTTACACACCTCAACCAAATTTCTACACCTAGCCGTTCTCTCAATTTAGTGGAAACACACAAAAACATGTTTCAAATTAATATATAGATACTTTTACCTTGGTTCATTTTCATTTTAATGTCATGTATTGCATAATGAATTGAAGACAATAAATGAGAAAAAAAATTACAGTAAATTTCTTGTGAATTAGTTTTATTTATGTTAATTAACTAGTATGTTGTGGCCACCACAAGACTTTCTTCTATATTTACCTATACATATTCAATCAGTAACAATATTAAAAAAAAAAAAAAAAAAAAAGTACGTTTTTTTTTTTTTTTCCAAGTTTTTTTTTTTTTTTTTTTTTTTTTTTTTTTTGTTAAAAGTGAAAAAAATCGATAACTTTGTTTTAAATTATCACAGATTTATAGTTCAACCATTCGTTTTAAAGGTATTGACGAGACCTTTCGAAAGATACCCATCTTGAAAATTTATCCCCCCCGGGGGGGTAATTCCCCCCCAGGGGGGGAAGCGATGCCCCCCCATCCATAAAATTTTTTTCATAGCTACATACTACTATTATCAATAATTCATATTAATTTTACAATCACAAGTTTAAAACAACTCTAATTACGCACATTTATACGAATTTTTGTCCTATGCTGCCATGTTAAAAATTTAGATAAAATGCTATCACAGCGCCACCTGTTGAGCTATTGATTCCCAAACATAGTCAGCACCAGTTTATGTCGAGGACCAACTAAATACCAAGTTTGGTTAAATTTCGTTAAAAAAAAAAAAAAAAAAAAAAATTGCGATATTTTTCTAAGTTTTTTTTTGTTAAAAGTTAAAAAAATCGATAACTTTGGTTTAAATTATCACAGATTTATCGTTCAACCATTCGTTTTAAAGGTATTGACGAGATCTTTCGAAAGATACCCATCTTGAAATTTTGCCCCCCCGGGTGGGAACTTCCCCCCCCGGTGGGGGGGCAACCGATGCCCCCACATGCACAAAAATTTTTTCCAAGTTAACTATTACTATTATCAACGAGACCTTTCGAAAGATACCCATCTTGAAAATTTACTTCCCCGGGGGGGGATTTTCCCCCCCAGGGGGGGAACCGATGCCCCCCCATGCACAAAATTTTTTTCCTAGCTAACTACTACTATTATCAATAAATCCTATTAATTTTACAATCACAAGTGTAAAATAACTCTCTTTATGCCCATTTATACGGAATTTTGTCCTATGCTGCCATGTTAAAAATTTGCATAAAATGCGATCACAACGCCACCTATTGAGCGATTGATCCCAAAATCTAATCAGCACCAGTTTATGTCAGGGTGCAACTAAATACCAAGTTTGGTTAAGTTTCATTTATTGGTTCGTGAGATACAGCGTCCACAAAAAAAATGATACAGACAGACAGACAGACAGACAGACAGACAGACATTTTTTTAAAACTATTAATTCGTGTTCTCCATATCCCAAAACATGTAAATCCATCAAAAAATGGACTTCGAAAATTTTCGCGAATCCAATACTTTCTCTATATTACATATAGAAGAAAGTAATAAAGTTATTAGTTTTAACTGTTTTCATTAAAGTACTATTGTATACACAGAATAATCAATTTAGTTACAAATTAATTTTTATTGGTTATTTGGGTTTCCGGTGGCATTTAATCTTCTCTTATTCTTTATTTTACTACGATTAAAACATATTTTTTACTTTCTTCTATATGTAATATAGAGAAAGTATTGGATTCGCGAAAATTTTCGAAGTCCACTTTTTGATGGATTTACATGTTTTGGGATGTGGAGAACACGAATTAATAGTTTTTAGAAAATGTCTGTCTGTCTGTCTGTCTGTCTGTCTGTATCATTTTTTTGTGGACGCTGTATCTCACGAACCAATGAATGAAATTTAACCAAACTTGGTATTTAGTTGCACCCTGACATAAACTGTTGCTGATTAGATTTTGGGATCAATCGCTCAATAGGTGGCGTTGTGATCGCATTTTATGCAAATTTTTAACATGGCAGCATAGGACAAAATTCCGTATAAATTGGCATAAAGAGAGTTATTTTACACTTGTGATTGTAAAATTAATATGAATTATTGATAATAGTAGTAGTTAGCTAGGAAAAAAAAATTGCATGTGGGGGCATCGGTTCCCCCCCCTTGGGGGGAAGTACCCCCCCCGGGGAAGTAAATTTTCAAGATGGGTATCTTTCGAAAGGTCTCGTTGATAATAGTAATAGTTAACTGGGAAAAAATTTTTGTGCATGTGGGGGCATCGGTTCCCCCCCCCACCGGGGGGGAAGTACCCACCCGGGGGGGCAAAGTTTCAAGATGGGTATCTTTCGAAAGGTCTCGTCAATACCTTTAAAACGAATGGTTGAACCATAAATCTGTGATAATTTAAAACAAAGTTATCGATTTTTTTTTCTTTTAACAAAACAAAACTTCGAAAAAAAATCTCAATTTTTTTTTTTTTTTTTTTCTTACGAAATTTAACCAAACTTGGTATTTAGTTTGTCCCCGACATTAACTGGTCCTGATTATGTTTGGGGATCAATAGCTCAACAGGTGGCGCTGTGATAGCATTTTATCTAAATTTTTAACATGGCAGCATAGGACAAAAATTCGTATAAATGTGCATAATAAGAGTTGTTTTAAACTTGGGATTGTAAAATTAATATGAATTATTGATAATAGTAGTATGTAACTAGGAAAAAAAAAATTCTGCATGGGGGGCATCGCTTCCCCCCCTGGGTGGGAAGTACCCCCCCGGGGGGATAAATTTTCAAGATGGGTATCTTTCGAAAGGTCTCGTTGATAATAGTAATAGTTAACTGGGAAAAAATTTTTGTGCATGTGGGGGCATCGGTTTCCCCCCCACCGGGGGGGGAAGTACCCACCCGGGGGGGCAAAGTTTCAAGATGGGTATATTTCGAAAGGTCTCGTCAATACCTTTAAAACGAATGCTTGAACTATAAATCTGTGATAATTTAAAACAAAGTTATCGATTTTTTTTACTTTTAACAACAACAAAAAAAAACTTTGAAAAAAAATCGTACTTTTTTTTTTTTTTTTTTTTTTTAAATATTGTTACTGATTGAATATGTATAGGTAAATATAGAAGAAAGTCTTGTGGTGGCCACAACATACTAGTTTAATATATATATATATATACTAGCAGACCCGGCCACGTGTTGCAGCGGCTAAGTAATACTTGATAATTTGATAATTATATAGTATTTCCCCACAACTGGATTTGGCGATTTTTTTTTGGCGCCTTTTTGAACGATAACGAAGTCGTTCTGGATTCTTTGCAATAAAATATGGTAACCTGCATACTTTTATTTTAGATTTATGATTTAGCTTATGATTTTATCATTTATGATTTTTAGATTTATGATTTAGCCATAATCGGCAAATCCAGTTGTGGGGAAAAACTATAGTTGTTACCCACAACTATAACTTATAATATAACTTCAGTAATTATATTCGGATAATTATAACTTCAGTATATCCCCACAGCTGAATTTGGCGATTTTTCTTTGGCGCCGTTTTGAACGATAACGATGTCGCTCTGGACTGTTTGTGATATAATATGGCAGCCTACATGTTGTTTATTTTAGATTTATTATTTTATGTTTTTGATTTATGATTTAGATTATCATTTATGATTTATAGATTTATGATTTAGCCATAATCGCCAACAAAAAATCGCCAAATATCGTTGTGGGGATATACTGATTAATATATTACTGAAAAGATTAATATATTTTAACGAAGTGGTGAGAAGATTCTGAGTATGTTAAAATTTTAATAGTAAATTCAAGTTAATCAAGAAGGAAAGCATTGAGGATTAAGATAAGAAAGTTGCAAGATTTTAAGATCGCATTTTCAGCAATAAATATGAGTCAAAATTTAATGCAAAATACATATATAAATCACAAATTTAATCAGGAACGTTAAATTGGTAAGTTATTAAAGAAAAAGTAAAGAAAAATAAGAGAAATAATTAATTAAAGTTTCGAACATCTATCATATAGATTAGCGTTACAAAACAAATAAACAGAGTTAAACTCTTCCAGACTTTTAAATAAGTTTTAAATTAAGTTTTAATGTTAAATAAAACAGACTTTTAAATAAGTTTTAAAATATTGAAATGGTTACTTTTTATTTAGAACGTTATGTATAGATCACAAATTTCTTAAAGAAAACGAAGTGATACAGATTAGAATAATGCAACAAAAATTGAAAAATCAAGGTTATGTCGTAAATAAATTTTTAACACGTGTCACGTGAAATAAATTGTAGCATATACATAATGTATCTGACATAAGATATTAACATGTTGCAGCGGAATAAATTTCATATCTATCATCCTTGGCGGAAAAAAATAATATCGCCAAATTATCTGGCGCACACATTTAATCCCTTTCAAAAATCATGGTTATTTTAACAACTTATATTAAGAGAGTAATGAATAATATGAAATAATATTTCGCACAATACATATTACGAAAATATACCGGGTGATCCAAAAGTCAGGACAAATTTTAAAAATGAATAATTCGAAAACGAATCAAGCTACAAAGATACGGTTTGCACCAAACGGATGAAAAAGAAACCGGGTTTTGTGTGGCAAAGGAAAAAAATTAGTTCTGTTGGCGACCAACAAATGGCGCTGTAGTGTTTTATTTCACCAAAAGATGATTTACAAATGAAAAAAAAATGTTGACAACTTACAAGTCAACTTAATTAGAGTCAATTAGTAGTACTACAGTAACTGTTCAATTTCCATCATTCAGAAGTACAGCTGCAAGATGATTCACCACATCGTTCATAGAATTTAGTAGCATTTCTTGCGTTATGGCAGACACATTTTGGCAGAGGGCATCTTTCAGTGCTGCTAGTGATGCCGGTTGGTCGCGGTACACTTTTGACTTCCAAGAATCCCAACAGCCAAAAGTCACAGGGTGTCTGATCGGGAGATCTTGGAGGCCATGCGTGATTAAAGTAGCGACTGAGAATGCGATATTTCGATGCATATAAGCTTCGACTACCATTAACTGCTGTAGTTCCTTTTTATATCGTTTGTTGCTTTGCATAATCGTACATCAGAAATACTGTTGGTCGCCAACAAAACTATTTTTTTTTCTTTGCCACACAAAACCCGGCTTCTTTTCCATTCGTTTGGTGCAAACCGTATCTTTGTATCTTGATTCGTTTTCGAATTATTCATTTTTAAAGTTTGTCCTGACTTTTGGATCACCCTGTACATCTAGCTTGTATATTTTCGTGTTACGTTTTTGATCGCCAAATACGAAAAACTCCAAGGACGACAGAGATTTGACATTTAAAAATAAAATTTTGTCAATTTGACAGCAAAATAACTCAATCTAACGTATGCACATGATAAATAATACGTATATCAATACAAAAATATGGGGATTAAAATCCGGAAATAATTTTCCTCGTTTTTTAATAAATTTTTACAAAAAATACAATGGGCAATTAACATAAGAAATCTTTTTCTTGATTTCACAGACGGTCAGTGACGTCACACTTCGCTTGTGTATAACTACATACTTTATCAATGCGAATAAAATCTTTAAATTGATTGTGACGTCAATTTTCGTGAGATGTATAATTTATCTTTTTATAATTTTTTAACGTTCACGTTTGATTAAATGTATTTACTTTTATGTCGAAAGAAAATGAACTCGTATTTTTTCTTTTTGGCAACAATTAAACTTATGGAACTCACAGATATTTTGGAGCAACTGTAACAAAGGTCTATAATTAACATATAATTGTAATAAAACAATATTGTGACAATAAATTGAGATAAAAACGATCCTATCTCTCAAGTTGGACCAAACTGCACACAGTGTGAAAAATTTCATTAAAATCGGTTCCTTAGTTTAGGAGTTTATCGCGGACAAACATCGTGACACGTAATTTTTATATATATACAGATATAAACTGGTGAACAAGATTAAAGCAACTACTTGTTTTCTCGTTCTCTTATTTTGCACATAATTTTTAAACAAACATATGAACATAAAATTTGGATGGCCTGTTCGTTATATTATTAATCGAATTTTATGTAACTTTAGCATAAGAATTATTATTAAGGTAATATATATTCATTTTTCTCTCAAAAGTAATCTTTGAAAAAAATTAAATTCTATAATTTTAGAAAAAGGCCACGTAATAAAGAGTGCTGTTAAGGATGCCTTAGAGACAGGCAAAGACGCACATGCCTTGAAATATTAAACAAAATCTCGATTTTTCTTTCTGTATTAACTTTTCTTTTACTTTTATAATGGACTTTAAAAAATATATATAATTAATAATTTGTAAACTATGAGCAGCACCATAATATTAAAAATGTCGATAGTTTTTTAGTGAACAGTTTATTCAATTTTCATGTTTGTATGTATATTTTTTAAAAAGATATTCACGTGCGAAAAAAAAGAAGAAAAAATAAGAAATATAAAAGTTAATACAGGTAGAAAGATTTGGTTGTAATCTAACATATGGATGCGTATGAATCTTCCCCTAACAGTAAGGCATCCTTATGATCATTTTTCATTAAGTGTTCTTGCCAAAAATTATTGAAATGTTTCATTTTTTCCAAAGCTTACTTTTGAGAGAAAAATGAATATTTATTAGCTTAAAAATTATTCTTATGCTAAAGTTACATAAAATTCGATTAATAATAAGATAACGAACAGGCCATCCAAATTTTATGTTCATATGTTTATTTGTTTAAAAATTACGTGCAAAAGTAAAAAACGATAAAACAGGTTGTTGCTTTAAATTTGTTCACCAGTGTATACATATTAAAAAGTTATCGTTCAGCGGAACAGTTACTTACTTACTTAGAGACTTACTTACACACTTACCTGCAGACACACACAGACTCATTTACTTTGACACGCATATTTATTTCTCTACACATATGCATACATTTGAATTTTTCTGCTCAAAAGCATATTGTTATGATTTAGTGTTTCTTCGTACACCATATACTATCTTCTACTTGAGCATAATTAAATTTAAAAAATGATCTTCCTTTTGTACTTTGGCTCTGAAAAAAATCTTAATATTTTTCAGAATGTTAAAAAAGCAATGTTACAAAATGTACATCAGAAACGTATTTTAAGAAGGAAATGAGATGCAGATTTCTTACTGCTATTAAGAAAAAAATCTGGTGTGAAACAACCACGCTACTTGAATTATCCAGTATTATACGTATTAGATGCATTTTTTTTTCTTTTGAGATAATATGATCAGAAAACATAAAATTGACCTAACGAAGTAGAAACCTAAAATTTTTTCCGGTATGAGAAACTTAATACTCGTGCAAAGACATATAAAATAAAGTTTACATAGCAAGTTAAAAATAAGAAAAAAAAATTATGTTTTAAAACACAGATCTAAAATTAACCTACTTAAGCAGGGTGGGTGTAAATTTTCCTGTAATAATACATGAGAAAGGATATTTAAAATTGATTAATGTAAGAATTTTCAACAAAGTCGTTACAGCCGTTTTTGAGATGTCAACTTTTACTAAAACTTGGCATACTCAATTTTTGACCGGAAAACACTAATTACATACAAATATCTATATTCCAATGGTAGTTGATATGGCGAGTTAAAAGAAATATCCGTACAGCTGCTTTTAAAGGAACGCACTACGAAGACCTGAAATTGAACCATTTATACATAACACCTATAAATTTTCCTGAACTAACCTCTTAAGCCATTCGAAAGGACACCTGTTTATATAGCAAATTTGAAGAAAATCGATTGAGCCGTTTTTGAGATACGGAATTACGGCCCCACTTCCGGTTTCTGATGACTCACTTCTGGTTTTTCAATTTTCACCAAAATTTGGAAAGTTCATCTGTACGCTAAACTTGTCTCAATTCTGAAGTTTCGTAGTTTTATCTTTATTAATTTCGGAGATATGATAGCCAGAAGATTCCACGCATATATACACACATACATACTTTCTTACATACACACAGACCAATTGCCAAAAACTACTTTTTTGGACTCGAGGCCTTAAAACGTGTAAATCAGGTGAAAACTCGAAATCGAATTTTTGGAGCGAATACAATTCGTCCATTACCTACGGTAGTAAGGGTAAGTAAAACTCATTTTTGCTATATTGTTAAGTTATCAAGAAAATAACTTTCTTCAATAATGAATGCTGCATCAAACTTTCTTTTATTTTCAAAGATTTGATCTGAGACTAAGTTATCAAATCCATCGATTTGAGCATTTTTTTCTTTATTCACCTATTGCACGACTCTAAATTAAGAAAAACTTCAAAAAATGTTCTCTCACAAGAATTTTATTAGAATTGCTTTTTCTAACAAAATATTACATTAAATCATGAAATCTCTCAAATATTTCTTTATTTCTTTATATTTATTTTATATTGTCTAAAGCAATTCTTAAAAATAACATTAAAATTATATTAAAACGTAGTTATTTTTTACTAGCATTACGAAAATTTTTAAATCAAGAAAATTAATATTTATTTCAAATTTATAAAACAGAAAATATAAAAAAAATCAATATAGTTCAATAAAAATTTAATCTTTCTACGAATGTAATATTAAAAGGAAAATTTTATATTACGATAATTGAGTTTGACTTGCTTAAAAATGAAAAATTTTCTTTAGTAACATTTCATTTTAGAAACATTCTTCTTAAAATATGATTCAATTGCTTGTTTATTTTTTTTCTTTTAGTTAATCTTATTTAGTTCAGTAACATTTTGTAATTCTTCATATATTACATACTAGCAGGCTTTGCCCGCTTCGCTTGACACAATACTGAAATGAGTTGTCAAAATTCTATATCATTATTAATTAACCTCAGTTAAAGAGTTCCCGCTGTGCTCGGTAGAGATTTTTCTCGCATGCAACGTGAGGAGTCCGTGTTCCCACTGCCTTCGGCAACAACTTACCCGCTTCTTACTCCCCCTTTTCCAATGGCTAAGTTTGAAGTTTTGCGAAATCGCGACAAAGTACATAATGCGTACACCTAATCAACATCCACACACCAAAGTTCGCCAATCCAAGATAATTTAAGGCGAATTCAAAAGGGAAAACGTGTTTTTACACGTGTTTATAGCCTTCTCGACACCAAGGAGGTAAGGGGGGGATATTTCGTAAAATCTCCTTACATTAAGGGTTGGATACATATAAACAATTTACGTACCAAATTTCGTTACCGCAGATCCCATAGATTTCTCAGGACAAATTTAGCGCTAAAAGGTGTGTCTAGAGTTCGCCCCATCGTAGACCCCCCCCCCCCAAAAAAAAAAAAAAAATGTGTTTTTGGAAATATTCTAAGGAAGTCGCATAGCCTTTTTTCAATATATTTGTTCCATTTTTGGTAGAGGTCCACTCAAAAATCAGGAATTTTCAATGTTTCCCCCCTCCCTTCCCTTAAAAATCGAAAAATCCTAAATGTAGAAAATGTATTATTTATACTCATGTCTAGTCTCCCCATGTGCAATTTCTTTACTGTGAAGTAATTAGAAGCCGAGTTATGCTTATAAACGTGTTTTTGCTTTTGCTTCCCCCAGGGGGGAAAGGGGAGTAATTTTGAAAAAGTTGATAGATATAATTTTAAGTTGGGTAAAGACCTAAGTTCCTGCGAAGCGCCGTTGAATTATGTCCAGCCGTTCTCAAGTGATACCCTGACAAACGTGTTTTTGTCTTTTGCCCCCCAGGGGGGAACGTGAGGGAATTTCTGAAAAGTTGATAGATGAAATTTTAAGTTGGGTAAAGACCTAAATTTCTGCGACGCCATTGAATTCCGTCCAGCCGTTCTCAAATGATAACCGATCAAACGGGTTTTAGTCTTTTACCCCCTGGGGAGAACGGGGAGAATTTCTGAAAAGTTGATATATATAATTTTAAGTTGGGTGAGGAGCTAAATTCCTGCCAAGTGCCGTTGAATTCCGTCCAGCCGTTCTGAAGTGATACACGAACAAACGTGTTTCTGTCTTTTGCCCCCAGGGGGGAACGGGGGGGGTAATTTCTGAAAAGTTGATAGATATAATTTTAAGCTGGGTGAAGACCTAAATTCCTGGCGAGCGCCGTTGAATTCCGTCCAGGCGTTTTCAAGTGATGCCCGGACAAACGTGATTTAGTCTTTTAACCCCCAGGGGGGAACGGGTGGGAAATTCTGAACATTTGATAGATATAATTTTAAGTTGGGTGAAGAACTAAATTCCTGTCAAGCGCCGTTGAATTCCGTCCAGCCGTTCTCAAGTGATGCCCGGACAAAAAAAGCGACATACAGACACGATGACACACACACACACAGGCAAAATTTTCTGAAGTCATTTTCAGCTTTCATGGTGTGTGAAACGTGAGAATATCTCAAAATATTTCGATTCTGACAAATTTACACACTAAAGTCTGATTTTATTAATATAGCTATTCAATGAAAAATTAATATATATATATATATATATATATTTTTTTTTTTTTTTTCGAACATTACATACACTATCTACCAATAAGTATTTATACACTTTCGAATTTAGAGTTTTTTTAAATATCTGGAAACGTTCTTTAAGAATGATCTTGGAACTTTTGCGGTGTAAAGAACATGTTATACCTCGTATATTTCAGTAAAAGTTGTGTCGTGTAAAGGAAAAGGAGACCAGTAAAAAATTAAACAAAAATCAGACTGCTTTGTATCGCCCTGTAAAACGTAATAATTTAAATGCGGTTTCGCAACAACATGTCATTGTGAAAAAAATTTTTCATTATCTGTATAAATGTTTAAAAGACTACCACATATATACTAGGAGATATAACAGTTTTTTTTTTTATTACAAAATCAATTTTTATTTTTTCATTATAACACGTGGGGTATTAGACCCAATGCACATTTTTAGAAAATTTGGTATACTGCGTTAGACAAAGCATAATGCAATCAGAATGCAAAAGTGTTAAATATCTTATGAAATATGAGCATTTTTATTAAATAATTTTTAATTATATATGCGGTAGATTTTAAACAATTTCTTTTGCATAATTTAACAGCCAAAAATATTGAGTAATTTATATGAAAAACTCAAACAAATACCATGTAAATTCAAAAAGTTATGAGAGATAGAATGAGCAGAATTTTAGTTCTCTCAAAATAAAACTAAACTTTAAGGGGTTTTGCTCACATTTTTATTTTGATTCAATCAATGCCCAATGGTAATACAGTGTTCGCTGATTGTAAATCAATATTGATAAGAAACCCTATAATCTTCCTTTTTTTTTTTTTTTTTTTTTTTTTTTTTGAAAAAATTTGAAATTCTGTTCATTTTATCCCTCATTTCTTTTTGAATTTACAAGATATTTGATTGAGGTTTTCATATAAGTTACGCAATGCTTTTAACTATTAAATTATGCAAATGAAATTTTTCAAAACCTAGCGCTTGCGTAGTTAAAATTCTAGTATAAATACTCGTATTTCTTAAGATATTTAACATTTCTGCATTGCATTCTGATCGTAGTTTGCTATCTAATGTAGTATGCAAAATTTCCACAAAATGGCTTTGTACTGGGTCTAATATCCTATGTGCTATAACTAAAAAAAATGGTTTTTCTTCCTTTCTTTCTTTTTTGCAATTCATGAAAATAAAACTTTTTTTTTTTTTTTTTTTTAGAAAATATAACCCATACAGCGCATAATGTTTCAGTTATGCTGCAAAAAGCTTACAATCTTTCAACAACGTAACACATTTAAGTATGCTCTCTGATACACCTTTCTGAAACATTCGCTCTTTTTCTTTTTCTATCTGTTAAGTGATTGTAACGTTTCTGTTACGTATCTGATTTTTTGTTACGATCGCGGACATTTCTATGTTTTTGAAACTAATCGGAAAGCAAACTGAACGTATTTAAACGTTCCTGAAATGTTTATAATGTTTCAAAGTTATATGATTGTTACGTTTCTGAAACATTTTGTGCTGTTAGGGAAGTGGTAAAATTATACAGATGATGAGAAAAATCCTCATAATCACATGTTACAACCAAAAAGCATTTAAAGCCTTAATTTTTACAAGGTGATTCAAAACATTTTCTTTATTCTTTGTTACTTTCTCTTACCCATAGGGTCGAGAAAGTATTGTTTTAGGGTCAAACTTTTGAACGTGAGTTTTCGTTACATTTACATGTTTTGAGGTAACCTGAATACGAACATCATGTTTTTAGCGAATGGTCTCTGTGTGTGTCTGTGTGTCTGTTATCAGCATATCTCAAGAAAAAACAGTAGCAGAAATTCCAAACTCGGTATTCTATATGTGTATCATATAGGGATACTACAGTTAGCTTTTCGTTGAGATGAAGCAAATGGTTCGTGTACAGAGACACTCAAAAGTATTCAAATACATTACGTCTATGGGGGAATTGCAGGTAAGTAGAGTTTAACATCTATAGACTGCACTAAACCAAATGAAACGAATATATATTTTTTGTTTTTGAGATAGTCAACTGGGAAAAAAATTGTGTATGTAGGAGCCGCGCCTCCCCCCCCCCCCTAGGGGGGAAGTCCTCCCTCGAGGAGAGTAAATTTTCTTGTTGGGTATCATTCAAAAGATCTAGCCAATACCTTTAAAACGAATGGTTGAACCATCGATCTGCGATAATTTAAAATAAAGTTATCGATTTTTTTAATGTAATATTGAGAATAAATTCAACTTTTTTTTAATATATATATATATTTAGTGTTATACTACTTCTCTAATATGGAAATCTTCTGCATAATGATAAAAGATAATTTTTTAAATAATATATTTAATAAATTATTTTTTAAAAACAGAAATATTTTTTAATAACCGAATAAAATTCTATATAAATGCAGGTGCATTAATGAAACAGGGGTTTAAGGGGGTGGCAGCCCCCCCCCCCACACACACACAGAACTAATTATCATATAAAACTCTTCTGAAGCCTAATTTGATTTGTTTAACACAGGTTTACATAACAGCACTCGTTATCTTACCTCTTAATCTGCAATTTGTATTTATAGTATTAAATTTCAGGGTAAGAGAAAGTCGTGTGAGTGACACACCAGATTATTTTTTTATTGGATCTCTTTTCCTTTTCATGACATAATGTTTGCTGAAAAATATGATATATAACATGTTCTTTACGCTACCAAAGTTTCAAGATGATTGCTAAAGAACTTTTCTAGATATTCGATATAAATTATAAATTCAAAGAATCCAAATACTTGCTGGTAGATAGCGTATAATGGAAGTATTGTTATCATGATTTGCGAAATGGATTGTGTATCTCGTATAGCTTAAAAAGGAGTGGTCGTAGAATGTTATAAAGTTATAGTGATTATCATGATATACAGTTATATATACACCTTTAAGTTTGGTCTTGATGCGAGTTCCTCTTTTTAGAGATACCAACAATTTTATAAGATTTTGAGATTATAATTTTAAAACTAACGGTCAAAATGATTTGATATTTTACCAGAACAATTGTAACACAATGAAATTTTGTTTGGCGAAGGAAAAAAGTATTTATAAAATGTGCCTATAGATGGCGCTGTCAATGTAATCTTAAAAGAAATGTCTAATAGATTCATTATACACAGGAGTGTTGTTAGCAATAGAATAGAACAGCAGGAAACAATAGACTTTAAAGGTTTCCGACAACTTTTTTAGCAAAAGGACAAGAATACGTGTTTACAGCAGAAACAGTGAGAGAGACAAGAGGAAAAGAGGAGCTTCATGAAACAAACATCTTACGAATGGTTAAAGGTAAATTTTTTGAACTTCTTTTTTTCCCCTTTGCCAAACAAAATTCTATTGCCTAACTTGTTCTGGTAAAATATCAAGTCATTCTCAGTGGTAGTTTTAAAATTATAGCGTTTTGAAATCCTAATTTTAGATATAATCAACCTGTATATGTATGTTTGTGAGTGAATACGATAGCGTCTAAACGCTTTACTGGAATGCACTGAAAGTTGGTGCACGTGTTTCGGGTTCCCCATGCACAAACTGTATGAATTTTGGTAAATTTAACACTTACAGTTTTTAGGACTGAGGGCTTATTAGTCTCAATCTGGGATTTTTGCGTTGTCGATTTCGATAGATGGACATTTGTCGAAATCTAAAATTTATCGAAAATATAATTGAATAATTCGAAAGCGATGTTATAATTTGAAAAAAGGAAGGAAAAAAAAAAAAATAATAATGGTCCTCCGTCCTAAACTAAATTCTGCTTTTGCCAGAATTTCATCAAAATCTTTTTATTATTATTATTATTATTATTATTATTATTGAAAGAAAAAGAAAAGAAAATGAATAATAATCAGTATCGTTACAAGCGATATCGAAAAAAAAATTTTTTTAATAATTTTGAATTAGGAAATAAAAAGTGCGCCTGAAATAATATTAAATAAAAATAAGTAAAAAAATGAATTTAATGATTTAATGTTTTTGTTTTTCGGGGGCTGCTCATGCATATAAAAAATGCATATTAAAACGAGTCGAAGAAAGAAGCGAAATAAGTATTGAGTTATATTACGATAAATACGATATATTAGACCTATCGTCCAGGGTTAGTAGGCATTTTCGTTGAAAGAAATAGTTTGTTCGTTCGGTGGAACTTGCACATTAGTCCCGTGAGGTACAACTTTCACATTAGTCCCTTGAGGTACAACTTTTTTATTTTATTTATTTATTTTTTATTTTTAAGGGATACAGATAAATGCTCTTTATAGCTTATTGGTTGAAAATGTTTAAAGTAAGATAGCATTCAAATGTATTATCCTATTGAGCTGAAAATTTATATATATATATTGTAGGTAAACATAGCACGAGTTTTGAGATTTTGGTGAATGTAGCACTAGGATATTTTTCGTTGTGTCTCTGTAAAAATGTATCATTATGATCTATTGGCTCAAAAAAAATTTCAATGCATTAAACGACTTATTCTATTTCTGACTTTAATTTATTTAAGCAACCAATTTTCGGAAACTGAAGTACCACCAGATTTTCTAATAAGATAACATAAAACAAAAGCGTCAAATATATGATTAATAATTTAGTAATTTAAATCTAAAAACTCCATGTAAAATTACCAATAAATTTAGTAAAAATTTTATTAAACTTACATTTAAAAAATTCCCTTAATACTTAGAAAAATGCGACTACAGTACTTAGGCTTATAAATTAAAATTATATAAAAATAAAATCTACATTCATCGTAATATATTTATTTCTATTTACACTATTTTCTTAACTGCATAGCCGATTAATTATATTATTATGTGAAATATTTTCCTAGATTTTTTTTTTGTATATCTATTTAAATAGTTTATAATAGTTTATTTTTATTAGAAATATATTATCTATTATATCAGACTGATATCGACAGCATAAGTTCTTTAGCCGCTGCATCATATTTTTATATTTCAGTATCGCTTTTTGACTAAACTGCGTAGACGACAAATTATTTTATTATTTAAAATACATTTCCATAAATGCATTTTTCTTCTGTTATTATATATTTTCATTACGATTATAATATTTAAAGTTATATTTTGGAATGAAATGAAAAAAATGATTTGTGTTAGTCGAACTAAATTACTGTCTTAAAAAATCATTTGCCCAAATGAACTTTACAAAAAAAATTATTACTCACTTTAAATTTTAATTTTTAAAAATATTTTCCCATAATTTTATCTATTTTTATATTTAATGATTGTTTCTTTTTATTTATTACAATTTATTACTGATAACATCCTTTTTCCATTTTTCTCATGCGTCAACAAAGCTATTAAGTTTCTCTTTTTTTACTCGTCCTATAAAAAATATCGAATTAAAATTCTTCTTTACAAGCCCTATTGATGCTTAATTTTTTTTACTTTAAAGGTGTGATTAAGTTCCGCACACCAAGAAGGAAAATATTTACTGATACGTGAAATTCTGTTAATTTGCAATTCCATTTAATGACTTCCGTTGTTAAGTAAAAATTTTCTGCACCATAATTGTCGTTCTATTTTATTACGATGTTGAAAGTTAATGATAATCAAGAGTCTGCAAACAATCTGAATTACGTTATTTATCTAATAAATTTGTTTAGGAATTATATTGACTGGCAAAAGACTATGAAGTAGATCTACGTGAGATTTTTTGCATTAAGATATTCATTGTAGTTTATTGTTATGCTTCTAATTATGAAGTTAAACATTGTTAAAATGTTTCTGATTTAAGTCGCCTATTCATTCGCATTCTGATTTGTTCTTAAATATAAGATATACAACACAATCAATGCTTAAAGAACTATTAACACCACTTGCTTCCACAATTTGCAGGATTACGTATTAAGGCACTAAATAGTCAAGATGCAACGTGCGAATAGCTACCGTTGTTCTTTCTATTATATTCTTTTGTCTGTGATTAATGTATGGCTTTGAAGCCAAAAGAAGAATATACGACTAATTTTCATTTATAAGAATTTCGATTTAATTTACATTAAACCTAGAATATCTGAGAATAAGATTTCCTTACGATTTTACTTTAGATGCAACTTTAAATCGATTATGGAATCAAAATAGCATACATTAAAATAACTGAGGAATAAGTTTAAATTTACTTACCCTCTGCCAGCATCCCGGTATATTAAACGACAATGGCACTCAAATAATTCGAATAGTGATTTCATCTTTGAAGAATAGAATTTATTTGATTCAAGACTTATTTAAGATTTATTATTGTAGATGTAAGTATGATAAATTGATTTAGTTCGAATAAGATTATGAATTTGAATAGTTCTGGTTTTATAGTTCAAAGGTGAGTTGCACCTCTTCCGATTCTAGAGAGCGACTGACAAAAACTGCTCAGCGCCGTCACAAATGAGTTCAGTTGTGCGCATCATTTCTTCCACTACCCTCCTTCCCGACAATGTACTTGGTTGTCTTTGGCCGGAATGAGTATCGAAATCACAATAATCCATTTACGAACTGAGCACGAAGTTCTACTAATAAAACTAAAGCAGACCAAAAAAATAATAATAATAATAAATACGTTTGTCTTCAAAGCCATCGTAACGAATTAGCTTTATAAAAAGTAATATCCTATATTTTATATTTAAATATGTTTAGAATGAAAAATAATTTAGAATATATATTTTTCGTTTTGTACTATTTATATCCTAATTTATTTTATTTTTACTTTCTTTTCTCTCTTTTTATCTTTCTCTTTCTCTATCTATCTATCTATATATATATATATATATGTGTGTGTGTACATGAAAGGATAAAAAGAATCAAGATTTTAAATTAGTATTTTAAATTAATATTAAGTGATAACTTAATATTAATATCTCAGAATAAATCTTAATTTTAAGAACAGTTAAACGGGAAGGCTATTCTAGAGCCCATGTAAAATCAGTTTTCCCACAGAACATGTTATTACGCGGGAATCAGAACTGAGAACAACTTTTAGAATGCAAATTATGCAATCGTCAATTTTAGAGGCAAAACATTGCAGAATACTTAATCACAGATGTCCGAGATAACCAATGATAAAATGTAGTCGGGATCTAGTCAGCTAACTATCCAATAAGAATTCATAAAAAGAGTTTGGGTTCACGCCGAATATAGCAGTATTTAAGCTAGAACTCACGAGTAATCGTAGCTTTTGAGATAAAACTCTCAATAAACTCTCAATATGTGACGCTGTCATGAATTTTTTTAGAAATTTTTATACAGCTACATAGAACAAAATTTCATATAAATGTACACAATGAGAATTTTTCTTAATTTCTAATGTGGAATGAAAGCAAAAACATTATAATAGTTAAATTTAGCCAAGAAATAATTCTGCATCGTTTCCTACTTTGGAAGTGTAAATTTTCAATATGTATATCTCAAAAAAAAAAAAAAAACTTGATGTTTAAGTATTTCAGTATTCTAAAATAACGCTGAAAACGTTCTATATTAAGCATAAAAATATTTATTTCGAACAAATCTAAAATATTTTCCCTCTTTTCATAGGAAATAGTGAGTTTAAATCGGAAGAAATGTTTCATTTTTACTTCCATTACCCGACTACCGTAGGTAATGAAAACATTGTATTCGGTCAAAAAATCCAGTATCGAGTTTTCACCTGATTTACATATTTTAACGTCTGCCGAGTCAAAAAAAAATTGTTTTTGGCAATTGTTCAGTGAGTGAATTGTTCAAAAAAGGGCTCTGCAGATTCCCCCCCCCCCCCTTATTTTTTAACTCGTTATATCTGTACTGATAGGTATAAAGGATTTAAGTCCATATTCTTGATTTTTCAGGAGACGAAAAATAAAGTTTAACTGACTAAAAACTAAGCAGAAGAATTGATTAGGAAAAAGGATTATGTTGGTTTATACGCTTTTATACCATTCAGTGATTGTCAATCTTCATTTAATAAAGGGAAAAATTTTAATTAAATATTTTATACCAAAGATTAATGCTAAATTTCTGACTTGAATCTTTTTTTACCAATGGATTTTCTCAAAGACTAAATGACATGGATTTAAATCCTTTATACCAATAGGTAGAGAATTTTTTTCTGAGTCTGACTATGTACTTAACTCAAAATCAACATTTTTGGACTTAAATCCTTTATACTTATCACTACAGATATAAACTCTGTTTTATGCCTTTACATTACACGTGTATGAGCTTTCTCTTACCGGAAAATTTATAAGTGTTTACTTTGTTAGGTGAATTTCACCAAGTTTTAAATAACTCGCTTTCTTGATTGTTTGTCCAGTACAAATCTTGCAATCGGTTTTTATCTAACTTCCCGACTAGATAGACATTTAAAACTTTTATAATAGCTCAGAACACGATGGCAATGCATTCTTTTAATACTTTTATTCAATTAATAAATGAACCTTTCTTATAATTGTTCTCTTTATTACTCATTTGATAATTTTCTTAAAATTTAAAAACTTTGTTTATAAAAAGTCTTGTAATTATTATGACTTCTGATCACATTATCTCCAAAACGTGCATATAATACGTGTAATAGTGGTGATGAAAGTTGCGTAGTTTCATGCCAGAACTTTTTTTCTCTGTGGATGATATGAAATTATATTCTCGGCAGTTCTAATGTATTATTGCCAGAAGTTATGACTTTGTTTTTTTTTTTAAATATCTATGAAAAACTGTTGGCTTGAATGCCAAATTTTAGCTATATTTCGTTTCTTTTCTTTATTTGTTTCTTTTTGAATTTTTTTATATTAGAAAAATGGTAGTATACAAAAAAGCATTTTTTAATTTATTTACAATTGCATTTTAACTACTGTAATACTGTAATTAAAATTTTTACTTTTTTCACTTTACGATGTTGAGAATTGTCCCAATATAATTTGATATAAGTGTAAATGCTTTGTGTTCATTTTTTGTTGTTGTTTTTACTTCAAATTTTTTACCCTTTTGTAATTATGTATTAGAAAAAACTGTTTCATTTAACTATTTAAAATAAACACATGTGTATTTGTGTTGGAGACTGTGTTAGTAGTGCTTTTAAATTTAAACTTTAAAATACTTATTTTATCTTTTATGCCCAGTTTCCTCTCACATTTAATTGGTGGTATTGCTACTGTCTACTACTAATATATTTTCAGTTACTAAGATTTCAAGTCATCAGCTCTTCAATGAGATTTTTTGAATTGAAGTTGTGGGACATTCCTTCAACTTATAGTAATTTCTCTCTCTCTTTTTTTTATATAATAAGATAATCCAAAACGTTTACTTAATAGAATTGATTTTAGTACCCGTTTTGAAGAATTTACGTCGAAACGTATATATTAATACACAATTCCACTATCTCAAAAATTTCTGACATAATCATTGCTTAGTAATTACACAGAACGATGTTTAATAGACAAAAGTTTTCCCTTTGAAATTGATTGCTTCCATTCCTCTTTGCTTAGACATGCATGCATATCAGAAAAAATGTACTTATATAGAGGTTATATACAGCTATTTTTGATATGATTTTATAAGGGTGATACTTCGGCGATTTGGGTGACGAATAAAATTGTTTTCCTCTTCCAGATACTATGTTTCATAATCAGGTGGTAATGAATGTTAACATTTAAAATTAACTGACTGAACATATCCTCTTTAATGCTTTGCACGCCTTTGTCATTACTTCAGTTAGATGTATGCACGTAAAATGTTTAGATTTCTATTCTGTTTTTATTTTGTAGCTGCCTTCAGCGATTAACTAGTTCATAATATATGAAAATTGTGACTGTATCAAACTCTTATTCAGTGGCGCTTACTATACATTCTATCAACTTATACTAATTTATCTTTCTCTCTCTCTCTCTCTATCTCTTTATATATATATATATATATATATATATATATATATATGTGTATATATATATATATATATATATATATGTATATATATAATTGTATGTATGTATATATATATATATATATATATATATATATATATGTATATATATAATTGTATGTATGTATATATATATATATATATATATATATATATGTATATATATAATTGTATGTATGTATATATATATATATAATGACCCTCCTCTGTCATTCACGATTCCGGTTTACACCGCTTCAAAACAGAGACTTTTGGCAGCCATTTTTTTTTCCCCGTTTGTTCAATTTAACTTACGAAAACATACATATCATTTTCATACATGTTTTGTATCGCACATATTATTATTTATTCCATCTAAAACCTTGAAAAACTATTCAATTGTAATGTTTAAATGTTTAATTAAATATAACGGATCACTGGCTATTATAAACATGAACCTATAAATATAATTATGTAACTTCATGATTATAAACAACGCAATGCCAAATAAAAACAAACACAAACTGTTGCCATTCAGAAAATACAAATTCCAAATGGACAACTCTTTAATTGCGAATGAACGACTCTTTGACTGTTTCATTAAAAAAAAAAACGCTTAAAATATTTCTAAAACATATGGACAATATTCCTGTGACGTCACAGTAGGTAAAATCGCCGAACACGTGGCCGATATTTTGTAAACAAACTAGATTCAAGATGCTATTTTATTGTTACGCATAACATTTTCCTAAATATTTCTCCAGTGAAACTTAATAATCAGATATTTGTTCAAACAAGAACAAAAGAGAAATGTAAACAACTGAATCGAATGATAAAGTTAAGACTATTCCATATCGTAAAATTGCAGAACATTTTATGTACACACACACACACACACATATATATATCTTTAATAAAGTAATTTATTAAATGGAACATCCATTTAAATTGTTAACATCGCCACAGTTCACATGGCAACTTTTAATATTACATATGTTGATTAATATTAAAGTATATTACTAAAACTGGATTAAAAACAAAACAAAGGTTCACTATATCCCTCTTACTTCAATTTCATATAATCTGTAACTCTTATAAATAATATTGCAAGATAAAAATTTTCAAGCCACAGTGCTTTTCTATGGTAGAGTTGAGGATTGTTTGTCTAACCAGCTGATATTCTTGTAGCCTCGAACCCAAAGTGGGAATATGGTCCATTAAAGCCTTAAAAATCTTAAAATATTTGTAAAAACATATTAAAGTCTTTAAATATTTTTATCAAGCTTCATTATTAGTTTACATTGTAAGGTATGATTGGCGTCGAGTTCAGTACGTAAATGTCGCCAGTTGATTTTAGTTTTGAAATTAGTGTAAAGTTATAGTTGGGATAGAATGTTTGGTTGGGCAAGTAAAGGTCACCAGTTGAAATGAGTATTGAGAGTAGGGTAGTCTAAGGTGATAATGTCGAGTCAAGATAAAATGTTCGGTTGAGAATGAGAAAGTCCCTAGCTGGATCCTGGATATTTTGGCGATGTTGCGGGTGAGATAGCTGGTTGGGAGTATGGAGTAGAAGTGAATTTGGGTTAGCATGGAGTGTCTGTAATTATTAGATAGTTAGTTAGAAAATACGCAAGCAAAGTGATGACGTCACTGGGCGTCAGTGGATGCAAGAAAAAGATTTCCTATGTTAATCGCCCATTGGAATTTTTGTAAAAAATTATTAAAAATTGAGGAAAATTATTTCCCGATTTTAATTCCCATATTTCGGTATAGATATGTATTAGTTATCGTGTGCATGCGTTAGATTAAGTTGTTTTTGCTGTAAAATTGATAAAATTTAAATTTTAAATTTCAAAACTTTAGAAAAATAAAATAGCAAACTTCCATATTCGATTGAGAACATAAGCATTTCATTTCAAAGGATGATATTTACACAATAAATATCCAACTAATATACTAATTAAAAGGAAAATGATAAATATTCTATCATAATTTGAAGTCAAATTTGTTTTCAAATGTCTAAAGAAAGTGTCTGATATAAGATACTCATATGTTGCAGCGGAATAGATTTAATATATCTGTCATCCTTGGCGGAAAAAATATATCGCCAAATTATTTGGCGAACATATTTTATTCCTTTCAAAAATCATGGTTATTTTAACAACTTATATTAAGAGAGCGATGAATTATATGAAACAATATTTCGTACAATACATATTACGAAAATAAACATCTGGCATGTATATTTTCATAGTATGTTTTTAATCGCCAAATACAAAAAACGCCAAAAATGACACAGTTTTGAAATTTAAAATTTTGTCAATTTGACAGCAAAATAACTCAATCTAACACAGGGATACGATAGCATATCTATACCCAAATACGGGTATTAAAATCGGGAAATAATTTTCCTCGATTTTTAATTATTTTTTACAAAAAATACAATGGACGATTAATATAGGGAATATTTTTCTTGCATCCACGGACGGTCAGTGACGTCACACTTCGCTTACGTATTTGGAAACAGGATCTTCGATAGTCTTAATAATCTGGTGTGTCACTCACACGACTTTCTCTTACCCTGAAATTTAATACCTTGCAGATTAATAGGTAAGATAACGAGTACTGTTATGTAAACCTATGTTAAACAATTCATATTAGGCTTCTGAAGAGTTTTATATGATAATTAGTTCTGTGTGAGGGGGGCTACCGCCCCCCTCAACCCCCGTTTCATTAATGCACCTACATTTATATAGAATTTAATTCGTAATAATAGCAGGAGACTTGGCGTTGGAATATTAAAACAGGAATAAACTACTACGTCAGAAACGCCAAAGAAAAATTATTGAGGTGCATACGGCTGTTTCGGTAGCCTAAAGCGTACCGTCTTCAGTGCAAAAAGAATTCAATGTAATCCTATTGGTTGAACTAAATCCGGTCCCTCTCCTATATATATGAGTACTTCTCCAGATTAAGAATTCTTTTTGCACTGAAGACGGTACGACGCTTTAGGCTACCGAAACAGCTGTATGCACCTCAATAATTTTTCTTTGGCGTTTCTGACGTAGTAGTTTATTCCTGTTTTAAGAATTTAATTCGGTTATTAAAAAATAATTCTCTTTTTAAAAAATAATTTATTAAAATTATTATTAAAAAAATTATCTTTTATGATAAGGCAGACGATTTCCATATTAGAGAAGTACTATAACACCAAATGTCCAAAAAAAGTCCATTTTATTCTCAATATTTAAAAAAAAAAAAAAAAGGGAAAAAGTACGATTTTTTTTTCGTTAAAAGTAAAAAAAATCGATAACTTTGCTTTAAATTATCCCAGATCGATGGTTCAACCATTCGTTTTAAAGGTATTGGCGAGCTCTTTTGATTGAAAGATACCCATCATGAAAATTTACTCGCCTCGAGGGGGGACTTCCCCCCCAGGGGGGGAGGCGAGGCTCCTACATACACAAATTTTTTTTTCCCAGTTAACTATCTCT
Source organism: Salticus scenicus (assembly GCA_963930645.1). Lineage (NCBI taxonomy): Eukaryota > Metazoa > Arthropoda > Arachnida > Araneae > Salticidae > Salticus > Salticus scenicus. Next base: position 60,983,071 of record OZ005650.1, on the reverse strand, counting down.
ATTACAAAAAATATATATTCGTTTCATTTGGTTTAGTGCAGTCTATAGACGTTAAACTCTACTTTCCTGCAATTTCCCCCATAGACGCAATGTATTAGAATTCTCTTGATTGTCCCTGTACACGAACCATTTGCTTGATCTTAACGAAAAGCTTACTGTAGCGTCTCTATATGATACACATTTAGAATACCAAGTTTGAACTTTCTGCCATAATTTGTTCTTGAAATATGCTGATAACAGACAGACACACACACAGACATACAGACGCACACAGACATACAGACACGCACACATACACACAGACCATTTGCTAAAAACATGATTTTCGTATTCAGGGGACCTCAAAACGTGTAAATATAACAATCTCGCGTTCGAAAATTTGACCCAAAAACAATACTTTCTCTACCTTATGGGTAAGAGAAAGTAAAAAAAAGTATTTTGGTAAAATGAAGTGAATCGTTATTAACTCCTCTTACCCATAGGGTCGAGAAAGTATTGTTTTAGGGTCAAATTTTCGAACGTGAGTTTTTGTTATACTTACATGTTTTGAGGTCCCCTGAATACGAAAATCACGTTTTTAGCGAATGGTCTCTGTGTCTGTCTGTCTGTCTGTTACCAGCATATCTCAAGAACAAATAGTAGCAGAAATTCCAAACTCGGTATTCTAAATGTGTATCCTATAGGGATGCTACAGTAAGCTTTTCGCTAAGATGAAGCAAATGGTTCGTGTACAGGGACATTCAAATACATTACGTCTATGGGGGAAATTGCAGGTAAGTAGAATTTAACATCTATAGACTGTACTAAACCAAATGAAACGAATACATATTTTTTGTAATAGAGATAGTCAACTGGGAAAATTTTTTTTGCGTATGTAGGAGCCTCGCCTCCCCCCCCCCCCCCCCTGGGGTAGATGTCCTCCCTCGAGTGGAGTAAATTTTCATGATGGGTATCTTTCAAAAGAGCTCGCCAATACCTTTAAAACGAATGGTTGAACCATCGATCTACGATAATTTAAAATAAAGTTATTGATTTCTTTCATTTTTAACATTTTTTTTTTTTTTTTTTTTACTTTAATATTGAGAATAAATTCAACTTTTTTTTGGATATTTAGTGTTATACTATTTCTCTAATATGGAAATCGTCTGTATTATCATGCAAGATAACTTTTTTAAATAATAATTTTAATAAATTATTTTTTTTAAACTGAATTATATTTTAATAACCGAATTAAGTTCTATATAAATGTAGGTGCATTAATGAAACGGGGTGTTGAGGAGGGGCTAGAACTAATTATCATATAAAACTCTTCCGAAGCCTAATTTGAATTGTTTAACATAGGTTTACATAACAGTACTCTTTATCTTACCTCTTAATCTCCAACCTGTACTTATAGCATTAAATTTCAGGGTAAGAGAAAGTCGTGTGAGTGACACACCAGATTATTCTTATTATGAGGACTTTAAATAGAGCACTTAACGAAACACTGGGATGTGTTGTTGCTGTTGTGTTTTCGGGCCTATATTTTTTGTCAACCAGCTGTTTTTTTTATTGTCATTCATATTTATTGATCGGGTAAATTTTTTTTAATTTCAGAACGAAAATTATAAAATATCGAAACACATTTGTTTATAAACAAAAACTGAAAATACATTTAAATGATCACGTGGTAATCTTCATGATCTAAACATTGTTTTCAAGATTTATCGTTCACATTCCGTCATTTTTGACGGGGTTATATACTAGTATATATATATACATGCTTACCTTATTCAAATATTTATATTATATATATATATATATATATATATATATATATACATGCTTACCTTATTCAAATATTCATATTATATATATATATATATATATATATAATATAAATATTTGAATAAGGTAAGCATTTGCTTATTTGAATGGATTTTAGTACCCACTAGTTTAAAATCTACCGAAAATTTTAATGTTGAAATAGACAGCTCTGGTTCATTTTTACTTAGACATGCATTTATATTATAAATAATATACTTATATAGAGGATAGATATAACTATTGTCGATATGATTCTTTAAATGGGACACTTCAGCGATTAAGGGGACGAATAAAATTGTTGTGTTTTCCAGATAATGTGTTTCATGACTGATAGATAACGAGAATTAGCGCTAAAAAGTATCAGACTAAATCATCTTTTGAACCTTTGTGAGCCGTTGTCATTACATATACACGTAATGTCTCGAAATATACATGTAAAATTTAAATTAATTAAAAATTTTTAGATTTCTATTCCGTTGTGTTTTAGCTGATTTCCGCAACCAGCTGATTCGTAACACATGAAAAGTGTGACTGTATCTGTATTAGAGGTTGGCACGGGCCGGAATTTTGAGGCCCGGGCCCGGCTAGGACCGTACGAAAGCTTCACTTACTCGGCCAGGCCCGGTATGAAATTGAAAAAATCGTCCCGGGGCCAGCACGGCCCGTTTATTTTTAGCCAATGTACGGCCCGCCCCAAAATCGACAAAATCAGGCTCGGTACGTTTCAAAAATATGAAATTAAAAAAAAAATACATACCTTTCTATGAAAGAGATTTTTAGTATGTGTTTTGCAGAGATTTTATTTAGCAAAGCAATGGAATCTTCTTTAACAAAACTACTTAACTTTTACAAGATAATCATATAAAAACAAAAGTTAATTATTACAGATGTACAGAAGGCACAAAAACCGACAGAAAGTCAAATCGAAAATGTTAGCACTCATCAAACAATATAGGACGGTATTTAAAATGGTTATTACTACTAAAAATGCACGTTCAACCATTTCCTCTTATGTAACGTAATGTATACGAATCTTTCATGTGATCCGGTAAACAAAATTTTAATGGTAATCCAACCATATTCAATAGAAAAGAGGCTTTTGTACATGCTAAAAATGTTACTTTCATTCAGTTTAATAAAAAAGCACCACAAAACTGGCGTTACAAAAAATATTACTTACAAACTCTGGAGAAACTCAGTGCTCTGGAGAAAAGAAAAAGGAGTTTAGAGAAAAAGTTACAGCAGCAGGATTTTTATAGCCCTCATACCACCTAAACTCTACAGACCATAGGGCACAAAGCCTTATACACAGTAACGTATGTAATTTCTTTCGTTTGAACATGTGCGCAAACTAGTAGTGACATGCATACTCTTTTGAATAGGAAACCATTTAATATTACTTGAAATAAAATATATTAATTTCGAGACATGCTAAAAATATTTGCGGAAAATCAGATCGCAAACAAACAGACTGATAAGCAATTAAATTGAAGTTACAGACATTTTTTAACAAAATAAAATTTTATGTGATATACCAGCCTGTAAAATTATGTGAAATAAATGATTGAAGAAATATTTTATCATTTTCCTTTTTCGTTGATTAACGAGGAAACCAGAAAAAAAATCAGGCCGACACGGCCAGGAAAAAATTTCATTCAAACCCTGCCCGGCCCGAGTATACACAAAAAAAATTGAGCCCGGCCCGACCCGTGAACAAATTGAAAATTTCGACCCGAACCCGGCCCGTGCAGAACTCTGATCTGTATAACTTTCATTCAGTGGCACAACGTGGCTGTTCGTGCTTTGAAAAAAACCTGAGAACTGTGACGCGCTCCAGCTCATAGAGACCTGCAGCGTTCCTTTCCTTGGCAGATACCACCAGACTGTTCGCATTCCGAGGAAAATTTTACAGTAAAAATTCACGTTTACTCGCCTTTTCATTCTGATTCAATGCATTAAACACCAGCTTCACTTACTACTTTATTTAGAATTTAACCTAAAAATATTATTATTAAAAATTATATATATATTTTTTATTACTAACGTTTCAGCTCTATACATTATTTTTAAAAAAATAACGCAAAGAAATGTGTGTTTGCTTATTTATTTATATTTCTATGACGCTAATTTCACAAAATATTCCTAACGTTAATTCCTTATGTGTTAATATATTTTATCTCTCAGGTGGCATTTTTTACTTTCTCTTACCCATAAGGTAGAGAAAGTATTGTTTTGGGGTCAAACTTTCGAATGTGAATTTTTGTTATATTTACACGCTTTGAGGTTCCCTCAGTTTAATAATCATGTTTTTAGCGGTTGGTCTGTCTGTCTGTCTATTATGAACATATCTCAAATACAAATTTTAGCAGAAAGTTCAAACTTTGTATTCTAAATGTGTATCATATAGAGATGCTACACTAAACTTTTCGTTGAGATCAAGGAAATGGTTCATGTACAGGGGTACCCAAGATAATTCAAATACATTACGTGAATGGGGGGAAATGGCAGTTAAGTTGAATTTAACATCTATAGACTGTACTAAACCAAATGAAACGAATATATATATATTATAAGTGTAAAAATATTTTTCATGTAGAATATGGTATAGAAATCATTCACTGTTCGTTTACAGGGTTACAGAAAATAACTAGATAAAAGTGCGATAATAGTTGCAAATTGATGGAAGTGTATTTCAGGCTGGGTCATGTATTATTACTATAGGATTATATTTAGGTCATGCACCATGTGGTCTGTACATAATCTTTAAAAGATATACAGGGCTGCATGGCTGCAAATATTTAAGCGATAACTTTTTTTGTTGTTGTTGTTGTTAGTGGATGTGCTTTACTATAACGTTTTATAATTTCCTTGAAAGCTGCTCAGGAACTGAAATGTATTCGTCATAGAGATATGGTAAGTAATGTATGTTTTTAACCTAAATATTCATCATTTGTTTTTTGTATATTTGTATGTTTCGAGGCTTCTTGATTACCGAAGTCAAGTTTTTTAAAGTTTGATTTTTGTATGTGTTTCTTGGAGTAAATTAATAACGAATAATTTTAGGCGATCCAAATGTTGTATTTTAAAGTTAATATAAGTTTGTTGCTGAAAAAATTTGATCAAGATTGATAATAAGTTTTATGTAATGTTGCGTGTGAAAGTTCGGAATAATTTTAAGTGAACTTTTAATTTTAATAACATATTTAAATTTGGCTATATAAATGTAGGTGCAGTAACGAAACGGGCGGATGAGGGGAGCGGTAGCCCCCCTCACACAGAACTAATTATATAAAACTCTTCCGAAGCCTAATTTGAATTGTTTAATATAGGTTTACATAACAGAACTCATTATCTTACCTCTTAATCTCCAACATGCATTCATAGTATTAAATTTCACAGTAAGAGAAAGCCGTGTGAGTGACACATCAGATTATTTTTAATATTATATATATATATATATCCTCATTTAAATGATTTTAAAAAGTATATTTAAAATGAAACGTTGAATATATTTAAACTATCTTAATGATGTATCGCATACTTTCTCTGTGAAAACTAAATACGTTAAATAAATATTTAAATATAATATGCAAATTGTCACAAAAAAAAAAAAAAAAAAAAAATTGAACAAAAAGAATAATACACTTCATTTTTCAGAAGCATATTTTCACACTTAGATAATAAGTGTTATTTTTTCTGAAAAGTAATTTTCTCTCCATATCATTTTTATTTATTTATTTTATTTTTACTAAATCCAGCCAAAGAAAGTATCGCCATTTGAAAAAAAAGTTTTCCTTCCTGTTAAATGAAAAAGAATTCAAATAAGCGCAATCAATCTCCATTAAATATAATCGACAATATTTCTTTCTTTACGACTGAAAAAGAATCATTAACTGAAAAACCAAATATTTTATTTTAAAATAAGTATTTTTGTAATAAACTTCATACGCTTAAAAGATTTTAACAATTCAGGAAAAAAAAAAAAAATAGTGCCGACGTTTATGATAAACTGCTATATTTCTGTCTGTAACTTGAAGCAAATGGAACAGAAAGAAATGACTTAAAGATATTGTTGAGATAAATCGGTAAATAGATAGGTTTTCGATTGGGAGATTTATTTTCTTTTTCTCAAACATTAGAGATGAATAAAGATTATGGATAAATATTTGCATTTAACTTTGGTGAAATTACTTGAGGATGATTGCTTTATGTATATAATTAAAATTGCAATCTTTTCGAGGTGATTACAAAGCCTGAGAAATTAAATCAATCCTTTATTGTTATTATTTATAATTAAATAAATATTTCGATTTTCTCAGGAAGAAAAAGGAAACTGTATTTTGATATTAATGATAAAATACTTCCAGTTAGAACAATTATTGTTCATCAAGCTTTAGAGTTGTATAACAGCGAGTAAGAAAAGGAGAAGGGAATTTTTTAAGAAAATGCTTAATATTTTTGAATTATAATAAAATTTTAAATGTATTCCATAATGTTTAATAAACACTTTTTTAGTTTGGTAAAATTCAATATAATTAGATTAATGAATAATTTAAATAGGATTTATTCCATGAACTCTAGTTTAATCCTTATCTTGATAATATTTCGGTATTATATTCGGGGACTCAAATCTGCTTGCTGAGGCTTAGAATGTTTTGACGTCTGTATGTTTGTCTGCCTGTACTGCGTTATCAGTCACAAATATATTTGAATTGATTTGAAATAAATGAATTACTCAACAAAAGAGATTAAATCCGCTCTAAAATAGTTACACTGCATTAAAAAGGAATAATTTGTTAAATTTCTGTATGCAATATTTTCTGTAGAAAGTGGTATGAATACTACAAAAAATTAGTTCACAAAGCTATACAAAATCATTTCGATATGTTAAGGTGATGGTAAAAACTGCATGTGTTTTGTAAAAGGATTATACCCATATTTTTTGTAAAGAACGAAAATATTTTACAAGGAAGGGTCTCTCTGTTCAGAATCAAAGTCATTGATTTCTGTTTGTATAAGTACCACGATAGCTTTCACAAAAAATCATCAGAATGACTGAAAAACCATGTACAGTCGGGGAAAAAAAAACGCAGCACTGGATGTAACTCCGTTGCTAATCAATGCACAAAAATGTAATTGGTATCATTCGACAGGGAATTGAGAGTAGATTCAGAAAATGAACGGAAATTTTGAATTAGGGGTCGTCTACATATTAAAACGCGCACTAACTTTGATTTTTTCAATGGCAATGCCCCATTTTTATTTTATATTTGAATTCCTGGGATCGCGACAATGCGAAAAAGTATATTGGTTGTATATTTTGCTTATTTTTTCACAGAGTTATAAGCGTTCAAAGTTTGAAGGTGCTAATGTTAAATTCATATTTCAAACTTTTATTAATATCTTCACAAAAAATAACTTGATCAATATAATTCTTTTTTTACGAGGTACAGTGAAGAAACCCAAACATAATCCATCATTAATTTTGATTCTGAAAAATATTTTTAATTCTGAAAAATATTAATAAATTCATATTCATAAAAATTATGAATTATGACCTATATTAATTTTTACATAAAATGAATCCCAATGCTGAAAAATATGGGTATGCAAATTTGCAGCTCACTCCAGTTATTAGTTTTCGAGATATAAATAAATCTTTCTTTTGGAGTGGTTTAGGGGGCCGTCTCTTAAAAAATTTTGAATGAGATAACGAAGCAAATCTTAAAAAATAACGGAGAAAATTGAACAAAATATTTTTATTTTTTATTTAAGGGTCAAATTATATAACAACAACGTCAAATGCAAAGAAATGAAACAAAAGTGTTGATTTTTAGACATTTGCGTTAGTATCAAGAATTCCTGTTTTCTAAAGCCCCGCCTTTTATCGTTCTTCAAAGCAAAACAATGCAGAGACGAAAAGTGAATGTGACTTTGAGTATTCGTGTTAAACCCCTTATTTTACATTGACAAAAATATGCACAAGTGGTATTTACTTCAACGATTACTGGTAATAAATTTAGAATCCTTTAAACGAACACTAGAAGAAAAAAAAAAACTAAATAGGCGGGGTTTACTGTTTGAAATACTCTCAAAATAAAATATTTCAAAACAAATTTTCTGTACCACAATTATATTACAGATGGATATACATTATAACTATATTCTTTCTAATTAATATATTTCTATCCATAGTATATTTTATTGCAAAAATATGAACACTGAGTACATGCTTAAGAAATAAGTAACACACAAATTACGAAAGAAACGCCCACTGGCATTGTTACAGATTTTCAAATGATGTTTATCTACGTCAGCAGTCGCGAAAGCGTTAATTAAGAAATTATATTTTCATAGAAATTATAAAACAAATTGTACAGTTCCAAAGAGTTCAACTGACCCAAAACTGGTAAGTGCTATTAAAATTGTTTAATATTTACTTTATGAAACCTTACAATAATTTATCCGAAAAGATTTTGTTTATGCGTTGTTGTATATATATATATATAGCTATATTATTTCAGTTTGTATATTATATTACACGTACGAAAGAAAATTTAAGCTTTATTGGTGATCAGTATGTCCATGATAGATACTTTTTAATTGAAAAATATTGCACTTTTATAAAAAGTATTGTCTGACCAATCGTAAGCGTAATGTAATTAAATACACCTAAAATTATCTAAAAAAGTACTAAAGTGTATACATATCCAAAAAGCTAAATTCATGATAATTAAGATACTACAAAGGTGTTAATATTTTTATTTCTTTTTTTCTTGAAATATTTCCGGTGTGAAACAGTATACTTTTGTCTAGTTCTTGTAGGATCTTAATTTTATTTTTCTATATTCAGAGATAGCCCCCTAACACATTTTTTATCATAACTCTATGAATACTATAGATAAAGTATACAAACAGTATACTTTTCCGCACTGCCAGACTCTCAGAAATTTGAATATGAAGTCAAAATTGGGTGTTACTATTGAAAAAATCAAAGTTGGCGCTCATTTTAATATGTAGATGATCCCTAATTCAAAATTCGACGACATTTTCAGAAAGTGCATTTCATTTCCTGTTGAATGGTGTCTATTAAGTTTTTCTGCGTCAATTAATAACGAAATACCATCAAGTGCTGCGTTTTTTTTTTCCCCGACTGTACATATTTATGAATTATACTGTATTCGCTGCATATTTATTCCTGTCTGTGTAATGATTGAGGCTCATTTATATAGCATACAAATGTGTTACTTGCCATTATTGCGCCCCAGCAGTGATTAAGAGCTTTTACTCTCGAAAATAAAAGACGAGAAATGCCGGGTTTGATCCTAGGTCACCCTCGTCCACCTAAACGACCGGCGTTTGCGGTGGTTTTCACTGACATTTTTGTGAATACGGGCTAGGACTCTTAGAAATCCCCCCCCTACATAGGACATTCCACTTCAGACCCAGGTCCCATGTATAAACAATTAGCCTTAACCCGAACACTAACACCATAATATTATATCTTATAGTCGGAACATCTTTTAAGCGCAATTTCTTTTACGTTTAAATTAAACGTTCCATTTGTGCTTGGTTACTCTGTATTCAGCATAACTAAAATAATATAAATTAGTAACAAGCTTAAGAACTGAATAATCTCTAGAGAATGGTTAAATATATTTTCAAAATATCATGCTTTATTTTCCAGTTTTCTCTATTATACAAAAATCTAAATTAAAATTTTGACTTAACAGAAAAAAAAAAAAAAAAACGAAAATTCCTCTGAGGATTTTTATATGATGTTCAAACTGTGATTTTATTTTCCTTAACCAATTTCATATCGTATATTTGCTGCCTTTTTAGTTGCTTTCAATAAAGATTTACTATTATTAATTATTCTTCAGAAAGGGAAAATTAGATTTGCAGGCGAGATATAAGTTAATAATTTTCTCTAATTATCATTTATCTTTTGATGAAAATTATAAGAAAGTTTTACCGCTCTTTCCGAAATTTCCATACAAGTATTTATTATATATTTTTTCTATCCAATCATTTATTAATCTTGCATTATGAGAGTATTTTAGATATTGGAGTACTTAGTTAACATTTTAATTACTCAAACAAAATCTTAACTTCAGAAAATTAATGAATTTCTTTGCTTCATGATATATCTAAATGCTGTCGCTTTACTTATTTACAAAGTTGCAATAAAATTTCTGTTTACTCCAGAAATTTTGATTTATTCCGATTTCAAAATTGAAAGGTAAAGTTCCTGGGATTAAATTTAAAAAAGGATTTTTTTTCATTTCAAATATTACACTGAAAAAAAAAAATTATTATTGAAATATATTTTCTTACACAGTTTTTTTTAATATATATATATATAAATGAAGAATCCTTTGAATAAATTTAATAAACTAGTATAAATTTTATATTTTAATGCAATTAAAAGTGAAAAAGCTTATGTATGTATGAAAGCAAAAATTTATTACAAAATAATCTGGTATGAAGCTATTTTATCGTATCCTGCATTAGTTTATTTAAAATATTACAGAGCATGAGGTGTAAGAAATGACTAATAATTTTTCAGGTATATTCAGTTGGTAGTGAGTTGTAATTATCATTTTTACTTCCTTATACAAAGTATAAGGAAGTATAGTAATCCCGATTTGCGAAGTGGATTTTGCATTTCCCATTGCTCAAAAACGAATGATCGCTGAATGTTGCCAATTTATACGTGTGACTGTCATGGTGTCTAGTTGTACACCTGCAAGTGTCTTCTTAACACGAGCTCTCGTTTTAGAGATATAAGGGACTTTATACGACGGGATATATAAGGGACTTTTTCGTGACGTCTGTATGTATGTGTGTGTGTGTCGCATAACTCAAAAACGGTTGGACGTAGAAAGTTGCGAATTGGTGCATAGGTTTGTTATAACATCTAGTTGTGCACCTCCCTTTTTGGACTTTATATGATTTTCCGTTTTGGAGATATTTAGGAAAATTAGGTTCATAATGGCCAAAATGTATCAAAAAACGGTAATAACTCAAAAGCGGTTTGGACAAATCTTGCAATTTAACTGACTTTTCCACTAGCTAGAGATTTAAAACTTTCAGAAGAGTTCAGAATGCAACAACAATGCCTTTTTTTAATACTTTTAGTCAACCGCTTCTAATACCTGCTGTCTTCAGCAGCGTTTATGTGATTCAACATAAAATTTATTTAACTAACTTCTCGACTAGCTAGACATTTGGAACTTTCAGACAAGATCAGAACACGGTGAAAATGAATTTTTTTAATACTTTTAGCCAACTGTTTAGGGTCCCTGCTGTCTTCGCCAGCGTTACCAGTGCAAATCTTGCAATCGATTTTTAACTAACTTCCTGACTAGCTAGACATTTAAAACTTCTGGGAAAACTCAGAACACGGTGACAATGCATTTTTTTAATATTTTTAGCCAATTGTTTTAGGTCACTGCTGCCTTCGACAGCGTTTATATAGTTCAACAGAAAATTTATTTAACTAGATTCCCGACTAACTAAACATTTGAAACTTTCAGAATAGTTCAGAATACGGTGAAACTGCATTTTTAATAATACTTTTAGCCAATTTTTTCGGGTCCTTGCTGCCTTCGTCAGCGTTACTAGTACAAATCTTGCATCGGTTTTTAACTAACCTTCAGAAGAGCTCAGAACACGGTGATAATTCATTTTTTTAAATATTTTTAGCCAACTGTTTTGGGTCCAATATGAATGTTTTTTAACATTATGTATATTTCTAAAAGTGTATAAGGAAGTCATGTGGTGCCCACATCAGATTTTTCATTCATGATTTACGTACTTCCAAATGCACCTCTTGCTAAAAATGATACAAACTGAATGAATACTACCTAAAATTAATTTCTACTTGTTTTGTTTCACTTTTATTCCGTGTATCAAACGCAATCACTTTATAAAAAACACAATTCGATTAAACATATAAAACAACACGCGGTTTTATTTTCTTTTCAACATTTTCCAACAAGGTTGAAAAGTGTTAATGACTTTGGTTTGTCTGTCTGTCTGCGCTCTAACTCCCGTAAATATTTATAGAATTTCTTGAAATTGATATATGTTATTCATGTTCACTGTCGCAAGTTCCCTATTGGAAATGGAGTGAACATTTCTACTGGTTTGTGTACAGGGACACCCGAAAGTATTCCAAACCATTGTGTTCTATGAGAGGTATTTCTATAAACCATATTTTCATACCTTTACTGTACACAAACCTTAATGAAATTGAAATATGTTATTCAAGTTTACTATCGGATATTTCCTATATAAAATGGAGTAAATTGCACCAATGGTTTGTGTACAAGTACACCCAAAAGTATTCCAAAGCACTGCGTTCCATGAGAGGTATTTCTGTGTAACAAATTTTAATAACTTTACTTTTCACAAAGACTAATAAAATTGAAATATGTTATTCATATGAACAAAATAATGCTTTCTATAGAATATAGTATGGTTAATATTAGTCTTACTGGGCCACATAAAAATATTCGATTGCATTAAGAGCTATTAGTAAAAAACTGCTGGAATTGCATTTACGTTTACATTAAGCGTTTTTAACACTTTCTAACAATGTTTAAGTGTAAATATGATTTTAATTGGTTTATTTGCCTGTCTGATTGCCTATCTTCCGCCCCCAGCGTCCGTAAATATTTTCAGACTTTAAAAAAAAATGATATACATTAATGATGTTCACTATGGAATTTTCCCTATTTAAAATGACATTAATAGGTACTTTACAACTAATTTCTGTACAGGAAGAACCAAAAAAGAAAAATGCTAATGTATTGCATTTTAGGACAGACATTTTTAAAAATCACATTTAAATAACTTTCTATTGTAAAAATCATAAGGAAATTGACGTGTATTTTTAATATTGTAAAATTATGTTTTGAATAGAATATGATATGATTAACCTTCACATTTACAGGGCTACACTAAAATAGTCAGATACATTAAGGGCTGCAATTATAAACTAACGGCTTTGCGTTAAGCCTTTTAACACTTTCCAATGATGTCTATGGGTGGTTTTAAATTCAATTAGTCAATCTGTATACTTTTCAGTCCTTCTCTCTGTCTGCTGTTTGTTAACGTAGACAAAGAATATTGAAAGTTACACGATACAAGTGTGTTCAGTTGGAAAGTGTTGATAATAAATGCGTACTGCATGATTTTTCGTACTTGCTTAACGTATCTCCATTTTCATGCTGCAATATATTATTTCTTCTTTAAATAATTTAGCATAACTTTGTATTTGACCTAAAGAATATTGTTTTCGCTAGGATGATTTCTTTCGTATAATTAAATATAATTATTAATTATACAATATTAACATACAATATTATACAATTATTAATTATACAATACAGTTATTTAATTCATACAATTAAATATTAGGCAATGATAGCATTTTCTCGCCATTAACAATTTAACATTGTATTACTTTCCGAATAAAATTTTTGAAACACAAAATATTATCTCGTGGCATAATTTTTATGATAGCTGTTGCTTTCTAAACTTACTTAAGTTAAACTTTAAAAAAAGAACTAAGTAAATCTGAGTATTTCTTGTAATATTATTTATTTTAATTCTTTTTTACTTACAAACCATTAATTTGGTAGTTTTTCTCAGTTCTGTTGACAAAAATGGACTTTATTTAGTGAAGTTACGTTCACTTACTTTTATTTATTTTCTGGGAATTTACTTGGAAAAATATTATACAAATTAATTGCTTAAGAATTTAAAATATGTTTTCAGGAAAAAGAATAAATTAATAGAAAAGAATAAATCGTGTATTAGAATAAATAAATCTCTTTTATACTTTAAATGCGTTTCCCTTTTTTATAGCCACTGAAATAATTTCGAAAGTATCGAAGTTAAAAGAAAATTTACTAAGTATTACTATATTGATGATTTTTTTTTTTGACAGCAAGAAAAGATTATATATATACAGTAGCCGCCGCTTAATAAAATCACTGGTTAATAAAATCAGACGCTTAATCTGATCAAATTGCCAGGACCGGAATCAAATCAATACAAACTATTGTTGAAACCACCGCTTAATAAAATCAGCATCGCCGGTTAATAAACTCAATATATATATATATATATATATATATATATATATATATATATATCCTCAGCAGCCAAAATTATCATTTATGCACAAAAAAAAAAAAAAAAAAAAAAAAAAAAAAAAATTCATTTACATTGTAATTATTTTTTTTTTTAATAAGAAAAGAAATTAAAGTACCCATTATCGCTCATTGTCGAAAATTTTGCAGCATAGTTACAAATTAAATATGCCCCATAACTTATCTCCCTAACAATTTCAAGGAACGTATTTTTCAAAGCGCAGTAATAAGTTACAAATTTGATTTGATTTACAAATGATATATATATATATATATTAATTATTAAAAGACAATTTCTAATTCTTATTTTGAAATAGCTACAAATTAAGAGGTTCAAACGGAAAGATTTTAAATTTATGAAAAAAGCGTGAACTTTTGGTAAAATAAAATAATGATGATTTTCTTTGAAGGAAAGTGCATAGAAATTTGGAATGCGTTTAATTTACTTATATCGGAGGAATAATTAATTATTTATCAAAAATTAATTAATATTGTTCACTAATTCCATTATTCGTTACCTTTTGAAATTTCTTTCCAAATTCAGGGAAGTAATACCTTTTCCTTGAGTGCAGGAACGTTCGCTGGATATAAAAATCAGCCGCTTAATATAATCACTTTGCCTCAGAACGAATGCGATTTTATTAAGCGACGGGAACTGTATATATATACAAGTAGATGAATCGGTAGATTTCTTCCTCATTGTTTCTTTTCTCCTTAAAAACTATTATCATTCTTATTAAGATAACTTATATATTTTAACATCATCCTTACCCCCCATCCTCTTCCAACCGATCTTTTACTAAATTTTGGAATATTATAATAATTTATGAGACTCGATAATAATTCATGATATAGCAAAGCACATAAAAAAAATAGTAATATGATAAGATAAATATCTGCATCAGTCAATAATTATTAAAACATCAGATCGGTATCGTAACGTGATTCTTAAAGTATCTTAACTATATAAATTAGAATTTTATTTTTGCCTTATCTTATTTAATATATAAACAATTAAAATGCATGCTACTTTTTTCAAATTTCTGTTACTGCTCATAAATTTAACAGGTACATGTCATATTAGATACATTTATAAATTTGATAGAATAAAAAATAATGGATAAAACTTTGTGTGTATCCATTCAGTTAGCTTTTCAAAAATTTTGTTCATCTTAAACCAGAAATATATATATTTTTTTTTATATATTTACAAATGCATCTTTAGAATTACATCATGTTATCTATCATACTATACCAATCCGATTGTATATATATCTGGCTAACTCCTCACAAACCGCTGAAAGCCAAATGAGGCGTAAGATACCGATTAGTTAAAATAATATCAACTTAAAAGCCAAAGCGAATGCAAAATAAGCGCCACAACGTACAGATAGAAATATTTTTCCCTAGGGCAGCGCCAAATATGTGAAGCGGTTGGGCGAGAAAATACAACCAGCGTTATTGGAAGAGTTTAGTGAAAACTTACTGTCTAAAATTATACATAAACGTTCAAAACAATGTTCTGAGAGATTTCAATGTATTTTCTTCTTTTCGTATTTTTTTTTTCAGTGATCTAAAAAAATAGTGATTCAATTTTTTTGAAAAATTATTTATATATAGTAATTTCCGAAGCGGGCAAGAATCAATATTGTTTTATTATATTTCATTGTAACGTAAATATACAAGTAGATCTAACAAACGTATCAATATCAAAATTATTCATTTATTAAGTCGATAATGAACTTTTTTTATATATAAATTTCCTAAATTTTATGATAATAATCTTCTTTCATTTACGGTAGTCAGCAAAAATTCGAAAACAATTGCATATGCTTAAGTATTTAATTATTTTTAGATTTAACCAGTTCTTTAAATAGCAATACAATAATCTTGTTACTCATTATATGTGTATTTTATAACAATAGCACAACTTTGGAATTTCAGCTTACCTCTTAACCAGAGGAATTCTCTTAGAATGAATTAAGAAGACGAACTATATAGTTTTGTGTATTGGTTTAAATCTTGCCACACTATTTCACCATTATTTTGTAATGCTAATAATTTTATTTATTTGAAAGTATTCTTAAAAAAAGAAAATAATTCAGATTTTGAAGCAAATTTGCTTTTGGAAATCGATGGAATTAATTAAAAGAGAGGCCAATAATCATTTTAGTAAATTTTTGCATATTAATAAGTTATATTGTCTGCCTCAGGCAAAAGTGTATGTTAATTTCTTTTATCATAGATAGTCGCCACCATTTTGAAACAACATATCGGATAAAGCTTATTAATAAACTTGTTGCAGATATGAATGTGGGTTATGCACGTATGAAGTTTTAAGCAAATCTATTCAAAAACATCCTTTTACTGTGAGTTTGAAAATTTTAAGTGTCTGCCGCCCGGAAACATAATTTTCGATCAAGTTTTCCAACGAACATATCAAATGTATTTCTAAAATCAGTCTAATGTACAAACTGGGTTAAAGTTAATTCAGTATTTTGAAAGTTACCCAAAGTTTTTAAGGGGCCACTTCAGTTTTTATTTCCCACTTGAAAATAAAATGTCAGATTCAGTTGTCCAACGAGCTCATCAAAGATATTTGTAAGTTCACTGCCCATTTTGGTTCCAATTAATTCAGTATTTTAAAAGTTCCTGAGATGACAAATTTTCAAGTGGCCATCACATGGGCGGAGTAAGTTACCCAGCAAATACATGTAAGATAATTTTACTATCCAATTTTTGTTCGAAATATTCAATATTTCAAAAATTGTCAGGACGATTAATTTTTAAGTGGCAGTCTGATTTCAAGTGGTACCCTTAATTTAAGATATCCGCCATTTAGAAACAAAATGGCGGTTCAAATTCAAAAATAAACTTAGAGGAGGATCTTATATGGTCTATCTATACATCAAAACATAAGTAAATACTGTATTAAATGCGCTTTTTACAATGTGTAGTTGAAATTTTCAAGTGCCCACCATTTGGAAACAAAATGGCCGAGCTTGGTTAACAAATTCATCCAAGATATTTAGACAGATATACAGACTGATAAAGAAAGTGACTGCAGTATGTCGATTTCAAAGGTAATAAATCTAATAACCCCTCGATTTTAACAACAGTACTTCTTTTAAATTTCAGTTTACTTTTGCGCAGAAAAATGCTTTTGAGAAGATTGATTGGTTTGTTGTACGGTTTAAGGCCGATTGACAACGCTAGAGTCCTAGGCCTATAGGTAGAATTCCCACAGTGGGGGGTCTTTCTAATGGGTCCTAGCACGTATTTATGAGAGTTTCAGAATACAAAAATGTTAAATATCTTACAAAATACGAGCACTTTTATTAAATAATTTTCAACTACGCATACGTAAGCTTTACAGAAATTTCATTTGCAGAATTTAATGGCTAAAAGTATTGAGCAACTTATGTGAAAACTCCAAACAAATGTCGTGTAAATTCAAAACGTAATGAGAGATAGAATAAACAGAATGTCAGTTCTCTCAAAATAAATGCTATTCTATAAGAGGTTTTACTCACATATTTATTTTGATTCAACCAATGTCCAGTGATATTACAGTGTTTTCGCTGATTGTAAATAAATATTGATAAAACCCCCATCATCTTCCTTTTTTTTCGAGGAGAACTTAAAATCTGTTCATTATATCTATCGTAGCGTTTTAAATTTACATATTTATTTGGAGTTTTCATATAAGTTGCTCAATGCGTTTGACTGTTAAATTATGCAAATGAAATTTTTATAAAGCTTGCGCATGCGTAGTTATAAATTATTTAGTAAAAATGCTCGTATTTCGTAAGATATTTAATGTTTTTGTATTCTGATTGCTGTATGCTGTGTTTAATTTAGTATGCCATATTTCCTAAAAATGACTTTGCACTGGATCTAATACCCTACGTGTTATAATTTAAAAAAGTCTAAATTATTTTCGCAGTCTTTTAAAGAAACCGTTATATCTCCATGAATATATGTGGTAGTCTCATAAAATTGTATACAGATAATGAGAAAAAGCTTCTTAATCACATGCGACAGCCACAAAGCATCTAATACATTACTTTTTACAGGGTAATCCAAAATATTTTTATTTTTAAATTTTTTTGCTGGTCCCCTTTTCCTATTCATGACACAACTTTTGCTAAACGCTAAACAGTTTGAGGTATAATATGTTCTTTACACTACCAAAGTTTTAAAATAATTCCTGAAGACCTTTTCCAGGTATTTGACAAAATGTCTAAATTCAAAAGTGTCCAAATACTTATAGTTAGATAGTGTATATAGGCTACACTTAAACAGAATAGAATTAACATTTTTTTTAATATATATATATAAACGAAAAAGTATATTTTGTGTAGATTTTGATATGAAAATCACTCATCATTCGTTTACAGGGCTACCCAAAGTGTTTGAATATATTGGGGCATACTTGGAATTTGTTGGAAGTGTACTTCATTTTGTATTATGTGTTTTTTATATAACACTAAATTTAAGTAAACAGTGTCATGTGTATAAAATGTATAGACAATATACAGGGTTACCTATAATCAAGCTAAATGTTCTTTTCTATTGAATGTAATCGATGGATATGCTTTGCAACATTTTAATATGTCAATAAACATTGCTAAAGAAGGAAAATTAATTTATCATGCACTTATTTATAAAAAAGGTATTTTTTGTAGTTTTCTTTTCAACTCATGTTTTTGTATAATATGTCTTGAAATCTCCTCTATACGAAAATCAAAATCAATTTTTTTGCGATTGTTCTGTATGTATATTTGTTATCAGCATAACGTATAAAGTAACTGTAGGGAATTCAAATTTAGCTTTTTGAAGTTGGTACAAAATTTGATCAAGATTAGAAAGTTTAAAAAGCAAGCTAAAGCAGCCTTGATTTAAAGAAAAAAAAATATATATATATATAGGCACTATAATTTGACGGGGGGTTGAGATGAGGGGTCGGTAGCCCTCCCCACCCCTCACCCCTCTCAACTATTAAATGTGAAATGAAACTGATTTTAGACTATTTTTAAAGTAGATTGTACTTTATTATTTTCCCCTTATTGATCTGCAATCTATCTTCAAAGTAATGAAATGCAGGCTAATAAAAAGTCGAGTGAGTGACACACCAGATTATTCATGTTTAGTGAAAAAATAAATATAAAATGTCTTTATAAAATAATTGTCGTTGAACATGAACAAAAAAATAATAATAATAAAGAAAATTATTCATGTTGCGCAAATTCGCTATTTTATTACAAAATAATTTATTATGATTAAAAATTCACTTTGATACTTAGAGCTATCAGTAAAATATTGTTTCATGCAATAGTATATGATAAATTATCCAAGATAAGACATTTAATAAAAACTATATTTAGTCATTTTATTCAGGAAACTTGAGAAGTTTTCCTCAGAAAGTAATTTATTATGTACTTATTTCTTTTGTTTTCATTTCAGAAAGGCTTACGAAAAAGTAAGAATAAGAAAATTAATATGCCTTGGGAGCATCATATGTTATAATAATTTTCATAAAATCGAAATAAATTGAGTAAAAATCGTTTTTAACGGAGACATTTGTTTTAAACATTTCTTTATAAAATTTGAAATTTTCTGCAAAGAATAAACTCTAACCAAAATTTATTATTTATTAATACAAAATTATACTTCCAGAATATATATATCGTGAAGTATCTGGATATTTTAATTTTGATAGCATCGTTCCTACACCTATAATATGTATAAGCATCACTGAAATAAACAAAACTCATATGTGTAAAATTAAATTGTCTGATTATTACAGTCATTGCTGAACAATGATCACATACACTCCATAAATACGAACTTCAGATTAATTTCAGTAATTAAAAAAATAGTTATTTAATTACTTTAATTTAATTAAATATTCTGTAAAATATTCACAAGTTTTTTTTTCTCCTGATAATTCACAGTTTATGTAAATCCTAACTTCAGGTCAGAAAAATTTTACTTTTCTTGTGACAGAAAAATTTCTCTCTGCTTGTCTCGAAGCGTCTCCACGAGAAAAATAAATTTTGCAACAGGATATAGCTGAGCAAAACCCCTATCTCTAATGATATACGAAGTTTATCTCGTTGACAGTTATAAAGAGGTAAAGTTATAAAGAGACAGTTATAAAGAGACAATTATAAAGAGGTAAAATTTCCCCTTACTTCATCCATTATTTTACTGCTAAAGAGGTACTGAATGATAACATATCTTGTTTATTAGCTTCCATGAAAGGATAATGGTTATCTGACGCATCCTGTGCGCCAGCTCTTGCTGCGAGTTTTTTTTTTTTTTTTTGGTCGCTATAGTGTTATGTTGCTGAACACTAAGACATCGTGTCCCCCCCCCACACACACACACACTCTCTTTAGTTACCTAAAAATCACCATAATTTACTGTTTATTTATTGCGTTATAGTTGGTACAGAAAAAATTATCACAAACCTTCTCTTATATTAAACGAGTAATTCATGTTAATTATTATATATACATATATTTCGGAAACGGCGCTGACGATTTTGATGCAAATTTGGAGTTAAGGATTTTGGGGTTGAAAAATCGATTGAGCTTATCCGTATCTAGAGAAAATTTCATGTTCGTTGTTCTCTTTAATCCCCGGTTGCATAATATGACAGAAATTTAATATACTCGGAAATGAAAATAACGATTTTGATGGAAGTTTGGGGTTAGTTGTTTTGGTTGAAAAATTAGACTTATCCTTACTTTCTGTAAAACTTACGTTCGCTGTTAATATTTTATCCATCGGTTGCAAAATATGGTTTACTGGAAAATAGATATAAAATGATCTTGATGAAAGTTTGGAATTAAGTGTTTATTGGGGTGAAAAGACGATTAGAATTATTCTCATCTTCAGAAAAATTCCAGCTCGGTATTAACCTTTTATCAGCCGGTTGCAAATTATGGCAAAAATTAGGTTTACTCGGAAATGCATGTAATGATTTTGATGAAAGTCTGGGATTAAGTATTATGTGATACAAAATTGATTAGACTTGTTCTTATAATCAGGAACACTCGCGGTTGCTATTAACTCATTGACTGCCATTTCCAAAATATAGCAAAAAATGAATTTTCTCGGAAATGGAAATAAACTCAATTAACTGCTGAACAGCTGTAGCTATAGTCATAAAAATGGTATTTAGATATGGTAAAGTGGATATGTGCAACACGATTCAACCGCCTACAGTGTCACCTGGTGTAAAACGGTAGAGTTTGCGTTCCTGTTTCGGAAACGGTTCAAAACAGGGGAAAAAAGTGAATTGTAAAATTGCAGAGCATCATCGATTTAGTACAAAATGATAGTTTACTGCTAAAAAAGAACACTTAAAACGTGCATTTGTTTGTTCACAATTTCCTATTTTGTGCACACTTGAACGATATTGCATATGTTGTAGCGTAGCGGGTGACATTTATGCTTTGTAAAATTCAAAGTATGGTTATTGTAAGCGGTCACATCGATTAACGCATAGACATTTTAAACCGACTTCATAAAGGAAGAGGTTCTCAAAACAAACCATGTTTCTCATTGTTGTTGTTGAAATTTGTTAGCTTATAAATTCGTAAGAGTTGATTTAATTTTAATACTTTTTTTGTTGTCGTAATGATCTTGGTCTGAAATAGGTTTCATTATGATTTCATGAAGATATAAACAAATTACAGGATACTCACAAAAGTCTGTTCTCACTCTAACTGCTGAACGCATGCAGCTACACTGGTAAAAGCAGTACATAAGTATCGATGTTGAAACCTCTGTCCGTCAGCTGCAAGGCATATTTTGCTCTTTGTTTGAACTATACGCTTCGCAATTTCCAGCGTCTTTATAAAATTGACACGTATTCACTGTAAAGTTCAATATATATGCCTAACAGAATTTTTGGTTACGAATACTGCGTATCCGTTCTTTATATTTCTAAAATTATTTTAATTTAACGTATGTTCATTCAATGGATAGTTTTTTGCTCATATCCGATAAAGACAAGAAAAGTGACACAACTTAAAAATGCAGCATTTGAGAAAAATCAACTTAAAAATAACTTGACTAGAATAAAACTGGCATAACTGTCTCTCGAGTGGATAACTTTGTAGAAGGAGGTGTAACTTTTTTGTTCACATTGGCTGCATTTCATGTATTTTTCAGTGACATAAACCATTTTTTGAGTTATGTCACTTTTCTTGGAAGTTGTGATTTGTGAAACTGCCGTCGAACGTCTTCTAATGTTCTGCTATGTGAATAAGTTTTCATTGAAAAGAGAAAAATAAAATATTTTTGTAAAAAAAAACAGAACCGACTCCAAAAAGAAACTACTATTCAAACAACTAAAAAAAAAAAATTGGTACGAAATGAAACTGTAAATTGCGCCTAAAAGTGTAAAATGATTTCCTTCGCCAAACAACCTACAACACTACAATTAATCATAACTTTTGAAGTCGGCGCAAAATTCAATAAAAATTGATACCTTTATTCAATACAAAAGTCAAATCCTATTTCAAAATTCACATCTTACATGATCGTTATCAAAGTTATACCAAACTTGAAAAGGAAACTCTAACTTCGTAGAAACATAAATACCGCATTGTGAAGAATGTTCACTGTTCTATGTAGATGCTACTAATGAACCAATTGTATACAGTAATAAGATAATAAAGGAAACATGAAATGGATCATTCGAGACAACGGCATTTGTTGCTACCGATCTAAAAACAAACCTTTAAAAACTAATTAAATTTTATTTAACTTTGCGCGGACTTCAAAAGTTATGATTAATTGTAGTGTTGTAGGTTGATTGGCGAAGGAAATTATTTTATACTTTTAGGCGCAATTTACAGTTTCATTTCGTACCTTTTTTTTTTTTTTTTTTTTTTTAGTTGTTTGAATAGTAGTTCCTTTTTGGAGTCGGTACTATTTTTTTACAAAAAGATTTTATATAATATGATATTTGGTTCTGAATTTTCTTTATCTTTAGTAAAGTTATCTTTTGGTGGTAACCCGCACTCTACCCTGAGCAGACAAATAAGAAATATAATTATCTGAAAACAAATCACTGTATCTACACTACGAATTATTTTTCAATGAGATCGAGGGAACTCGGTGATGCAGGTATTATTTATTATGAGGCTTAATACGGAATTTCAAATGCATTACGCATACTAGTGTTCACGTCACTGCCAAATTACACACATGAATGAAAAATTTATCACCTGAAATATTTTTTAAATTAATTTTTTTTTCTATTCTCTATGTATAATAAAATATTAGTACAAATATGCTTCGTTAGTTACATTAGGCGTTACTTACATTAACCTTATTAATGTATAAGTTCCGATTTTGAAAAGGTTTATTTCCTTTTAGAAATCGAAACTTACGCGTTTAAAATAAGATTCTAACTGCAATAAAATGGGCGGGAACTCTACGCATGATTTATACATTAATTAACTGCATGATTTATGCAATAATTAACTAGAATGGTTCTCTAACTAAATGTACTACGAGCGATTGATACTTACAATGTTTACTTCTGAGTATTTTTTACGATCTTAAACGCAGAATATTTATTTAAAAATCAAATTTTAAATAAACATTGAGTACTTTTTAATAATCATATTATAAAAATATCAGTAAATTCTTTTTTGGAGTGTATGTAAAGAAGAAAATAATATTCAAAAAAATATTCTATTGTGAATTAATAAATATTCTTATACAAAGGATCAGGGTTCATAAGGAGGTTTTTTGACACTGAAATTGAGGGAAATGTTAGATTGATCACTCGTATGAAACTTTTAGTATATTAGAAAATGTATATTTTAAATTTCTATCATTATTTATACTATTCTCGTAATTGTTTTTTTCCCAAGTTTTATTCTTAAACAATATTAATACTTTCAATGCAGAGGGTAGAATCTACATTTGGAAATCCACAACTCCGCCTAATGGCGTTTGTTTTGCAATCTACCCTCCTTCTCATAATTATAAGGACACCCGTTTTTCTATATTAACTAAACACTGAACACTATTATTTAAACAAATATATTTTTAATTAATTTAAATTTCATTAATAGACTATATTTAAAAAGTTTTATCGTTTTTCTATCTTAAAAAACTTTAAATATGGTAAAAAGATGATTTTTCAGGTGTTTACAATTATAAGGACAGCTCGAATTTTAGAATTTTTTTTTCAGTTATTCTTTAAATTAATATTTTATGGGGTCTCTTTTTAGGGTTAAACAGTCAGACATTCTCTCTGGTATATATATATATATACATTTTTTTTTAAATATTCAGTTTCAATACCATTTCATATAGCATATATGATATTCTTAATACATTTAAACTATTTAAAACAGCTTTCCACTTCCATGCGCTTTTCTAATATCATAAGTTAAGGTTTTTTCAAATTTTAGGCCATGGGAAAGACAATAATACAGAAGTTTCTTTCTCCAAACTATTACCTATTGCTCTAAAAGTGGAGCAAAAATGTAAGTCTTGTTGAAAAAAAATATTATTACTCCCCAAAATCTAACAAAAATCTGATAATTCCACGTTTAACATTTGCGGATATTCTCTTGATGTTCATAATAATACAAAAAATTACTAAATTCATTCTGCCTTCAGTAAAAGCAGCTCCCCAGAGCACCATAGATCCACCTTTAAAATGCGCGATTTATATCTGCCTTTAAAAAATCTGCTCTGTCTTTCGCTATCTTCAGATCGTACCAGCAACTGTTAAAACCATTTGTTTAATCAAGAATAAAATGTTTTTCATCTGAAAATGCAACATTTTACCATTTAATATTGTCTTTATTCAACTTTAGCACAGACGTTCTTTCCCCCGTCAAATGCTGATTGATTATTACAGGTTCTTTATTCATTTTAACATATTAATAATTATTTTAAACATGCATAAATGTAGACCCCAACCTTTTGTTAAAAATTACGAGCAAATTCGGCAGCAGTCATTATGAGTAGAACAGTAAGAGGAATTATGAGTCTTCGATCTCTGTAAAACAACTCTGATTTTGCATCAGATCTCTCTCTTATCGAACCAGCAGTTCAACGTTTGATCAAGATTTCCTTCAGCAATTTTAGACCTTCGAATTTTATTAGAAATTCGGCGGATTGAAATTATTCTTCCACTTAAAAAACACATTTATCATACTTCACTACTTGAACGTTCTTTTTTTCGAGGAATTATCAGCAATGTCCGTCCGAGAAAAATTGAAGGCTTATATATGAATTAATCTAGCCCAGTAGTTAACAAATTCGCATGTCATCTGTAATGTATCCACTAGAAAGTTAAATAAAACGAAAAAAACCTGGATTGTCCCTATAATTATAAACATCTAAAAACGTGGAGAAAAACACATTTTGCATTATTTTTTACCAATTTTGTTTTATATTAAAAAATTATAACAGTTTTTGTTTTCAGAATACTAGATATATTATGTGCACTTAGTATAATCTTGATTTTGAAGATCAATGAATTCATGAAAAAATCCACACAGAGGAAACCCAATTTAAAGATTTCAAATATGTAAATATATATCAGAAACCGTAAGAATTGTTTCCTAAATATATAATTTACTTAATAAACCTAATATAGTTCAATTTATAAATATTAAAGGGAAATATAAACTTTTATATAAAACCTTCAGTTGTACAAAGTCCTCTTAAGAAAATATACACAAAATTAGAATTTTTTGTCATCAATGTACTATGGATACAAATACTTTGATTAGAAATTGTATAGATATAATGTTTATTCATTTGTAATATAAACGTACGCGGAAAAAACTGCTTGAAAATTGTGTAATTTGCAACAGTAACACCCACAGACTAATTTTACATTTAACATTATGCCGCCAGTGATCACTGAGGTAGCTACACGTTGACAATGTGATATCATATTTCACAAGAGTTATACAGATTTTGGAATTAATTCACATCACTTTTTATTTAAAGTGGTTTAACTATTCATGTAATAAAATAGGAATTTCAAATACCTCAGTGCCGAAAAACCCCACTTATTGACCCTCATCTTATGCACTAAATAGTTTCTGTTCAAGTAGTTTGATATCTTTTAAAATAAGAATTCCTAGACTAAAAATTGCATGGTGATAAACCGGACAATCACCTCATAACAACAATTCAGATTTACAAAACATTGCAAATGTTAGACCTTATAATCCTATTTTTTACATAAATACAAAAATAATACTTTAATAACTTCTGAATGAATATTGCAAAAATATAAGAAATAATTGCCTTTACTGTCTAATATCTTTTCAGCCAAATCAAATTAATTACGATAAAGAACGAAAGTCAAAACAAGATTGTTTTAATTAATTTCTCTGTCTCTAAGTTATGAAATGTAATCTCAATATAATTATTATTGCAACTCTCAGAAAATAATAAGGAGATAACCCTTATCATCATTAATTTTAAATAGCATTAGCGTTTGTGCAAGAATTTATCCAATAACCGGAGTAGAACCAATTAAGCATTGTAAGTTTTACAATGTTGATTCTTAGTAAAGGCAGAGTCCCAAGGCTCTAGGCGGTTCAATTAGCATGCATCTCTTGACGTGTAATTTATGAATTACTTAATTGCATTCCAGTAAATATGGTTTTCGAAATAAATATACTATTTGTTGTTGAAGATTATCATGCTTTTATTTTGGTAAATTTTTATAAATTATTTAATATTTATTTAAAATTTAAACTCTAAATTATATAAACAGTTAAACTTATATTGTAAATAAATTTATTTTTGAAATATTGATAAATCACATCGAAGTCCCATATATTAATTTAATATACGAAATAGTGAGAAAAAAAATTATGTAAATAATAAAAGTATTCATAAATATGTCATTATTACCATGTTTTTATTAACTTCTATTCTTGTTTGTTTGTTTGTCCGGTACAAATCTTGCAATCGAATTTTAACTAACTTCCCAACTAGCTAGACATCTGAAACTTTCACAGTAGCTCAGAACCAGGTGACAACACAATACTTCGAAATCCGATTTTCGAATGTTTGATTAGTTTTCTTATAATTAATTAAAATATGATAATAATAACATCCTAATAGCGTTAAAATAGTCATTAAAATATTAGCTATCATTTAGTTCTTGCCAAAAAAAAAAAAATTACGAGTTCATTTTCTTTCGACATAAAAATAAATACATTTAATTAAACGTGAACGTTAAAAAATTATAAAAGGTTAAATTATGCATCTCACAAAAATTGACATCATTATCAAATTATGCACATTGATAAGATCTCTGTGATTCATCAGAAAATTTAAAACACGGTATATATAAAAAAAAATATCTTATAATTATTTGCTTTTTAGTAAAACTTAGTCTTTTATATAATATATATATATATATATTAATAGATTTTTTTCTTTTTATGTAAAAATAAAAACATAAAAAGTTACTTAGTTGCAATTAAATGAAGCAAAACACATGTTACTATTTAGTATATTTCATGATCATGACCTACCGTATAAACATAAAGAATCATTTTATCAATATACATTTTATTAAACTGGATCGCACGTATCCGCAACAGCTGTTGAAATTGATAAGTACGTAAATCTAACAAACGGTGTAATTTATGGGTATAAATCTTGAAATTTATAGTTTGTATCTTATAATATTTTCGCACTATTTTTATGACATAGGCAGCCAAGATAGTAAACTTACATTAGAAGTTATTTGCTTGGGAATGAAACTGTGAAAAATATTTCAAAAAATGATTTTTAAAAAATGATTAAAAATATTACGACATAAATATAAATTTATATTCATGTCGTAATATTTTTTTCACCGTTTTAAGCACCTCTATTTCTTCCAAATTTTAAGTGGGAAAAAAAAAAGAAAGAAAAAAAATTCGTATTTGATATTTTGATATTTAATAGAGCTAAACACTCTCGAGTTTACTTTAGATTTTTTTTTTTTTTCTATGCTTAAATGATTTTGAAAATCTAAAATCTATTTTTTTTTAAATGCTCTTACTTTTTGTAGATATTTATCTACCTATATAATATTTTCAAATATGAGAACCACAAAATCTGTGTGCTCTCGTATGTATATATGTGTGTGTATTTCGTGGCATCATTCAGATTTTATTTTAAATATTCCTAGATATAATTATATAAATCTGATGGATGAATTTGGTATTGATAATATCTCTTGTATTCTAAGTTTGGTTGCATTATATATATATATATATATATATATATACAAGTATTAAAAATGTTGTTACAGTGATAGCTGCAATATAATCTATTTGTTTTTAATTGAAAGACTTTACTTATCATATTTTGTTGCTTTTGTTTCGTTCCTGTGATTTTTGAAATATGAACAAATGAAGTTTAATCAATGGTAAGTCATACTATGAGTAACTTTGCACATAATGGGGATACTTTTCGATATATTAAAAAATATGAACTTTTTATGCGCAAATTTACATGTCATATAAAAATTTAATATTAAAATTTAATATAAAATTTTTATATTTGCATATATAAAAATTCTATGACTTATTATATATATATATATATATATATAAAGCATGGGGGGAATTTTTCCTGCTGGGAAGTACCGCATTACATTATTTATTTATTATTAAATCAGTTTTCAAAGCTATTTAATTGTAGTTTATTCCTAAAATCTGTCAGAACTGTAAGTACAATAGCAACGGAGCAATATAAGGTCAAACCGCAACTATTCTGAAACTTACTCAAACTTACTCCTACTTCACAGATAGCAAATTTTTACTTTTTGAAATTCCACTAAAATCGAATTTGATTCTTATCATAAATTTCTTTATATACAATATATCTATTTGAATTACTTTTATTCAGCTACCTTACTTGAATTCTGCTTAAATCATTTTTATCTGAATTATAATCGAATGACTAATACTTTCAGGCAAATCTGATTAGAAATAAGATACCTTAAATAATATAACTTTTTTATATTAAAATAGAATATACTTTTTGCCAGAGAAATATCATATACGTATATTCTTTTTATCTTGATTCATTAAAAATAATTACATAAAAAATGACATTTTATCTTTTTTAATTTAAATGCAGTTGTAATAGAAAAATCATGTATACAAAGCATATAAATTAATAGAATTTGAGATAAATTATTCCATTTATCACAAGAAATTAACTTTAATAGAAATATTTTTTATATATCAAACAGTATAAATTAATAAATTTATGCTATATAATTTCCTTTTTTCATAATAAATTAATTTTAATTTATTCAGATAATTCAATTATAGATCAATTCAGTCATTGAAGTCATTAAAAAAATTCTGAAAAAAAAAAATCTTAGTAAGTTTGAATAATAAAAGTAATTCAATAATAACGCTACAGAAAAAATTTAAACTATACCAATGATGCCACAGAAAGTAATAAATATTTAAAATTTATTCATTTTCGTTTCTATAAATGCAATTTCCTTAAATTATTATGTTCTCAACATTTCATATTTTTACTTTTACTTTGTACCTTAATTAGAAGAAATTTTAGATGCATAACATTTTCTTCTCAACTTCTTAATCATTCCATTTCTTTTATTTTATTTTAAATTATGAATCAAGCTCTTTTTATCTTTTTTATTTTTTACTTTGATAATAAATAAAACTCTTGATATTTGTATTTTATAAGTATTAAAAAAATAATTTCTTTGAAGACGATCATAAATTAAAAATTAACTTGATTTAAAGAAAAAAAAATTAAAGATAGAAAAAAAAAATCATAAAACTTTGCAAGTTGGAGAAAAAGAATGAGTTTTTCTCTATTGTTTTACGAAATAATTAAGAGAATTTCCTGAAGCATTATTGTCTTAAATTTCTTTTCATTTTTGGAAAAAGATTTTTAGTCATTTATAATTAGATTAGTTTGAGTTTTAAATTTAGTTTGTTTGAAACACTATAGCAAATGATATCTTACAATTTTTTTTTTCTCTTTCGAGTGAAGTTATGAATGATCTAAGGTATAAAAAATTTATTAAAAACGTAAAAATACAAAAAGAAAAAGTATAAGGTGGTCTTTCTTTGTGTTAATACTTTAGTTTAATGCTTTAATTTTTATTCCATTATGGAACTCAATTGTTTCATTTAATCTATATTAATAAATTCAGGACCTTTGTCTGTAAATTTCTCAGAATCAAAACTTTTTGCTTATTTTCATGTTTCAAACATCGTGAAAGCCAAAACTGACTTCAGAAAAAATTCTCTCTGCGTGTGGGTCGTTGTATCTGTATGTCTGTAACGCTATTTTTGTCCGGTTATAATGGCAAATGGAATTCAAAGATACTTGGCAGGAATTTAGGTTTGTACCAATTTAAAATTTTATCCACTAAACATTTCAAAATTTTGATTAGAGTTAGATATATACACTGTTAAAAATGGGTTCTTAAAAATGAGCTAAATTGTCTCAAAACAGTCCCGAAACAATATATACTTAAATTTAAGAAACCATGTACTTATTTTTGAGTATATTGACACACTCAAAAATGGGGTTTACCAATAAGAATCCAAATATCCCCATGTTTCACATGTGAATATACTCAAATACGCGTACATGGGTTTTCAAATTTAAGTATATATTGTTTCGGAGCTATTTTGAGGCAGTTTAGCTCATTTTTAAGAAACCATTTTTAACAATGTAGGTGAAAAAACGCTTAAAGCGTTAGTCAGTAAAACGCTTTGAGTGTCGGGGGGGGGGGAGAAATTGCGTTTTCTTCATAATTTAGACATCAGAGAACCACAAAATGTTTTCAGAATACTTTCTCTGTGGGAATGGGATGGATGGAGGTACATAGAATGTTTTTTTATTCAAGCAGGTATCAAGTGAAAACAGCTGAACAGAATTCAATGACATTTGGCTGAGATCTAGCTCTGTACCCAGCTTAAAATTTTAGCCATTGAATATTTCAAAAATTTTAATTAGATTTACAGATATGAGCAAAAAAGCTTCGGCAACTAATTAAAAATTATATCTGGGTATTTAGATACGTTAAATGAGTATATTTGACAAAAGACTCGAATTTTTATTTTTATTTTTTATTTTTTTAATATAAATTCTCATTGAAAAAAAAATGTATATGTTACGGAAAAATCCTCTAAATTTCAACAAACAAACTATAAATCAAAAGTACAGTTTAAAACTGTAAAATTGTATTACTGACATATATTTCAAGGAAAATCCTGTAAATCAAAGAGTATCATCCTGTCAATCAAAACTTGTAACAATTTTGTCCCGTCTTATGGGTTTATTTTTTGCAGTGTGCGTTCTCTTACGCAGACGATATCTTTCCTTATTTTTGAAAATTCTTTTTTGAAATTTATATTTCCCTTTAAAAGTTAGATTGTTTTTTTTATATAAAACATATTTTGTCGCAAGCAATGGTGATTAGATTTTCAGTAAAATGTTGTAGAGAAAGTTATGTAAAAGGAGGATCTATTACATTTCATAAAATCTATTACATTTTATTTATTTTTTTTTTCATATTGTGCTTTTAAAGTAATTATTTTTGAAAAATTCTTATAACTACTATATTTAATTCTTGAAATTAAAAAATAACAATTAAATGTATTATCTGAAAGAAAACAAGCAAAACTATTTTTATAATAATTTATTGGAATTATAATTATCTCTGGGTGATTGTATTAAATGAAAAAAGAAAAGAAAATGAAATAGTTCTGAAAAGCTGAAAATGTAAGGTTTACACAAGTTTTGCTTACTTTATATTTCCATTAAAACAAATATTCAAAACAATAATTGCCAATACCGTGAAAATTGGAAAAAAGTTAACCTTTTTCCTGCAATCAACTGATTTACCTTTGCCATACTTTCTTATGGTCTAGTAATAAATCTGAATCATTAGCCTTTATGATAAATGCTTAGATTTCGATTTTAAAGTTATAAGTTTAATACTTATACATATCCAGTTTGTTAAAGTTTTTAAAAATATTTTATTCGTAAACTTCTAGGAATAAAAGAAAATGTAATAATTATCATAGTTTTAAAGCTGTGTTTCGAAATTTGTCCGACCCAGCGAAATCAAATGGTGGTAGTGTGGTGTTGGGAGTAAGGTCGATTGGCTACTCTGGGGTCCTAGGCCTGAAGGGGGAGTGCCCTCCAAGGGGGGGGTCTTTCTAAGACGTTCCAGCCCGTAATAACGCAAGTTTTGGAGAAAACCACGGAAAGCTCCGAACGACTAGGCCAACGAGCGTGACCAGGGATCAAGCCCGGCACCTCACGTATAGCAGCTTTGAGCGCAGAACCGCTTGGCCGCTGGAGTGCCTTCAAAATCAAGTGGATATCCTTTTATTAGTATCACTGTTATCTATAACTGAATATTGTAAATGCTTTCCCTTTTAAGTTTCTTGGTGTTTTGTGTTCGTATAATTTTCTCGTTTTTAGTAAGTGTTTTTTTTTTTTTTTTTTTTTTTTTTTTTTTACAAGTTTTTTCATTAGTATTGTATTATTGCGTAATTTTGTATTTTTCCCTTTGTATTTAAATAATCAATCATTTGGCATTTCGAGCTACGGTAGTTAAGGAGTTTTTTTTCTCTTGGTAAGATGTAGAGAGTCAATCTACTTTTTGTCTTTGCTAGTACTTCTTGAAACATCTTACTGTTTTTTCTACCCTGCATTGAGGGGCCTCCCTGATGATAGCCTTAATGTTTGTTTTTTGAGTTAATATTATCTGTATTATCAAAACATTTTACATTTTAACATAGTGAAAGGGAGAGTCATATATTTATTCAGACAAACACACACTTACTTGTACTGACGCACACACTGATTTTTCTATACATACAGACACATTTAAATGTTTGTGTCCAAAAACATATCATTATGATTCAAAATTCCTACGTGCCGCGTAGAAACTATATCATTTTAAAAATTCTATCATATCCTTGAGCATAATTAAATTTAAAAAATGATTTTCCTTTCACATATTGGCTATTAAAAATGATAATTTTTTCAGAATGTTAAAAAATTATGTTACAAAAGACATTTTAGGAATCGATATAAAGTTCAGAATATTTACTGTTATTTAAAAAAAAAAAAATGTCCAATCAGCATGAAAATAAAACTCTCTTGGATCATGGTAAGGAATCTACATCAAACTCGCCTTATCTTTTATTTACAAAAACTTGATCTGAGACAAAGTTATTAACTACATCGATTTGAGCAAAATTCTTTATATATATATATTTATTTATTAAACGCAACTAAATTAAGAAAACTTTTTAGAAATGTTCTATCTTTATATTTTTATTAAAATTGCTTTTTCTAGTGAAATCTTACTCTACGTCATCAAATCTACCTTTCAGTTATTTATTTATCTTTATTTCATGTCTTTCTAGAACAATACTTGAAAACTACAATAAAATTATAATGAAACGCAGTCATTTCTTACTAGAATTACTTTCACGGAATTTCTTATATTTTTGAAGCTGAAAACATTCATTTAAAATTCAAAAATATGAAAATATGAAAAGAATCAATATAGTTCAATAAAAATGTAATCTATCTACGAACGTAATGTTAAAAATAAACTTTCTATTATAGCTAATATAGTTTGACTTGCTTAGAAATGAAGAATTTCTTTTTAGAAATATTAGGCTTTTAGAAATTTCTTTTTAAAATATTATTCAGTTCCTTCTTTTTTTTTTTCTGTTAGTTAAGCTTATTTAGTTCAGTCATTTTTTTTTTAATTATTAATATATTATAGATCTATATGTATAATGAATAAGATGTGTGTGCATTTGTGTATTCAGCGCGTTTTAGGAAAACGGCTGATCGCAGAGCTACACACATTTGCATAAAAGTCCATATTGATTTCTCCTGTTGCCACTTGAAGCTCGATTTTCAAATTTTTGATTAGTTTTTTAATTAGTTAATTAAAATACACTTTTACCAATAAGTATTGTACATTTTCGAATTTTGGCTCTTTGTCAAATATCTAGAAAAATGTTTTAGAAATTATCTTGAAACTTTAGGAGTGTAAAGAAGATAATATACCTCATATATTTCAGCAAAATTTGTGTCCTGAAGAGGAAACCAGGGGGACCAGAAGAAACTAAACATATATTTATTGTTAAAAATGGTTTCTCAGAAATGAGCAAAATTGTCTCAAAATATCTCTGAAACAATATATACTTAAATCTGAAAATCCTATGTATTCATTTTTGAGTATATTGACATGCTCCTAAATGGGGTTGACCACTAAAAATTCCAATATCCTTTTTTTTAGCATATCAATATACTCAAAAATGAGTACATGGGTTTTCAAATTTAAGTATATATTGTTTCGGAGCAATTTTGAGACAATTTTGCTCATTTTCAAGAAACCATTTTTAACAGTGTTTCAGCAAGAGTTTTGTCCTGAAGGCGAAAAGGGCACCAGTAAAAAATTAAAGAAATTTTAAAATGTTTTGCACCACCCTGTAAAACGTATTGCTTGACATACATTTTGTTTGTAGCATGTGATTATGAGGTTTCTTTTGATTATCAGTATACATTTTTATAAGGCTACCACATATATTCATTGAGATATAACGGTTTCTTTAAAAACATTGGGGGGGGGGATGCCACTTTTTTCATTATAACATGTGTAGGGTATTAGACCCAGTACAAAGCCATTTTCAGGAAAGTTTGTGTACTACATTAGACATAGTATACTGCAATCAGAAAAATGTTAAATATCTTACGAAATATGAGTAATTTTACTAAGTAATTTTCTACTGTGTATGCATAAGCTTTAAAAATTTTCCATTTGTGTATTTTAATAGCCAAAAGTATTGAGCTACTTATATGAGCCATTTTAAAGAGCATATTAATCTCTACATTTTAGCACCCTTTTCATCTTTACACTTGTGGGGTTCGAAAATCGTTTAAATTTTGGCCGGAAGAGAGGTTGTTTCTCTTAAACTTGACGGCTTTGACCAGGCAACCCTATCAGATTTTCATTGTTACAATGAATTCTATCTGTAGAAAAGAAATCAGTTTCGCACCTTATAAAGTCTTTTTTTTTTTCTTTTTTTTTTTTTTTTTTTTGCAGCTGCTGCTTGGACTATGAGATCAACAGGAGCTAGGCGTGAAAATATGTCAATCGGCTGATGTCACCCCACACTCCCTTGTCCGTTATCCAACTTCAGATCTTACAAGAGAAGTCACACATCCTTAGGATCGGACCACTTGAATGTGAGACACCAAACGGAATAAAAGATTTGCTTCTCCAGACTGGTAGTGGAATTTCAGTATGAGATTCTGTTGAACATCTGACAACAAAAAAGAAAAGGAAGAACCCGCACTGAAAATCGGGAGATTGCGCCAAGCCACTGAGGAATAAAAACTGTAAATAACCCCTCTTAAGTTATTAAATGATATTTAACTTGAAGCTTCAGAGTCCAATTTGTTCCTCTCTTATATATATTTAACAACAAAAATTTTGTTCTCTCCTACGCTAGACGTAGAACTCATAGCATATTGTAATATTATATTTGGCGTGAAATTGCTGTCATTTTACGATCGACCGGATAAATCAAAAATATAGGAAATAATGTGAAAGTAAATGTTATATATGGTACATATAGTGTTGTTCATACGTAATTGGAATTCAAATATAAAAGGAATACTTTGAATTTTTCTATACTGTCCGTTTCGAAACTGTCATCCTATAAGCACCCAAATTGAAGCCCATGGGTCATTTGTCAGGCATTGTCACAGGCAGTAGAGACAAGTACCCGAGAATTTGCGGTTGAGAATGATGCTGCACTGGAGACCAGAAGCGAGCTTTTGAGCAATTTCAATGTATTTTCTTTCTTTCTTTCTTTCTTTTATATATATATATATATAAAGCGATATAAAAAAGTGTGATTTTGTTTTTAATTTCTTTAAATATAATGACCTGCGAAGCGCGCAAAGTTTGATAGTATTCAATAAGAAACTGATATTTTTTATTAAGATAATATAAAACAATAACATCAAATATATGGTTATTAAATTAGTAAGTCTAAATAATAATAAAATAAATAAAATAAATAAAAATAACCAATAAAATTTAGTAAATTTTCATTAAATCTACATTTTATAGATTTCCTAATACCTCACCAAAAAAAAAAAAAAAAAAAAAAAAAAAAAATCTATGTTACTTAAGCTAATCAGTTAGTTATAAAGAAATAAAATTTGCATTATTCATAGCATATTTGTTTCTATTAACTTAATTTTCCTTATTATCTGCACAGGCAACAAATTCTATTGTTATGTAAAATATTTACCTAGAATTTTTTCATCCATTTTAATATTTCGTTATAGTGTATTTTCATTGCAACTATAATAATTAAATTATTACATTAGAATGATAAAGACAAGATTTTCTTTCGCCACGGTATAATTTTGTATTTAAGTATCACTTTTCGACTAAATTGTACGGGCGACAAATTTTATTATTATTTAAAATGCATTTCCATAAATATATTTATCTTCTGTTATTATATATTTTCATTAAGTTTATAATATTTAAAAGTTATATGTTGGAATGATACAGAAAAAATGGTATGTCCTAGTCGAAGTTAGTTACAGTCTCTTAAAAAATCATTTTCCTAAATAAACTGTGCAGAAAAATTATTACATACTTAAAATTTTAATTTCATAAAATGCTTTCCAATAATTTTATTTGCTATTTTTATATTTAATGATTGTGTGTTTTCATTCATTATAATATTTTATTACTTAATAATATTTTTTTCTTTCTCATACGTCAACAAAGCTATTGCATTTTCTTTTTATTCATCCCATAATAAAAATTAAACTCCAAATTCCACCGAGATAAACCCCTGTATACAAGCAATATTGATGCTTAATTCTCTAACTTTAAAAGTGTAATTAAGTTCCTCACATCGAAGAAGGTAAGTATTTAGTGACTCGTGAGATTCGATGAATTTCCAATTTTATTTAATAACCTCCGTTGTTAAGTAAAATTTTTCTGCGCCTTAATTGTCGTTCTATTTCATTACGACTTTAAAAGTTAATGATAGTCAAGAGTATAAAACACATGCAAACAATCTGGATTAGATTATTTATCTAATAAATTTATTTTGAAATTATGTTGACTCGCAAAAGACTATAACATATTTATGAAATGGTTTTACCTGAAGGTTGTGTTTAAATTTAGATTTTTCATTTTTTATTTAAAAGAAAATTATTATTTTGTTGTTTTCAGTTTATTGTATAATTAAAAATTTTGCTTATTAAAAAATATCCAAATTGTAGGTGAATTAACGGAAATAAATGCTTAAGTTTTGAATGAATCATGCATGAACAGCGTGAATATATATATATATTATTTTAATAACATTATATTCAGACGATTTATTCTGGTGAATAAAACCTGTCCGGTGGCTGAGTAGTTAGCGTTCTGACCGTACAATTTACAAGTGACGGTTTCGTACCCCAATTAAGGCATGTATGCTCTTAGTGATTCATATATATTTCAAGTAGTAAGTTCTGGTTGAATTAGTTCTAGTTGGAAAAAATTTACCATAGTGTGACAGACGGAGCATTTCCAAAAAAATTAAATTTCAATATTTTTTTTTTAATCACAATCATACTAAACATTTACCGACACCTAATAAAATTATTACTTTCTCTTACTCATAAGGTAGAGAAAGTATCGTTTTTGGGGCAAATTTTCGAAAATGCGTTTTTGTCATATTTACATGTTCTGAGGTCCCCTGAATACGAAAATCATGTTTTTAGCTGTATGTCTGTGTGTTATCAGCATATCTCAAGAACAAATTGTAGCAGAAAGTCCAAACTTGGTATTGTAAATGTGTATCATATAGGGACGCTAAACTAAGTTTTTCGTTGATATGAAGCAAATGGTTCGTGTACAGGGACACTCAAGAGTATTCAAATACATAGACGTAAGTCTATGAGGGAAATTACAGGTAAGTAAGAGTTTAACATCTATAGACTGCACTAAACCAAATTAAATGAATATATATTTTTTTTTATATGCGTAAAAGGATGTCTCATGTAGAATATGGCAGAGAAATCATTCACTGTTCATTTACAGGGCTACATAAAAGAACTAAATTATAGTGCGACAATAGCTGAAAATTGATGAAAGTGCAATTCAGGTTGTGATGTATATTATTACTATGGGGTTATATTTAGGTGCCCTATGTGGTTTGTACATAATCTTCAAAAGGTATACAGGGCTACAAATATTTAAGTGACTACATTCTTTTCTATTGTTAGGGGAAGTGCTTTACTGTAATATTTTACCATGTCCAGAAAAGCTGCTCAGGAATGGAAATGAATTCCTCATACACATATGATAAATAATGTATATTTTTAGGCTAAATATTCATCGCTTTTTTTGTATATATTTACACGTTTTGAGGATTACTCATTACTAAACTCAAGTTTTTTAAAGTTTGATCTTTGTCTGTGTTTCTTAGAGTAACTTGAAAAAGAATAATTTCAAGAGATCCAAAAGTAGTATTTTCAAATTCATACAAGTTTGTTGCTGGAAAAGTTTAGTCAAGACTGATAACTTTCAGTGAAAGTTGTCTAAATACTTTTAAGTGAACTTTTAATTTTAATAACAGATTTAAATTCTATATAAATATAGGTGTAGTAATGAAACGGGGGATTGTGGGGGCCCATAGCCCCCTCACACATAATTATCATATAAAATTCTTCCGAAGCCTAATTTGAATTGTTTTAACATAGGTTTACATAACAGTACTCATTATGTTAACTCTTAATATCCTAAATGTATTTATAGTATTAAGTTTCAGGGAAAGAGAAAGTCGTGTGAGTGACATACCAAATTATTTTCATATATTATAATTTTTCTCAGAGTATGTTATTAATTTTCTAAAAGTCTGCATGTTGACTAATAAAGTACATAAAGAATATAACCGTAAAAGAAATATATATACATAAGTCTATAGCAGATTTTTTTCATTATTAAACTTCAAGATATTAAATCGAAGAAAACAAATATTAGATATCTGTATAAAATAATATAAAATAATAATAATAATAATCTGATATGTTATGTTAAATTTTCTTGCTCTACGTTTGAATACTTGGAAGGCAGATTATAGATTAAGGTGTAAAAGATTACAAAAGCTGTATATAAAGATATTTTAAAAACAATTTTATTAGACATATATTTCTATGTGAGAGGAAGTAGCTGTCTTCCCCTTCAACTCCCGACTGAGCTAGTATGTACGCCCATAAAAAAAAATTGGCTGTTTTTAAATTTAAAATATTTTTCGGAATTATACAAATTTAACCCATACTACAGTTGAAACTTACTAATTTTCCTCCAAAATTTCATTTGGCAACCCCATATGATCTTAGAAATAACGAATTTAAACTTTTTGTAATATTTTGATTTTTAAATTATTTTGTTTCAAAACATATATATATATATATATATAAAAAGAGTATATCCTTCATCTTTGTATTCAGGGGCAAAGCATGTAAATATAGCAAACGATCGGGTTGAAATTCGAAATATATCTTAATACTTTATTTAAATTAGAGTATGTGAATTTACTATGTAATTTATGATTTCCTTTATTGATAATTATGAAAATAGAATGTTATTTAATATAAGAAAATTCGGGCGTTGACTGATTAATAAACAAGCATTGAAATATATTAAAACTAGCAGGCTACGCCCGCTTCGCTGGTCACTAAACTTAAATGAATTTTCAAGAGAATCGAATCACTATTAATTTTTTAGATCACATTTTGGATTTTATAATGTAATTAAAAATTCCTTTTTACGTTAAAATGTCGAAATAACATATTAAAAGATAAATAAAATATTTCTTTCGTTTTGCACTCGTTTTGCAATAATGCTCAATGGTCTTATGTGAATGATTCTCAAGAATGAATCAACAATTGTTTAGAAATTTAATGGATTATGTATGGGAAATAATTACGTTGTAATTTAAAAATTGCAGCTCTAGAACTTCAAAATTGATAATTTTTAAAAAGTTACTCATCATTCATTAATATTATACTGTTTTTTGTTTAATACTAGACGCTTATTTTAAGATAAAAGCAATCGAATGATATCGCGTTATAATATACTTTGCAAAGTAATAACTTTAAATCTAATAATGTATATAATGTCCTCACAAAAAAAATGAATAGTTTTTAGAGCTCTTTTAAAAATGTATAACCTATCTTAAAAAAAAAAAAAAAAAAAAAAAAAAAAAAAAAATCATCAGTGTTTACAAAAAAAAAAAAAAAAAAAAAAAAAAGGCCTGACCTTCATCAAAAGCAATTGAAACATATCGCGTTGTGACACTTTGCAACGTAATACCTATCTAATAACTTGATGTATATAGTGTTCTCACAAGAAATTAACAGTTTTTATTGCTCTATTAAAAAAGTTTAACATCTATAAAGTATGTTTTAAAAAAAAAAATCATCAGTTTTTACTTTAAAAATAAAATATGGCCGACCTTCATTAAAAGTAACTGAATGATAACGAGTTGTGAAACTTTTCAACGTAATATCTTTAAATCTAATAACTTGATGTATATAGTATTCGAACGAAAAATAGCAGTTTTTAGAGCTATTTTAAAAAAGTATAACATCTATGCAGTATCATTAAATATATATATATATATCAGTTTTTACTAAAAAAAAAAAAATGCCCGGAATTCATCACGGAAGTAGTTAAGTCTAGACCAATCAAAAATAGGAGTGGTCCGCCCGGATGTGTTCCGCCGACAAACTCTTTGCTTTATTTATATAATACATTTCGACAATTTTTTTCTTTAAATACAATTTAAAATGTATATTTAAATATTTTAAAATTTCAGAATAAAGCCACAAACAAAAGCTTTATGCATTATTATTTAGTAAATCGTTGAAAATTTTGGTAGAAATAGTAACTTAAATTATTTGACTTTATACATTTTTTATTACAGTGTAATCACAAAATCCCATTACACCTATATATTATATTACATAAATGTTAAAGGTTACTATGTATTACTTAATGTTGCTGCCTTACGTTTCGAGGCAGTTGACGAACTTAAGAACGCTTTGCGATGTGTATTTACTGCTTTCTCGCCAGAGATGTTAAGGAGAACTTGATTTCGTTCATGGAGGAGAATCATAGACTTTTATGAAAACGGTGTTTAAAAAAAATTAAAAAAAAGTACTCTGGAATAAATAGTAAAGAATAGTCACACTACCAGAATGTTGTCCTCTATGATCCCACGTTAATATAATTGTTAGAAAACTAGAGCAGCTTGAATCTTTCCTTCCCCAAGGCCAGCAATTACTTCAAAACTCAGCAGAACAACTAAACTCGGCTCCAGTTGAAGCGGGTAAACCGGAATTCTTCTGTTTACCGCTACCGCTACCAGCAATTGAGAACTGAGAAGAAAGCCCTGATTGATAAACATGTCCCTGCTTTGCGAGTATAAGAGTTATTTTCGAATTTATTTTAATTTTTGGGCCCTCTGTAAATAATCCTATAAGTTGTAAATATAAATACTTATGTTCAGTAATATCTATTTTTTGTGAAGTGTGTGCAGTTAGATTAAAAATATTGAAATTATTATTTCGTTCTTAATGTTCGTTTTTAGAACACCAGCCTGCTTTATTTATTGAAAATGATTAGAAAATCAACAATAATGCTACCAATGAATATGTAGACACGCGATACGGGGTAAGGAGACATTGTGATTATTCTGTAGAATAACATACAATTGTTTACACAGAAACGTTTTGGTCATTTTCCTGGTAATCAGGACCTGGTTATTCATATTTATTACTGCTAACTGATTGCTAGATAAAAAAAATATTTACGAATTATTTTCTTTTCGAAATTTCTTTTCTAAATTAGTTTTAAATATATATAAAATATAAGAAACTATCTACAGATTTTCAAAATCAGACTTTTTGTAAAAATTATATTTCACGTACACTAAGCGACAAAAAAAAAGCCGCACTTGGATATTTTCCTTTTCACCTTCTACAACCGCCAATTTTATCGTTTAAAAAGCAAATTTTCGAACAGATTTTATTATGTTGTCCTCCACATACACTTCAGCTTTGAGTCCAGTGTTAAAAACAAAATGCAAATGTCAGGAAAATTGTAATTTTAGAAATTTTTTCAAAAATAGTAAGAATAAGGCAGTTAACAATGATACAAAAAGTATTAATTTTTGAATGAAAATTAAAAAATATTTTAATTCGTGAGATGGCAAAATAATTAAATGTTAACGAAATATTTGTAAAAGGGTTTTTAGCAAGATATAAAATTTTTTGGCAGTTTAAACTGGAAATTTGGTTTTAGGCGGCCATTTTGCTTATCCAAGCGAGATGACCGTATGTTAAAAAGCCGTTGCTTATAAAATCGGTTTGTATTAAATTTAGAACACAAAAGAGATTCAGAAAAGTGTTTAGTAGCAGAATTTCTTTAATTACAGTACAACAACTATTAAACAAAGCCGGTTTTAATGACAGAAAATTTGAAAAAATTTCCATTCTTAGAGAAGAGAAGTAGGAAAGCAAGACCTCAGATGGCTAAAAAAATTAAAAAATGATTAGTTATTTATTGGGTTGAACTGGTTCTCTCTGATGAGTAAGTTTAACTTATTTCGAGCTAAAGAAAACAAGCAGATATGACAATGAAAATAGGACCGACTTAATGAAAATCGCACTTTTAAAACAGTGACACATTCTCCGTACATTATGGTACGGAGGTGCATAACTTTTCAAACACTCGGGAAAATTTTTATGCTCAAGGGATCAATTAACTCGAAATAAAACACAATCTGCATAAAAGTGGTGCCTGACCGACTATTTTGGAGGTATCTTGGACATTTCCGTAAACAGCATTTGAAGAAAATAATGCTCCTTACTACACGGCGTCTGTGGTAAGTTTATTCACTTCAAATTGTCAAAATTTCTTATACATTCCCATGAGAACCTATAATTTTGTAAGTAATCATATCTTTTTTCACTTTAAGTTAAATACCACAAAGGATATAGTAGCATTTCTTCTTTACCAAACATGGAAATAGTCAAAATCGCGATCCGCTCGAAAGTGTTTCGTCTATAAAAAGGCGGGGGAGAGGGGAGAGGATTCGAAAATTGCAGCCTATAGTTCTGCCAAAACTAGAAAAAATTATTTGTGATATTCGGCACATTGAAATTTCTGAGATTTATATTAAAACACTGTATAAAACTATGCCATTGCGCATTAATGCAGTAATTCCATATAAAGGTGGAATTAACCCAATGTAGAATACATATTTTTAACAAAAAATTGCTTAGATATAGCAAATAAATAGTTTTATTTCATATATTAAAATATAAATTGTTTATTTCATATAATAAATCATTATAGAATGCAAAGTGTATGGTTATTGCATTGTGTTCAAAAAGAAAGTTTTATGCAGATTTTTAAAAAAGTTCATCGTAAAGTGCAATAAATCGAATTATTAAATCGAAAATGTACATAGGTATCATTTCATCACGTTGGTATTATGCAAACAAGACAGTTTTATTTGTTTCAAACATTAATTTTAAAGTTATTACAAATAAAAAATGTATAAGTCATTTTTTCTGCAGTGCGGCTTTTTTTTTGTCGCTTAGTGTATATACCCTTACTTACAATGTCAAAATCTAATTTAAAATGCGAAAAGTATTTATTAAAATAATCAATACATATTTAATTATTTTATTAAACAAAATAGTAGAAAACGTCGAGAAGAAAATTTTAAGGTAGAAAAACTCTTTAATCTTTTCTAAATTTATTATTTAAATCATTAATTTTTCTCTAATTAAACTGTTTAAGGTAAACATTAATAACAGTTAAAAAAAAAAATGTTTTTTAAGAACCAAATTCTTAAAAATAAATAAATAGACAAAATATAACAAATAAGCATAATAATTAATTACTGTGAAACAGATTCAATTAAATGTAAAAGAGCAAAATAAAACTAACAAATATATTTTTTTATGTTGATTGATTCTGTTTATTATATCAATAAATTATTTTGTTTTTTATCTATTTATCGTGTAATTCTGTTAAAATAGATTCTTCAATGGCGAATTTTTATGCCATTTTATAAAAAAGAAAGAAAGAAAATAAATACATTTCTGAAAGATTGATAGATTTTAATTTTAATTTCTTATCAAGCTGCTCACTTTAAGTTCTTTGGAATAAATAAAGATTTACAATTTCTAAAACATCTAAGAATAAAAACCTGAATAAGATATAAAAAAAAAATATCACTAAGGAAAGACAATAATTAAAGGAAAATTAGAAGTAAAGTCAATTAGAAATATTTAGAAAAGACCATTACTCTAAACAAGTAAAAATTACATTTAATAATCACAAAAGGAATAAAAATTAATACACAGAAATGAGCATTAAATGTTCTGTGTACAGGCTGAATAGTTGTAATGAATGTTCAATAAACTTAATTTATCTTGAAGAGAGAATAATTTAACTTTAAATTGCTCTTTCAGATCATTAACTTTCCCTTACAGTAATAAAAATTGACTGAATTGAAGTAAATGAATTTTAATTTACATGACGAATTCTGTCGAGAGATTTATTAAGCAATTTTCACAAACTTCTTCGGTAGTTTCGAAGATTTACTGGTATAGAAAATTGTGTAATGGTATTTAAAATTAATAAAAGAAAAAAAATAAGTATATTGCTTAATATACCGCTTAG
The DNA here is from genome assembly GCA_963930645.1 of Salticus scenicus. NCBI lineage: Eukaryota > Metazoa > Arthropoda > Arachnida > Araneae > Salticidae > Salticus > Salticus scenicus. The sequence goes on along the minus strand of OZ005650.1, from coordinate 60,938,269 downwards.
TATTGAGTAGTTATTTAATTGTGTTTAAAAGTTGTCGTACTTTTCTTTTAAAACTTCTCATTCAGATCTAACTCCTTTCTTCTGCGATTTTTTTTTTCTAAGAAGAATAATTAAAAATGCATTTTAACTGGAGTAGATTTTAACTACATATAAAAGATTTATTTATCATAGGCTCTATAAAAATAAGTAAAAAAGGTAGCAAAATTGATGCACAGCATGGAAACGCATTTATAATAGAGACAAATTGTCAAAAGTTATGTTAAAGGTTTGCCCATATTTTGACATTATAATATTACATGATATATTAAAAAAAAAAAAAAAAAAAAAAAATCTGAAGAAACATAATATAGTTACCCAATATTCACTAAATTTGTCTTTCAGGTATCTCTAGTTCTAATTTAGGGACTGGACCTCAATAGGGAGGAGTTAATTTATATAAGAAATAGATACACAAAGAAAATAAAATTTTAAAAGATAAAAGTGGTTCATGATAATAAATACTGCAAAAGAAAAACTTCATGTTTGAGAAATTCTAGATTTCGGTTAGTGAATACGTCTTAATTTTTATAGTTACACTTTTATCATAAAATAATAATAATAATAATAATAATAATAATCAAAAGGACTAAATCAACATAAGTTTTTGTCTAAAAATATGTTTAAAGCCAAGTTCAACTTTTGTATTTTATATCGAAAAATTTACTGTGTTAAATGTTTTGTATGAGTAGTTGTCCATTAATTTTGCATGTAATGGGAAGAAAACTTCTTATAGATTTCATCAACTCAGAAAGTTTAAGCTTTTTGCTAACTTCTTTGTTTTTGTCTTGAAAAGACACATGTGGATTCTTTACAATTCTAACAATGTCTTTTTCATGCAGAGTTGTCCAAAACACATGATAGAAAGTATTTTAAGTTCTTATTTCAAATGTATTGATACAAGTATAATTCTTCTATATTGTAATAGCACATATAGTGGCATTCCAGGAGAATGCTTGATTACCGGATATAAAGAATAAGAAATATGGAACCACTGACCTTGGAAGAACGATTACATATCGTAAGAAAATTTTATGAGAATAACCGAAATAATGTCACCGTTCGACGGGCATATCGTTCAGTGTTTGGAAAGATAAGTACACCTAGCGAAGTGGTTATCGCACAGTAAGTTATAGCACTTGAAAGTTGCAGTGATTTTGAAGCCATCAGATGGCTGATGTTCTGGTCCTAATCTCACACTGATTTTCATTGTTTACAGATTGATGGACAGATTTGAATCTACCTGGAGTGTTTGAGATGCTAGAAGCAAGGCGTCGGAACGAAAATCCACAGTTGTTACTGATAACAACAGGGAACGTGTACGCGCATGCTTTGAGGATCAGCCAACCACTTCCACTCGACAGGCAGCCCATTAAGAATATCCAAAACAAAATTACAAAGTCTCATGAAAGCACTGGGGCTGCGTCCATACAAGATCCAAATGTGCCAGCCACTAAAAGAGGGGGATACTGTGCGGCGGAGAGATTTCGCAAACATCGGGGATTTGGAAAATGGTTCCATTAGTGAACTCAAGATCTGGTTCAGTGATTAGGCCCATTTTTAGTTCAATGGTTACGTGAACAAGCAAAACTGGTGCCACTGGAATACGAAAAATCATCTTCGTGTCCTCTCGCCACTGCATCCACAAAGGGTCACGGTGTGATATACCATATCGTCGTAATGGCAAATTGGTCCGACATTCAGTGACTGTATGGTCACAGTAGTGAAGTATCGAGAGTTGCTAGAGTATCACTTTGGCACTGAAGCGGGCCGTCTCAACATGACACGCCGGTACTGGTTTCATTCAGGATGGAACTCGTCCCCATAAAACTTCTGACGTCTTCATGTGGCTCGAAACGATGTTTAGTGAGCGTTTGATTGCATTGGATGCAGAGAAATTCACGAGGCACAAGATAGACTGGTCCCCATACAGTCCAGACCTAAATCCGTGCGACTTCTTATGGGGTTACATTAAAAACAGAATCTATAGGAATCCCCTTGATTCACTGAGGACCTGAAATCGGCCATCAGAAGTGAGATTGACACACACTCTAGCGCATTATGACAGTGTTTCGGAACCGGCTTTATAACACTTTAGTCGGGGACGGTAGACATTTTCAGCATCTTGTATATTAAATGTCATTCATATCTTTATTCAATAAAATACGTTTCCTGTTCTTACATTTTGTCTTTTTTCCACAACGATCGCTTACTTCATATCATGTTTTTCGAACCACACTGTATTAAACTAGTTCGCATAGGTGGACTCTGCTCAGTTCCCCACCATATTTATGGTCTCATAAATTTCTAGTGCGAGACATATTATAATCATGTTAAAAAAAATGAATTTGACCAAAGCTTGATACAGTGACAGAAAGCATTCCCCGCCTAATAGGCTATCCATCGTTCACTTCGATATATTTATCTTATTCTAATCTATTAATTTATTTTATCAGGGTCAATTCCTTTGTTTATGTTTCATGTTACTATTTCCAATGCAATAATCCTCAAAATTTATATTTATATGAAAAAATTACAATTTCGCTATGTTGATAAAATCGTAAATTACGAATAATTTACGAAATTTTCCTATTAGAATATTTGTATTCAATCATGTTCAAAAAAATATCATAAATGTAGTTTTGAAGTTGTCTAATGTATTTATGATCTCAAAATGGAAGTTTATGCTCAATTTTGCCTTAATCTGCCCTTTAAGAAAATCGTAAATTCCAAATAACTTACGAATTTTTTAAATTGGAAAAATCATAGTCTATGATATTCATGCCAGTAACCCAAATAATATTTTGAAAGTGGTTTCACATCTTTACGATGAAAATATCCCTCAAAATTGACGTTTATGTGAAATTTTGCTCTATTCTGCCATATTAAGAAATTCGTAAATTTCCAATAACTTACGAAATTTTTATATTGGAAAATTCATAGTCAGTGATATTCGTGCCAATATCCAAAATAATATTTCAAGAGTAGTCTGACATCTTTACGTTGAAACTATCTCTCAAAATTGACGCCCTATAAGATTTTGCCCTATACTGCTATGTTAAGAAATTCGTAAATTTCCAATAACTTGCGAAATTTTCAAAGTAGCATATTTATAGTTACTGATGTTCATTCCGGCATCAAGACGGATATTTTAAAACTGGTCTGACATTTTTACAGTAAAAAGTTTCCATTTAATGCACGTTTAAGTGAATTTTTGTCCTATTCTGCCATGTTAAGAAAATCGTAAATTTCTAATAACTTACGAAGTTTTTAAAATCGAATGTTGCAAATGAATAGTGTTCTTGCCAGTGTCGAAAGTAATATTTTAAAACTGATCTGACCTCTCTGCGAAAATTTGTTCTTGAGATATCATGTACACAGACTAACAAACTAACGGACTAACACACTAACAGACTAACAGACACCCTACAGACAGACACCATACAAGTTTTATCATTTTCGGATTCCTCACACCTGAAAACGCGGAAAAAAGTTAAAAAACCGAGGTCGAAAATTTTCACGATTACCTAAGTTCCCCATACCTATAGTATGATGGGGAACTAAAAATAATTTATTAACTGATCCATCTATATAGATATACTACAGAACTAAAATAATCATTTAAAAATTCAAGAATTAATTTATTCGTAAACAGTGAAAAATACTTTTATGCATAATTTTCTTTTGGTAAAGCTTCTTTCACATTAAAACTGATATTATTGATAAATTTATATAGCATATAGTTACAAGTTGAAAGATTGATAGAATTTGTGAAAAATTATTCATATGTTTTGAAAAAGTGAAAAAAGGTTTCAAATATACTTTTGCCTACACTATCACAAATTCTAGAACAGAGTTAAAAGATATACAATGCTTATGTCGGAATGAAATGAGTTTATTTTAATTAACGAGAAAAATATTTCATACATGAACGTAATTTTGTATGGTTGTACAGTGTACAGTCATTTTCAAAAGTTTGACTAGTAGCCAGTTTTCAGTATTTTATCACATTGCACCATTTGCGGAGATTATTGCGTCATCTCATGTGCTGATAGCATCAGACGTCTTCTACTGTTAAATATAAAGGTGCTCGGCACGTTTATCGCCAGTTGTTTATTATATTTTGCCGTAGGCAGTGCTATTGTGTAAGTATTGTAATGGGTATAAATCCTTCACTTATTGGTGCAAAAAATGAGCAATATTGACCCTGCATAAAACTGCATTTTCTGAACGGCAAATAAATTCGAGGATAAATCTGAGCAAGTCCGCTTTGCATTTAAACTTTCGGGAAAAGTTGTGCACTTTAAGAAAAGTTGTGGCCCAGAAAAACGAGTGCAAGTCATGATCATGTGATAAGGATGGTCGAACGAGATCAAAGAACCTCCTGCAATACGATTACACAATATCTGGTTGCAAATGGCAGCAACATCAGTTTGAGTACTATTTCAAAACGTTTGGCCAAAGATTTTGGTTTATCATCCCATAAACCTGCAAGGAAACCTCGACTTACTCAAAGTATGTAAAACAAACGACTCTTAAGGCCCACAAATTTTTGCGAAATTTAACTTTACTTCTAGCTCGATTTACAGCTGTCTTGGTCACATTTACTCTCGAACTTATTTGACGTTCAGAAAATCTAATTTTATGCAGGGTCAATATTTCTGACCTTTTTGTAACAGTAAGTGAAGGTTTTTACCCATTACAATAATTAAACAACAGCACTGTCTACGATGAAATTCAATAAACCACTGGCGATAAACGTGCCGGGAACCTTTATTTATAGCAGTAGAATGCGTCTGATGCAATCAGAACATGAGATGACGCAATAATCTGCACAAATGATGCAATGTGTTAAAATACTGAAAATCGGCTACTGGTCTTAAAACTTTTGCAATGACTATAAATTCTTTTAGTTATTATGCATTTTTCATTAAATAAGTATAGGATGTACTAAAAAAGTGTTAGTGTTCGGATCAAGACCAATTTTCTACACTAGAAATCTGGACTTAAGGACTGACGTCCTCGTGGGATCTTTCTAAAGGTTTCTGACGTATATTTACAGGAGCATCGGAGAAAACCACTATAAACTCCGAATGTTTAAACTGACGAGAACAACCTGGAACCGAAACGAAACTTTTTATCTTCCAGCTTCAAGAGCAAAACTTCTCGCCTATTGGTGGAGCTATACTATACAAAAGGTAGCACTAGTGTGCTATACAAAATACTATATTGACAGTGGTCGATTTGTAAAGAAAAAAGAATTAAGAAACATTTATTTTATGTTTAGTTATGACTAAAATGTAAATATTAAAAAAATTTTGAAAAATACAAATTATTCGACCTCTAACGAGTTGTTTCTTCTAATGTGAGTTAATTCATATTGTTACAAAAATGCCTACTTATTTGCGAAAATGCTTTGAAATAAACAGGCAGATTCTAGTCGGCAAATATTCTTTAATTATTGAATATTCTCGAAATAATCCAATTAAATTGTTATCCATGCACTATAATTTACGCAAAAGTCGCCGCTATTGTTGCCAAGTCATATGTCCTTAGATTCGAATATACCCCACTTATTTTCATTGTGCCTGTACGTCTATTTCACTGCGATAACTTTTCTAATAGAGAAAAGGAGTTAATTTATTCGTAGCGATAGTAAATGTCTCAAATAAAACTTTTTAGTACGCATGCATTTTTTATTCATGTTATAAAAGTTACATATATTTTTATTTCATTAACAGAAGAAGATTCTTGTTAATCAAGAAATTATAATATTAATAAAATAAATATAAATGTAAAAACTTACATTTTTTTTTTTTATGTGTCAAATGTGTCAAAAATGCAATTTTTATTTATTTCAGTAGTTTAAAATAAACTATTCTAAATGTTTTAAAATATGAATCAACCATATGTAAGACATAAAAAATAAAAGCCATCATTTTTCATAGTATAGAAAATAAATGACTGTTGAGTTTTGGGGGAATTAACGGCTGGGTAATAAATCGTACATCACGTGTTACATTCGAGCACATTTGTTCCCATCTAACAGACAGCTGCTCATCTTTAAAGATTTTTATTTGCAGTGGTCAAAGAAAAAAAATAAATAAATAAAGAGTGGAAAAATAAATATTTTCTTAAAACATAATAGAAAGAATTTTTATTCTTTTCAAACATAATTTTTATCAGTCATAAATATTAATTTATCCATAAAATGTTTTAAAAAAATGGTCAATAATTTATTGACGAATAATGAAACACTCTTAAACTTTATGTAGGCTCATTTTATTTTTACTTTCCGAACATACTATGTAAGGAAAGTATTGTAATCATGACAAGAAATCGATATTGAGATTTTGATGTAGTTATACATTTTGTGGTTCCCCGAGTTCTTTTTTGTTATTTTTGCAGTGGTGTCTATGTGAGGGAAAACGATAGCGTTTAAACGCTTTGTTCGAATGAGCTGAAAGTTGTTAGGTATGTTGTAAGTCAACGTAGCACGAACCCTATTGTTTTTTGTGAATCTAGGAGATGTAGTTTTTTTACATTTTACAGGAGCACAAAGAAAAATTCTTTATCATTATGGCCTATGGGCCTAAATTAATTAAAGTGCGATAGTGTCTAATCGCCTTATTCAAATTAACTGAAAATTTATACACATGCTGTAGGTCACGGCCACACAAAAACTATTGATTTTAGTAAATTTAGGACTTATAATCTTTTCAGAGACACAAAGAAAAATTCTTTATCATTAGGACCAATAGGCTCAAATTATTAAAAGTGCGTCAGCGTCTAAATGCCTTACTCAAATGAATTGAAAATTTATATAAAATGTTATAGGTCACTGGCACACGAACTGTGTGGATTTTAGCGAACCTAGCACTTGTAGTTCTTCCATAGGGTCACAACGAAATATTCTTTATCATTATGGGTTACGGGTTCAAAATCATTAAAGTGAGATATCATATAACTGCATTATCCGATTAAGCTGATAATTTATATAAATATATATCTACTAGCAGGCCTTTGCCGCTTCGCTGGGCACTATTTAAATGAGTTGTCAAAATCCCATATCGTTATTAATAACCTAAGTTAAAATTCTCGTTGTGTTCAGTAGAGGTTTTTTCCTCTCGCAACTTGAGGAGTCCGGGTCCCCACTGCCTTCAGCAGCAACTTACCCACTTCTGGCTCCCCCTTCCCCAGCGGGTAAGTTCGAAGTTTTGCGAAATCCCCCGCCCCCCCCCAAAAAAAAAAAATAATAATAATAATAATAATAATCGAAAATCACAAAATAAAAACGAAAATGTGTTTTTGGAAATATCCTAAAGAAGACACACGGCTATTTTCAATACCTTTGTACCACTTTTAGTTGAGATCTACTCAAAAACCCGGCATTTTTTTTATTTCCCCCGAAAAACGATTTTTCCTCTCCCTTCTGTAAGAATCAAGAATTTCAAAATCGTACATATTTTTTTATTTATACTGAAGTCTAGCCTCCTCATGCGCAATTTCTTCACCATAGAGTAATATGGGACTGAGTTATACTTACAAACTTTTTTTTGCTTCCTACCCCCAGGGCAAAGCGGGGGGGGGGGGGGATTTCAATAAATCCCGTTACTTTAGGGGTCGGATACATATAAACAATCCAAGCACCAAACTTTGTGACCGCAGCTCTCATAAATTTCCCAGGACAAATTTAGCTCTAAAAGGGTGTCTCGAATTTGCCTTATATTGCACACACACACCCCTCTCCCCCAAAAAATTGGCAGATTACAAAAAATCAAAATGCTGTTTTGGAAATATCCTGACCTTTATTCTTCGACCACATTTGATGAAAACATGGCAGCATCCGCGCAAGCGCTAACTCAATGAGTCCAATGTTGAAATAGGGGTGACAGTCAACTGACAGGGGAGAAAATGAGCAATAATAGAGCTCGGAATTGCTGGATGTTTTCCAAATTTCAAGCTGGCATCCCTGCAACATTTTAGACGCGTCCTCACTACTAGTTTTAGGATATGTGGCTGCACTGTATCAAGTAAAAATCTAGACAAGAATGCATCATCAAAGAAGCAAGGCACAGTCACGTTTACTAAAAATTTCAAATGACTTTTGCATTTAGCTTTCTCTGAAATGTCATTGGATAAATATTGGCGTAATGATATCGCACCCTTTCGAAACATAGATGTTCTATTTCTGTAGTGTCTAGTAACACTAAATAAGTTAATATAACAATGAAATTTGACATGTAACTTTGTGGTTTCAAAGATTTTTCCACGTTTCTATGTTATTAAAAAAATATTTAAAAAAAAAAAAAAAATCGAATGTTGCTTATAATTAAAAATTTTCAATGATGGAACTGTTTCAATATTTACGAAAATTTATTATGTAACTATACCGTTTTTCTTTTTAGTAAAGTTAATGATAAGTTTTACAGAGATCTCAATGATTTGTCCATGATTGTACGAAGAAAAAAAAAATGCTTGTTATGTACTTTAAAAAATCGTTTTGTACTCTTCTACAATGTTATAATTTACTTAAAATATAAAAAGAATATTCTGTAGAGGCAGAAAACAATATACTGCTATTAAAATAACTGAAATGAGTTTTAATGAAATGGTTCATTTTTTCATTTTACTTGATAAAATACATATTGTAGATACATAAGCAATAAGTAATTTACCTAACGAATTACATGGCAATAACTTAGGACTAAGCAATTTTATTCATTCCCGAATTTATAAAAATAGACAAATTAGAAGGGGAAAAAATTGAATGCATACAAAAAGTAAAAAAAAACAATCATTCTATTCTTTGTAAAAAAAAAAAAAAAAAAAAAAAAAAAATTAGCTGTGAATCGTATCTAATATATTCCAGAATATTGTGTTTATATTACGAAGTAAATAATATCTTTATTAAATTTATCAAGAAAAAGGAAATAATTTTTTGCCTATTAGCTTTAGAAATCATAGTACACTAAGACTGAGGCACATCAAACGATCTATCATCAAAACAGTTGTAAATATTTATTTTATAATTTTAAAAATATTATATATTATTAAATAAAAATCGAAAAATATTACTTAATTTTTTAGAAAATAATTTGCTTCCATTTTTGTAAAATTACATACATTGATCTCAAAAATGCTATTTTAAAATTTATAGTTTTCAAAAGATTTGCTCACTTTAAAATTTCTGGAATATAATTTCATCTTTCGCCTTAAAGTTATCCAAAATAAAAATTATAATTCATGTATGATTATTTTTTCTAGTTAGCTTTATAAAATATTGTTTGAAGTAGAAATATTTAATTAGACGCGTGTCAAAGGAACAAATTTTATTTTATTTTATTTTTTATTGCAATTTACTTTTATACAACTAAAGTAACTAATTTAATCTCCCAATCTTTAAACTCAGAATTTCAAAAAAAACTTTTCCTGCTTTTCTCAAATGATAATTTTCGACTGAAGACATTGATTTTAAAAGAAATTTACAAGAAAATTAATCATGAGACTTACGTTTTCTGAATTGAAAATTTTCTCTATTAATTTTCTAAACAAATTTCGTATTAGACAATAGTATTACTTTAAAGGTTTATCATTACTCTAATTAATATATATATATATATATATATATATTTCTTAAATTTTATTTTTCTAATGAAAACTTGTGAGAAAATCTTAATGATTTGGTAAAATGCGTTGGATTTTTTTATGAAAATACTTGCGTGGAAACATAAGTTGACTAAACTTTATACATGCAAACGTTATTATTTGAAAACGTAAGTTCACCAATATAATTTTCGTTAACATTTCATGTTAAATGTTCAAAAAGAAATGTAACATTAGTAACTGGATATTATTACTACAAAAAACATTGCTGACTATCTGAAACTTCAATTTTATTCGCTAAAGTTTTAGAAAAAAAAAAAATGTTCAAAAAATATGTTTCATTTTTTTTTATTATATATATATATATATATATATAATTCTTATTGAATTCTTTTCAAAGTTCCTTAAAGAAATGTATACATTAAACAATGTATATATTTAAATGTGTATATTAAATGTATGTATTAAGAAATGTTTATTTAAGAATAGTATATATTGTTGCAGAAACAATTTATATTATCATGTTTCAAACATTTTAAAAGGTACAGTCACTTCTTTCTATGAAATGTAAAATAATGCCCATGAAAATTATTATCTTTTAATCGAGAAATGCAATAATATACTTACGAAATGAGTTTTATATATGCCATTTGCTAATATTTAGGAATACATGAAAATTGAAGGAAACCATCTCTTAAATATCAATATCGTTTATGAAGATATCGAACAAAAATTAAGGAAAATTATTTCGTTAATCAGTCATTTTCATTATTTTGAAGCATAATTTATATGAAAGAAGTTTTATATATATATTTTTTAAATAAACTAGTATATAACGCTATTAAGTATAATTATGAAATCTGGAAGATGTAGTTGAATAATTTTATCTGAGTGGAAAATGTCGTGGCAAAGAGTCGCACATGGGACTTTACACGCGATTGCATATGTACAGAATTATTTTGAGCAATTAGCAATTGACATAATTTGCTAATATTTGTTATGTTCCTTCACTAAATTTTAATATATACTATTTCAACGAAAAAAAAATTCAAACTAAACTTTCATAACTTATCACAATCCACAGGGAGTGTTGTTTATCATGGTTTCCATATTTGTCGTCGTTCAAGACTTTTTAAATACAGGCAACTATGAAAATAATTCAAACAGTAATTAACGATTCGAAAGAAGAATAAAGTCGACTACTTAAACGGAAAAGTTAAAAAAAAAAAATTAAAAATCTAAATTTCATTTTTAAAATTACCATTTTAATTTTTTTTTTTCAAATAAATACATCAATACAAATAAGTAAATAAATAAATAAGTAAATAAAAAAAATATAATAATAATAATAATGATGAACTAGAATAAATTAGAGAAATAAACACACACTTATATATCAAGGTCATTCAACAGCTAATTTTATTGCAGCTACACACTTATTTAAAAATATCGAGATGTGTAACACACTAATATAATTTATGACAGAAAATGACTCCTAGAAATTCCTATGACTCCTGACTCCTAGAATTTTGTTCAAAAGAATTTTATAAAGCTGCGCAAGATACTTTTTAAGGATTGGTTACGTAATTTTGCAATATTTTCTTGGGCAGCATGATCTTTCCCAAATAGAGCTTGTTTAACTTCTGATGAATAGTCGTTTCAAATATTGTCAGATAGTGTCAACCTCTCTTGCAACTAATGCCTGTGACAAGCAATTTTTTTTTCTTTATAAGGGCATCTATAAACTCTATGAGGTAACCCTTAGTCGGATAACAATCTGGGTCAGAGTCAAAATCTGGTCAATGCAATCCTGTTTATATATTTATTTTTATCTTGTAGCTGCATTTACTGATTAAATCATTTTATTTCTAAGATGTTGTTGTTTCATCTTCAATACACGTTTACGACATCTATTGATTTTCCTTCCATTCGGATAGCGCTATTATGACACGTCGATTTTATGTTATACACTGGATGTATGTCACATATTCCATTACACTTTTTACCTACCAACCTTAAGAAAACAGGTCTTTTACTTATTCATTTTGTGTGTGTGAGGCGATCATAAGTGATAAATCTCAGATCACGCTCGTCGACCTAGCCGTTTGGATTTTTCTGTGTTTTTCTCCGAAATTCCTGTTAATTTGGAATAGGATCCCTTAGAAAGACCCCTAAAAGACGACACTCTACCTAGACTCAGGACACAAGCTTAGATGATTTATTTTAACACCAAAAATGATTGACTTAAAAAAAAAAAAAATGAGATTAAAATAAATATCTGATTTTCAGATAAGCTAAATTAACAGCAGGCAATTTTATATCTGGCAAAAAATAAATTAATTAAAATTATAACGAAATTTAATTTAAAATAAACTTAAAACATGTTCTTTAATTATTAATATAGAAAGGAAAAATTATTTGTTTCTTTTTTACGAATTCTTTTGAAATTCTTTTACCTTTTTACTTTCTTCTATATGTAATATAGAGAAAGTATTGGATTTGCAAAAATTTTCGACCTCGGGTTTTTGATGAATTTACACGTTTTGAGAGCAGTAGAACACGATTTGACCATTTTTAAAAAATGTCTGTCTGTCTGTTTGTCTGTGTGTGTGTGTGTGTGTGTGTGTGTGACAAAAGTTTGTGGCAACTGTATCTCAAGAACTACTGCACAGAATTTCATACAAATTGGTATGTAGTTGCACCTTGACACAAATTAGTGCCTATCAACTTTTGGTAAAAATTGTCTTAAGGTTGCATTGCCATCCCGCTTTTTCTAAATTTTTAACATGGTGATATAGGACAAAATTTTGTATAAATGTGCATAAAGAGAATTATTTTTTAGCAATCATTATGAAATTTACAAGAATTATTTATAATAGAGATAGTCAACTCGGAAAATTTTTTTGTATGCGTTGGAGCCTCGCCAACCCCCTGGGGGGGGGAAGACCCCCTCTAGGGGAGTAAATTTTCAATTTGGGTATCTTTCGAAAGGTCTCATCAATACCTTCAAAACGAATGCTTGAACTATAAATCTGTGATAATTTAAAACAAAGTTATCGATTTTTTTTACTTTTAACAAAAAAAAAACTTAGATTTTTTTTTTTTTTTTTTTTTTTTACGAAATTTAACAAGACTTGGTATTTAGTTGGCCCCTGACATAAACAGAGGCTGATTAGATTTGGGGATCAATTGTCCAACAGGTGGCGCTGTGATCGTATTTTTTCTAAATTTTTAACATGGCAGTATAGGAAATAATTTCGTATAAATGTGCATAATGAGAGTTATTCTTAACCTGTGATTGTGAAATTAATATGAATTATTGATAATAGTAGTAGTTAATTAGGAAAACAATTTGGGGCATCGCTTTCCCCCCCCCCCTAGGGGGAAGTACTCCCCCCCCCCCCCGGGGGGTGTAAATTTTCAAGATCGGCATCTTTCGAAAGGTCTTGTCAATACCTTTAAAACGAATGGTTGAACTATAAATATGTGGTAATTTAAAACAAAGTTACTGATTTTTTTTACTTTTAACGAAAAAAAAACTGATTTTTTTTTTTTTTTTTATATTGTTACTACGTGAATTTTTGTATAGGAAAATATAGAAGAAAGTCTTGTGGTGGCCACAACATACTATACCACAACATAAATTAAAATTATAATGAAATTTAATTTAAAATAAACTTAAAACATATTCTTTAATTATTAATACAGAAAGGAAAAATTATTTGTTTCTTTTTTACGAATTCTTTTACCTTTTTATAAAAAATAAACGTACATATTTTGAATAAATTAATCAGTAAACTTTTAAAAAGATGTGATAAATTTAAATCTATCGTCTTTTAAAGTCTAAATATTTAAATAGAAATGTATTACAGAATAACAAATATATATTTCTTACATTTATCTTTTACTTTCGTATTAATTTCAAGCGTATCTCTGGTTTCAAGCAAAGAGTTAGGGCTTGTTTATCAAAATTAGTGTAAGCGAGACATTTTCATGCCTAATTCAATTTCGCTTACGGAAAAATTCTTCTGAACTATGTAGGAGTTCCAACCTATCTGAGCATACAAATACGACAAAGTATTCACAGAATGTTTAAAAGTAATCGAATCAAAATCTCTTCTTATTAAAATTTCCTTTAAAACTCGTGACGTGTTTGATATTTCTGAAATGTTTTTCTCTGTGAAATGACATGCGTTTGATTTATATTCAGAAAAGCGTGAAAAGAAAATTAATATTGAATTTCTTGAAAGATATTTTGAACTTTCTCTATCATAAAATATTATACGTAACAAAAAAGATAATTATTTCGATTTACAGATTTAATTTATGCTCTTGAATTACCTAAGTTTAAAAAAAAAAAAAAAAAAAAAAAAAAAAAAAGAAGAAGAATGTAAGTTTTTTATATACAAAAAGTTCTAAAAACTTACCCCGGCTTTAATTCCTTGAAACTGACAATAGACGTACAAATGTGACTAATATGTAGAATGAATGATCTTTGGAATCGAAAAATATTTACCTGAGCCTCCGCAACATTTTTGTCGTTTTCAAGTTAATAACTGAGTGTGGTTTATTGCGCGTGTCTTTATTAATATAATATCAATTTTTGTCTGTTATTTTTTTTTTCGGCGTCTTATGGAGAAGAGAATTAATTTTAAATTATTTTACAAATTGGTTAAATAAACATTCAATAAAAAGATGGAATTGTAAAAATGCTGGATTTCCGGTTTTCGATGAATTTACCTGTTTTGAGATGTTTCGAAAATGATCTGACCATTTTTAGTACATTTATGGATGTCTGGATGCGGTACAGGTGAGCAGTTCTAGGTCAAAAACTATTGCACAGAATTTCGTGAAAAGTTATATTTAGTTGCTTTGACATAAATTTGTGTCTATCAACTTTTTGTTCATATCGCTCAACAGGAGGTGCTGTCGTCTTTCATATGGCTAAATAGATTGAAATTCTGTACAAATGGATACAGTGGGGATTATTTTTAACAAATCATTGTGAAACTCAAAAATATTGTTCATAATAATAATCGTCAACCAAGATTTAATATATATATATATACATACAGGGCGTGAAATTTCCGCTCGCCAGCTCGCCATTGGCGAGTGAAATTTTTGCTGTGGCGAGTAAAAATTTGGTCTATAGTTATAGATAGAATTCTTACACTATATGGTGACAGAAAACATTCTTTATATAGATTTAAATATGGCAAAATCTTGCCACCTTATAACCTGATATTTCATCCCAGCCTGCGAAAGGAAAAATGCTTAGTGCGTGCATAAAAGTTTTCATCTCTTCGGCAGTTTCGTTTCTCCCATTATGATTTCTCTAAGCAGAGTGAGAATAGACGAATAGAGAACCTCTTTGCCCGTCGCCTATTATCCGAGAGAAGAGAAATGTGAAATTTGCCCATGCGATATTGGCGCATGAAAATGAACCCGAAATTTAATTGTAGATGATTATAAGACATGATGATAAACGGCACACTTTTAATATACATAATTTTAAGAATATTTGTAAAAGTATTTAAAATAGTTAGGAAAAAAAAAATGCGCAAAAAAGGAAAAAAAAAAAATTACAACTCTATTTTGTGGCGAGTAAAACTTTTTTTTCGGCGAGTGTAATCTGAGTTGAAATTTCGGGCCCTGACATATATAAATTATTAATATATATATATATATATATATATATATATATATATATATATATATATATATATACGAGCGTCGCTTCTCTCAAAGGTGGGATTTTCTCTGGAGGAATGGAAATTATCGATATGAGTATTTTTTAAACGAACTCGTCGATACCTTTAAAACGATGATTGAAAAATACATCTGTAATAATTTGAAACAAAGTTATCTATTTTTTAACTTGTTTTGGTTTTTACTATGTAAAATGCAGTGATGACGGTTTTAGTCTATATTGCATGCATGTACATAAGGAAATATAGAAGAAAGTTTTGTAATGGCGGCAGTATAAAAGATTTTATTATTTTGATATTTAAGCTTTCTTTTTTTCCTCATTGTTATTTGTTACTATTTTATTATATAAGTTAATATTTAATGAAAACTTACCTAAGAAATGGGGACGCCAAAAATTAATATTGGATTACATATTATTGGATTACATGAGTAATATGGATTATTTCATATATTTCTTTGAATTATTACTTAAATATACTAATTTTGGGGGTTTTTTGGGGAGGAGGGGATTTTTTTAGCATTTGATCACCTGTTTTTCTTGCATTCTACAAGTATTATTTTCTTAAAGAATATGTATATTCTTTTATTTTGATTATATAATTACAAATCTTCTTCTTTTACGTTATCAATATACTATAGAAAAAATCTTTTAATTTCATAAAATTTTGTTATTTGTAGATGATGAGAAATATTTGCAAGTTCTACGAAACCTCAGTTTTCCTTAGTTTATTAAAAAATATATATATATATATACAGTACTCATGAACAGTTATTATTAAATTTGAAGAATATATTATTTTAGAGACTGATATATTAATTTACATCCTTAAAACGATTTATCCAAAAATTAAGCTTCGAGATAAAGAATGTGTTTACGTTATTAATATAAGGCCTTAAATGAAACAAAAATTAATTTAATAATCTGGTGTGTCACTTACACGACTTTCTCTTACCCTGAAATTTAATACTATAAATACAGGTTGCAGATTAAGAGGTAAGGTAATGAGTACTGTTATGTAAACCTGTGTTAAACAATTCAAATTAGGCTTCGGAAGAGTTTTATATGACAATTAGTTCTGTTCTTCCCCCCGTTTCATTAATGCACCTACATTTATATAGAATTTAATTCGGTTATTAAAAAAATAATTCTGTTTTTAAAAAATAATTTATTAAAATTATTATTTAAAAAAAGTTATCTTTTATGATAATGCAGACAATTTCCAAATTTGAGAAGTAGTATAACACTAAATATATATAAAATAAAATGTTGAATTTATTCTCAATATTACATTAAAAAAAAAAAATGTTATAAATGAAAAAAATCGATAAATTTATTTTAAATTATCGCCGATCGATGGTTCAACCATTCGTTTAAGGTACTAGCGAGCTCTTTTGAAATATACCCATCATGAAAATTTACTCCCCTCGAGAAGGGATTTCCCCCCAAATTTCTTTCCCTCCCCCCCTCCACCGGGGAGACAAGACTCCTACATATACAAAAAAATTTTCCCAGTTGACTATCTCTATTACAAAAAAATATATTCGTTTCATTTCGTTTAGTGCGCTCTATAGATATTAAACTCTACTTACCTGCAATTTCCCCCATAGACGTAATGTATTTGAATACTTTTGAGTGTCCCTGTACACGGACCATTTGCTTCATCTAAACGAAAAGCTTACTGTAGCACCCCTGTATGATACACATCTAGAATACCGAGTTTGGAATTTCTGCTACTATTTGTTCTTGAGATATGCTGATAACAGACACACAGACATCCATCCCCCGCACACACAAACATACAGTCACACATACAGTCACACAGACAGACACACAGACCATTCTTTAAAAACATGATTTTCGTATTCAGGGGAACTCATAACATGTATTATATTTATATAACAAAAACACACGTTCGAAAATTTGACCCTAAAACAATACTTTCTCAACCCTATGGGTAAGAGAAAGTAAAAAATAAATAAATAAACAGATTTAAGAGAATTATAATGATCTATAAATATATATTTACAAATTTAGTTGTTTTTGTTTGTTGAATTAATTAGAATTGCCTTTTGAAGTGTAAGTGTATGCTAGATTTTGTATTTCTATAATAAAATATTTTGTTTAAAATAATTACCTGTGCTTTTATTTAAAAAAAAAAAAAATAAATAAACTATTAATGAAAATAAAAGGAGAATTGACAAAACCTAGTTATTTTTCCAGAAATCAATACTACTTTAATTGATTAGCTCAATTGTCTTCGGATGGAAACCATTTTCTGCATCCACGATTTTCCGAGACGAGAAAAGAAGTCTCGAAGTTGCAGAAAGAAGTATTAATGCACGGCTTCTTTCTTAAGATAAAAGAAACTGTCACGTAAGAAGATTATTTGATGTTAAAAGGACTTTGTTTACATTCGATATACTAGTGCCTAGTGCACTCATTAATTTATTTCCTCTACGTGAGAAATACAAAACCTTCGCGCTAAACGGGCTGTATGTCAATGTAATAAAATAAAACCAGCAAATTCTAGAAGGTAGTTAAATTAGATTTTGATACTTTTAGAATGTTAATATGAATCTAGTGATGAATGAAGAAAAAAGTAATTCCAGAAAATTGAAAAATAAATAAATAAATAAATAAATAAATGTAAAAGCTAAGTAAAAATATCTTTAGCAGAATATGTTCACTGTATGATGCTTATCTTTTTTTTTTTTTTTTTTTTTTTTTTCATTCTATATAATTGTCTCTAGTGTCCTTATTAATTTGTTTCTCATATGTAGAATACAATATTTAGTTTAATTTACTAATGGATGATTATTATAAGTAATAATTTCCGAAAATGTAAGTATATGTCAAGGAAAAATATATAAATAATCTTTAGATAAATTTATGTATTATTTTATACTAAAACACACTGTTATTCCCCCCCCCCCACCCTACATATTGCAGTTTTTCTTTGCTCATTGTAAAGTGTGGTAGTTTCTACTGTACAGTCGGTAACAAAAGTGTCCGAACGTTAACAAAAATTCCTATGTAAAAAAAGTACACTTCATACGGTTTTGTTAAGTTAATCCTTGTCGAATCCTGTTCTTAGTCAGTCTAAGAACAGGATTCGACAAGGATTTATTTAACAAAACCGTATGAAGTGTACTTTTTATACATAGGAATTTTTGCTAGTGTTCGGACACTTTAGTTACCGACTGTACTTTAGAATGTGATGAAAATGAGGGAGAAAGTCAAAACCCCATAGAAATTAGCAAAGGGGGAAAACATACAATCATAAGTGTGGAAAAATTCAATATGAAGTACCATCCAACGGTTCACTACTTGTTTCACGACCATGCTTTGTATTACAAAAATTGTTCCGTTTAGATATAGTCTATCACCCCTTGAATTTTTTACTGATCGTTCTGAAATACTCCGTACAAATGCTTGAACAAAGAAAATACAGAGTTTGAAAATAATTATTAAAAAATGATGTGTAACTAAATTTTGCATTTACAATATTTAGAATAGGATATTTTAATGCTTATAATCACCAGATATATTAAAATACAAAGCTTTTTTTTTTTTTTTTTTTTTTTTTTTTTAAAGAAAAATAAGTGCATACGTATGCAAAAATCCTTAAGCCAGTCCTAAATGATCTCGTTCCTCTTATTAGACGAATGGGTATTATAACACGAACCAACTCCTGAAGAAACGCTAAAAAAATAAAAAGTGTGAAGATTTGTTTCATTTCACATTTTACAAATGGTTACATCTAAAGTTAGCACCAGGCATAATTTGGTCATCATTCAGATGGTACATCGTACATTCTAACGCTGCCTTTATCTTTACGATACGTCATGTTTAAGCAATCGAAAAATGCAAAACTGCGATATGCACTCAAATTGAATCAGCATAATGAATTACAATGGCCTTCTCACATCTGTTTTTTCGATTATACGCAAAAAACCCGAGATATTGCCTTCCCTTAAACGGAAGAAATTGCAGTATAGCAGAAGCACCTGTTGAGCGATTGATACCAAACGTAGATAAATACTAATTCAAGTCAAGATGCATCTGAATAGACATTTAAATGCAATTCCGCGCCGCAGCTCCTAAGATATGTTCGGCCGGAAATTTTTGTCACACAGATACAGACAGACATTTTCTAAAAATCTGGAGTGACTCCACTCGATTTTCCGACTATTAAGTAATTAACAGTTGTATAAATAAATTAAAATAAAACAAAACGTTAAATAAACAAAAAAGAAAATCTTAATAGGGTGAATTTTTTTCTCCATTGTTTGATTTTATGCTATTGCACTTCAAATAATTTGAGCCAATAGATCATAATGATAGAGAATTTTTCGTTTTGTTCCCCTAAAAATCTATAAGGGCTAGATTCACCAAATTCTATACAGTTCGTGCGACAGTGACCTATAACATGTATATAAATTTTCCCTGAATCTAATAAGACATTTAGATGCTATCGCACTTTAACAAATTTGAGCCGCCTATAGACCATAACGATAAAGAATTTTTCTTCGTGTACCTGTAAAAACACTAAGTGCTAGATTAAGTAAAATCTATACAATTTGTGCGACGGTGACTTATAACATGCGTATAAATTTTCAGCGCAGTCGAATAAGGCGTTTAGACGCTATCGCACTTTAAGGAATTTGGGCCCATAGACCGTAATGATAAAGAATTTGTCTTTGTATCCCTGTAAAAAAAACTAAGTTCTAGATTTACCAAAATCAATAGGGTTCGTGCTATAAGGACCTATAACATACGTACCAACTTTCAGCTCATTAGAACTAAGCGTTTATACGCTATCGTGTTCAATCACACGCATACACACACACACTCACACACACATCATGGTAAAAATCGCAAAAATGAACTAAGGGAACCTCAAAAATTATAGAAACACCAAAATCTCAAAGTCGGATTTTCGACATTAGTACGATATTTTCCTGACATACGTAATGTTCGGAAAGTAAAAAAGCTGAAATCGAGTTCTGAATCTCTAATAATGTGCAAATCCATCGGAAACTGATAGTAAGAAATTTTTATGAACCCAACACTTTCTTCTATTGAATATAGGTGACAGTAAAAATTAGTATTAGCAACAATATTTGAAATAAAATTTTAAAAAGTTTTAATCAAAGGAAGGAATAATATAAGTAAAATAAAAATTAGCTTTATTCCATCGTTATTTCTACTTTTGCACATAGAAATTTCTTTAAAATTATATAATTATACTGTTAACAGTAATTAGTATCATAAAATCAGTCCACCATATATAAAATAGATGAGGTATTGTGTAAATTCGTGTGGGTTGGACAAAAAGTACGCATAAGTTTTAACATTTTTCGAATATAATTTTTAAATGTAAAACTTTTATCCTCCATATGCGAATATACAACGTAAAACTTTAAGAAAGAGATTTTTGGGAAAGTGGAAGAGGCTTATCTTCAACAAGATATTCAAGATGTTATCAACTTCAAAAAATCTATTTTCTAACTTTAAGCTTTCCTCCTGTGAAGTGCAACTTCTATTACGCTAATCTGTTTAGTATTTTGTATATGTAATAGGTTTACAAGATATCGAAGTCGTTCTAAAGTTTTGAGATAAAACATTCTTTACAAGTATCTTACGATTTTGAAGAAACGAATAAGTTAAGAATTTTTTTTTTTTTTTAATGCATATTCTATGAGAAACAATTTCAAAAGCTGTATTATCACATAACTCATACATGTAATATAATTTTTTGGTAAAATGTGATAATGTTAATAAAAAGGAGTTTATTAAAAATTTTTTTAGAAAATTTATGGCGCAATAATGTAAAGATCGAATAATAAATCATGCCAAATAAATGAAAACATTGCATACTCAACTTTTAATTGCGTAATTGTTATACTGTTTATTATATAGCTAGTTATTAAAAGGTAACTTTTGGCGCTTCATACACAATACACAGCAATGTATAGAACGTCAAAATAATAAAAAGTAAAAATGCAGACAGATGTTTCATTAGCAACAAGCATTCCGTTGTCAGCACATAAAACACAAGAAGGAAATTTTCTTCCATATATTCTAAGAGAACCGGGATTGGGTTTGTGGCTTAAGATCGGTTGCCTATACTAGTGTCCTAGGCCTATAGGTGGAATGGCCTCCATAGGGGGTCTTTTTAAGGAGTCCTACCCCGTATTTATGCGAATTTCGGAGGAAGAACTCCTAAAGGCTTGGACAATGAGCACGAACTGGGGTCGAACACGGCATTTACAATCTACTAGCTTTGAGCGCAGATTCGCTTGGACTCAGAGAACCTGGTTTTAAGACCATTCATCAACCAATAGGTGGATTATGTGGAGATTAGGTAATAAGAAATTTTAAAATTTGCTGTGAAAACTGTAGAAAAAACTGTTTTAAAAACTGTGGGGTCTTTATTATTTTTTTTCCCCTACATTCTCTAGAGCAACTTTTTCTCAATTTTCTATTAACTATAGTAATTTCCCACAATTCCTTCAGTTCTATTGGTTGATGAAGGGCCCATACAATCCGGTTTTTTAACATATAGGATCACATTTCCTTTTTGTATTTGATGCACTGATGACAGGATGCTCGGTATTACTGAAACAACTCTCTACACTTCCACTTTTATTTTATTTTTTGCGTTCTGTGCGTTGTAGTCTTTTTACTTCCAATACCCTACTACTGTAGATAATGGAAGTACTGTTTTCTGTCCGAAAATTCGATATCGAGTTTTTAAATGATTTACATGTTTTAAGGTTGGTTTATTACCCAATTCTAGGAAATCAAGCAATAATTTCTCGCAGTACAAATGATTCAGAATATTTAGAGTATTCAGAATATTGTTTCACCATCTAGAAATGTGTACATTAGAAATTCTCGATAATTTCGTCTATTACGTTTATTGGCGTGCCTTACGCGCATAGCTCGGAAATCTATATTTCTAGTTAAGGGATTTAGAAAATGGTCACTTATTCATTCTCCAGGAAGGCAGTATATTTTTTTCCTCAGTGTAGGACGACAAAACTTCAGAAATAAGTTATATCTAGTGTACAGATGATTATTTTTTTTTTTTTTTTTTACTTTTGGTGAAAATTGAAACAACGGAAGTGGGACATGTAAAACCGGAAGTAGGACCGTAAATCCGTATTTAAAAACGGCTCCAATGATTTTCTTTAAAGTTGCTACATAAGAAAGTTGCTATAATAACCCTATTACGTGTCCTTTCGTATGTAATAGTTGGTTAGTTCATGAAAATTGATAGGCGTCCTGTATAAGTAGGCCAATTTGAGCTCTCTCAAGCGCGTTTCCTTTAAAAACGGTTGTATGGATTTTTTTTCAGACTCGCCATGTTAACTCTCTTTTAGATATCCTTTCGTATTTAATTGTTGTTTTCTGATCAATAATTGAGTTTGGGGTGAGTCGGTATCTCAAAAACGGCTCTAACGACTTTCTTGAAAAATGCAACAAAAACCCATTTTTAGATATCCTTTCATGAGTATTAAAAAAAATTGACAGTCGTGATTATTAAAAAAACGTGATTATTAAAAACAATTATTAAACGTGATTATTAAAAAAAAATGACAGTCACTGTGATTAGGTAAGTCAGTTTTAGACCTCGTAAATGGGTGTTTCATAAAACGGCTATACTGATTTTTTTTTTTTTTAACTCACTGTGTAAATTCTGTTTCTAGGATCTTTACACATGTATCAGTTTTCTCTCACAGGAAATTTGTTAGGTGCTTAATTTAAATCTAACCGTATTATATCAAAAAGTACATATAATGCACTTAATAGTGGGTAGTGGAAGTCGTGTGGTTGTTACACAAAGGATTTGTTTTTATTGCTGTTGTTGTTTATACAACTAATCATTTATCACCCTTTAATTCCTTCTTCCTGTATTCAGATAATTTTACCTAACAATCTTATAATTATTTACCAAACATTTAATTACATTCATATTTTTTAAATATTTGAATAAATAATGCACATACAAAATGAAAAACAAAGTGTTCAAATTAAAAATATTTCGTGGTGGAAACTAAACACTCTCCCTTAACATTAAGTTAGTAAAAAATATAGTAATAATAATTCCCTTCAGATGTTTAAGGAAATGCTATGAAACGTCTGAAAATTTCATCATTATGCAATTAAATTGTTTTTAATTATAATTAAAAACAACACATTTCATATAATTCATATATGAAATTCGATTATGAAACTAACTGTATTTAAAAGTTATCCGTTTATTTTTGGAAAATTGTATCAAAACCATGTTAAATCGAAAACTTTCTTTTAAAAAGTATGCTTAATAAATAATCCCTTGTAGAACAAATAGACATTGTTAAAAATACAAATTTATTTTCTACTGCGCTATATAAACAGCTCGTCTTGAAAGTTTCTCAATGTACGAAAATTGTTTGTTAGATTTATTGAACTTGTATTTTAAAAATGATCCATCAATTGAAGTGTGTGATTTGATTTTATGTCAGCTCTCAAAAATTGTGTAAATTTTTAAAATGTTACCTTTGCAAATAATTTATGATATCTACACATTTTCGAAATGAAAGAATCATTCTGATTATAGGTCCATCATAAAAAAAAAAAAAAAAAAAAAATCAAATTCTCATTCAACAATTATACACGCAGTTACTATAATAATTAACAATATTATATATATTGTAGTGTTGTATAACCCACTGAAAAGTAAGTAACTTCTAAAATTAATGCAACTTTATTTATTTGCTAAAAATCTTCGAAACTTATTCATTGTATTTTAGCGACTTAATTTAATCCTGGCTCTAATATTATCTATGATAACTAAAACAGCAAATATTTCACTGTCTTTCATCGCAGAAAAACTTATCATTCTTAGCTATGAATGATTTTTTTACTTAATGCATTTCTATAGTTGCAACGTCACTGAAACTAATAGAACAAAGAACTGATTACCACACCAGTAAATATTTAGGCACTTTGGAATTTAGATGCTTTATCATACACTTAAATAAATGCTTCACACATTCTCTCGAAACTTCACGATTGTAAATAACATGTTATACATCGTGTATTTCAGCGAAAAAAAATTTTCGAATATGAAATATGTTCCAATAACAAATTAAAGAAAAAATAATACTTTTAATCACCCAGTAAAATGCAATGCTTATTTGCATTTCAGCTTTAAAGCATATGACTATGACGCTCTGTTTATTTACCTATATTCATTTTTATATGAATAATGTATAATTTTAGGAATATATAGATTTATATGCATTTATGTTTCTTCATAAAATTTTTCGTTCATAACATACACTATTTTTCATGTTTTTCGTCTATAACAATTAGCGTTTTCAAACCAATGTAATGACTTTTTCAAAAATCATACAGCGAACATACTGCAATCAGAATGTAAGAAAGTTAAATATCTGATAAAACATGCGCATTTTTACCAATTAATGTTTAATTGCGCATTCGCAAGCGATAAAAAAAATTTCTTTTGCACTCTTTATTGACTAAATGTATAGAATTACTCTTATTAAAGAAAACCTGAGAAGAATGTGCTCAATGTTAATAAACTGTTTCAAATAAAAAATCATCAAGTTATACAGATTTAGAAAATCGAATTTGAGATTCCTGCTAATAATGTCTGAGTTTTGATGTTGGTAAGACACTGAGAACCATCAAAAACCTTGTTTGAATATTCAGAAGACCTCAAAATACATAATTCTATCGAAAACTCAGTTTCTAAAATTTAGTCGGCAAATAATACTCTATCATAAATGGATCAGACACAGAACAAAAGAAAATAGGGGATTTATGTTTGTTACAAGTGCTATTGCTACGTTGAGTTTTAGATTTCTAGTACAGTTTTTTAAACCAATAAGAGGACATAGTTTTCTTTAAAATATAAAATATTCAAAGCTATACTGATATCATTAATTATTTTTAAAAAATCATGCAAATTAATACACTATCTACCAATAAGTATTTAAACACTTTATGAGGTTTAAGTTGCCGCAGACCCCATTTTAACTTAAGTAACTAAGTATAAGAAGCGCAAGACTCAAATATCAAATGAAACTAAGAGTTCATTCGACTAAAATAAAGGGAGGGTTTACCTATTATAACGTAACTCAATCGGCAGACTTAAATACTTTAACAAATATGTATAAGAAATAATTTAGATAATTTCAAATATTTCACCACAGAATATAGCAGAGGGTTAGCGATGGATGCACTTCTTTCCTTAGCTGAAGTGAACTTCAAATAAATCAGCGGATTCCCGGCTGGTGCACTTTTTCACTCACTAATACTAACACCACCGCACATCAACACTCATCAAATTAATTAGCTTTAATAGCACTCGATCTGAACTATCGAAATACAACTTAATCCAGGCGCTAAACCCTAAATTACAGCGTAGACAGACGTCGGACAAAACTCCACTACACACCGCACACATTACGAAAATAATCTCTTACTTATACTTCCTTCCACCAACTTTCCTTCTCTTCCCTTCAACCAAACTTTAGACCGCTTCACATTCGTCTACACTTTGAAACTTACGTCCTTCGCTGCAGCGCTATGTCGACACAAAACTATTCCGACCAAAAATTTCGCCAAGTTACTGGCGCCGAAGCATTTTAACTATCCCAACTGATTACTTTGCTGGATCCAGCATAATTTCAAACCAAAACTGTGGTGACCTACTAGAGTCTCGACTTCACAACTTTCGAATTTAAACGATTTGTTAAATATCCAGAAAAGTTCTTTAGGAATCATCTTGAAACTTTGGTAGTGTAAATAGCATGTTATACCACATATATTTCAGCAAACGTTGTGTCCTGAAGAGGAAAGGGGGTCCAGTAAAAAACTAAACAAAAGTCAAAATGCTTTGGATCACCCTGTAAAAAGTAATGCTTTAAATGCGTTCTGGCTGTATCATGTGATTAAGAGAATTTTTTACATTATTTGTCTAAACATTTATTTGGCTACCACATATATTCAAGGAGATATAACGGTTAACAGAGAAAAAAATATTCCACTTTATTAATTCTAACACGTAGGTTATTAGACCCAGTTGAAAGACATTCTTACAAAATTTGGCATACTAAATTAGACACAGCATAATGCAAAAATGTTAAATATCTTGAGAAATATAAGCATTTTTACTAAATAATTTTAAACTACCCATGCATTAGCTTTTGAAAATATCATTTGCATAACTTAATAGCCAAAAGTACTGAACAACTTATATGTTGTAAACTCCAAATAAATATCGTGTAAATTCAAAAAGTTATGAGAGATAGGATCAACAGAATTTCAGTTCTCTCAAAATAAAAGCTAAACTATAAGGGGTTTTACTTACATTTTTATCATGATTCAATGAATGCCCAGTGGTGATACAGTGTTTTCGCTGATTTTAAATAAATATTGATAGTCTTCTAAAATGTTTCGTTTTTTTTTTTTTTTTTTTTTTTTTTTTCCCGAGAAGAACTTAAATTCTTTATTTAAAATATTTAAAAACCATCACGTCTCATATATAATTATATTAAACTTAAATCACATCAAAACCGAGACAATATACACTAAAAATATACAAATTAAAACATTAAAATACACAAAACATAAATTTAAACATTTCGAACCTTTTACAGGCTCCCCATCAGTAAAACATCAAAAAGTAATTTGTTGAACAGAACAAGAGAACTCCTTTAACAAAGTACAGTGTATTCAGGGTGAACTGCGCATTCCTCATTAAGCGGGGAAAACTGTTGCCTCGTATACCAGCCTTCGAGGAAAATTCTTGAATGATAATTTGAATAGTTAGATATGATTATTTTAGTATTGCTAAACTTCTGATACTTGTTCATTCTATCTCTCGTAACGTTTTAAATTTACATATATGTTTAGGATTTTCTTATAAGTTGCTCTATACGCTTGACTGTTAAATTATGAAAATGAATTTTTTTATAAAGCTTGCGCATGCGTAATTAAAAATTATTTAATAAAAATGCTCGTATTTCGTAAGATATTTAATATTTTTGCTTAATGATTACTATATGTTGTGTCTAATTTAGTATGCCACATTTCCTAAAAATGACTTTGCACAGGATCTGATAACCTATGTGTTATGACTAATTTTTTTTTTTTTTTTTTTTTGGAAATTTTTAAAAAACCTTAACATTTTTATAAGTATAGGTGGTAGCCTCATAAAAATTTATACGGATAATGAGAAAAATCCTCATAAAAACGTGCAACAGCCAAAATGCATTTATAGCATTACTTTTTACAGGGTGATCCAAACCATTTTGATTTTCGTTTAATTTTTTACTGGTTTCCTTTCCCTCTTTAGGACACAACTTTTACTGAAGTATCTGAGGCATAACATGTTCTTTATACTCCCAAATTTTCAATTTAGTTGATGAAGAATTTTTTTAGATATTTGACAAATCGTGTAAATTCAAAAGTGTCCAAATACTTATTGATAGATAATGTATTAAACATAAAATATTTATTATTTTATTAATTAATTTTTTCTCTTATAAAAACTTTTTTGTACTCATAAGTTTGAGATTTTAAATTTCTATACACTATTCCAAATGAAATATTGCAGAGAGAAACCAAAAAAATTATTGAAATAAATTTCGGAAATTTTCTTTTGCCCCTAGGAATCGTGTAACCTCTCTGACCGAACACTCTCTATTCAAAAAGATGTTCTTCACAATAGCTTCATTTTACGTCTAGACACCTCATTTTGAATAAAAGTGCGTATAAATATTGCATTTTTTCTTCAGTGAATAGCGACTGAGCCACATATTGACAGTAAAAATAATCATTATCTGTCAGGAGATACAAAAAGGATTTCCTTCCTAGTCTCAAGAATATTCAAGAAAGAAATGAACTAGAAAAGCCAGTTTTATTTATAATGCACGAAAGAATGGACCTCAAATTTATTAAAACTTTCATTGTTGCGTAGAAAAAGAAGCGTGAAACATAGTTTGTTAAATTAATAATACTTGTAGGCTTTCTTCAAATATGAAATTAAACAATTGTTTCAAATATTTACCACAATATTTAATTTTTAATTTATAAACTACATCCGATTAAAAAATAAATATATTAATAAAATAAAATGTTTGGTATCTTATTTCTAATCCTTTCATTAAAAAAAAAAAAAAAAGAAGGAAAGAAAGAAAGAAAGAAAATATATAAAAATTTACGTAGTGATTGTTTATATGTAATCTTTTCTGCTTTACAGTAACAAAGATTCCATTAAAAATTTTACATTAAAGTAATGATTTTTGGAAAGAAATCTTCAGACCTACACTACAGGAATTTATCAAATCTATTATAAAACTTAACATAAAGAATTTATCAAAACGAATTTTTCATGACAAAGGGCCATTGATTTTTTTCTCATAGAAGTGTATCACTAAATTAAAAAAAAAAAAAAAAAAAAAAAAAGAACGAAAAGAAAAGAAAAATTTTTGATTTTATACTCTCTAATTAAAAAATCTTAAAAATTGTGCCTTTTTTTTTGTGTGTGTGTGTTTTAAATGAAACATATGGATAACTTTGTTTTAAATTATCACAGATCAATGATATAACCCTTCATTTTAAAGGTATTGACGAGTTCTTTTGAAAGATACCCATACTGAAAAATTTCCCCCTCGCAATACGGACTTCCCCAGAGGGAAGGGAAGCGTTGCTTCTATGCGTCCAAAAATTATTGTCTAGTTGATTATTACTATTCTAAATAATTCTTATTAATTCCATAATGGTTTGTTAACACTGATTCTCATTGTACACATTTACAGGAAGTTTCGTCCGATACAGCCATGTTAAAAATTTAGATAAAGCGGAATAGTAACGCCTCGTTTTCGACGATTTTCACCAAAAGCTGATAGACTCTATGTCAAGTTGTATTAACATATCATTTGCATTAAATTCTGTTCTGTAGTTTGTGAGATACAGTTGCCATGAAATTTTTGTCACACACACAGACACGTGCAGGCATTTCCTTGAAATAGTCAAACCATGTTTCAGATCTCTCATAACGAATAAATCCGTGGAAAAGCCAAAGCCGATATTTTTTTATGAAACAAGAAAGTATTGATTCATAAAGAATTTAGACTTCCATTTTTCGAGGAAATTACTAGATTTGACATTTTCCAGAACACAATTTGACCATTTTTGGAAAATAGCTGTCTGTGTGTGTGTGTGACAAAATATTTATGGCAACTCTATGTTAGGAACTACTGCACAAAATTCAATATAAATATTTTGCACCTAGACATATGTTAGTGTCTATCAATTTCTTAGTGCAAATTGATCAGCAGATGACGTCTCTATGCTACGATTTCTTCCGTTTAATTGAAAACTGTATGTCTGGTGAGTTTGGTGGCTAAGGAAGTTAATACTGCGTTGGCGGAACCGATTCCAGTTGACACCGAGGTAATACGGTGACGCTAAATCTTGTTGAAAGATTAAATCATCTTCAAATAAATCTTTTGATTAAGGAATCATGTAATATTCGAAAATTTCTTGATATATCTGAGAGTTAACCTTTTCGTAGACGATGCATAACTTTCCAGGTCCTTCTGCGCTCATGCAACCCCAAACCATGACACTAGCGGCAAATTTTACCGAACGTTTAAGGCATTCTTTATCAGATGCTTCTTGCTTCATTCTCCAAACTCGAATACCTTGATTACCATATGAAACACAAAACATACTTTCATCACTAAACATTATTTTTTTCCAATCTTCTTCGCTCCATAAACGTCTTGATTTACATCAATTCAATCTTATACGCTTTTGTTTTGCAGTCATGAAAGATTTTGTTTTCGGTACAC
Source organism: Salticus scenicus (assembly GCA_963930645.1). Lineage (NCBI taxonomy): Eukaryota > Metazoa > Arthropoda > Arachnida > Araneae > Salticidae > Salticus > Salticus scenicus. The sequence continues at coordinate 60,908,038 of OZ005650.1, read as the reverse complement.
GAAATTCAAACTTAAATTTATGGAGACGTCTTAATGTTGTCGATGTAGATTCTTCAATTCCTTCGTCCTTCCATTTTCGGTGCAAGAATCGCACACTTTTAAAACGGTTTTTTTTTTAACTATACGCTTCAGTTTCCTGTCATCTCTAGCAGATGTTTTTGGTTTTCGGCCTTCATTTTGGAGATTATTTTGAAATTTTCCATTTTTTGAATATTGTGTTAGTATTTTACTAACGCTTGATTGCGAACAACGTAAATAATTCGCTATATAACATTGATTTTTACCGTGCCGATACAAATCAACCATACGAAGTTTAACTGATTCAGGAATATCACTCACACGACCCTTTTTAAGACGAAAAAGCAAACAAACTGAAAAAAGAATACTAATTTTAAATAAAATCGTCTGAATTTAATCAATGATGCCACCAGTTATGAATTGGTGATAATTAAAGGAGAATTAATGTGAAATATTCTAATATTTTGAACCACTTGAATAAATATTCTTATATATTGCCTTTTCAAAATAATTTTTCTTTCAATTAATCTTTTCAGAAATGATATTAATTTTAAGATAATAAATAAGTTTAATCAGCAGTAAGTTCATAATAAAAATATCGTTGCATATTTGCATTAAAAGACATTAAATTACCAAACGATATTTTCAATTTGTAAAAAAAAATGTTATTAATCTAATATTTTGAATGTGAGCTGTAGTGGGTAATGGAAATGGAAGTCGTGTGGTTGTTTCACACCAGATTTTTGTTTCTGGAATAATTAAAAATAAAGGATGAGGGTCCATAACGGGATTTTTCGGCCCTGAAATTGTGGAAAATATCATATTGATCATAGGTCGGAAATTTTTGCATTTAATTATTTTAGAACATGTGCAATTTAAGTTTCAGTTAATATTATTTATATTATTACAGTAATTGTTTGCTCCCCAGGGATCCAAAGATTCACATAATTTTGCATTTTTGGCCAAAAATCCCCCATTTTTAGAGACTTGGCCTACTTTATTCATATGTGCACGAAGGAGTAACACTTTCTTATTAAAATATATTATGAAATATAGTATGACGTATATTTTATATAAAAAATTAAATTGTTGCTCCACTGCAGTCATATAAAAAAAGAGTTAAAATTGAAAGAAAAACATGACACTGATCACAGCGAAAACACAACTTCTCACTGGTTTGAAAAATATGTTACTGATGAAATAGAATCCATCTAATCAAATTCTATTTCAATTTCAATTTTATTACACTAAATATTCTTTAAAAAAATTAAGTCTTTTTTTTTTTTTTTTTTTTTTTAATCTGGGCAGTTTATATCTTGAACTATATTAACATTTCCAATGGGGAAAATCGAATCTCAATTGATTGTTGATTATTTATTGGGTAAAAGTCGATTGACTACGACAGGGTCCTAGGCCTACGGATGGAATGCCCTCTGTAGGAATGTTTCTAATAGGCACTACCCCGTATTTACTCGAGTTTCAGAGAAAACTACGGAAAACTCCCAACGGGTAGGTCGACGAGCCCGACCAGGGATCAAACCCGACAATTCTCGTCGAATATGCGACATTTGAGAATGTATACCTCTGCTTACGAAGTTTCTTTTGCAATTTGTATGTTGCGATATTTCATAAAAATATATGGTAGGTGCACCAGTGATTGGCATGCTCCAGTAATTGACATCTATCCAGAAATAATTAATAAATAAGAAAAATAATAAAATCATATATTTTACATATAAGAATTTTAACATTTTATGTCAAACATTGGAGCATAGGGTGCTAATAACTGGTAAAATGGATAACTAGCAGTGTCAAACATTGGAACATACGGTGCCAATTGCTGATTAAAGGTAAAACTGGCAGTGTCAATTGGAACATTGAGTGGGTGTCAAATAAAAATTCATAAAAAAAAATTGTTATCAATTTTATATATTTTAACATATATGTTATTCTGAATGGCTTTCATACCATATGTATTAACTTAAGATTTCTAAAAATATTTTCTGATGATTAGAACATTAAAAACATCAGAGATTGCTCTAAAAGTGTCAATCGCTGGTGCACTTACCCTACTCAATATTCGTCTATGTACAACTTATGAACAATGGATAAAATGTTTGATTCGAAACAGTATACTTATTAGCTATATTCATTTGTAATGTAACATAAATACAGGAATTATTGTTCTAAAATTTATGTAACTTTCAATTGCAATGCCTAGAGGTGGAACTTATATTTTACATTTCGCTAACAATGACTATGAGAAATCTACGCATTGACACTCTTATGGCATATTTCATAGCAGTTATAACGAAATTTTGTGGTTAATTCGCATCATCTTTTTATTTATAGTGGCCTACGATTCATATAATAAAATGGGATCTTGAAATTCCACGCCAAAAAACCCTCTTACGGATTATTATCCTTTCATTTTTATTAATAGATGGGACAGTCACCTTGTCCTGGTCGACGGTCTTATGATAAAGAACGCTACAACTGCCAGATGAAACTTCATTTTTATAATGAATATTTAGAAAGTTCAGTTTTCTGAAAAAAACATGCAATGCCATTTATGGGATTTTAATGAAATTATTAGAATTTTTTTCCTTTTTAAAATGAAAGATATGACAAAATGTGATACAACTAAGCAAAAAAATATATATTTAAAAAATATGGAGTTATACACCACTTTTACAATGAGCCGTCCATTTAACAGTATGGCTGGTTTAACCAGCAACCTGTGTGAAGGCTGCCGTAATGAATTGCCAGTGCCTTAGGTAGCCAGAACACATATATATATATGTCATAAGTAAAATGTCTTCTATTTTTTTTTTATAATTATTTTACTATTCTTACATTTAGTCTAAGTCATACTGACCAGTTGTTTCTTTTCTACAGCTTTTTGAAAATTGAACCTTAATTATATTTACACTGTACTTCCTGGATTGCTGCGAATCTTTCAATAAAATAAATAATATAAATATAATTCAATCAATGGATACAAAATTTATCTATAAATATTTATTTAAAAAAAAAAAAATCTTTTAACAAAATAAATAATGAAATTAGACAAAATATAATTTAAACCCTGTTTCATACTCATTTTCCTATATACGGGCACATTTAGTCATTCAAATTTCAAAAATATCCCAAATATTTTTTAAATTTTCTTACATATGTGTAAGGTAGAGAAAGTATCTTTATCAGAGCATTTTTTTTTAATTGAACTTTTGAAGAAATTTACACATTTTAACATTTTCGCGACCGCTGACGTGAATTCACGTCATTTGAAAATTTAAAACTCCGCCAGTATGCGGTTCTTTAGGTGACATAGGTTAAGTTATTTCTGGACGATATACCCAATGTTCACATTTGTGCAATCAATGCGCTATGGATACAAATACTTTGATTAGAAAGAGTATAATTGTAATGAATGTTCGCTTACATTATGAATTTGAATACAGAAAATAATCATTTAAACTAATGTAATGTAAAAGAATAACGCCCACAGGCGGAGCTTACTCTCAAAAAGACAAAAACAAGTGGTCGCGAAAGTGTTAAGCTTCCCTTAATCCGAAAATCAGATTTATAGAGGAGGTATGTCTGTTTCTGAGTCTGTTATCAACAGAAATAAGAACTAATATCAGCAAGAATTCAAAATTCTTTATTAGAAATCTGAATTTTTTTTTTTTTTTTTTTAGTTCGAAAAATTCGCTTATATACAGGGAGATACAAAATTATTAAAATATATTACATCCAGGGGGAAAACTTTTGGTACATGCAATTTAACATCTTTAGAATGTATTAAACGAATATTTTTTATATGCGTAAAGGCGTGTTTTCACATAGAATATGCTATTAAATGTATTTACCTTCGTTTACAAGGCTACATAAAAGAATTTGGATATAGTGATATGTTTGAAAGTGGCATGAAATGCACATGAAGTTGTACTACATGCATATCTGCCAACATCCTCATTATTATTCTTTAATGTTCTTAGTCTTGCTCGTTTTTTTCGCACCAGTAAATTTTTAGAGTAATGTTGTAAGGTAAGAGGTTGAGTCAATTGCAGATCACCGCAGGTAAGCGATGGGAAAGTAAGATCGTAACGCAGCACCGAAGATTGAGACTACAAGTCTGGTACCAGCACCCCATGACGCAATGGATTGAGGTTGGGTTGATTTTACCCCAGCAAAAAAGATGGCGCAATACATTGAAGTTGGGATGATTTTACGCCGGCACGGAGTCGCTAAGAGGAAGGTAGGATCCGCGCAGTTTGCGTAGGATGGGTGAATGCGATCAGTTACTGGAGGAAAGAACTGAAGTGATGGAGTTGTCTGTTTTAAGGTAGTTAAATAGCGACCGCGGAAGAGGATAGTGTTGTTTTGCGTTGGCGTGGATACTACGAAATAATTTGGTGGTGGTGGCGTAGAGAGATACAAGATAATTTTTTGTTGAGGGCATATGAAGTAAAGTATCGCAATATCGTGTGTTGATGTCTTAGCTAACTACGAAGTGTGTTAAATAGTGGAGCGGTAAGAATCTCCTCTCCATTCTACGGGGCGTAGAGTCAACGAATGATTTTCTTGAAAGCAGCAACAAGCTCTACGCTGACTTAATAATTCTCCAGGGGTGAGATTGAACCTGTATATTTCTTTAATTTATCTATCTGATTTTTAACTGAGTTTCTCATCGGTGGCAAATTACCTCCCTTATATTTCAAGCTGAAATAAATCCTTTATTTTTATTTATATAAAGAGTCTCATAAATTCCTATATTAAATTATGTTCAAGATTAAAATGGGGTCTGAGATAGCCGAGGCAAGCGCTCAGACCTCACAATATATTATCCAAATGCAATTACGATTAAATGAGAAGGAAAGTATTGCAAAAACATATTGGTGTGAAAAAGGGCTAACAATACTACGAAATATATTTATTACGATGTTGGCAGGTATGCATATGTATTTATTTTGATCATGTTAGAGTGAAATAAACTGTTTGGCGTGTATATAATTTGGAAATATTACGCAGAGCTAGTTAAAATTAGTCAAAAAGTTTCAAAGCGTTGCATCGATGACATTTTTATTAACAATTTTAAGTAAATTTTACATTTAATAGCAGCCTTAATATTGTAACAAGTAGTTGAAAGAAGCTCTCACATAGAAATATATGTCAAATAAAACTGTTCCTGTATCTAATTTGAACAGTAGTTTAAAGTATAGTAGAAATGTTTAGGTATGGTACCGCATATCTTAACTTTATATATATATATTTAAATATATATATATATGTGTATATTGCTCAATTAATTTTAAAACGACTGTTAGATATTCTTTAACCCTATTTCTTGCGACCATGGAAGCCTCTGCACAAATGCGGACCGAACGAGTCTCGTTTTAAAATAGGGGTGATGGAGAGAAAATGAGCAATAAGGGAACAATTTTAATGACCGGATATTTACCAGGTATCAGTCTGTCGGTCAGTTTGGCACCGCTCCAAGATTTAAACTCATCCTCCCTGCTAGTCGTAAGAATCGTGGTTATACTAATACATGGCTGATCATAAATATGTATAAGCAAAAGATTAGCATTTTTATTTTCCAGAAATATTTAGTTTGTAGCATCTATATGTCAACCTGACTAAATTCAAATAATAATTATTTTAATTAATAAGTAACTATGTAAGTGAATGCTATAAATTGAACAACTAGTAGCAGTTGTTTCAGGTTAAAGTACGGATACGGCCCTTCATCTGGTGAAAAAAACTAGCGATGAGCGCATCTTTAAAACAGCATATACGCCATCATGCCAACCAAGAAATTTAGAGCGACTTCTGCATTTTATTCATCTAAAACATCGTTTCTTAAATTTCAGAGTACTTCTTCTATGTACTGAATAGAGAAGAAACATATCGAAGTTTAAATATCGATTAAAACAAGAAAAAATAAATTAAAAATGTATGCAAAAATAAATGTTAATAGTTTGGTTTCAGTGCGAAAGAACTGAACGTTAAATTGTTAAACTGTAATGATATGTCTGGGGTAAAAGAGTGTCACTTATTTTAATCATTTCTGGGAAGGGGAATATATCAATTTCGTTACTATGCCGATTTGGAGAAGAAAGTTCTTATTTCAAAGCAAAATATAATTTTAAGTGTATGATAACTTCAAAAAATACCTAAAGATTTCCATATTAAACAAAATATTAAAATATCTTTTTATGAAAATTCAATATTTTTATTTAAAATTGAATTGAATTTTAATAAAAATGTATATATTGAAATGACGACGTGAGAAAAGTAAAACTAGCATTTCTAGAAATGACGTACGTTAATAACATTTTCCTTATCAGTGATATCCAATATACTTATTCTGAAAAATATTTCTACTGCAGAAAAATATATGCATGAAGACTATTTTGAGTTGTAAAATAGGATATACTGTAATCGAAAGCCAAATGTGTTTAGTAATTCGTATAAAGTAAAATAAAATATCTTAGAAAACCACAGTTTGCGATCAACCTGAATTCACCAAATTTTCTCTATTGAAAAATGAAATATTTCCAAATCCGAAGTCCAAAATGTAAGGTAACGCATGAAAAAATACCCGAGTATATTTTTCTTTTATAATATATGTTTTTATACTTTTTTAAATTTGTGAATGAATGAACTGAATGACTTGATTTTGGTAATGTTTTAAATGTATATATATTCAATTTAATATCTGTTTAAAAATTACTTGAATTTCGTGAGTTATATCTATTAATACAGAATCATAGAAGTAATATAACTTTGTCATATAAATGTTTCAATTTTAATATTTGCTGCATTTTTTTAATACCTTATTTACATTTACGTTTATACTGAGAGAATACATTCAAAGTATTTGTTTACACATAACTGAATATGCTAATATTAATACTGAAATGCAAAAGAGAAATAATTAAATAGTATAAAATTTTTAGTTGTAGTTGCTACAGTAGAAAATATTTATTATTATTATTATTATTATTATTACTATTATTTTACAGGAGTCCCAAGAATCACAGGTTTCTTCATCTTGATTTGAACAATCCCCTTTACCAAAGAGGATAATGTATATGATTGATGACGCGTACAAGAAAATGGTTTTCATGTACAAGAATATAGATTGTAGCGGTAGGGAACTGAGAAGCAAAGACATGGAAAATCCCGTAATGAAGGAGTTTCATCAAGATCATTAAAAGTAAAAAATATTCCACTTTTACAAAAACTGAAAATGAATGATTGCCTACAATGTGACCAACAAATGATACAGTTTCTTATTATTTTTTATTATTTCCTATTTAATTAAAATTTACAATTTTTGTTTATGTATACATATAAATTCAATTTTGTAAAACATTTTGAATAATTGATTTCACATGGACCTTAACCAAATAAAGTTATGAAATTTATCCTTGCATTGTGTTTTTCATTCTAATTTCCAATCCCGAAAAGCTTTAAATTTTTAGGCAGGTTCAATAATATTATAATATACTTTTAAAAAATTAAAGAAGATGCTTTTGTAGAAATGTGAACTAAAAAACACAAAATATCTATCTTAGTATTAAAATGCAGGGTAAGAGAAAATCGTATGAGTGACACACCGTAATATTTACATACATTTAAATCTTTAATTAAAATAACTTAGAATTAAACAAAAACCATTTTTAAAACATCTCCCCTGACAGGGATCGAACGCTGGACCTTTAGGTTTGTAGCGCGGCGCCTTACCTCAACGCCACATCGTTCACGTAGGGAAAGTATTTTTTTACAATATAAATTTTTTGTTTGCTCCCAAAGAACTTACAAACATACATACATACAAACATACATACATACATACATACATACAGGTGAAGCTAATAAAAGCATGTTAAAAATGAATCTTTGATGCTCTGGAAACACTTCATGCGTCCAGCAATGAATAATAATAATATTTCATTTTACATAAATAAACCTCCATGATCAATAATAATCTAATAATTTTTACAAAGCTATAGTTCTCTTCGTTTGACAATAACTTAAGTAAAACTCAGGGAATTCCTCTCCTAAGAAGTTAAACAAAGATTGTCCTATAAGATATACAGTGAAACCTCTCAAGTTGGACACCCCTCTAAGTTGGACGCTTTTTCTCGGAACGGAATGTATCCATTAACATTATGTCTAACACCTATAAGTTGGACACCTCTCTAAGTTGGACACTTTTTCTTGGAACCGTAGGTGTCCAACTTAGAGAGGTTTTACTGTACATACATACAGATAGATCGGTAAACTTTTTTAAGCATATCATAGAGAGTAAAGAAAATTCCAATATCCAATTACCCTTTAAAAGTCCGATATTAAATGACTATAAAAGAAGTAAAAGTCCTTTTTGAAAAAAATAAAATCAAATAATAAAAAAAAAAAAAAAAAAAAAAAAAAAAAAAAAGAAGAAGAAGAAATAAACAAGAGCAAAACTTATATAAATCAATACTTCATCATGGGCATAAATTACATTACTGTATTGAAATATAGTAAACGTTACATCTATAAGTAAGAACATAAAAATATAGGATATTATACCCTATTTACCTATAAGACAAACGAAATCAATAGAACAAGAGGAAAAAAAAAAAACACGAACTATACTTACCTGTATTACAAACAAAGTGAATAGGAGGGGAAAAAATAAAATCCATAAATTATAAGAAATGTAATCAAATAATCATATATATATATATATATATAAAGTTAAGAATATTAAGAGTGTGGAAGAACGTTATACAGAAATCTAGCTTAAAATAATATTACTGTCAAAATAGTAGTGGATAAAGCTCTTAATGCTAACTGCTAATTATAAAAATATTCGACGTATCTTAGTAAATTCTCATTTGTAATGTCGTATGTCTTAATGCATATTTTATTCTTAAATTAATAAAATATATTAATATTCACGCATTTTGGATTTGCCAATTTCTGGTCAAACACTCATACAGTCGTCAGCAAAACTATTAAACCACTAGCAATAATTTCTATTTAAAATATGTGCGCTTTATACTTTTTTTTTTTTTTTTTTTTTTTAGTAAATATTTATCGAATCATGATCTTAGTCTTACGCTGTTTATAAAAAAATAAGTTGACAATAAAAATTCGTGATCAAACTAATAAAATTAATCTGGTGTGTCACTCACACGACTTTCTCTAACCCTGAAATTTAATACTATAAATACAGGTTGAAGAATAAGAGGTAAGATAACGAGTACTGTTATGTAAATCTATGTTAAACAATTCCAATTAGGCTTCGGATGAGTTTTATATGATAATTAGTTCTGTGTGACGAGGGCTACCGACCCCCTCAACCCACCGTTTTATTAATGCACCTTCATTTCTATAGAATTTAATTCTGTTATTAAAATTAAAAGTTTACTTAAAATTATACAGACAATTTTCACACGCAACTTTCTTTGAAATTTATCAATCTTGATCGAACTTTCCAGCAGCAAACTTATATTAACTTCAAAATACAGCATTTGGATCTCCTAAAATTATTCGTTTCTAAGTCACTCTAAGAGACACAGACAAAGTTCAAACGTTAAAAAACTTGACTACGGTAATCAGGAAGCCTCAAAACGTGTAAATATACAAAAAACAAGTGATGAATATTTAGCTTAAAACATACATTATTTACCATATCTCTATGAGGAATTTATTTCAATTCCTGAGCAGCTTTCCTAAACATGGTAAAATATTACTAGTAAAGCACATCCACTGACAACAAATAACTAGTGTGTTGTGGCCACCACATGACTTTCTTCTATATTTTGCTGTACAAATTCACTCAGTAAAAATAATTTATTAAAATTATTATTTAAAAAAATAATCTCCAATATATAACTTTGATAAAATGAGAAAAAAAAATTATCCTTGAAAAATAAATTGTATGAAAAAACAGGAGATAAAAATACTCCGGAATAAACTAAATTGTTCGCATATATGGTTTATATCAGCAATTCTCAACTTTTTGTATATGCACGCACACCCCTTAATCATGCAGTACTGAAAAAGGTCTTATTTGAGTTGTTGTTTGTTTGTTTTCCCTCCGTTCTGTAAATTTATATTTTGGTTCTCTTTGATACGCTCACACCAACAATTTAGTGTAGTCACAACCCCTTAAGAGTTGCAAATATCAACTGGATAGATCAACAAACTTTGTTGATATTTGCTGGTGTAACTTTGATTATTTATTCATAAATTAAATTTATTAGGTAAGTGTGATATGAAAATACATCGAGGGAGATTAGTTGATTAATTTTAATATATATATATATATATATATATATTTAAATACAGAGCTACCAACACTAAATTAAAACAAATTGTAAATTCATAATGCGTTTTATTTACTGTGTTTACTCAAATAATGCATATACATATATTGGCAACTTGTTTTTGTCTGTCCGTTTATTTCAGCAATCGACTTAAGTATATATTATATTAATAAAAATGGATCGGTTTAATGCTTTCAAAAAAGAATATATTGAAATTTAAATTTTCATCTGGCAACACGGAACGAGTAAAACCGCTATCAAACGAAATTCCGTATAAAACGCTTATCTCATAAACTGGTTTTTCATGAGGGAAGCCAGTGAAATACTAACGTTTCATAGTTTTTCCTCTCGTATATTCTTCAATCACTCATTTTCGACTACAGAATCACATACGGTAGTTTTTACAATGAAGTCCTCCAATCAGAATATCGCGAATCTATTTTTTAATTTATGATTTTATTAAAATACATCTTCAAAAAATTTTATTTGATTTTTATTTAAATAAAAATCTTGCTATATATCAATTGATTAGACATCTTTTCTCCAAAAATGCTTCTTTTATGTCGGATTTTCTATTGCCTAACAGATATAAACGAATTTAGCATTTTTTAAAGGCTATAACATTCCACAACACAACATATACCTAAAATATTTAAATCTCCTCCACAGATAAAATATAGCCTTGAATAGTAAAAGTTTTTCCATTGAAACGATGTAAGCAAAGAACTCCTCCAGTGGCCGTTTATTTTACAATTTGTATGTTGTTATATTTCTTAATACTTCCGCGACAGCATGTTTTTGTCTTTTCACAGTAAGGTCCGCCTTTGGGCGTTATCCCCACTATTTATAATATTTCGCAAGAACATTTTCCCTCTTCACATTTATATTATAAATGGATATACATTATAGTTATACTCTTTCTAATCAGAGCCTTTATATCCGTAGTATATTGGTAGAACAAATATGAATATAGGGTATATTTTTAAGAAATAACATACAAATTGCGAAAGAAACACCCACTGGTGAAGTAAGAGATTTTCAATTTACGTGAATCAACGTCAGCGGTCGCGAAAGCGGTAAGAATATTTCCTATATTTATATTTGTACAATCAAAATACCGTGGATACAAATACTAGCTCAAGAAAGAGTGTAATTATTATGTATATTCATATGTAATATAAATATGGATTTAGAAAACATTGTTCTGAAATTATGTTGTTTGAAAGAATAACGCCCACAGGCGGGGCGTACTATCAAAAAGATAAAAACATGTGGTCACGAAAGTATTAATTTAGTTTAATATTTTTGGAATATTTAAAAAATCGAATAGATTAATGTCAAAGATTTTCCAATTCCGATGGATGGAATGGAAAAAAAAAGTGGATGCCATTTCGACGAGAGGAAGGGGGAATTGTTTGTACTTTTTAAATACAGTGGTGTAGCGAAGAGGAGGGGGGGGGAGGGGATCTATGATGTCCTGTTCGCCACTGGTATAGGAGCGCCAAATGATACCTTATTTCATTCTATACATATTATATTAGGTGTAATATATTTAAATATATCTAATACATACAACTATTATAATAAAATATTTATTATAGCTAATAAAACTATCTAATTGTGTAGTATGCCTGATAAACCACAATTCCGCAGAAAAAAGGTATTGTAGATGATTATGCCTTAAAATTTACTGTTGTTCAAATAAGTAACCACACCGAGACCTAAAAACTGAAAGACATTCCTAACTACAGCAATTTGTAAACTGATATTAACTCGTTTTCAGTATTGTCGTAGGTAGGGATTTTCCCCCACAGTAGAATATTGAGCTCATATTTTGGCGTAGGGGAGATTTCTTTAAAAATACTGTTTTGTAGGGATATTTTAGTTAGCTTTAAATGAAAAAAAAAAAAAAATGTAAAGTAATAATTAAAAAAAAAAGAAAAAGAAAAAGAAAAAGGTCATGTTTAAAAAGTAAAGTTGTTATCTATTTTTAAGAACAGTTCTTAAACACCACTTTAAAGGCTAATTTAACAGCAATTGTTTAATAATTTATATTGACTTTTAATTTCGAGTCTGCTCTTACAAATCGTGGTTTATGCAGTAAAAGATAAATCTGAATTAATTGTATTTGTATAACTTATTCTTCTGAAACTCAGTTACTACAATTAAAGCCATACCATTTTCTCACAAAAGGTTTCTCACAACAAACACTAAGATCAAAGTTTCAAATAAACATTAACATTAAAATGTCCCCTTTTACAATTTATTGCTCCTTTTTACATTTTATTCCGAAATGATGAAATTATTATATGATTTCAACGATGGATAAAACATTTCTTTAATATTTTTGTGTAGTAAACTTCAAATTTTAAAATAAATTTAACGATAAAACATGTTAATACTTTAGCGACCGCTGGTGTAGATACACGTCATTTGAAAATCTGTAACACCACCAGTGGGCGTTTCTTTCGCAATTTGTGTGTTATATATTTCTGAAGAATATATTCAATAGTCATATCTTCACAATCAGATATACTATGGATACATATACATAGATTAGAAAGAATATATTTATAATGTATATCCATTTGTAATTTGAATGTTAATATGGAAAATATTGCTCTGAAATATTGTAACTCGGGAGGATAGCGCCCACAGACGGACCTTTCTGTCAAAAAGACCAAAGCGTGCGGTTGCAAAAGTGTTAAAATAAACTTTTCCTGAAGTTTCAATTCTCAACAATTTTTTTACGCCCATCTTTCAAGTCTCAAAACTAATATATTGTGCAGTACTAGCAAAATTCTATTTATAAAGGTATCATAGCAATATGAATGTGTATTTTATTTTGTATCGTGTCAGAATGGATAGCAGTCAATATTTTAATTCATTCCGGAGTACTTTTAGCCCCGCTTTAATTCGCACCAATTTATTTATAAAAAAAATTTCTTCATTGCATAACTTCGATAAAATAAGAAAAAATTGTATTTAAAAAATAAGTGGTACGAATTAGAGGCAGGGCTAAATTATTTCGGAATAAATTAAATTATTGGCAGCTATGAGAATGCGTTTTCTTTTCTGTAAATTAATCTTATTTCTCTTCGTTATGTTCGCACTACCATCTACAGTAGTCACGCCCTCTAAGAAGTCGCCCCCATTAATTTATCGGCCACCTTCCTTTGTTTCAGCAGTCGAATTACGTGTATGTAAATAAGAAAATAAATTTCTTGTTTAAGTTCAAGAAATTTAAATTATAATACAATTTTAGTAGTTGTCTTTTTACAGGGATGGAACACGGGCGCAGAATTCATACCGGAATCCGTTTAAGAAATTTCTCTACCTATAATATCGTTGATTTAGGAAGTAGAAAATTTTCTTACATTGATAGTGGTATGAATTCTGCGCCCGTGTTCCATCCCTGTTTTTATAATTTTGTTGCGTAGGGAGTTTTGTAGGGACAAAATGTTTTGGCATAGGGAATCTAGGGATTTTCTTTCTCAATTTTGTCAGAACAATTAAAGTTTTCAACTAGCAACATTGGTCAGATCTTTAATGTTCAAAGGATTACAAATCTGAACATGCAGACACACACAAATTGTGTAAGTTTGTGTACCTTTATATGCTCTTACATGTAAAATTTGATCAAACCACAAATATTTTCATAATGTTAAATATTCCAATCAGACCCCCAAAACCAGCATGATATAAGCGAAGCACTTTCGGTCCCTAAAAAGTAAATAATTGCAAAACGAATGCACCGTTTTTAATTTCGTTATTTTATGATAGTCATATTACTGAAAATCAGACAGAAAACATCGAATATATGGTAAATGTTAACAAAACAACTTATTATATCAAAATTAAGAACTCTAACAGAAAAAAGGAAATTAAAAAAAAGAAAAAGAAATCTGCTTTTCTATGTCATCAAACGCAGATTATTCTAAATAGAAATACAACATGACCAAGCATCCAGAGTTCTCACAAAGGGAAATTTAGATATCACAATTTTTATATAACAGTTTTAAAATAAAATAAATAAATCAAGTCTAAATTTACTCTATAAAAATAGCGGTATCCATGTTTCCATTTGTGAGAACTCTGTAGTCTTAGATTTTTGTGAGAGGATAATACTTTTAGCCGAAAATGAAGTCTCATGTTTTTCTATGAAAAAAAGTTTTTCCACAATTACGCATTACTTATTGTATTTTTTAAAATTCTGTTTTCATATTCAGAAAATTCATAATCGTTAAATTAGCATATTCACTTTCGTAAGATCGATTTTTTTTTTTTTTTTTTTTTTTTTTGTATTTAAAAATGCGAACTTTCACTTTCTTTTTTCTCATTTTACAACCGCAAAACGAAATGCTAAAATTTTAAAAAAATCAATTTTTGGAAAACGTTTACAAATTTAATTGTTGTAAATTTTCCGAATTAAGAAACAAAAATTTAAAAAATACATTAAGTAATGAATAATTAGAGGAAGAAAAAAATAAGTTCCTAAAGGTTGCGGATATCAGCAGGATTAGGCGTCGTGAGACAAACTCAAAACAACATGTCACGCGATCTTTCAAATATTTCCCTGAAGCAGCTGTGATCTGCTGACAAAGCAGTGTTCAACCGCACGACACACTTCAACGAATCCAAGTGAGCTACAAGACTAGCGTCTAGCCAGCGACGAGCAACTTGCACACTTTCCTGCAGATTTCACGCATGCGTCGTATGTCGGCGCTGAATTTTATTTATGTTTATTCGATGTGTTTATTTCCCATTTTCGTCCAGGACCTTCTTTGGTAGTGCTGCCATTTGATGGTCAATGTAACTATTTAAATTATTTTCCATGTCAAATCAAACAAAATTTAAAATTTTCAACCTTTAAGATTTCAACAGCAATTCTGAGAATCATTCTCATTAACGTTATAAAAGGAAGTATATTTTCTAATTTTTATATCTCGTTCGATTTTCGTATAATTAATATTTAAATTAAAAAAAAAGAACATTATTGTTTCGTTTGTGCAAAATTAAATTTCCCAAGTTGTATCAGACATAGAGGGCTGTTTGAGACCTCATTTTAAAGAGAATTTTCATGAGGTTTATTTTAATATGCAGCTTACCTATACTTGCTTTTTTTTTTTACTTATATAATAATAAGTTGGTGATTTTTAAAAAAGTTTCAAAAAAGTCTTTTATTATATCAATAGCTACAAATCTTAAAATTTATAGAGTGGAATAAAATGGATTATGGCAAAAATTCCATTATTTTTTAATAGTTACTATAAGCTTTTTACTATAACTCCTGATCTCATTGTTATCCTTTTTACTTCCTTTCCTTATACAAAGTATATACAATAGTTATGATATCATTTAAAGGGGAAAAAAATTTAAAAAAAATACAAAAAATTTTAAAACACTAACTTTTCTTTTTTCCTGAAATGGAATGATTTTTGGATCACTCCATGTCAAATAAGCTAATCATTCATCCTGACCATTTTAGATTTCAACAAAAATTATAGTATTTATTCTCCTTAACAATAAAAAATAATTATAAAAACATTGTTATTTATATCTGTTAGAGGTTTAAGGTAATAAATTTCTTTAAATCTTGAAAAAAAAAAAAAAATTTTATGAAAATTTTATAATATTATCACCACTGAATTATATTCAATTTGAAAATTGATTGTCTACACTCCAATCACCGTGATGCACAATCGATAGAAAACATGCAGCATACGTCAATTAAATAATTTATCTATTGCAGAATAGGAGATATTTTGTAACAGAATAAATATCTCATTCAAAACTTTTAACGTATGGTTTTAACTGGGCATTTAAAACTAAAGGACATTTTCTAAACAAAGAATGTTTTCTGTCAAGCACACGTATGAAGGAGCAAAGGGGGGGGGGGGAGTTATTTTCTAATTTTTTATGTTATTAATGGCATTAGTTTGTTTAGTATTCCTTCCTGTGAAAAATTAAAAAATGACAGCCAATATTTTCTGATAAATTCAAAATATTAAAAGTACACTTTTTCAAACTTGCCATACTATTATTTAAAGGGAGGGGGGAAACTAATTTGGAATAGAAAAACTATTTCTTATACAATAAGTGAAAAAGTTTACAGTAATAATAATAAGAATAATGGAAAAAGAATTTATTTCAGACAATTTAATGTAAGGTAAAAATTGTATAACTGAAAAAATTGCTCTCATTTTTTAGTTTTTTTCAAAACTGAATTAAGTGGTCTTTAAAAACTGGATATGTACTATAACATGGTAATTAAAATTCAAAACAGCCCATCTTCTATCAATATACTAAATTCAAAAGCTAGATATCCTGATTTTGAATTACCAAATAAAAGAGAAGCAGCATTAGAATATCCACGCAGTTTTTTTTTTTTTTTTTTTTTTTTTTAACAATTTATTATTTTTGATTTTTAAATTTCTTGGAAAATGTTCTCCATTGAAGGAATGCGAATTAATTTATTAAAATTTAAAAGTGTTACAATGTTGATAAAATCAAGAAGACATTAAAAATTTTAATACCTAAATACTGAAAAATGTTGAAATAATTCTAATACTAATAGTGAAAGTATGCTTTCTTCTTATGGGGTTGTACGATTAAAATTGTGTAGCAAATTTAGTTTGTAAAAAGCTATAAAACTTGTAATGTTATTTAAAATATTAAGTATAAATTCTGTAATTAATTATACTTAATTAATGTTATACTCTGGATTCTAATAGTCCATTACATAATCCTAAAGTGTAATTTTTTCTTAAGTCTCCTCATATAAATATTTTCCACTTTTAGTACGACAGATCACACTATTTCTTTCAGATAGCGATTTTGCGTTATCACCATTTATTGTATTACTGAATGAATGTGCAAACATTTTTATTTTTATTTAAAACACAAAGCTGCAAGTTTGTTATTGTATCTATCCAGATTATTAGATTTTATCAAAAATTGCTACACTTATTTATAAGGACAACTTTTTAGTTCAATCGGATCTTTGATTAAGGGCCGTTTTGCTTCATTCATAGCAGAAAATATAAACGTAAATGAGGAATCGAAGTGAGGCAACGAAACTACAGCGAATCTTGAAAGTAAACGGCGAAATCTGAAGGAAAGTGTGCGAGTTGCTCGTCGCCGGCTAGACGCTAGTAGCAACAAGTGAGCTTTAATAAATTAAAAAACAGTAAATCAAATATTTTTTCTGGTAAATAGAAATATTTTAAGAATAAATACAGCTTAGATAAAATTTTATTTGACATGTATATAAATAAAAATTTTACTACAAAATAAATGATCAAACATTTTTAATTAAGAGTGTTGTTTCATTGCTGAATTTGTTTAGCCTAAAAGTCTTTGAAAACTTCTTTAACGTTATTTACCGACACACATCCTTCCATAACAAAACTTATACAGGGATGGAACACGGGCGCAGAATTCACACCGGAATCTGTTTAAGAAATTTCCATACCTATAATATCGTTGATTTAAGAGGTAGAAAATTTTCTAACTTTCATAGTGGTATGAATTCTGCGCCCGTGTTCCATCCCTGCTTATACCAAAAATATTTTTTAAAAAAAAGAAAAAAGAAAGAAAGAAACCTTTAAGTACATCTTTCAATAGAGAAAAATTCCAATGAAACATATAGCAGCAGAAAACGTGGTAGTCTAGTTAGTAAATGATAAGGAAAGGAAAATATTAGAGGAAATTCGAATAAAGCTGGATTTTTCTCAGTTGATAGATCATGATGAAAGACACTATTTCTTCTTCCCGGGTTTAAACACCCCTCAAACCCCTAAACGCTAAAATATGAATACAATCGGGAAATTTCTTACAAATCAAAATGCAGCTGCTTTAGCAATTAAAAATTTTTTTTTTTCTTTTATGTTATTGTTGAATATGTAATTAAGGTAACTCTCTTAACTGCAGCTTTCTGTAAAACTAATATTTGTGTCTAAAAAAGAAAAAAAAAAAAAAATTAAAATCTTTTTTTTTTTTTTTTTTTCCCTCACTGTGTAGGTCTTATCTACTTTCAAAATATGAAAAACGGGAAATAGTGCTGTATTTTTAAAATATTGTTATTTTATACACTTGAAAATTATATAAAACTTAATGAGATTCCCCGATAAGGAAAAAGCCACAAAAGAAGAAAGGAAGGTGCCACCACATCCCGATGGAGTTGCAACGGGATAAAAAAAAAAAAAATAATAATAATAATAATCTCGCAGTTTATAGTTGCTGTTACATAACACAGTAAATGAACAGCGGAAAAAGCAATCGTCGGAACAAATTTGAGTAACACTAGATTTTTCCCAGTTCACGAAACAAGATATAAGACATACTTTCTCCAAAGTCCTCCCAGGCTTTCAATGCAGCCTTTCCCTTCTAAACACTAAAATATGAAGACTATCAGAAATGCTTAAAAATCAAAAAGTATTTTAGCTTTTTTTTTTTTTTTTTTTTTTTTTTTTTTCTTTTTACTTTAAAAATTTTATTATTATACACACTTTGAAATGACATGAAATTCAACACATTCACGTCATTTGAAAATCTGCAACTCCGCCGGTGGGCGTTTCTTTATCAATTTGCATAGCTGCCAATAATTTAATTTATTCCGGAGTAATTTTAGCCCCGCCTTTTCTTCGTACCACTCTTTTTTTTAAAGTAATTTTTTCTTATTTTATCAAAGTTATGTACTGAAGAAAATTTTTCTATAAATAAAGTGGTGCGAAATAAGGGCGGGGCTAAAAGTACTCCGGAATAAATTAAAATATTGGCAGCTATGAATTTATATGATATTTATTTTTTAAGTTTATACTCAATATTCACATTTTTACAATGAGATAAACTATGGATACAAATACTTTGATTAGAAAGAATGCCATTATAATGTATATTCATTTGTAATATGAATGTGAATGCAGAAAATTTCATTCTAAAATGTAACTAGGGAGGATAACGCCCACCCTCACTGTCAACAAGACAAAATCATGCGTTTGTGAAAGTGTTAAGAAAGTTCTGACCATGAAGATAGACTGGTTCTCCAGCTTTATTGTCTGAGAAAGGAAAAAATCAGAAAAGCAATAAAGGGTATTGCGGGTTAAGCATATGAAAACTGCACCAGAGTCGAATAAAGAGTTCTTGACTTCTATTTATTGTTCTTTATCTGAAACATCCATTGCACACAATTTTAGACATCTACCCTCAACGATTAAGGAGTAATGGGAGTGGCAACCTAAAACGTTAAATTTATTTTTTTTTTTTTTAAATATTCAAGATATCTTATCGAGGGTGAAACTACTTATAAATAATTATGAAGTACACAAATCTATCTATCTATATATATATATATATATATATATTTGAATAATTTAATTCCTTTACAACACTCAGCAAATAAAAGATAGATGAAAATACCAACAATGAAATTTGAAATGAGATGTATTACGCATATTATTGTCATGATGATAATATAATTAAATTACACTGAGTAGTAAAAAGATGTTAAAGTACTTACGCAAAAGAAAAAACAAACATAACTCTTAAACCTAACGATAAGATAATTTGCAGAATCCATTAAACCAGTAAAAACAGGCATCACATAATATAATAAATTGAAAGAAATTAACCAAAAGAAACTATTGAAAGAAAAGAGAATTCATGAAGTGAAAAATAGAGTTTTAAATGCTTAAATCCAGAATATATATAATATAAATATATATATATATTCAGAATTTTCACTGGATTTTAAACTGTTGAAAATGATAAGTATATTTTTGATGGGCAATTTTGTATGCTATCCACCAAAGTGACAATTACTAAAAAAATAACAGTTTATTAGTTAGCTATTACATATAAAAATTGCGGGAACGTAGTAAAAATAATAATAATTACTTAAAAATGAGTTTTATTTACTGTGTATACTCAAATATACATATATTGGCAACTTGTTTTTGTTTGTCCGTTTGATTCAGAAATCAACTTACGTGTACATTAATAAAAATGGATCAGTCTAATGCTTTCAAAGAAGAATATATTTAAATTTATATCTGGCAACACTGAAGGAGTAAAACCGCTATCAAACTAAATTCCTTATGAAAGGCTTATAGTGTCTCATAAACTGGTTTTTCATGAGTGAAACGGGTGAAATACTACCATTTAATAGTTTAGCCTCACGAATATTCTTCAATCACCTATTTTCGACTTTAGAATCACATACGGTAGTTTTTAGAATGAAGTCCTACAAAAAGAGAATCGCGACCCTATTTTTTAATTTATGATTATTAAAATACATGTTCAAAAAATTTTATTTTATTTTCATTTAACTAAAAATCTTATTATATATCAATTGATTAGACATCATTTTCTCCAAAAATGCTTCTTTTATGTCGTACTTTCTATTGCCTAAGGTATATAAATGAATTTAGCATTTTTTAAAGGATATAACATTACACAACACAACATATACATAAAATATTTAAATCTCCTCCACAGATAAAATATAGCCTTAAATAGTATAAGTTTCTTCATCGAAATGATGTAAGCAAAGAACTTGGGCATTTTATTTTTAGCAAAAAACTGGAGCTTTTGGAAATTGCTTCGAGTGTATTATTGAGGCTTTGCGCATTTTTAGGAAAAGTGTGAAAATAAATTGATCGGATTAATGAAACTGATTACAATGGTTTCTTATATGACTTATACATCAACACTTATGTAAAATTTAAAGGCATTTCACACAAAAATGTGACAGTATTCCATATTTCAATTCGGCCCCGCTCACTACAGCTAATAAGTAGATACTTTTCTAAAGAAAAACATGCAATGAAAGCAATAAAATTTAAAACGCAGAGTTAAAATCTAAACGCACACATTTGAACAGAAGCCACGAATAACACTTAATATGTGCGCTAAATGTGAGTGCAATTAAATTAAAGGTATATTATTATGTAACGTTTTGTAGTGTTATATTAATATCCAGTCATTTAGTGCAAAGCTACTAAACTAATTTTTAGTTATGAAATATATGTAACTTGCTTAAATCAGAGACAAACTGTTGGAAAACTTCATCTGCACAGTATATTATTTATTGTGGTGTTTAGAATAATTTAAAATATGTAATACTTTTACTTTTCCAGTTCCTTAACACTTTCACGACCGCTGACGTACATTCACGTCATCTGGAAACCTGCAACTCCCCCAGTGGGCGTTTATTTTACAATTTGTATGTTGTTATATTTCTTAACCCTTTCGCGACAGCATGTTTTTGTCTTTTTCACAGTAAGGTCCGCCTGTGGGCGTTATCACAACCAGTTACAATATTTCGCTAAAACATTGTCCGTATTCACATTTATATTATAAATGGATATACAGTGCGTTAAGAAATTATAAGACCACAAGCGTATTGGTGCATTTCTGAAGAAGAGAGCATAATATGCAAATTTTCAGTTGCGTATTTAAAATTGATAAGAAAACGCATCCTTTACTAATTCCAACTTTTAAAATTAAAATAAAATTCATAAAACCTTATTAATTTTTCTAAAAATTAAAGACTGCGACTGTTAAGAAATTATAAGACCACCTGAGAAAATTAGCATATTATGCATGACGTCAAACTCAATATAAAGCGCAGGCGTCAGTATTTCGTAAAAGCATTACCTAAGAAGCAAATGCTTAAGTTTTGAATGTGTTATCTACGATTAATTTGACGAGGGCTCGAGGTAAAGAATTATCGGAGGGCGAAGTGAGAAAACTTTTATTTTATAAAGGTTCTGGTAAAACTGAAAGAGATATTGCGAGGTTAATGAACCGTTCTATAACTGCCATGCATAATGCCACAATTAGAAAAGATTATTCAAACAAAATAAAACGATCTGGTAGAAAAAATATTTTTACAGCACGTGATAATAGAGAAATTTTTCGACTGTCAACTAAAAAAGGTCTTTCAACTCATGAAATTTCTAAAGGTTTCAGCAAGAAAACTTCACGTGGAACAGTCTGGAAGAGTCTTAAATTAAATATTAATACGAAATTTATGAAACTGAAGAAAAAAACGAAGTTATTGAAATGCCACCGAGAAGAAAGATTAAAATGGGCTAAAAATGTCATGTCATGGAATGATGAGTGGAAACAAATTATATTTTCTGATGAAAAGAAATTTAACCTTGATGGTCCCGATGGTTACAAACACTATTGGCATGACTTGAAGAAGGAACCAAAAGAATGCTTCAGTCGACAAATGGGTGGGGGATCAGTAATGATTTGGGTAGCTCTCAGTTGTGAGGGGTTGTGTGATTTACAGCGGATTTCGGTTCATATGAACTCTACACAATATCAGTCTATGCTATATGATCATATGATACCGTTTGGACCTTTATTAGGTGGTGCTAACTGGATGTTTCAACAGGACAATGCTGCTTGTCATACATCTAAATCCACACAGGAGTGGTTTAAAAAAGAAAAAAATAATGTTTTGCCATGGCCAAGTCGAAGTCCAGACTTGAACCCCATGGAAAACCTATGGGGTATATTATCTCGCAAAGTTTCTGCTAATAATAAACAATTTTCATCGGCCAATGAACTGGAAGTAGCCATTGTAAAAAAATTGTACAATATTTCTATAACTGAACTTAATCACCTGGTTACTTCAATGAAAAACAGAGTGTTTGAAGTCATCGGGAAAAATGGAGAACCAATATCATATTAATTTTTTATACAATTTTGTTTTTTCACAAGTGGTCTTATATTTTCTTAACAGGTTAATTTTCACTTATTTCTAAAAAATATTTTAATTAAATATTTATTGCATTATACCAAGTTATTGCAAACTAATTATAAAAAAATATAGAGTAATATGTTATTTTATGTATTTAAATTAAGATTAGAATCTATTTTTCCTATAATTTACAAAATTAAAGTGGTCTTATAATTTCTTAACGGACTGTACATTACATACAATTTGTACATACAATATACAATTTGTATGTTGTTATATTTCTTAACACCATAGCTGCCAATATTATAATTTATTCCGGAGTACTTTTAGGTCCGCCTTTATTTCGCACCGTTTTATTTATAGAAAAAATTTCTTCAGTACATAACTTCGATAAAATAAGAACAAATTGCTTTTAAAAAGTAAGTGGTACGAATTACAGGCGGGGCTAAAATTACTCCGGAATAAATTTAAATATTGGCAGCTATGCTTAACACTTTCGCGACAGCATGTTTTTGTCTTTTCAAAGTAAGGTCCACCTGTGGGCGTTATCCCCACTAGTTAGAATATTTCGCAAAAACATTGTCCGTATTCACATTTATATTATAAATGGATATACATTATAGTTATACTCTTTCTAATCAAGCATTCATATCCGTAGTATATTGGTAGAACAAATATGAATATTGGGTACATTTTTAAGAAATAAATAACATACAAATTGCGAAAGAAACGCCCACTGGTGAAGTAAGAGATTTTCAAATGACGTGAACCTACGTCAGCGGTCCCGAAAGTTGTAAGAATATTTCATATATTTATATTTGTATAATTAAAATATCGTGGATACAAATATTTACTCTAGAAAGAGTGTAATTATTATGTATATTCATATGTAATATAAATATGGATTCAGAAAACCTTGTTCTGAAATGATTTTGTTTGAAAGAATAACGTCCACAGTCGGAGCGTACTATCAAAAGGATAAAAACATGTGGTCACAAAAGTATTAATTTAGTTTCATATTTTTGGAATATTTAAAGAATCAAATAGATTAATGTCAAAGATTTTCCAATTCCGATAATTATGTTATTTTAAAAACTTGTTGTTCGATAAAATACTACTTTCATAACTCGTTATTAATTTTGTTTGAAATATTATACTGTTAAAATATTCTATTCTGGAAATCTAAAGAATGGGTGAAATTAAATTGTTAAAATTGTAGAGTCAGGAATTAATAATCATAAATAAAATAAAATAACAACTGGATGTTACTCTTTTGTACTAATAGATGAAAAAAAAAGTGGATGTCATTTCGACGAGAGGAAGGGGGAATTGTTTGTACTTTTAAAATACAGTGGTGTAGCGAAGAGGTTGGGGGTGGGGGTGAGAGAATCCAAGATGCCCTGTTAGCCACTGGCATAGGAGCGCCAAATGATCCCTAATTTCATTCTATATACATTATATCAGTATATTAGCTACCTTTGTCAACCAACCATTTCGTTACCGTTGAAAACTCCGAGTGCATTAAATTTCGCTTAGTAACGCCTACGACCTCCTCCTTTCCTTTTAAGATTCTGAAAGAAAATTTATCTGATGTTTTATTGTTAATCTGTTCCCATGTTAGAAACTTTTTAATTGATTTATTTCGCACAATTTTTCAAATGGTATTATCTGATCAATATTAGGTGTACTATATTTAAATATATCTAATGCAAATTATATTAAAATATTTATTATAGCTAATAAAACTATCTAATTGTGTATTATGCCTAATAAAGCGCAATTCTGCAGAACAAAGGTACTGTTGATGATTATGCCTTAAAAAACTTACTGTTCCTGATGTAAGTAACCACACCGAGACCTAAAAACTGCAATACATTCCTAACTACAGTAATTTTTAAACTGATATGAACTCGTTTTCAGTGTTGACGTAGGTAGGAATTTTCCTAGAGTAGAATATTCAGCTCTTGTTTTGGCGTAGGGGAGATTTCTTAAATATTACTGTTTTGTAGGGATTTTTTAGTTAGCTTAAAAAAAAGAAAAGGTCATATTTAAAAAATAAAGTTGTTATCGATTTTTAAGAACAGTTCTTAAACACCACTTTAAAGGCTAATTTAACAGCAATTGTTTAATAATTTATATTGACTCTTAATTTCGAATCTGCTCTCACAAATCATGGTTTATGCAGTAAAAGATAAATCTGAATTAATTGTGTTTTTATAACTTATTCTTCAGAAACTCAGTTACAACAATTAAAGCCAAAGCATTTTCTCACAACAAACACTAAGATCAAAGTTTAAAATAAACAATAACATTAAAATGTTCCTTTTTTCAATTTATTGCTCCTTTTTACATTTTCATAGCTGCCAATATTTTAATTTATTCCGGAGTACTTTTAGCCCCGCCTTTATTTAGCACCACTCTATTTATAGAAAAATTTTCTTCAATGTATAACTTCAGTAAAATAAGAAAAATTACTTTAAAAAAAGAAGTGGTATTAAATAGAGGCGGGGCTTAAATTACTCCGGAATAATTAAAATATTGGCAGCTAAGCATTTTATTCAGAAATGATAAAATTATTATATAATTTCAAGGATGGATAAAACCATTATTTAATATTTTGGTATAGTTAAACTTCAAATTTTAAAATAAATTGAACAATAAAACATGTTAATACTTTCTCGACCGCTGGCGTAGATACACGTCATTTGAAAATCTGTTACACTACCTGTGGCGTTTCTTTTGCAATTTGTGTGTTATGTATTTCTTAAGTATATATTCAATATTCATATCTTTACAATCAGATATACTATGGATACATATACATTTGTATTTTGAATGTAATTACGGAAAATATTGTTCTGAAATATTGTAACTTGGGAGGATAACGCCCACAGACGTACCTTACTGTCCAAAACACCAAAGCGTGCGGTAGCAAAAGTGTTAAAATGAACTTTTCCTGAAGTTTCAATTCTCAACAATTTTTTATACGCCCACCTCTCAAGTTTCAAATCAAACATATTGTGCTGTACTAGCAAAATTCTATTGATAAAGGTATCATAGCAATATGAATGTGTATTTTATTTTGTATCGCGTCAGAATGTATTTTCTTTCCTGTAAATTAATCTTATATCTCATCGTTATGTTAGCTCAACCATCTAGTGTAGTCACGCCCTCTAAGAAGCCGCACACATTAATTTATGGGCCACCTTCCTTTGTTTCTTTGTTTGTTTCAGCAGTCAAATTACGTGTATGTTAATAAGAAAATCAATTTCTTGTTTAAGTTCAAGAAATTTAAATAATATAATTTTATTAGATTTCTATTAATAATTTTGTTGCGTAGGGAGTTTTATAGGGACAAAAATTTTTTGGCATATTGAATATAGGGATTTATTTCTCCATTTTGTCGAAACAATTTAAGTTTTCAACTTGCAACACTGGTCAGATCTTTAATTTTCATAGGATTACAAATCTAAACATGCAGACAAACAAATTGTGTAAGTGTGTGTACCTGTATATGCTCTTGCATATAAAATTTGGTCAAACCACAAGTATTTTCGTATTGTCAAATACTTCAATCAGACCCCCCCAAATCCAGTCTAGTTAGTAAGTGATGAGGAAAGGAAAATGATTTTACAACCGCAAAATGAAATGCTAAAATTTTGAAAAAATCAATTTTCGGAAAAGTTTACAAATTTAATTATTGTGAATTTTCTGAATTAAGAAACAAAAATTTAAAAAATGCATTATGTAATGAATAATTAGGAGAAGAAAAAAATAAGTTCCTAAGTTTACGAAGACCAGCAGGATTAGGTATTGTTGCCTGTCAAAAGACCTTGTTCAGCGATTTCATGAAATTTTCTGGAAGCAGCGGTGATCTGCTGATTGTGCAGCGTTCAACCGCGTAGACATATGTTGTTTACAAGTACGATAATGCAAATTGGATGAGGTTTAGAGAAAATTAAAAAATATTAAAGCGAATATTCTTTCTGGTTAATACAAATATTTTAAGGTAAAATACACCTTAAATAACATTTTATATGGCATGTATATAAATAAAAATCTAACTACAAATTTTTAATTAAAAGTGTTGTTTCATTGCTGGATTTGTTTACCCTAAAAGTCTTTAAAAACTTCTTTAACATTATTTACGAACATATTCCAAAACACAACTTATACCAAAAATATAAAAATATAAAAAGAAAAAAGAAAACTTTAAGTATATTTTTCAATAGAAAAAAATTCCAATGAAACATAAGCAGTAGAAAACGTGGTAGTCTAGTTAGTAAATGTTGAGGAAAGGAAAATGTTAGAGATAATTCGAATGAAGCTGGATTTTTCTCAGTTGATAGATCGTGATGAAAGGCATATTTCCCCAAAAGTCACCATTTCTTCTTCCCGGGATTTAATACCCCTAAACGCTAAAATATAAATACTATCGGGAAATTTCTTACAAATCAAAATGCTTTAGCAATTCGAATTTTTTCCTTTTTTTTTTTTTTTTATTTTATGTTACTGTTGAATTAAGGCAACTCTCTTAACTTCTGTAAAGCTAATATTTGTGTCTTAATATATATATGTATATATAATAATAATAATAATAATATAAAATCTTTTTTTTTTTTTTTTCCTCACTGTGTAGGTATTTACCTACTCTCAAAACATGAAAAATGGAAAAGAGTGTTGTGTTTTAAAAATATAGTAATTTTATACACTTTAAAATTGTATAAAACTTAATAAGATTCCCCAAAAAGAAAAAAGCCACAAAAGAAGAAAGGAAAGAGCTACCACAGCCCGTTGGAGTTGCAACGGGATTAAAAAAAAAAAAAAAAAATCTCGCAGTTTATAGTTACTGTTACATAACACAGTAAATGAACAGAGGAAAAAGCATTCGTCGGAACAAATTTGGGTAACACTAGATTTTTCCCAGTTGACGAATCAAGATAAAAGACATACTATCTCGAAAGTCCTCCCAGGCTTTCAATGCAGCTTTAACCTTCTAAACAGTAAAATATGAAGACTATCAGAAAATTGCTTGTAAATCAAAAAGTAATTTAGCTTTTTTTTTTTTTTTTTTTTTTTTACTTTAAAAATTTGATAATTATACACATTTTAAAATGACATTAAATTTAACACTTTCACAACCGCTGACGTTGATTCACGTCATTTGAAAATCTGCAACTCCGCCAATGGGCGTTTCTTTCTGAATTTGTAAGTTATTTATTCCTTAAGTTTATACTCAGTAATCAATATTCACATTCTTACAATTAGATAAACTATGGATACAAATACTTTGATTAGAAAGAATGCGATTATAATGTTTATTCATTTTTAATATGAATGTGAATGCAGAAAATTTTATTCTAAAATGTTGTAACATGGGAGAATAACGCCCACCGTCGCTGTCAAAAAGACAAAATCATGCGGTTGTGTAAGTATTAAGAAAGTTCTGACCATGAAGATAAACTGGTTCTCTAGATTTATTGTCTGAGAAAGGAAAAAATCAGAAAAGCAATAAAGGGTATTGCGGGTTAAGCATATGAAAACTGCACCAGAGTCGAATGAAGAGTTCTTGACTTCTATTTATTGTTCTTTATCTGAAACATCCTTTGCACACAATTTTAGACGTCTACCCTCAACGATTAGGGAGTAATGGGAGTGGCAACCTAAAACATTAAATTAATTTTTTTTTTTTTTTTAACTATTCAAGATATCTTATCGAAGTTGAAACTATTTATAAATAATTATGAAGTATACAAATATATATGGGTCAATCCATTTGAAATCACCCAAAAAGAATAAAATTTGTTGCTCAACATTTTTTATTTTTCTTATTTTTTTACCAGTTTTTCCCCGTTATTAGGTGAGTTCAAAACTGTCGAAAAATTTTTTTTTAGGCTCATACTTTTTTTTTGACAGCCATTTTGAATTTGCATCGTAACTGTTTTTAGGACAAAAACGAGGTTTGCATAAAAGTATCTAACTCAGTTAATTTTATAGATATCAAGACAAAATAAAAAACAAAATTATCAGAATGACCTCCTAGATGTTTTGTACATGCATAATATTTCCTACGTCATGAGGAAAGTGAAGAAAAAAATCACAACTATAGATGGAAAATTAACTTAAAGTGGTAATTTTAGTGCTGCAAAACTACTTAAAAAATGAAAGACTCATCAATAATTTTTTTTTCCTGCGTAGATTTGTTACAGGACTAGTTACTGTAGAAGTTTCCAGTTTGAGAGTTTTATCCTTTTTTTATATATTTTTTCAAAAATGCCCAAAATTGCATTTTGGCAATATTTAAAGTTGAATATCTCAAAAGGGCCTGAATGAAAAATTATGAAATTAATACAGATAATATCTCTTTATGACATAAACATATGATAAAAATTTGATGACTGAGACTCAACTGGTTCCAAAGTTATAGCAGTGATGGTAACCTCTTCAGCAGAATTTTCCCTCAAAATCAGTCAAAATTTCCCTTTTCAGGATAATTTTTCCCTCACTTTGAAAATGCATGGTTCTGCTCCCTTTTAATAAGTTATAATGATGAATGTGTTATTTATAACATATTTTATGTATTCCCATCTAACTTCTTTTTAAATTTAGAGAACAAAAAGTATGTTTAATATTTTTAAATGGCATTAAAATATTAAAAGAAAACCTAATTCTGAAAGACGTTTCTTATGAACATCAAAATTGTCATTGAAAATATTTTAAAGTATAAAAAATTAACATATCGTATTAACATAAACTATACATTCACCACAAACAAATATTTTTTTTTTGTGTGTGTATGTATATGTATATAGAGAGAAGGGTAAGAGAGAGATATAGACTTATACATATATATATACTTAGATATATTTAGTTAGAAACTAGTTTCAGCTTATGTAGCTGTACAGTAGAGATCAATACAGTGCAACAATCTAAACTTATATAATTCCTGCCTTTTATAAATACCTATATTTTTTCAGCCTAAAGAGATTTTACCTTAAAAGTTTTCAAGTCAATGATCAAAATTTTATTCATTGCAATTTTACTTATGTATTGGGGGGGGGGGGGGGGGAAGAACTAAGGAACATATTATTAAAAAAAAAAAAAAAAAAAAAAAAAAAAAAACTCTTTTTATTATTATTTTATGCTTGAATATAATGCATGCATAGCAAGAATTTCGTTTTAGATATTTTCTCAAGGCAAGGCACTTAGAAAGTTAAGCAGCAGTACTTTAAACCATATATATATATATATATATATATATATATATATGTATGTATATATATGCTTCATATTTTTACATTATTCTCTATCTTAGATTATTTTAAATTTAAATAATAGACCAAATGACTTTCCCATGATATTTTTACTTTTATTAATAAAAGAGCGTTCTATTAAAGTACAATTTCGCTTATTATTCTGAATGACATAATCTGAGAGAAATTTTGTAAAAAAGTAGCCCAACCTCCTGCCCCCACATGCCTCTCCTGACACTTATTTACATTAGCAAAGATCTATTCTGTTCTTGCATTTATAGGAATATAACCCATCACTCAAGATCAATTTGCAGATACAAAGTATGGAAGCTTTTCCGAACATAGCATTGTTGGGGGAGGGTAGCTGATAACAGCATTGTGATATTACAATGGTAGTTGTCTGATTCCTATCCCTTTCGGCTAAAAAGAAAGATGACCACCTGCAGGAGATAACAGTTTCATGGGAAACAGCATCACACCATTTATTCACAACTGAGAGAAGAAAAAACTAGACGAAAAAGGGAAAAAAAGAGAGAGAGAGAGATGGAGAGACTTATAAGAGATCAGATGAGAGAAAAGTCAAAATTTCCCACAAAATCCCTAGTTTTCTAAAAAATTCCCTTTTTCCCACAAAGCTCTATTTTCCCCTCGAATGAGGGAAATTTCCCTCAAGTTACCATCACTGAGTTATAGTGCATCAGAATTGGCCCAAAATTGCATTTTACGCACACAGTATTTCACGAAAATTAATTTTAAAAATACATTTTCCTGTATATTATAATTGCTGTATATATATATATATATATATAAACTCTAATAACTTAAAATGAGCTATTTAACTTTTTCAAACAGAAATACCCTAACTACAAAATTAGACGGTCAGTGTTCTGTGCTATGTGACCGAAGTGGTGTGTTCACCCAAGATCATCTGGCACACATAGTGTATGTGTCTGCAAATACCCCCAGAACGTAAAACTCTTGATTGAAGGAGCAAGACTCAAAATAAATTACAGGGAACTAGTAGAATTACTTGTGTGTAACATTGATAATGAAAGTTGCATGCTGGACAAGTGTTCAGAATGTCCAGGATCCGAAGGTCTTCTGGAAGTTCCAATGAAAGAAATTGGCAATTTACCAGAGGAAGTAGCTTTTAAGCAGTGGGTGCAAACTGACAGAGAAGAATTTATCACCCGATTACTACCAGATGAGGAATTTCTAAATCTTCTTGTGGAAGATAGAGTAAAACTAAAATCTCACCATTTCATTTCAACAGTTCAGTCTAATCATTTGAAAGAACTTAAAAATAATCTCAAAAACAGTGAATATTTAGTCATTGGTGATTTTTCAGAAAACTTTACATTTTGCGTTCAGAATGAAATTCAGAACTACCACTGGTCCAACAGCCAAGTTACATTACATCCATTTATTATTATTATTATTATTATTATTTTAAATGAAATTTGCTGTAAAAGCATTTGTATGATAAATGATTATCTTATTTAGGATACCTTTATAGCTGATGAATTTCAAAAAATCTCACCAATGAAATGAAGAATTTTTTACCCGAAGCAAAGATGATGATTTACTTCAGCGATGGTGCCAGCAGCTAATACAAAAATAAGAAAAACTTTATTAATCTGTGCCAACATGAGAATGATTTTAGCTTGATAGCTGAATGGAATTTTTTTAGCTACATCTCATGGGAAAAACTTGTGTGATGGTATAGGGAGGGGGGAGGGGAGGGTACCACTAAAAGGGAAGTAACTAGAGCCAGCATGCAAAGACTTTACAATAACTAAATTCTTACTCCACAAGACATGTTTAAATACTGAAACGAAAAAATAACCAGAATAGAATACATTTTTGTCTCTGCCAATGAAATTAAACAAACTGAAGCTAAACTAACAAAAAGATTTGAATTTTGCTTGCCTGTGACATGAATAAGAGAATATCATAGATTTGTTCCTATAAGTAATAATCAAATCAGATGTTACACTACATCAATAAATAAGAAATTTGATGAGCACGAAACTTTGATAGTGTTTATTAACACATCTTCGCTTACAAATATGGACTATGTTGCATACATTTACGAATATCATTGGTAGCTAGGCATAGTCAAAGACAAGACCGATCAAAATAATGATCTATTAGTTCAATTTTTCCCATCCATATGGCCCAAAAACTGCCTTCCAAATATCTATAAATGACATGGTGTGTGTTCCAGTAAACAAGGTTGTGAGGAAAATTACCCCTATCGAACTAACAACGGTTTCGGGCAGACACATAACATATCAAAAAAGCTATGCAACGGAATTTCAACACTCTTCAATACTTTGAAGAAATTATAAAATTATTATGCTAACTGATAAAATGTACATCATCAGTTTGAATAAAATTTTGTATTTTAAGTTACAATGTTGATTTTTACCTTAAATTTTCATCAAAATTCTGTATACCTAAAATGCAATTTTTGGCCAATTTTGATGCACTATAACTTTGGAACCAGTTGAGTCTCAGTCATCAAATTTTTATCATATCTTTATGTCATAAAGAGATATTATCTGTATTAATTTCATAATTTTTCACTCAGTCCCTTTTGAGATATTCAACTTTAAATATTGCCAAAATGCAATTTTGGGCATTTTTGAAAAAATATATAAAAAAAAGGATAAAACTCTCAAGCTGGAAACTTCTACAGTAACTAGTCCTGTAACAAATCTACGCAGGAAAAAAAAATTATTGATGAGTCTTTCATTTTTTAAGTAGTTTTGCAGCACTAAATTTACCGTTTTAAGTTAATTTTCCATCTGTAGTTGTGAATTTTTTTCTTCACTTTCCTCATGACGTAGGAAATATTATGCATGTACAAAACATCTAGGAGGTCATTCTGATAATTTTGTTTTTTTATTTTGTCTTGATATCTATAAAATTAACTGAGTTAGATACTTTTACGCAAACCTTGTTTTTGTCCTAAAAACAGTTACGGTGCAAATTCAAAATGGCCGTCAAAAAAAAGTATGAGCCTAAAAAATTTTTTTTCGACAGTTTTGAACTCACCTAATAACGGGGATTAACTGGTAAAAAAATAAGTAAAATAAAAAATGTTGAGCAACATGGCCTGGGTGATTTCTAATGGATTGACCCATATATATATATATATATATTTTTTTTTTTTTTTTTTTTTTTCAGAATTTTCACTCGATTTTAAACAGTAGAAAATGATAAGTATATTTTTGATGGGCAATTTTTTATACTATCCACCAAAGTGACACCTACTAAAAAAATACAGTTTATTAGTTAGCTATTACATATAAAAATTAAAGAAGTGTCAAATTGCGGGAACGTAGTAAAAATAATAATAATTACTTAATAATGCGTTTTATTTACTGTGTTTACTCAAATATACATATATTGGCAACTTGTTTTTGTTTGTCCGTTTATTTCAGCAATCAACTTACGTGTATATTAATAAAAATGGATCAGTTTAATGCTTTCCTACAAGAATATATTAAAATTTAAATTTTCATCTGGCAACACTGAAGAAGTAAAACCGCTATCAAACGAAATTCCGTATGAAAGGCTTATAGTATCTTATAAACTGTTTTTTCATGAGGGAAACTGGTGAAATTGTACCATTTGATAGTTTTTCCTCACGCATATTCTTCAATCACCTATTTTCGACTTCAGAATCACATACGGTAGTATTTAGAATGAAGTCCTCCAAAAAGAGAATCGCGATTCTATTTTTTAATTTATGATTTTACTGAAATACATCTTCAAAAAATTTTATTTGATTTTCATTTAAATAAAAATCTTGTTAGATATCAATTGATTAGACATCTTTTCTCTAAAAATGCCTCTTTTATATCGAATTTTCAATTGTCTAAGATATATAAAGGAATTTAGCATTTTTTAAAGGCTATAACATTCCACAACACAACATATACCTGACATATTTAAATCTCTTCCACAGATAAAATATCGCCTTAAATAGTAAAAGTTTTTTCATTGAAAAGATGTAAGCAAAGAACTTGGTCATTTTATTTTAACCAAAAAACTTGAGCTTCTAGAAATTGCTTCGAGTGTATTATTGAGGCTTTGCACATTTTAAGGAAAAGTGTGATAGAATAAATTAATCCGGTTAATGAAACTGATTACAATAGTTTCTCATATGGCTTATTCATCAACACTTATGTAAAATTTAAAGGCATTTCACACAAGAATGTGACAGTATTCCATATTTTAATTTGGTACCGCCCACTACACCTTATAAGTAGATACTTTTCTAAAGAAAGACATACAATGAAACCAATAAAATTTTAAATCTAAAATTAAAATCTAAATACACACATTTGGTAGATCAAATTGGTAGAACAAATGTGAATATAGGGTATATTTTTAAGAAATAAGATACAAATTGCGAAAGAAACACCCACTGGTGGAGTAAGAGATTTTCAAATCACGTGAATCTACGTCAGAGGTCGAGAAAGTGGTAAGAATATTTCATATATTTATATTTGTACAATCAAAATACCGTGGATACAAATACTTGCTCTAGACAGAGTGTATTTATTATGTATATTCATATGTAATATAAATATGGATTTAGACAACCTTGTTCTGAAATGGTGTTGTTTGAAAGAATAACACCCACAGGCGGAGCGTACTATCAAAAAGACAAAAACATGTGGTCACGAAAGTATTAATTTAGTTTCATATTTTTGGAATATTTAAAAATTCGAATAGATTAATGTCAGATTTACCAATTCCGATAATTATGTTATTTTTAAAACTTGTTGTTCGATAAAATACTACTTTCATAACTCGTTATTAATTTTTGTTTGAAATATTATGCTGTTAAAATATTCTATTCTGGAAATCTAAAGAATGGGTGAAATGAAATTGTTAAAATTTATAGTCAGAAATTAATAATAAAAATAAAAAATAAATAAAATAAAATAAAAACTCGACATTATTTTTTTACTAATAGATGAAAATAATAATAATAATAATAATAATAATCTGATGTGTCACTCACACGACTTTCTCTTACCCTGAAATATAATACCATGCTTGCCAACCATCTCATTATGAAGCGTAGTACTTTTAGTCACCGCCTTTTTTTGTACACCAGTAATTTTTTAGAGTAATTTCATTCTTATTTAATCGTAACACTATTTGGAGAGAATTGCTCTAAATATAAAGTGGTGTAGGAAAAGGGGCGTATTTTCAGGGGGTGTTAACAAGTCTACGCTTATTAAAGAGATGGTTGACAGTCCTGTAATACTATAAATACAGGTTAGAGATTAAGAGGTAAGATAACGATGTTATGTAAACCTCTGTCAAACAATTCAAATTAGGCTTCGGGAGAGTTTTATATGATAATTAGTTGTGTGTGAGGGTAGGGGGTGGCTGCCGCCCCCTCAACCTCCCGCTTCATTAATGTACCTACATTTATATACAATTTAATTCGGTTATTAAAAATTAATTCTCTTTTTAAAAAATTATTTATTAAAATTATTATTTAAAAGAACTATCTTTTATGATAATGCAGACGATTTCCATGTTAGAAAAGTAGTATAACACCAACTATCCAAAAAAAGTCCATTTTATTCTCAATAAAAAAAAAAAAAAAAAAAAAACGAGATTTTTTTTTTTTTTTTTTTTTTTTTTTTTTGTTATTAAAAGTAAAAAAAATCGATATCTTTGTTTTAAATTATCGCAGATCGATGGTTCAACCATTCATTTTAAAGGTATTGGCGAGCTCTTTTGAAAGATACTCATCATGAAAATTTACTCCTCTCGAGGGGCGACTTCCCCCACCCAGGGGGGGAGGCAAGGCTCCTACATACACAATTTTTTTTCTCTGTTCACACTATCTAATACAAAAAATATATATTTGTTTCATTTGCTTTAGTGCAGTCTATAGATGTTAAACTCTAGTTACCTGCAATTTCCCCCATAGACGTAATGTATTTGAATACTTTTGAGTGTCCCTGTACACGAACCATTTGCTTGATCTTAACGAAAAGTTTAGTGTAGCATCCTTATATGATACACATTTAGAATACCAAATTTGAACATTCTGCCATAATTTGTTTTTGAAATATGCTGCTAACAGACAGACACACGCACAGATCATTTGCTAAAAACATGATTTTCGTTTTCAGGGGACCTCTCAGAACATGAAAATATAACAAAAACTCGCGTTCGAAAATTTGACCCAAAAACAATACTTTCTCTACCTTGTGAGTAAGAAAAAGTAAAAAAAAAAAGTGGATGTCATTTCGAGGAGAGGAAGAAGAAATTGTTTGTACTTTTAAAATACAGCGAAGGTGTGTGCGAAGGGGTTGGGGTGGGGCGCAAGGGGATCTATGACTATAATGCCCTGTTCGCCACTGGTATAGAAGCTCCAAATGGTCCCTAATTTCAGTCTATGTATAATATATTAGTATATTAGCTAACTTTGGCAACCAACCGTTTCGATACAGTTGAAAACTTTGAGTGCATTAAATTTCCTCTTAGTGACGCCTACGACCTCCTCTTTTTCTATTAAGATTCTGAAAGAAAACTTATCTTATGTTTTTATTGTTAATCTGTTTGCCATGTTAGAAACTTTTTAATTGAATTATTTCGCACAATTTTTCAAATGGCATTATCTGATCAATATTAGGAGTACTATATTTAAATATATCCAATACATATTATAATAAAATATTTATTATAGCTAATAAAACTATCTAATTGTGTAGTATGCCTAATAAAACACAATCGCGCAGTACAAAGGTACTGTAGATGATTATGCCTTAAAAAAGTTACTCTTGTTCAAATAAGTAACCACACCGAGACCTAAAAACTGCAATACATTACTAACTACAGCAATTTGTAAACTGATATTAACTTGTTTTCAGTGTTGCCGTAGGTAGGAATTTTCCCCTACAGTTGAATATTCAGCTCTTGTTTTGGCGTAGGGGAGATTTCTTAAAAATTACTGTTTTGTAGGGATTTTTTAGTTAGCTTAAAAAGAAAATTGTAAAGTTATAATAATAATAAAAAAAGACATATTTAAAAAATAAAGTTGTTATCGATTTTTAAGACCAGTTCTTAAAGACTACTTTAAAGGCTAATTTAACAGCAATTGTTTAATAATTTTTATTGACCCTTAATTTCAAATGTGCTCTCACAAATCGTGGCTTATACAGTAAAAGATAAATCTGAATTAATTGTATTTGTATGACTTATTCTTCAGAAACTCAGTTACAACAATTAAAGTCATCGCATTTTCTCACAAAAGGTTTCTCACAACAAACACTAAGATCAATTTTTATAATAAACAATAACATTAAAATGTCCCCTTTTACAATTTATTGTTCCTTTTTACATTTTGTTCCGAAATGATAAAATTATGTCATTTCAACGATAGATAAAACCTTTGTTTTATAATTTGGTATAGTTAATCTTCAAATTTTAAAATAAATTGGACTCTAAAACATGTTAATACTTTCGTGATCGCTGGCGTAGATACACGCATTTGAAAATCTGTAACACAACCAGTGGGCGTTTCTTTCGTAATTTGTGTGTTATATATTTCTTAAGAATATATTCAATATTAAAATCTTTACAATCAGATATACTATGGATACATATACATTCATTAGAAAGAATATAATTATAATGTATATCTATTTGTAATTTGAATGTTAATACGGAAAATATTGTTCTGAAATATTATAACTTGGGAGGATAACGCCCACAGACGAACCTTACTGCCAAAAAGACCAAAGCGTGCGGTTGCAAAAGTGTTAAAATAAACTTTTCCTGAAGTTTCAATTCTCAACAATTTTTTTATAAGTCCACCTCTCAAGTCTCAAATCAAATATATTGTGCAGTACTAGCAAAATTCTATTCATAAAGGTATCATCGCAATATGAATGTGTATTTTATTTTGTATCGTGTCAGAATGTATTTTCTTTTCTGTAAATTATTTCTCTTTGTTATGTTCGCAGAACTATCTACTGTAGTCAAGCCTTCTAAGAAGTCCCACCCATTAATTATCGGCCACCTTCCTTTGTTTCAGCAGTCAAATTACGTGTATGTTAATAAGAAAATCAATTTCTTGTTTTTGTCCAAGAAATTTAAATAATACAATTTTACTAGATTTCTATTAATAATTTTGTTGCGTAGGGAGTTTTGTAAGGACAAAATGTTTTGGAATAAGGGATGTAGGGATTTTTTTCTCCATTTTGTCGGAACAATTTAAGTTTTCAACTAGCAACTCTGGTCAGTTCTTTAATGTTCAAAGGATTACAAGTCTAAACATTCAGACACACAAATTGTGTAAGTGTGTGTACCTGTATATGCCCTTGCATATAAAATTTGATCAAACCACAAGTATTTTCGTAATGTCAAATATTCCAATCAGACCCCCAAAACCAGCATGATATAAGCGAAGAACTTTCTGTCCTTGAAAAGTAAATACTTGCAAAACGAGTGCACCGTTTTTAATTTTGTTATTTTATGATAGTCATATTACTGAAAATCAGCCAGAAAACATCGAATATATGGTAAATGTTAACAAAACAACTTATTATATCGAAATTAAGAACTCTAACCGAAAAAAGGAAATTTAAAAAAAAGTAGAAGGAAGAAAGAAATCTGCTTTTCTATGTCATCAAATGTACATTACTAGAAATAGAAATGCAACATGATCAGGCATCTAGAGTTCTCACAAAGGGAAATTTAAATATCACAATTTTTATAAAACAGTTTAAAAATAAAATAAATAAATAAAGTATAAATTTACTATATAAAAATAACGGTATCCATGTTTCCATTTGTGAGAACTCTGCAGTCTTAGATTTGTGTTAGAGGATAGTACCTTTCCGCCGACAACAAAGTCCAATGTTATTATAAAAAAAAGTTTTTCCACAATATTTTTTAAAATTCTGTTTCCATATTCGGAAAATTAACAATCCTTAAATTAGCATATTCACTTTCAAAAAATCGATTTTTTTTTCTAATTTTGTATTTTGAATTTAAAAAAATGCGAACTTTCCCCCCCTTTTTTTTTTTTTTTTTTTTTTTTTTTTTTTTTCTTATTTAACAACCGCAAAATGAAATACTAAAATTTTTAAAAAATCAATTTTTAGAAAACGAGTACAAATTTAATGATTGCGAATTTTCCGAATTAAGAAACAAGATTTCAAAAATACATTAGGTAATGAGTACGGGAAGAAAAAGATAAGTTTCCTAGGGCAGAGCCGCCAACATTTTAAACTTTTAAATCAGAATTGAAACCAGGATTTTTAAATGGGATATGTTAACCGGAAACAGCTTTAAAAAATTTTCGGTTTGAATCTTTCCTTGAAAAACGCAGGACTTGGATCCTATGCTTAGGATTACGGATACCAGCAGAGTTAGATATCCTCGACCAAAACACCTTGACACGCTATCCCTTAAAAAAAATTTCGGAAGCCGCGGTGCAAGGTCTCTTGATTACTTTACTTTAAGGTTGAGCCAGACCGAAGTCGCTCTGCTATTGGTTAATGCCATGACGTCATCGTGGAATCAACTCTGTCTACGCGTATTCACGGAAAAAAAGAAAGAAAGCGACGTAAAAGAGATTAAAAATACTTTTTATATCATTTAACATGATGATAATACATTATTATTATTATTTTTTAAAAATTCATTACCTCTAAGCCAATGAATAAATGTATATATTATCGTATCGTTATTGTTTGTTATTGTTTACATAAGAATAAATTAGGATACGAATTCGTATATTTTTTGAAAGAATATTTGCATTCACCCCATTTTAATTATTTCTTAAAAAAAAAAAAAAAAAAAAAAAAGTTTATCACATTAACGAAATAATTGCTGAAGGTGAAATTAAAAGGTTTAATCTGAAATTTGCCTTCAGTGTATTTTAATATTGAATTGACAAGATGCTACTTTTAACACAGATTACGTTTAGACATTTATTTTTTGATACAGATTTATTTATAATTGAATATATTTCAATTTCTATAACAAGAAAAATTACATGCAGAATAATAAATGCATTGAATACAATGATTTTCTTGACTACAAAAACGTATAATATAAATAAGATAAAAGATGAAATACTATATATAGAAAATATGAAATCTCAAAAACATTAGTTCATATAAATTTAAGTAAAATAGGGGATTTAGAATTTATTTCACATTTTAGACTTGAAATTAAATTTTGTGTGACAAAATAAAATAAATGCATCTTTAAATATATATATATATATATAATATGTACATTTTTATTTATTTTTTTTTTGTTTTAATAAGGAGTAGAAATTTTAGTAGTAATTTTACTCATTAATAAAAATTATTAGTTACCAAAACAACAATGATGAAATCCTTATTAACTATGCTTTATAAAGGTATTTTCTCACCAGTTAAAATTCTTGACAATATTTATATTTGCTACATTAAATAATTAAATTTAAATGCTACAAAGTAAAAGAAAAAACATGTAATTATCAAAAATTAAGTTCAACTGAATTTTTATTAACCATTTAAAATTTGGAGATGTAAACAATTTTAACACTGAATTATAATGAGGTGTAAAAATCACTCTCATGAGTGCATAATTTAATACTTAAAAGTTATTTTAATTTCCAAAATGTTTTACAAGGTTAGACTAAAAACAGCTGAATATTAATAGAAAATTCAACTTCAAAGTTCTTTAAGTAAAATATTAAATTTGTGCAACAAAAGTGAAAACTGTCATATAAACTTTGACTAAACACAGAATTCCCTTGTCGCATTATTCATAAAATTTCCAATCGAAAAGTACATCAAATGAGGATGAAATAGGGGGAAAAAATAAAAAAAACATTATTTTCAAAATTAAACAAAAAGTCAGATTTTATACAGTTAAAGTAATTAAAGAAAATACCTTTTAAACAGCATTCATTTTCTTGAAGCTTGCCATTTGAGACATTTTCTTTTCTCAGCTTTTGCAGCTTTCTCAATTTTTGCAGTTGCATTCATATATTTTAATCTTATAAATGTCCTTGTTCGGACATATACTTTTATTATTTGTTTCGGAACCTCTGGAAACTTCTGACTGATATGGGCAGATAAAGTTTTTATAACATTCCTGTTTCGGGATAAAGAATTTTTTCCATGGAAGAATGTAAATATCAGTTCAAACTGACGCACTTTTTCCAACCAGTCATCAGATGGAATAAGGAGACCATTGCGGGAAAGTGTCTCAATCCAACCAAGTTGTAAATGATTAGGAACTGAAAGCAATTGCCCAGTTGGAGTACCTAAGGAACGATCAAGCTCCCGACCACGATATGCAAGATAACCTGCAAGGTATCTGAAGCCTTCTACAGGACAGTCACTAGGAACTACAGGATTATCTTCAACAGACTCTTCTAGAACGATGTCTTGCATTTCTGTAGAACCTTCAACCATTGCTAAATATTGTAGCATCTCAGGTGGAGTAATTTTACCAAGTAGTTCAGATGTCAAAAAAGAGGAGTCGTCATCTAAAATAACTGAGGAAGCATTAGATAATGGAATCTCTGATGCGTTAGATCCTAATAATAAAAGTCGTATACGATACTTCACGTCTGACGGTAGTGGATGGTCGTAAAAATGACCCAGTCCTCGAATTTGGGAAAAAAAACTTTCTAAACAATCCTGATTCAGACGTGAGGTAAGAATGTATTTTACATTTCTTGTCCTTTTCAGATCACTGCATAGTCCCAATAATGAACGGATTGTTATAAATATCCCTTTTTGAAAAGGTAGATAAAATTTTCTTGAACCAACTCTCATGCCTTGGCATTGAGCATAAAATTTTCGCAAGATCCTTTCTTGCACACTGAAATGGACACCGAAACCACATGAAACTGGTCGATCACCTATTTGTACTCTAGAATTCAAAATGTCAAAAGAGTCATTTAGTAATTCTATAAATGTAGCTAAGTTTTCTTCAGCTGGCATTAAGTATCGTAAGCCTTTTGCAGTATGGTTTGAAAATAACTGAGTTGCCAAGCGTACATTTTGGCGATCCCTGCCTTTTACAGTGAGGTGATGCTGTGTCAACTTTGGGCATATTTTCAATTCTCCACAGTCAAGGGCTAATAACTATTCTATTGGTGCTTTTGTTACTTTCTTATTCCCAGGTAATGTGAATCCAGAGTCTAGAAAATGGTTTCTAATCAATTTGAAGAGATGTGGTACATCAGCAAATACCCAGACTTTTTTTTTTTAATCATGAGGATTTTCAAAAGATGAATTCAGATGATCAACATTTAACTCAATCCACAGTTTCTGATTTTTTGGCCCAAGATCAGCTACAACTGCTACAACATTAAATTCAATTTTTTCCAAACTTAAAATGATGCCCTTCAAAGTAGCAGCTGTCATAGGAACATCAAAATCAAAATATATTGGCTGCTTCCAGTTTGAAAAGAGGCCTCGCACCATTGCCACTTGCACATTGCTGTGAGGTCCAATAATTCTATCTTCTTCCTCATCATAAGTCATTCTTGCATCTACATTCATTTCATCAAATGAAATTACACACACTTTTTCCAAATCTTTGAATCTCTTTCCCTGTGTTTTCATGATATCAATGACATCATGTAATATACCTGGACGACATTTAAATGACTGGTTTATCCAACGTCTTAATGTGGTAATTCCAGGTAAAGGGAATCCCATCTTATCCCTCAAAAAATTATAGCACTTGGATGACACTGAACGCAAAGTTATAG
The DNA here is from genome assembly GCA_963930645.1 of Salticus scenicus. Lineage (NCBI taxonomy): Eukaryota > Metazoa > Arthropoda > Arachnida > Araneae > Salticidae > Salticus > Salticus scenicus. The sequence continues at coordinate 60,864,946 of OZ005650.1, read as the reverse complement.
CTTTACATATATCAGTCTTATCCCATTTAACAGATTTTTTTTCTGTCACCAAACAACGTATCTGATTTTTTGTAAACACTTTACTAAGAATTCCATTTATGTTTTGTGATACCTCCAACTCACGATTTTTCACAAAATTTCTTAACTCTTTACGTGCCAATGCCAATTTCTTAGTACTTGATTTATACTGTGCTTTTAATTTATTGTTTTCAAGAATTAATTTTTCATTCTGTTTCTCCAATAAACTAATACGCTTCAGTAAATCTTGTTCCTCAGTTGAAGCACTTGAAAGATCCTCTGTAGAAACAATTTTATCCAATTTACGTTTTTTTGGTGACACATTATTTATGGACTCGAGGGCTCTTTTTCTGATTTCACGTGCTTCATATCTGTTGGCTGCTGGGCTACAGTTTGTGGCATTACAGGGATCAGCAACATTATTTAACTCACAGCTGGTAAGGTTCACTGTTGGTACAGCATCCGGTTTCAAACGTTTTTTTGGAGGTAAGCCAAGTAATTCAGACTTCAAATCTCGAATATAACTATCAGCACTGAAATGCTGCGAACAAATTCTTCCTGTTTTAGGATTGAAACCATCCTTTCTTTTGCACCTTTCAATCCACACCTTTTGCAATTTAAGATCCGAAGGAAAGGAGTGATAAATTATCTCTTTACCTTTAGTGTCTCTGTTGTATGTCTTACAAGTGGCGACTGAGCACCCAGGCATTGCAAAGCTTGAAAAACAACAAACTTCAAAAAACAAAATAAATAACGATGAAAAATAAAAAATTCAAAAAACAAAATAAGTAATGATGAAAAATAAAAAACTTAACAAATAACAATGAAAAATATCAAATTTAAAAATAAAATGATAATATATATAAAGCTTTGAAAAAAGCTGTTATCGAATTAATAAAAGAACAAAACCGAAGTGCATGTGCTATAAATAATGTAAACAAACAAATTTGATTCCACAACTACGTCATGCGCAGTTGGATAGAACACGACGTCGTATGCGGAGCCGATTTGGCAACCCCCTGCCGCGGTGATTTGCTGACTGCACAGCGTTCAACCGCTTGAATATACATTTGACCAGATAATAAGTTTCCTAATTGGAGAGCTTTAGAAAATTAAAAAATAATAAAACGAACATTCTTTCTGGTAAGAATAAATATTTTAGGGAAAAAAAAAAAAAAACTTAAATAGAATATAATTTGGCATGTATATAAATAAAAATCTTGCTGTAAAACATATTATTAGACATATTTAATTAAAAGTGTTGTTTCATTGCTGGATTTTGTTTAGCCTAAAAGCCATTAAAAACATCTTTAGCATTATTTATCAACACAAATCATAACATAACACAACTGATACCAAAAATATTAAAAAAGTAGAAGAAGAAAAAAAAAAAATCTTTAAGTATATCTTTGAATAGAAAAAAATTCCAGTGAAACATAAGCAGCAGAAAACGTGGTAGTCTAATAAATGGTGAAGGAAGAAAAATGTTCGAACAAATTCGAATAAAGCTGGATTTTTTTCAGATGATAGATCATAATGAAAGGCACATTTCCCCAAAAAAATCACCATTTCTTCTTCCCGGGCTTTAACACACCCAAACCCTAAACTCTAAAATATGAATACTATTGGGAAATTTCTTATAAATCAAAATGCAGCTGCTTTAGCAATTCGATTTTTTTTTTTTTTTTTTTTTTTTTTCTGCTGAATTATTACTGTTTTTATTACTGTAACTCTCTTAACTGTAACTTTCTGTAAAACTAATATTTGTGTCTTTAAAAATAAATAAATAAATCTTTTTTTTTCTCCCCCCCCCCCCTCCCTCACTGGGTAGGTCTTGAAATTTCTCTACTTTCAAAATATGAAAAATGGGAAATAGTGTCCTATTTTTAAAAAATGGTAATTTCATACACTTTAAAATGATATAAAACTTAATAAGATTCCCCGAAAAAGAAAAAGCCACCATAGTCCGTCAGAGTTGCAACGGGAGGAAAGAAAGAAAAAAAAAATCGCAGTTTATAGTCGCTATTACATAAAACAGTAAATGAAGAGAGGAAAAAGCAATCGTTGGAACAAATTCGAATAAGACTGGATTTTTCCAGTTGACACATCAAGATGAAAGACATACTTTCTTCAAAGTCCCAACGGGCTTTCACTGCAGCTTTTCTCTTCTAAACGCTAAAATATGAAGACTATCAGAAAATTGCTTGTAAATCAAAAAGTATTTTAGCTTTTTTATTCATTCATTTATTTATTTTTTACTTTAAAAATTTGCTAATTATACATTCTTTAAAATGACATGAAATTTAAAACTTTCACGACCGCTGGCGTAGATTCACGTCATTTGAAAATCTGCAACTCCGCCAGTGGGCGTTTCTTTCTCAATTTGTACGTTATTTATTTCTTAAGTTTATACTCAATATTTACATTTTTACAGTGAGATAAACTATAGATTCAAATACTTTGATTAGAAAGAATGCCATTATAATTTATATTCATTAGTAATATAAATGTGAGTGCAGAAAATTTTATTCTATAATGTTGTAAGTTGTAACTTGGGAGAATATCGCCCACAGGCGGACCTTACTGTCAAAAAGACAAAATCATACGGTTATGAAAGTGTTTAGGGTTCTGACCATGAAGATAGACGGGTTCTCTAGCTTTATTGTCTGAGAAAGGAAAAAAAAAAAAATCTCTCAGTTTAGTTTGACCAGTTTTAGTAAGATAAAGATAAACCAGTAAGATAAAGAGCATTTGATTTCCGAATCTGATTTGATTTCCGAATTCCTGAGAAGCATTTGCATTATTGAGTGAGGTACAGGATCGCATTCTCCGCCCTTTTTTCAGGGTAATTTCCGGGATGAAAAATTTCACACTTTTTTACTACCAGAATTTTTATTGTATTTTTATAGTAATGTGTCATTTTTATGGAGGGTATAGATAGTATTTCTGCGACAGTAGAACAAAAATTGAGCATATTTGAAAATATTGCAAAACAATATTTCTAAATAATTTGGGATCGATTTCTTTATAAGCTAGCATTGGCACTCAAAATGTAAATACCACCACAGGCGTGGCTTTCGTCAATCATTGTCACTTCTGAATAATGTCCTTAGGACTTGTCTTTTAAATTTAATTTTTAATATTTCAATTATTGCTATTTATTAATTATACAGTTTTATAAAATGCAGGTTATAGTAACGTTTTAAAATATTCTGTTAATTAATTAATATTTTATTAATGATGTAGATCATGATAATTTAAAAATACAATTTAACTGTTGTTTTTTAACTATATGCAAAAAGCGTGAATCAAAATAATCATGTAAATACATATTTTTTTTATTATAATTATTCATTGAAACAAAAATTATTTATATTTATTTATTAGCTATAAACGGTTCTTAAAATTAGCTTATAATAAATATTTAATATGCAAATTATAATTCAGTTAAATAATTTACGTATAAAGAACACAAAATATTCATATTTGATCTTTTTGTTATTAACTTCATACTATTAATTACTTTATATTAAGTGCAATAATTAATTAATTGTAATTCACAGACAAAAAAAAAAAAAAAAAAAAAAAAAAAAAAATCGCATTCCTATAGCTTTAAATTTGAATGATTTATATCTAACTAGTATCGCCCAGTGGTCGAGACTCGACCAATTTTATTTGCAAAGCGAGACAAAGCAAAGTTATTGCCTTGTCCGAAACAGAATGCAATTGCAACACAGCTGCGGCAATTGTTTGCCGATATTCACTCTAACTGAATCAGCAGAGTTTTACTTAATATAACTATTTCTCTTTGTAGATGTTAGCCTTTCCTGAATTGAGAGAAAATCGCAACGTGAAAATGCCCCTTGTTGTGTGATACAGCCCAGAAGCTAATAGGTACCATGTCAAACCAAGGCCCAACCAAGCATCAAATTCTGTTAAATTAATTCGATTGGTTCATAAAGTACAGTGTTTGAATTAGAAAAAAAAAAAAAGATATTTTTAAAAAATGGTCGAATTGAGTTCGGGAAATTTCAAAACGTGTAACTTTATCGAAAACCGAAAATCTAAAACTTTTCTGAATCTTATATTTTCTACTTATATATGCAGAGGAAAGAATAATAAATCCACTTTTTAAAAAATAAAAATAAGTAGTCAATTTCACTTAATTAAAATGCAAGGAAATCTCAAAACGTGTAAATTTATCGAAAACCGGAAATCAAAAGTTTTTATGTATCTTCTACTTGCTTCTTTTACCCAAAAAAGCTAGCAATAAAGACCCTTTTTTAAAAAATAAGTAGCCAATTTCAGTTAATTGAAACGCAAAGAAAGCTCAAAACATGCAAATTCAGCAAAAAACGGAAATCGGAATTTTTTCCGTATCGTCTACTTATACATGCAGCAGTAAGTAACAAATCCATTTTCCTTTTATTTAGTATATTAGTTGAATATTTATTGTTTAAATATCACCCTTTGAAATGAAATGTTTATGTTTACATTCGAAACTGGAAGTTTGCCATTTTTTTTCTGGAGTTTTGTGATTTTAAATTAAAATTTTATCAATTTTACAGAAAAAATAACTCACTCAAGCACATGTAGATAGTAACTTATATATAACTATACCCAAATATCGGAATTAAAATTGGCAGATATTTTCCGTTATTTTTTAATAATTTTTTTACAAAAAATCCAATGGACGATTAACATTGAAAATCTTTTTCATGGCTCCATGGACAGACAGTGACGTTCATCACTTCGCTTGCGTATAGTGATGCTACATTATACAAATTACTGTGTCTATGGTTTTATTTGAGCTTTATGAAATTGCCAGATTTAATAACTTTCTACTTTTAGGTATTTTTTAATGTAAAGGATTACGTGTATAAAAGGGAAAAATGGGGGAAAATGCATAAAAAATAAATGTATTTTTAAATACCTTCTTGATATCGTAAAAAAATAATATTTGTATTCGCACCTTCCGGCTAACCATACCTGTCGAATGATACCATTTTCAACCCTCTATTCCCATAATTAATATGTTAAAAAGGGACTAAAAATTTTATGCTTGCCTATTAATTACATAGATGAGAAATTCAACGCTATGCATAGGTAGCAGATACATACAGAAAAATGTAAATTTGTAAACGTATTATGAAAAGATAAAATGTATTTAAAGTAAAGCCATTTTTGAGTGTTTAGAACAGACCAAGGCTCGCAATGTTCCTATATTTTTACGTGCATGCCATATTTTATCAACAAACTTTCAGAACAGTTACTTATAACAAAATTTTATTTTTTAAACAAAAGATAATCGGAAAAAAAAAAAATAATAAAATAAATAAATAAATAAAAATCTTCTTCAACAAGAATTTGATTTAGAACTTGAGTTGTTTTTGGGGGGGCTCAGACTTCTCTTTTTTACATATTTATAAACTTTTAGTTTTAGAGTCTGGTAATAGACTATTTCTTATTATAGAATTTCAAGGTGGCAAATGTCGACGGTGCTTTTTTTTTTTTTTTTTTCTTTTACTCTCTGAAAGGAATAAGACTCGGGTTCCATAATAATAATAAGTTTACTTTATAATTATTTCCTATAAGAATACACAAGTGCATAGTGGTACAGAAATCTGTTCTAAAAGTTTCTTAGAAAAATTTCTCTATAATCTCACATTCATTTTAAATACACGTTATTATTATATTTTTTTAAATAGTAAGAAGAATAATATCATAGCTGCCAATATTTTAATTTATTCCGGAGTACTTTTAGCCCTGCATTTATTTCGCACCATTTTATTTATAGAAAAATTTTCTTCAGTGCATAGCTTCGATAAAATATACTTTTAAAAAATAAGTGATACGAAATAGAGGCGGGGCTAAAATTACTCCGGAATAAATTAAAATATTGGCAGCTATGATAATAATAGGAAAAAAAAAAAAAAAAAAGACTAGTACAGGACTTATTTGGCGAAATTTGAAATTTGGTACCGAAGTAACACGAAAGTTTCTCGCAAAGGTCTTTACTAGCGCAATTATGATATCTGCATTTTAATTTATTAAAAACAATTTACAACAAAAAATTTATTATATCAACGGCATCCTTTAATTACCAACTCAAATTCAAACTTATTCAAAATTATCTTATTATTATTATTTTTTTAATTTTATTTCATTTTGCACGCGCGCTTTTTATTTAGATTTATTATTTAGATTAGATTTTTTATTTAATTTAGAATTATTAAAAAAATCCTTTTTGATAGCGCTTGTTTCGATACTGATTATTATTAATTTTCTTTTGAAAAAAAAAAAAAAAAAAATTTCGATGAAATTCAAACTTATTCAAAATTATCTTCTTCTTATTTTATTTTTTTTTTTTAATTTTATTTTATTTTGCACGCGCGCTTTTTATTTAGATTGGATTTTTTAGTTAATTTAGAATTATTAAAAAAATTTTTTTGATAGCGCTTGTTAAAAAAAAAAAAGAAAAGATTTTGATGAAATTTTGGCAGAAGCAGAGTTTAGTTTAGGACGGAAAATTATTAGTTTTTTTTTTTTTTTTTCAGATTATAACATTGTTTTCAAATTATTCAATTATATTTTCGATAAATGTCCAACTATCCTAAAACTGGTATCGTAAAAATCCGCAGATTGAGACTTTCTAGGAGTCTTCATTCTTAAAAATATATAGTAATATCTTTTAAAATATTATTTATTAGTAAAATTTATCATTAATTCATAAACGTATATTATTGTATTACTTATAATTTAATTTATCTGTAATAAATAAACGCAATTATGTTGTGAATTTGATGACCATAACACTTTATTTTGGTCATGTTATTACACGTTGCCTACCATGTATTTTAAAGAATTTTTGCTTATTTAGATGTTTAATGTATTTGCAACGACAACAAATATCTTTTTTTTTATCACTTTCACGACTCTCAATCCGGCGGTGATCTGCTGCTAAGCGTTCAACCGCATACATATTATGTTAATGTAATCAAGCTACACACAATACTGTACTTTTTTTTTTACAATAATAAACTGTATATATATTTTTTGGTGTAAAAAGAAATACTTTAAAATTGTTGTTTTATTAAATCACGCATTTATTAAAATTTGATTTCTTTTGCAGTTAAATAGAAATCTTATTAATATGGCACAAGACTAGGCTATTTTCAGTAAAAAAACTGTTGCATTTTGCATTTTTTGTGGCTTAAGAATAAAATATTTACAGATGCAAATGTTCTACAATATAACTATGATGTAATGTACAGATCAATCTCCACAGATTTCCATACTTGCTAATATTTTGAATTTTTAAATCAAATTTGTCCCAGTTATTAATTTTTAATAGAAGAATGTCGTATAATTTTTTTGATGATTAAATATGGTGAAAATTGTTCTAGAAAATTTCTGCTATGAATGTCTCTCGCTGAAATAGGAGAACTATGACTTAGCATATGTTTTATGGAAAATTTAAAGGAATTTCGAAGAAAAGTAATGGCACGATTCCACATTTTATTTCCGCCCAACCATTACAGCTAGTAATTACAGGGTTCTCACAGCCCGATTTTTTTCAAGGACTCTTACACCAGTATTATTTAAAAATAAATTTCTTCTTAAATGTATACTGTATATTTAAGAATTAATTTATCTTAAACTTATTCTTGTGGAAGAGTCCTTGAAAAAAGGCGTGACCGTGGGAACCCTGAATTAGATAATATGTTCCAAATGAGGGAGATTATAAAACAAAAGAAATCTGAAAAGAACAATAGAAATCTAAATGCATCTATGCCGTTAAAAGCCACAAATAATAATAAAATGGGAAAAAGGAACTAAGTGCACATTTCTGTTAAATATCTATACTTTAAAAATCAATTTTTGGAAATAATAAAACAAATTTAATGACTGAAGAATTTCTGAATATGAAAAGAAAAAAAAAAAAAAAAGTAAGAAAATAACAAAAGAAAAGAAAAGGGTAAATCTATAAATTTATTTTCCCATGGAAAAACTTGGTTTTTGCTGTCGGTATGAATAAGTATTATGAACCGGAAAATTTTTCTTAGTACACGCCCCTTTTTCCACACCACTTTATTTTTACACTATATGATTAGCAAATCATAGTCATAGTTGTTAGCATTTTAATTTATTGCTGAACATTATTATTATTATTATTATTTTTGTCCCGCCTTTATTTCGCGCCAATTAATTTATATATATATATATATATATTTTTTTTTTTCAAATATTACGATAGTGGTTGGAAAAATTTACTCTCAAAATAATGATTGTGTGAAACTAAGGCTGGGATGTAAATGCTCCAAAATAAAATGTTGACATTTCTGCTTGGTACTTCTATTGTGTTTTAAAATCTACAGTTTATATTTCAAATTATAACTTCATATTGTCCTTGAATATTCTTCAAGTTAATTCTGTTCTTAACAAAACTTCTCCTACTTTGTCTTAAATTAACCTTTTAACTATATGGTTCGTCAATAAGTGATTTAGCAAGTCTGCCTTGCATTGCAGAGGTCATCAATAGATGACGATTTGGGTTGTTTAACAATTTTTTCATGTCCACCTATTTTCCCCATTTAAACAGCAAGCATCACCTGTTGAAGATGTTCGAAAATATTACATTATTTAATTTCACATATTTAATAATTTTCTTGTAATTAAATAGGATAGAGATTATTACTAGAAAATAGATTTGATAGGTGAAATATCCTTGTATGGGACTCACACTACATTTATCAAGGATCTACAAATACAGTAAAAAGAGTAGGCGTGGTAGATTATATTACCACCCCTTTTCCGTTCATAAACTGATGAAAGTCAAGTTTTTTTTTTTTTTTTTCTTTCTTTTTCTTTTTTTCTTTTTTCTTTTTTTTTTTTCGTTTGCCGTTTTAATTGCGCATATTTTACCTGTAATTAAGGGGCTAAAGAAGTTAGTTTTTATATATCAATATTTTTTTTTTCTCATAGAATTTTTCATTGCATAATTATTATACATGTATGTACCACATCACTTACTTAATAAAACTATTCGTGTAATGATATAATCAGTATAAAATTTGAGTTTTCATTTTGTTCTGAAGACGATTATGTCCTAATAGAGAAATTTTAAAAAATGCCTGTATATATTTAAATTTTATTAAATGAACATCTTATCTCATATTAACATCTTCACTGTGATTTCCCAAGAGCATGTGGAGAGAAATAATAGATTCGAATTGCAATATTTTATAAAAGTATATACATTTGATTGTTTACAGTTGCTTGAATTATAAGTGTTTTTTTAGCCTTTTTTTTTTTTTTTTTTTTTTTTTTTTCTTGAGATAAATTAGAATATATTTTGCATTAAACTTTGCATCTCTACAATAACGCAGAAGTGATTCATGATTGCCAACATCCGAATTTATTAAGGAGCATATTTTGCCTCGCCTTTGTTTCGCATCACATTATTTATAGAGCAATTTTCTCCAATATATAGCTACAATAAAATGAGAAAAAATGTCTCTTAACACTTAACGGCCCTCTTCACTTACCGCCGCCTGAAGGCCGAGCCAATGTTATTCTATGGGGAAATTTTCTTTACAAATAACTTATTAACTAATGCATATTCTTAAGTTCGGTTTTCACATTCAGAAAATTTCCAACTGTTAAATTGACGGACCTTTTTCAAAAATGTATTTTTTTAATTTTCAATATTTTATTTTGAAATTGCAAAATGAAAAAAATTCACATATTGAAAATTCGTATTTTGCAGCTTCAAAATAAAATATAAAAAATTAAAAAAATATTTTTTTAAAAAAGGTCCGTCAGTTTAACACCTGGGAATTTTCAGAATGTGAAAACAGAATTTAAAAATATGTATTAGTTAATAAGTTATTTGTAAAGAAAAATTTCCCATAGAATAACATTTGGCTTCCGGCGGCGGTGAGTGGCCGGACGGGCCACGTAAATCTGCATCTTTACGTTTTGACTAGCTAAGACACGCAACATAGATTTGCGTTTCCTGTTTTAAAGGGCGGAGTTAGTGGAAGAGTCATTGACATGGCATTATGCAAGTTCTACTTCGTAACAGTGGATGTTTTATAAAATATAACATTCATAAGGAAGGACTACTAGACATGTGAATAAAAACATTATACAATTTTATTCGAAAGTAGCACTTATTCAATAAAACTACCACGCCCATATACACATGTTTATTTAATTATTTTGAAAGATTATCGGTAACTGGGCAGACAGAGAAAATACGACCCGTCTGTTAAGTGCTTCAACACTTTCGCGACCGCTGACGTAGATCCACGACATTTAAAATCTGTAACTCCACTAGTGGGAGTTTCTTTTGCAAATTGTATGCTATTTATTTCTTAAATATATAGCCAATATTCATATTTTTACAATGAAATATACTATGAAATACAAATATTTTGAATAGAAATAATATAATTATAATGTATATCCATTTCTAATATAAATCTGAATACAGAAATTTTGTTCTGATATATTGTAACATGGGAGAATAACGCCCACAGGCGGACCTTACTGTCAAAAATTCAAAGTCATGCGGTCGCGAAAGTGTTAAAATAAAAGTGGTACGAAATAAAGGCGGGGCTAAAAAGGCTCTGGAAAAAAATTAACCCTTTGCGCTCGGCATATTTTCCGTAAGACACGCTTTTTGGCGTTCCTTTAAAACGTCACACGTATAGTTTTCAACTTACTACCTTTTGGCTACCGAAAAATTGTAATAATTTGTTTTATTTTACTTCATCATTAAATAAAAGAAATCTTTCTGTTAAAATTTTCCGGTAGCCGAAAGGTAGCCTATATAGTCACTCGTTTTAGAAAAATAACATTTTATTTTCAGAGGAACACTTTAAGGCGTGGCTCGATTTTTTAATGTCCCCTCAGAAGGGACATACGAGCGATAAGGGTTAAAATGTTGGCAACTGTGTTTTTTTTAAAGTATATTACAATTAAAAGTAAATAAATATTTGTGACACTATTTATTCAAGTATGCATAATAAATTAATAATAATAATAAAAAAAAGAAACTTAAAATTTATTTAAATCTTATCGCATGAAAAAATATACCGATCTTTTTTTTGTTCATTGAACTAGTTTTTGTAAAGGAAATAAAAATTCTCTCACTTTACATACATACATACATACATGCATATATACACATATGACAAAATAAATAAATAAATAAAAAATAAAATGTGAATAAGGATGATTGAAATTATTGAAAATTTCATACACTCAGGCATGAAACTTAATATTGTACTAAAAAAATAAAAGCACCAAATTTTCATAAAATTTTGAAATTAAATTATTTTATTGTTATCATTCTATTACAAGTAATTACAAACGCTTATTATACACCAATTAATAAAAAAAAAAAAAAAAAAAAAAAAAAAAAATAATATATTTTAAGTTTGACAATTTCAATAATTTAAAAATACGTCGCGCGTATATACGAATATTATGTTGAAAAATTGTTAATTTTGATGTCTTTAAAATTGCTAAATTTAGAAACCTTATAGCATAGGTAATTTCTTAGGAAAATAGATTTCAACGATAAAAAATAAATATATATATATATAAATGAAATAATAATAATAATATTAATAATACGGATATTAATGTAATTATTTTGTGTTGTAAAACTGTGTCTTAGTTTGTGTTGATTGGTGAAATATCTTTGTATGGTACTGACACTACATTTACCAAGGAATTACTAGTACAGTAAAAACAGTAGGCGTGGAATTTCTGAATGGGAAAGGCGTGGAAATACAGTTTTCCACACCTTTCACAAATTATTGAACGTCGACCTTTTTATCTTTTGTTTCTTCCTTTGTTTTCTATCTTTTTTCGTTTGCCGTCTTAGTTGTGCATATCCGTAATTAAAGGGCTAAAGAAATTAAGTCTTATATATCAGAAAAAAAAAAAAAAAAAAAAAAAAAAAAACTTATACATTTTTATATTGCGTAATAATTATGTATAAATATATCGCATAGCTTATATAATTACTTGTGTAATGATATAATCAGTATAAAATTTAATTTTTCATTTTGTTCTGAGGAGGATTTTGTCCTAAAAGGGAAATTTTAAAATATGCCTGAACATATTTAAATATTATTAAATGAACATCTCATCTCATATTAGCATTTTCACTCTGATTTCCGAAGAGCATGTGGAAGGAAATAATACTTCGGAAGTACAGTCGAACCTCTTTAACATGATCACTGTTAATGTGGATTACTTTTAACATGAACTGTTTCCACGATCCCCGTCGAAATGAATATTACTTTAGTTATATGAAGATTAGTTACTGATAGCATAAACTACTGATAAGATAATCAAATTTTTCATCCCCTTCGAGATTCACGTTAAAGATATTCAACTGTATAATATTTTATAAATAGATATACATTTGATTGTTTACTATCTACAGTTGTTTGAATTATAAGTTGTCTTGATACACGTTTTTTTTTTTTTTTTTTTCTTTTTTTTTTTAGGAATGAGGAATTTTAGTTTCAGTGTGGAGTTTTTGTAGACTAGTTTTGTATAAGACCAAAATAAATTAGAAATATCAGTCTTATCGTTCCGAATTCGGTATCAAACGTAAGGGGTGATTTTTCTGAATCCAGGGGTGCAAACAGTTTTTCGACATGACAAGTAGATTTTTTTAAATTGAACTAAAGTATGGAATTTAGGTGGAAACACTTCATTTTAATTCATTTCAGTCATTTTGAAAAGCACGTGGCCCAGTTTTACGGTCAAAAAATGAGATATAAAATAAATAAAAAATAAAAATAGAAATATTTTAGATTGAAATTAATAGTTCTCCATACTAAACTAAATTCGATCTTTGACAGATTTTTTTTTTTTTTCTTTTATTCTGGAGATAACTAGAAATGTTTTGCACTAAACTTTTTTTCTCTACAATAAAGCAGAAGTGATGGCTTTTCCATAGTTGCCAACATGCTAATTTATTCCGGATCATATTTTGCTTCCCCTTTATTTCACATCACTTTATTTATTGAGCAATTTTCTCCAGTATATAGCTACAATAAAATAAGAAATTTTTTTTCTTAAAATGAAAGTGGTACGAAATAATGGTGGGGCTAAAATGGCTCTGGAATAAATTAAAATGTTGGCAATTGTGCATTTTAAATTTATTACAAGTAAAAGCAAATAAATATTTGAGAGACTATTGATTTAAGCATACATAATAGATAAATAAATAAAAATCTTATGAATTATTTAAATTTTATCGAAGGAAGAAATATAATGATCCGCATTTTAATTTATTAAAATTAATTTACAACAAAAAAGTTACTATATCAACGGCATACTGAAATTACCAACTCAAATTCAAACTTAATAATTTTTTTTTTTTTTTTCATTTTGCACGCGCGCTTTTTATTTCCTAATTCAGAATCATTAAAAAAAAAAGCTTTTTCGATAGCGCTTGTTTCGATACTGATTATTATTAATTTTCCTTCCTCCTTCCTTTCAAAAAAAAAAAAAAAAAAAAAAAAAAAAGATTTTGATGAAATTTTAGCAGAAGCAGAGTTTAGTTTAGGTCGGCGAATTATTATTATTATTTTTTTTTTTCAGATTATAATATTGCTTTTAAATTATATTTTCGATAAATGTCCAACTATCCTAAAACTGGTATCATAAGAATCCGCAGATTGAGACTAATAGTCCTCAGTACTAAAAATATTTAAAAAATATATCAATAGCTTTTAAAATATTATTTATTAGTAAAATTTATCATTAATTCATAAACATATGTTATTGTATTACTTATAATTTAATTTATCTGTAATAAATAAATGCAATTATGCTGTGAATTCGATGACCTTAATACTTTATTTTGGTCATGCCATTACACATTGCCTATCATATATTTTAAAGAATTTTTGCGTAGTTAGATGTTTAATGTTTTTGCAATGAAAACTTTCAACAACAATCTATGTTTTTTTCACAATTCCCAATCCGGCGGTGATCTGCTGCTAAGCGTTCAACCGCATACATTATATTAAGAGTTTTATTTTAATCTTACATTTTACATTGTTTATTTAGAATATAACACAATAAAAAACTGTATATATATATTTTGGTGTAAAATAAAATACTTTAAATTGATGTTTTATTAAATCACTCATTTATTAAAATTTGATTTTTTTACAGTTAAATAAAAATCTTATTAATATGGCACACGACTAGGCTATTTTCAGTAACTCAACTGTTGCATTTTGCAATTTGTGTGAATTAAGAATAAAATATTTACAGACGCAAATGTTCCACAATATAACTCTGACATAATGTACAGTTCAATCTCCACAGATTTCCGTACTTGCTAATATTTCGAAATTTTAAATCAAATTTGTCACAGTAATTAATTTTTAATAGAAGAATGTCGTATAATTTTTTGCTGATTAAATATGGTGAAAATTGTTCTAGAAAATTTCTGCTATGAATGTCTCTCGTCGAAATAGGAGGACTATGACTTAGTATATGCTTTATGTAAAACTTAAAGCAATTTCGCAGAAAAGTAATGACACGATTCCACATTTTAATTCCGCCCAACCATTAGAGCTAATAATTAGATAATATGTTCCAAATGAGGGAGATCATAAAACAAAAGAAATCTGAAAAGCACAGTAAAAATCTAAATGCATCCATGCCATTAAAAACCACAAATAATAATAAAATGAGAAAAGGGAACTAAGTGCACATTTCTATTAAATATCTATACTTTAAGAATCAATTTTTGGTAATAATAGAACAAATTTAATGGCTGAGAAATTTCAGAATATGAAAAGAAAAAAAAAAAAAGTAAGAAATTAACAAAAGAAAAAAATAAATTTATTTTCCCATGAAAACTTTTTTTGCTGCGGGTATCAATAAGTATTATGAACCGGAAAATTTTTCTTAGTACACGCCCCTTTTTCCACACCACTTTATTTTTACCGTATATGTCTAGCAAAGCATAGTCATAGTTGTTTAAATTTATTGCTGAACATTTTTTGTCCCGCCTTTATTTCGCACCAATTAATTTATATAATTTTTTTTTTTCTTTCAAATACTACGATTGTGGTTGGAAAAATTTACTCTTAAAATAATGATGGTGTGAAACTAAGACTGGGATGTAAATGCTCCAAAATAAATTAAAATGTTGACATTTCTGCATGGTACTGCTATTGTGTTTTAAAATCTACAGTTTCTATTTATATGTCAAATTATAACTTTATATTCTCCTTGAATATTCTTTTAGTTAATTCTGTTCTTCTTAACAAAACTTCTCCTACTTTGTCTTTAATTAACCCTTTTCCGTTCAAAAAATGATGAAAGTCGACCTTTTATATATTCTTTTTTTCCCTTTTGCCGTTTTAATTGCGCGTATTTTACCTGTAATTAAGGGGCTAAAGAAGTTAGTTCTTATATATCAAGAATTTTTTTTTTTCTCGTAGAATTTTTCATTGCATAATTATACACGAATCTACCACATCACTTACATAATAAAACTATTCGTGTAATGATATAATCAGTATAAAAGTTAAGATTTCATTTTGTTCTGAAGACGATTTTGTCCTAAAAGAGAAATTTAA
Organism: Salticus scenicus; assembly: GCA_963930645.1. NCBI lineage: Eukaryota > Metazoa > Arthropoda > Arachnida > Araneae > Salticidae > Salticus > Salticus scenicus. The sequence continues at coordinate 60,849,293 of OZ005650.1, read as the reverse complement.
AAAAATGCCTGCATTTATTTAAATTTTATTAAAGAAACATCTTATCTCATGTTAGCATCGTCACTGTGATTTCCCAAGAGCATGTGGAGAGAAATAATAGATTCGAATTGCAATATTTTATAAAAAGATATACATGTGATTATTTACAGCTGCTTGAATTATAAGTTTTTTTTGAGCCTTTTTTTTTTTTTTTTTTTTTTTTTTTTTTTCTGGAGATAAATTAGAATATATTTTGCATTAAACTTTGCATCTCTATAATAACGCAGAAGTGATGGATTTTTTATGATTGCCAACATCCGAATTTATTAAGGAGCATATTTTGCCTCGCCTTTGTTTCGCATCACATTATCAGAGCTGCCATCCTAATCCGGCAAATTGTTAGTACCGCCCATTTTTCTACAACACTTAATTTTTAAAGTAACTTTCTTCAAATATATTTGCGAATCATTAAGAAGAAAAAACTCTAAAAAATGACTGGTGTAGAAAAAGGGGCGATACTGACTGTTTGCCGGATTAGGTTGGCAGATCTGCATTATTTATAGAGCAATTTTCTCCAATATATTGCTACAGTAAAATGAGAAAAAATGTCTGTTAACACTTAACGGACGGGCCACGTATATCTACGTCTTTACGTTTTGACTACCTAAGACACGCAACATAAATTTGCGTTTCCTATTTTTAAAGGGCGGAGTCAGTGGAAAAGTCATTGACTATGATATGACAATTATGCAAGTTCTACTTCGTAACAGTGGATGTTTTTTATAAAATATCACATTCATAAGGACTACTAGACATGTGAATAGAAACATTTTACAATTTTATTCGAAAGTAGCACTTATTCAATAAAACTACCACGCCCATATACACATGTTTATTTAATTATTTTAAAAGATTTCCGGTAACTGGGCAGACAGAGAAAATACGACCCGTCTGTTAAGTGTTTTAACACTTTCACGACCGCTGACGTAGAGTCACGTCATTTAAAAATCTGTAACTTCACCAGTGGGAATTTCTTTCGCAATTTGTATGCTATTTATTTCTTAAATATATAACCAATATTCATATTTTTACAATGAAATATACTATGAATACAAATATTTTGATTAGAAAGAATATAATTATAATGTGTATCCATTTCCAATATAAATGTGAATACAGAAAATTTTGTTCTGAAATATTGTAAAATGGGAGAATAACGTCTACAGGCAGACCTTACTGTCAAAAATTCAAATCATGCGGTCGCGAAAGTGTTAAAATAAAAGTGGTACGAAATAAAGGCGGGGCTAAAAAGGCTCAGGAATAAATTAACCCTTTGCGCTCGGCATATTTTCCGTAAGACACGCTTTTTGGCGTTCCTTTAAAATGTCACACGTATAGTTTTCAACTTACTACCTTTTGGCTACCAAAAAATTGTAATATATATATATATATTTTACTTCATCATTAAATAAAATAAATATTTCTGTTAAAATTTTCCGGTAGCTGAAATGTAGCATATAGTTACACGTTTTAGACAAATAACAGTTCATTTGCAGAGGAACACTTTAAGGCGTGGCTCTATTTTTTAATGTCCCCTCAGAAGGGACATACGAGCGATAAGGGTTAAAATGTTGGCAACTGTGTTTTTTTAAGTATATTACAATCAAAAGCAAATAAATATTTGAGACACTATTTAATCAAGTATCTATAATAATAAATGGAAAGGTTTGTCTGTCTGTCTGTTCTTTTATACGTTCAGCCCCTATTGAACGCAGAAGTACAAGAGTTGACATACGGATGGTCTGGAGACTTTCCAATGTTTTCCTCGAAACAGAATTTAAAAATCTTAGCGGCTGTCTCTAACGGAAACAAAAGATGTGCAAGTCATTAATGTCACATGATCTTTAACTGGGTTTAAAAATTGCAGGGATGGAACACGGGCGCAGAATTCATACCGGAATCCGTTTAAGAAATTTCTCTACTTATACTATCGTTGATTTAAGAAGTAGAAAGTTTTCTTACATCGATAGTGGTATGAATTCTGCGCCCGTGTTCCATCCCTGAAATTGCAAATTTCAAAGTGATTCAAATTTTCTTTTTCGTACACAACAATTAATATACAACCTATTCAGCACAAAACCAACCTGCAGTTAATATTTCATCAATTTTCATTAATAAACAAAGCAGTTACATTTTAATTGCAAATTAAATTTTATTCCAACACGTAATCTATCTTTCAATAGACGATTGGAGTTTCCATAGCAACAAAATACATTCGAAGGAGCTAAAAAATACTTTTTCTTTTTCTTTTTACTTCCATTAACCGACTACCGTGGTATATATAGGTTTTGGGATTGTCCTGATTAGGTTTTGTTTTGTAACTCAGCTTTTCCATATTTCAAATTCTAATTAAATTATTTTTAAAACATCATTCGAAAGATATTTTAAAGTTCTTTTAAATTATCGAAAGTTTTCACCAGATTTACACGTTTTGAGGTGTTCTGAATCAGTTTTCTTTTGTATCTCAGCTACTATTTAAAATAATTTCATAAGTAATACATCATTAGAAAGCTTTTCTGATTTGGAATCGAACAGTAGAATACAGAAATTTGTACCGCCAGATGGCGCTGTAATATTTTAAAATTTCAATATTTCAATTTCTAATTATGATTAAATTATTTTTAATACATCATTCCAAAGATATTTTAAAGTTCTTTTAAATTATCGAAAGTTTTCACCAGATTTACACGTTTTGAGGTGTCCTGAATCAGTTTTCTTTTATATCTCAGTTATTAATTTAAAAAATTTCATAAGTAATACATCATTTGAAAGCTTTGTTGAGTTCATACACATTTTAAAGTAATTTTACATTATCGAAAATGGAATTCGAGATTTCACCCGATTTACACGTTTTGAGGTGCCCTGATTAGGTTTTCTTTTCTATCTCGGCTACTAATTAAAATATTTTCGTAAGTAATACATCATTAGAAAGCTTTTTTGATTTGGATATAAACAGTGGATTACAGAAATTTCTACCGCCAGATGGCGCTGTAATAGTTCAAAATTTCAATTTCTAATTATGATTAAATTATTTTTAATAGTTTTCTTTTGTATCTCAGCTACTAATTAAAGTAATTTCATAAGTAATACATCATTAGAAAGCTTTTTTGATTTGGAATCGAATAGTGGAATACAGAAATTTGTGCCGCCAGATAGCGCTGTAATATTTTAAAATTTCAATATTTCAATTTCTAATTATGATTAAATTATTTTTAATACATCATTCGAAAGATATTTTAAAGTTCTTTTAAATTATCGAAAGTTTTCACCAGATTTACACGTTTTGAGGTCTCCTGAATCAGTTTTCTTTTATATCTCTGTTACTAATTAAAAAATTTTCATAAGTAATACATCATTTGAAAGCTTTGTTGAGTTGATACACATTTTAAAGTACTTTTACATTATCGAAAATGGAATACGTGATTTCACACGATTTACACGTTTTGAGGGGGTCCTGATTAGGTTTTCTTTTGTATCTCAGCTGCTAATTAAAATAATTTCATAAGTAATATATCATTAGAAAATTTTTTGATTTGGAATCGAACAGTGAAATACAGATATTTTTACCGCCAGATGGCGCTGTAATATTCTAAAATTTCAATATTTAAATTTCAAATTATGATTAAATTATTTTTAATACATCATTCGAAAGATATTTTAAAGTTTTTTTCAGTTATCGAAAGTTTTCACCAGATTTAGACGTTTTGAGGTCTCCTGAATCAGTTTTTTTTGTATCTCAGCTACTAATTAAAATAATTTCATAAGTAATACATCATTAGAAAACTTTTTTGATTTGGAATCGAACAGTAGAATATAGAAATTTCTACCGCCAGATGGCGCTGTAATATTTTAAAATCTCAATTTCTAATTATGATTAAATTATTTTTAATACATCATTCGAAAGATATTTTAATGTTCTTTTAAATTATCGAAAATTTTCACCAGATTTTCACGTTTTGAGGTGTCCTGAATTAGTTTTTTTTTCTGTATCTAGTTATTAATTAAAAAAAGTTCATAAGTAATACATCATTTGAAAGCTTATTTGAGTTGATACACATTTTAAAGTACTTTTACAAAATCGAAAATGGAATTCGAGATTTCACCCGATTTACGCGTTTTGAGGTGTCCCGATTAGGTTTTCTTTTGTATCTCATCTACTAATTAAAATAATTTCATGAGTAATACATCATTAGAAAGCTTTATTGATCTGGAATGGAACAATAGATAACAGAAATTTCTACAGCCAAATGACGCTATAATATTTTTAAATTTCAATATTTCAAATTCTAATTATGATTAAATTTTTTTTAATACATCATTCGAAAGATATTTTAAAGTTCTTTTATATTATCGAAAATAGAATTCGAGATTTCAAGTGATTTACAATTTTAAGGTGTCCTGACAATTTTAAGGTGTCCTGATCAGGTTTTCTTTTGCATCTCAGCTAATTGAGTAAGACCGTTCAAAATTGGAATATGTAAGTTAATTAGGAGGCAGGAGGGGCTGGAAGGGTGGGGGAGGAATAGGCGCGCAGCGCGCAGGAGACTACGCTGCCGAAAGGAAGTGGGGACCCGGTCCGACAATTTACCTGATGAAAAATGTTTTTTTTTAATTTTCTTTTCTTAAGAATAAGAGTTTGATTTCAGAAGGAATATGTGCGCTCACCGCACGTATATCTTAACATGTGCGTTCGCAGCGCGCATGGGTTTGGGACCCGGTGCGAGTTTTTACCCGATGATAAAAGATTTTTTTTTAAATTTTATTTTCTCAATAATAAAAGTTTGAGTTGAGGAGGAATATACGTGTACAGCGCACGTATATCGCGCGCACGGGTCTGCGCTGCCGAAGGCAGTGGAGTCCCGGTGTCAGTTTTTATCCGATGCTAAATGATACATTTTTTAATTCCTTTCCTTAATAATGAAAGTTTATGAGTAATAACATGGAATTTCGAGAAGTCATAAGGATGGAGAAGGAATACGTGCGCGCATCGCACGGGTCTACGCTGCCGAAGGCAGTGGGGACCCGGTGCGACATTTTTCCCGATCAGAAATTTTTTTTCTCTTTTTTTATCACATGATAAAAATTAATGCAATTTTGAGAATTCATTAATTATTGTGATTCATTTAAAAAGAGTGACCAGCGAAGCGGGCGTAGCCTGCTAGTGCATAATAAATTAATAAAAATAAAAAAAAAAAACTTAAAAATTATTTAAATTTTATCGCATGAAAAAATATACTGTTCTTTTGTTTTGTTTATTGTACTAGTTTTTGTAACGGAAATAAAATTTCCCTCACTTTACATACATACATAGATATATACACATATGACAAAATAAATAAATAAATAGAAAATAAAATGTGAATAAGGATGAATGAAATTATTGAAATTTTCAAACACTTAGGCATGAAACTATATATTGTAGTAGAAAAATAAAAGCACCAAATTTTCATAAAATTTTGAAATTAAATTATTTTATTGTTATCATTCTAATACGAATAATTACAAACGCTTATTATATACCAACTTTAAAAAATATTTTATTATAAATTTTAAGTTTGATAATTTCAATAATTTAAAAATACGTCGCGCGTATATACGAATATTATGTTGAAAAATTGTTAATTTTGATGTCTTTAAAAATGCTAAATTTAGAAACGTTATATCATAGCTAATTTGTTCGGAAAACAGATTTCAACGATTAAAAAAAAAAAAAATAATCATAAAAATAAATAAATAAAATAATAATAATAATATTAATAATACTGATATTGATGTAAATATTTTGTGTTGCAAAATTGTGTGTTATTTAGTGTTGTAATATTGTGTCTTATTTTGTGTTGATAGGTGAAATATCTTTGTATGGGACTGACAGTACAGTTACCAAGGAATTACTAGTACAGTAAAAGCAGTAGGCGGGGAATTTCTGAACGGAAAAGGCGTGGTAATACAGTTTTCCACGCCTTTCCTGTTCAAAAATTGTTGAACGTCGACCTTTTTATCTTTTGTTTTCTATTATTTTTCGTTTGCCGTTTTAGTTGTGCATATCCGTAATTAAAGGGCTAAAGAAATTAGTTCTTATATAAAAGAAAAAAAAAATCATACATTTTTATATTGCTTAATTATTATATATAAATATATCGCATAGCTTATATAATTACTAGTGTAATGCTATAATCAGTAAAAAATTTAATTTTTCATTTTGTTCTGAAGAGGATTTTGTCCTAAAAGGGAAATTTTAAAATATGCCTGAACATATTTAAATTTTATTAAATGAACATCTCATCTCATATTAGCATTTTCACTTTAGTATGTGGAGAGAAGTAATAGTTTAGAAGTACAGTCGAACCTCGTTAACATGATCACTGTTGATGTGAATTACTTTTAACATGAACTGTTTCCACGATCCCCGTCAAAATGAAGATTACTTTAGTTATATGAAGATTAGTTACTGATAGCATGAACTACTGATAAGATGAACATTTTTTTTATCCCCCTCCAGTTTCACGTTAACGATATTCAATTGTATAATATTCTATAAATAGATATACATTTGATTGTTTACTATTTACAGTTGTTTGAATTATAAGTTGTCTTTATACACTTTTTTTTTTTCTTTTTTTTTTTTTAGGAATGAGGAATATTAGCTTCAGTGTGAGTTTTTGTAGAGTAGTTTTGTATAAGACCAAAATAAATTGGAAATATTAGTCTTATCGTTACAAATTCGGTATCAAATGAAAGGGGCGATTTTTCTGAATCCAGGGGTGCTAACTGTTTTTCGACATGACAAGCAGATTTTTTAAAATTAACTAAAGTATGGAATTTAGGTGGCAACGCTTCATTTTAATTCATTTCAGTCATTTTGAAAAGCACGTGGCCCAGTTTAACGGTCAAAAAATGAGATATAAAATAAATAAAAAAAAAAAAAAAAAAAAATATATATATATATATATATATATATATATATATATATATATATTTTAGATTGAAATTAATAGTTCGCCATACTAAACTAAATTCGATCTTTGACAGAATTTTTTTTGTTCTTTTATTCTGGAGATAACTAGAAATGTTTTGCACTAAACTTTGCATCTCTACAATAAAGCAGAAGGAATGGCTTTTCCATAGTTGCCAACACGCTAATTTATTCCGGATAATATTTTGCTTCCCCCTTTTTTTCGTATCATTTTATTTATAGAGCAATTTTCTCCAGTATATAGCTACAATAAAATAAGAAAATTTTTTTCTTAAAATGAAAGCGGTACGAAATAAAGGCGGGGCTAAAAAGGCTCTGGAATAAATTAAAATGATGGCAATTGTGCATTCTGAATTTATTAAATTAAAAGCAAATACATATTTGAGAGACTATTGATTTAAGCATACATAATAAATAAATACATAAATAAAAATCTTATGAATTATTTAAATTTTATCGAATGACGAAATACACTGACCATTTTGTTGTTTTCTCTGTTTATTTTACTAATTCTTCAAAACAGAAATAAAAATTCACTTACTTTATGTATATATATGCATAGCTGCCAATATTTTAATTTATTCCGGAGTATTTTTAGCCCCGCCTTTATTTCGTACCACTTACTTTTTAAAAATAATTTTGCCTTATTTTATTGAAGTTATATATTGGAGAAAATTTTTCTATAAATAAAGTGGTGCGAAATAAAGGCGGGGCTAAAAGTACTCCGGAATAAATTAAAATATTGGCAGGTATGTATATGTGTGTCTGTGCGTGTCTGTGAAAATAATAATAATAATAATAAATAAATAAAATGTGAATAAGGATGACTGAAACTATTGAAATTTTTATACATTTAGGTATGAAACTTAATATTGTAGTAGAAAAATAAAAGCACCAAATTTCCATAAAAGTTTGAAGTAAAAATTTTTTATTGTTTTCGTTTCTATTACAAGTATTTAGAAACGTTTTTTATATGCCAACTTAAAAAAATATTTTAAGATAAATTTTATGTTTGAATAGTTCAATAATTTAAAATTATGTCGCACGTATATACGAATATTATGTTGAAAAATGGTTAATTCTGATGTCTTTAAAAATGCTAAATTTAGAAACTTTATAACATAGCTAATTTGCCAGGAAAATAGGTTTGAATCATGAAAAGAAAGTAATAATAATATTAATTATACTAATATTAATGTAATTACTTTTTGCTGTAAAAGAACTACAGTACAATGCAGTAGTACAGTTGAAGACATTTAATTATTGTTATTATTATAATTTTGTTTTTTGTGTACTTTAATTTAATAAATAAAGTAGCATATGTTTTTCAGTTATTTAATTTATTTATTTTAAATATATTTTGTATTTTTAGCATACCACAATCCAGTTCTTTTGCTGAAGATAAATGTGACAATAGTGATAAATTTCATATGTGTATATATACATGTGGGACGTGTTCTTCCACCACTCAGTAGAGGACGCTGCATCTGATGCCCGATGGAGATAGAGATGTCAGCGAGAGTTTTTCGAGTATCTGTCTGGAAGTGGAGCGAGAAGAGACTACCAGCGTGCAGGTTGAGTGTGCTGTTCGTTCTAGTTTGAGCTCGGAGTGAGCCGAATAACTGTATAGAGCCATGGGTACATACTCTAAATCCATACTCTAAATTCTGAGAATGCTACAGCACGCTTAGGTGCTCAAATATGTTATACTAATGTTCTACACCACTTGAAATATGTTAAGCTGTAGAATAAGCAATATGCCACTACTTCTTGTCTGTTTTCAAAATCATCTTTTTTATGTATCATGTGTATTATATCTCCTGTGAAGTCTTCATTAAATGGGATGTTATAGTTATATTCTCGTATTCCTTTGATCCTATCCCTAGACTACTCCTGCTTACCACATATATACATATGCATTTTTTTTTTTTTTTAACTATGAAACGATAAAAAAAAAAAGCCAAAACAGTCAAAAGTGTATATTTTCTAACTTTCACTGTTAGAAGTCGTTCTCTCTCTCTATCTGCTCGTCAATCTTTACTTCTTGCATACACAGGTACTAAAACTCTTATTCATACATTATTATTTGCATAACTTTAGTTTAATCTATACTTAAGAATCGTTTACTTCTTTTAATTAATTAATTATTTATTTTTTTAATCGGTTGTTATTTGTATAAATATATAATGTTTCTACGGAAGATCTTAATTAAACTTTTCTAAAAATATGGATGAATTCTTAATATATTTTACCTTGTAGCTCTATGAAGAATTATTTATAAGTATATAAACTATATCTTTTCCGAAGGGCATTGATGTAAGAAGTGTGACTGTGAAATCAAAAGTGGGTGTTAACCTTAAAAAAAAAAAAAAAAAAAAAAAAAAATGATGCAGGCTTTAATACACTGCTCAAAACAATTAAATGATATTGTAAGTCTTATATGAAATAACGGTATAAGTGAAAAATGTTTTGCAGGAAACGAAAGAAGAGAGTCACAAATACAAATTTTTCTCGTTTCCAAATTTAGGAGTACACAGATTTTGAGTTTGACCTCAAAAATGACGTTTTAGCGTCAGCGAATGCAATCTGGCTTTAAACTAAGTGAAAGACAAAGCGGCAAGCAATGGTCAGTATTCAGTAAGTGCGTTGTTTCGATTATTGCGATGTCTTAATGAAGTAATTTAACCGATTCAATAGCTTGAAGAGTTGTTGGTCGTTAGAGGGGGTCCAAACCGAAGTAACAGAAAACACTGAAGTTTCGCAAAGTGTGATTTCCAGGATTTGAAACCGACTTTTGGAGTCTGGAAATAAAAGCAGAAGATCAGGGCAAGGTCATAGAATGTAAGAACGTCCAATGAACATCGGTGCTTAACGTTAAAAGCTCGGAGATACCGAAATATAAATGCCCCTCTTCTTCAACAATTACCTTCGCTCGGCTACTGGTGCCACATTTTTGACCCAAACTGTCCAAAACCGGCTCCACGCTATGGCAATAGGTCTGATAATCTCATCCCTATATCGACAACCGGTCAGAGCTCCATTTCGAATGATCTGGGGATCAGTACACCCATCAATAGATCCCCCCCCCTCCAACCGCCAAATCTGATACTTCTGAGTACAAGCGCAGGATTGTTTCTAGTGCGACTTTCCCTTCAAATGAAAATATACCTATTATCGTGATGAATAGAAAAACGAGACTTGCCAGAAAAAAAAATATTGCGCCATTCATTTCTCTCCACTTTACATGCTCTGTCGCCCACTCCCTGCAAGCGCGACGATTTCTTTCTGTTAATGTAACACACGTTATTGGTCGGTGAGCATACAGACCTACAGCATGGAGCTGATTTCGGACAGTTTGAGTCGAAACTACGGTGCCAGTAGCTGAACGAAGTTGTTTTTGTAGAAGAGTGGTATTCATATTTCGAAGTCTCCGAGCCGTTAGCATTAAATATCGATTTCCATTGAGTGTTATTGCACGTCTACGACATTGTCTTGGCCTTCAGCTTACATTTTCAGTCTCCAAAAACCGGTTTCAGATCCTGAAAATCACACTTTACGAAACTCCAGTGACTTCGGCTACTTCGGTTTCGGTTTGGACTTCCCCCCCCCTCTAATCGACCAACAACTCTACAAGCTTTTCAATCAGTTAAATAACTTCGTTAAAACATCGCAATCATCGAAACAACGCATTCACTGAATATTGACCATTCTTTTCCGCTTTGTCTTTCATTTAGTGTAAAGCCAAATTTCATTCGCAGCCACTAAAACATCATTTTTAAGGTCAAACTCACAATCTGCATACTCCAAAGTTTAAAAACGAGAAAAATTTGTATTTGTGACCCTCTTCTTCCATTTTCTGCAAAAAAAAAAAAAAAAAAAAAAATTCGCTTATACCGTTATTTTATATAAGACTTACAATATCCATTAATTGTTTTGAGCAGTGTATATAGATGATCCCCTGAGCAAAATTTAATTTTAGCATTGATAACTAAACATTATTAAAAATCGATTTGCATTAGTCGCATGTTTATGCGATAATTTGAAGCAAAGTTGGCTTTTTTTTTTCTTTCCTCATTGCACATACATAATAGTAACAAAAAAAAAAAAAAAAAAAAAAAAGAAGACTTAATTTAAATTTATAATGCTTACATTCCTATATATTTCTCCTATTTTTAATCCTTTCATGTAGAATATTAATTACATTATCATTATAACTGTTGCTATCTTAACACAGGGAAAGTTGTTTATATTTTAAAATCGGTTATGTGTATAAAATTGAGTAGAAGTTATATATATATATATAATACTAGTACATAACCCCGTCAAAAATGACGGAATGTGAAATCAATTAAGGTAGTGACTGAACGAATGCTTTGCCTGCTTCGCTGGACACAGTATTTAAAGGGGACAAATGTGTAAGTTGCACCTGACGTGACTAATATGCAAGTTGTACCTGACGGGATTAATGTGGAAGTTGCACCGAACGAACAAACTATTTTTTTTAACGAAAATACCTACTAACCCAGAACGATAGATCTAATATAACGTATCATATTATATATCATATTTATCGTAATATAACTCAGTACTTCGGCTCGTTTTAATAAGTATTTTTGTATGCATGGAGAAATTTAATATTTTTCAATTTTTCGCATGATATATTTTTCAATTTTTCGCATTTTTTCATCTTATGTCCTCCCTCCCCCCCTCAAAAAAAAAAAAAAAAAAATAAAAATAAAATAAAATAAAATAATATATATATATATATAACAATAACTGGTAATTTTTTTTGGCAACAATCATAAATTTAAATGTCCAATTTTGAAATTATTTTCATATTTTAATTAATTCTAAAATATCTAATCAAAACTCCGTTACAAATAAGGTACCAAATAAAAGGTACCATATTTGTAGCGAAGTAACCTTAGGTACCTTATTTGTAACCTTATTTATTTTAACTAATTTGATAAATATGACGCCACAATCAACTGTTTGTTTATATCAGATAAGTACATTATCATGATAGCAAGAAAATGATGTAATAACTATTAGCCCATAATTTTTATGATTGAATTTTATATTACATTTTAATTTTATCCTCCATGGGTATTTTAGAATTGCAATGGTAGTTATAAACTTTCGTTGAAATCTTTTTACATATTGAGATTAAGGAAAAAGTGCAAGCACGAAAAATGTTCAGTTTTGAAAGATCTTTCTAATAATGTAACATTTATGCAGATTAATAATAAAAAATAAAAAATAAAAAAACATAGCATTTCTAAGGGAAAAAAAAAAAAATAAAAATTGTTAACAAAAGTCTCTGTTTTGAAGCGGTCTAAACCGGAATCGTTCCTGACAGAAGATGGTCATTTTTATTAATAATAAAAATAATACATCAAAGAGCCATTACATTATGACCATCTCTCACGTAGAGCAATACTTTCGGCCGGAGACGAAACCAAGGCACATGCGCGTCTAATGCTGGACTTTATAAATAGTCCATGCCCTATCATTCCACATGTTATTATGTTTTACGAGATAATGGGAAAGATTTGCGTGATAAAGGGAAATCAGATGTGGATGAAAGTGAAATCATTATGGCTATTTACCTTAGAACATTTGGTTCAGAAATGGTACGTTTGCAGTGATGCCAGACTTTGCGACTTTTTTATTCCATGGTCACCAATAATTTTGAGAAGCAACATTTTTGATATACATAATTAACGGTTCTTCGATTCTGTTCATCTATTATGTACTTCAAATGTCACTTCTCAAAATTATTGGTGACTTTTGAATAAAAATGTCTCAAAGTCTGCCAGCAATGCACGTTTGGTAAACTGCTCATGTGCAGCTTTTGCGAATATTTTCGAAAGTGGTGTATGGATGCTGACAAGCGGTTTGTCGACCCCAAAGCATTGATTCCAGAGGAAAGCGGAGACTGTTACATGTTGTTTGCTATGACCGAAGGGCTACATCGGCCGAAAACACCAAAAAATAGTGGAAACCCAGACCGTGCTTCTAACACACAGTGCATGGTACACTGCTATGTATGGTGCTGCGAAGCAGGCGGCTTATTCGCGAACCTGAGCTAGCTAGAGCCCTTAAAAAAAATAGTAGGACGGCGCATCACCGCCATTTTTTTGCCTCCGAAAGGGACTGCATTCCCGCTTGGCGTCCTTATCGCTTCCCTAATGATTTAAAGAAATCTTAATGTGAAGCTAATCCGGTCAAGATAAGAGCAATAAGCAACAATAATATTCCTAAAAACACATTTTTTTCACAGTACATTCTCAGGATGTCATTTTATTCTAAGGATATCCTATGGATGTACGATGTGTTGTTAGGGCAGTTTCTGTTTCTTTTACAAAATGTCGCCAAAATACAAATATACAGTAATAGAAGGTCTGTGAACACTTTATATTAACTTCTTGAATGATTATAGCAGTTTATCGCTAAACAAACTCCCATATCATAGTTTACTTAGCTAAAATTATGAAATATAATAAAACTAGCTGGAACCCGTCGAATTCGACGATCACTTTATTGACCGTAATGTTTCAAAAACCGTCGCATCATTATTTAAATGTATTTCATGTTAAAACATCTAATATAATTTACGACATTTCACTTAAAAAAAGAAAGTCGGAAAAATGCTTATAAATCGAAATACTATGTATGACATCACTTTCTACAAAGTACTCTCAATGTGACGTCAAACTGACTTCAAATAAACAGATGCTATCTTTTATTTTCTATTTCGTTTAATACTAAGACTATTTGTTAGCTGACCCGTCCGGCGTTGCCCGGGACCATGATACCTTAAATGAAACTTAAATTTGTATTATTTTATACCTTTACTCGATTTTGTTTGAATTTCTGTTTTAAAATGAAAGCATCACGAAAAAAATAATCATCTGTAACAAATTAATTACCTCGATCCGAACGAAACTCTGCCTTGTGACCTTGGTGCTTGTAGCAGCGCATACACGGCGCTAACAACATAAAAAAATTCTCAAATATTAACCTGGAACCGAACGAACCCGCCCGGCAATGCCCGGGCCCTTGATAATAACCTTAAATGAACCTTAAATTTGTATGGTTATTATATCTTTAACTCGATTTTCTTTGAATTTCTATTTTTAAATGAAAACATCACAAAATAAATAATCATCTGTAAAAAAAAAAAATTACCTCAAACAGAACGGAACTCGGGTTCGTGACCCAGTGCCTGCGGCACGTGTATGCAGGCCGCTAATAACATGGAAAAATTCTCAAAAATTAACCTTGAACCGAAGAAATCTCTGACTCGTGTTACCGCTGCCTGTGGCAGCAGCATCGTATAGCAGGCATGCTACGCACGCGCTGCAAAATCCACTTTCCTCCATCAGGGAGCGCAGTATGTTGTACACGAACATCACCAATCGCCTTGAATTTCCAAGACCTTTCAAATAAGGTGTCACATGGTGGTGTCAACTGCAAAATCCTTTAGTTACACTTTCCACCGTCAGGGGGCGCAGCGTATTCTATACATAAACACCGACTGTCAGGAAATATCAAGACCTTTAAAATAAGTTGTAACATGATAGGGTCTACTGCAAAATCACCTAGTTCCATTTTTAACCACCAGGGGGCGCACTATATTGTATACAACATCCCCAATTACCATGAAATTTCAAGACCTATATCAACAATCGCCTTGAATTTCCAAGACCTTTCAAATAAAATGTCACATGGTGGTGTCAACTGCAAAATCATTTAGTTGCACTTTCCACCACCAGGGGATACATTGTGTTCTGTACGAAGATCACCAACCGTCAGGAAATACCAAGACCTTTAAAATAAGGTGCAACATGATATGGTCTACAGCAAAATCACTTAGTTCCATTTTTCACCACCAGGGGTCGCACTATGCTGTATACAAACATCCCTAATCGACATGAAATTTCAAGACCTTTAAAATGAGTCGCTACATGTGTGGGTCTAGAACGAATTTCCCTCTCAGACTAATTTCCCCCCCTTTCCCTCCAAATCTACTTTCCCCCTTCCCCCCCCCTTTAAAATCGAAAATTCCAAATTCGCAGATAGTGATTTTTTGGTATTCGACTCTAGTCCCCATATGTACAATTTCTTCACCGTGAAGTAATTTGAAGCTAAATTAAGCTCGTAAACGTGTTTTTAACCCAAACGGGTGGGAAACGGTTTCCCCCCGGAGGGGGAAACCGTTCGACTTTTTTTTATTTTTCTCTTCTCATAGCACATCTACAGACCAAGACCTTTTTTTAGACACCTCAACCAAATTTTTACACCAAGTAGTTCTCTCAATATAGTGGACACAGGCAAAAACATTTTTCAAATTAATATTTAGATAAGTTACTCTAAAGTAACGTAAGAGGATAAAAAAAATATTTGTGGTTTGTTTATCAGAGAAACGCGCTGGGTACATGTGGCAACCTTAAGGCAACAAAATGCCTGATGCGCCAGCTCGTATATATAGGACCCTTAGAGCTAACAGTTCGTCATCACCAACATCATCTGCAGTGGGCCAAAAAATATCAGCATTGAACCATAGAAGATTGGAAGAAAGTCACATGATTAAATGAATCACAATTTCTTGTCAATCCCCATTGAAAAGCGAACTCGAATACGCCGATTTCCAATGGAAACCATGACACTCGGATACACAGTTAGGCGGATTTAAGGCGATTGTGATGGTATTACAGTGTGGGCAATGTTTTCCTGAGCACCTTTGAAAGAATCATCATCGAAGAATAGTCCTTGATATATGTGTACCGTGAGAACATCATTCCAGACTAGGGGTACTCCTACAACGTTCCTGGCGGGAGATAGCGTTAACCAACAAGACAATGCACCCTGACACATATTGCTTATTATAAGCAACATGTGTCAGGGTGCATTATCTTCTAGTTCATATAAGTTATATGATCTTCAAAATATTATGGTGATAGCTACAAAACATTAAATTAATTATTCGAATTAATAAACTTACAAAAACAAGTACAGTAATAGTAATATCAGATAGAATAAAATGTATCGTCAATATTTTGGACTACACGTATGATATTCTAGATTTCATAAAAAATATGTTTTATTAATAAAATGGTTTTCAAATATTTTCCGAAAATTTCGAGTAAAGGCAAAGTGCACTTTCACTTATGTCCATGACTATGCCACGATTCAAAATGAAAATATGGATGAAACCTTTTAGCATTTTGCATATTTTGTGGAAAGTACATGAAAACCAACTTTTCTATCGATGATATCTTTTTGATTTTTAACGATGTTTGATTTTGGAATTTTTTAGAGCTAGTTACACATTTGCCTAGAAATTAGGCAAAAGAAATTTTGCTAGTGTTTGAGCGTGTGCAGTTAAAATTTGTTTAGTAGTATTTAATTATTTAGCAAATATTCCACGCGCTATTTAATATTTTTACAGAATTGCCAAGTTTGTGAACTTTTAAATCAGAATTGACCCCAGTATTTTTAATATTTTTAAATGGAATATGTTATATATTTAAACTTATTTTAAAGAAAGAATTATTTTACTATAATATACTTTAAATACCTTATATAAAATCCTTTTTTTCAAATCTTAAGCATATTTATTTCGGGCATCAACGTGTCCATCTTTAGTGCCAAGTACATTCACAACGTCGTTCTTCACGAGAAATTTCAAAGTTTATGCTTTTGGGCATTCCTGACGTCATGTCTTCACTTCAATTCGTTTTTTATCTGAGCTAGTTTCATGTAGGAATTGTTGCCACACAGGAGGAATGAGGTAGTGCTCTCGGTCGTTCACAGCATGATTGTTGGTTATTATTTCGATGGCCTCCCGTTTTAGTGCGTAATTATGGTTATTATAAGGGGCGATTTTGTTAATATTAATAGAGTTAATGTTCATAGGGTTATTGTTGTGGGTGGTGGAGAAAGCTGTAGATGATTTTCCAAATTTTAAGTCGGCGCGGTGTTCTTTTTCGCGATCAGAAATCTTACGTTTTGTTATCCCTATGTAACAAGCTTTATTTCCGTTGGTGTGTTCGAAATCGATTTTATATATGCCGGTGGTAGAGTTTTGTGGAATAATATCTTTTTCGTTACGGATGTGTTGAAAAATGTTTTTATTGGGTTTTATTGGAATGTTTATGTTTAAATTTTTGGCTTCGTTTTTTATTTTTAGGTTGGCACCGTTACAAAAGGGGATTGAGGTAGTGAAGTTGGATTTGGATTTTTGGGCATTGTTAATTTTATTCAAGGATTTTATGCGTTTTTTATAAAGGTTGTTAACTAGGTTTTTAGAGTAATTGGCTTTTGTGGCAATTTTTTAAATGTAGTTAAGTTTGGTGTTGAGTAAGTTTTTGTATGAACATACAAGGATAGCGCGGTTAATATAAGATCGGAGTGCTGAGAATTTGTAGGAGAGGGGGTATTACAATTTTTATTTATGATTTCGGTATTAGCGGTGGGCTTTTGGTATGCAGTGGTGTCAAAAGAGTTATTTGGATTTTTTATAATTTTTATGTCTAGAAAATTTAGAGAGTAGTTGGTTTCATTTTCCATGGTGAATTTAATATTGTTGTCTAGAGTGTTTAGGTCGGTTAAAATGTTATCAGGATTTTCAGAGTTAGGGATAATTGCAAAAACGTCATCGACGTACCGTGTCCAGAGTTTGCATTTATTAATAATATTGCTAGCGGAATTTTCGAGGTGGCGGAGTTTTAATTCGGCGATAATGCCTGAAATGGGTGATCACATAGGGACACCTTCAGTTTGGTGGTAAATTTTTTGGTTGAAACTGAAATAAGATTCGTTCAAAAGGAGGTTGTTGGCACGAATTAAAGTCTCACTGGTTTTATTGTCCCCGTAGGTGTCGATTATTTTGGCGTTGATAATTTGGGTAATATCGGGAATATTAATGGAAGGATATAAATCTTTGACGTCAAAACTAACTAATTTATCGTTGTAATTTAGATTAATGTTACGGAGTTTTTCGAGGAAAATTTCGTTTGAGTTTATTGTGAGGGTGGAGAGTGGAAGGAGCAATATATAGATATTTTTCATGAATTTTTCAAGGGAATAAGTGGGACCTTCGGATTTATTTACAATAGGGCGGAGAGAAGGAGATGTCTTTATGGACTTTGTATTTAGCGGAAAGTCGAGGGATAACAGAGGCATGATTATTTAATATTGGTTGGTTATTATCGTGCCATTGTCCAGTTTTTATGAGATCTTTGGTTTATACTATGAGTTTGTTTAAAGGGGAAAGGGGGATTTTAACGGCTTTTAATTTTTCGATGGTGTCTTGCATCATATTATTGTAATGGGTCCGGTTCATAATAGTTATTAAGTTGGTTTTATCCGAGAATAGAAAAGTAAGATCGCGATTGTTTTTAAGGTTTTTAAGGCATTTGATATCCTCAGAGGTAGTGTAAATTTTATTAAGTTTAGATAGAGATTTTATAGCTGTGTTACGGATGATTTGTTGTTTAAGAGGGGAAATATGGTCTATAGCAGTTTCGATGTGTGCAATGGAGTCTTTTAAGTTAGGTTTATCATTTAGGATGTAATTTGAACCGAGTTTTAAGATAAAGTCTTGATGCGAATTGGGTTTAAATGTCGAAAGATTATTGTACGGATAAGTAGTAGGGGGGGGGGATGTTAAGAAGTTTAGGGTTTTCTTTTAGGATCCAGTGTTGAAGTTTTTTCCTGTGCTGTTTTTGTATGGTTTTTTGTTCAACATCAGTGAAGTGTTTTATTTTATTACTTAAGTGGTTGAATTTTTCCGGAGATGTATTTAATTTAAGTTCTTGTGTGAGTTCAAGAGAAACTTTTGAAACTTTTTGAAACTAACACAAGAACTTAAATTAAATACATCTCCGGAAAAATTCAACCACTGAAATAATAAAATAAAACACTTCACTGATGTTGAACAAAAAACCATACAAAAACGGCACAGGAAAAAACTTCATCACTGGATCCTAAAAGAAAACCCTACACTTCTTAATATCCCCCCCCTCACCCCTACTACTTATCCGTACAATAATCTTTCGACATTTAAACCCAATTCGCATCAAGACTCTCTCTTAAAACTCGGTTCAAAATACATCCTAAATGATAAACCTAACTTAAAAGACTCCATTGCACACATGGAAACTGCTATAGACCATATTCCCCCTCTTAAACAACAAATCATCCGTAACACAGCTATAAAATCTCTATCTAAACTTAATAAAATTTACACTGCCTCTGAGGATATCAAATGCCTTAAAAACCTTAAAAACAATCGCGATCTCACTTTTCTAATGTCGGATAAAACCAACTTAATAACTATTATGAACCGGACCCATTACAATAATATGATGCAAGACACCATCGAAAAATCGCCACAAAAGCCAATTACTCTAAAAACCTACTTAATAACCTTTATAAAAAACGCATAAAATCCTTGAATAAAATTAACAATGCCCAAAAATCCAAATCCAACTTCACTGCCTCAATCCCCCTTTGTAACGGTGCCAGCCTAAAAATAAAAAACGAAGCGAAAAATTTAAACATAAACATTCCAATAAAACCCAATAAAAACATTTTTCAACACATCCGTAACGAAAAAGATATTATTCCACAAAACTCTACCTCCGGCATATATAAAATCGATTTCGAACACACCAGCGGAAATAAAGCTTGTTACATAGGGATGACAAAACGTAAGATTTCTGATCGCGAAAAAGAACACCGCGCCGACTTAAAATTTGGAAAATCATCTACAGCTTTCTCCACCACCCACAACAATAACCATGTAAACATTAACTCTATTAATATTAACAAAATCGCCCCTTATAATAACCATAATTACGCACTTACACTGGAGGGCATCGAAATAATAACCAATAATCATGCTGTGAACGACCGAGAGCACTACCTCATTCCTCCTGTGTGGCAACAATTCCTATAAGAATCTAGCTCAGATAAAAAACGAATTGAAGTGAAGACATGACGTCAGGAATCCCCAACAGCATAAACTTTGAAGTTTCTCGTGAAGAACGACGTTTGAACGTACTTGGCACTAAAGATGGACACGTTGAAGTCCGAAATTAATATGCTAAGATTTGCAAAAAGGATTTTATATAAGGTATTTAAAGTATATTATATGTTATATATATTTTCGACGATTAACATTACCGAAAAGAGTTATAAATTTTTTCCGGTTTGAAGTCTCCCGCCTAAAACAATAGACTTTGCACCTATGTTTTTATATTCCAATTGCAGAATGTTGTGTCTAATGTAGTATGACAAGTTTTCTAGAAGTGAAATTGCTTTGGTTTAAAAATCCTGCATGTTATAAACAAACAAACAACAACAACAACAACAACAACAAAGTAAGGAAATTTGCCGACGTTATTAAAGAAACCTTTATATCTCTGTTAATATAACTGCAATTCTCATATAAATTTATTTCTATGATAAAAAAAAAAAGTTTCATAATCATATACTCTAGCTAAAACTTATTTCAAGTACGACAATCATACAGATGTTCTGCGCGGGAAATGCCAGTTGAAAATAATTTATTAAGAAAAAATATATATATTCAGTTTCTATGTTAAAGGAAAAATCAAGATAACAGATATTTCCAAACCAATTTAATGATCTCGTTTAATAATATTTTCTATCTCTTGCATCGAAAAATGTGGTTTGAATTGATTTAATAATTGGATAAAGGGTATTCAGATAATCATCGAAAGACGATAAATGTAACAAATAGATTAATAGGTTAAAGAAAAAAAAAAAAAAAAAAAAAAAAAATGCAATTTCTAATGACAGAAGAACTTTTATTAATAATATGCAAGAATTAATAAATTCTTTGCATAATTAATTATAGCTATTCCCTAATAACACTGACAATAATAAAACATAGACATATATTAAGAATCATGTAATTAATTACATATTTTTATCAGAATATGGATATAAAAGAGAAAAGAAAAAAAAAAAAAAAAAAAAAAACAGATTCGGGTACACATATCTTAGGACGAATCTTCTATAATATTTTTGCTTTCTCTTACCCATACATCAAGTATTGTTTTTAGGTTTGGTAGAGAAAGTATTGTTTTTGGGTCAAATTTACGAAAGTGAGTTTTTGGTATTTTCCACGTTTTGAGGTCCACTGAATCTAAAATTCATGTTTTTATCTGTTGGTCTGTGTGTGTGTCTGTTATCAGCATATCTCAAGAACAAATGCTAGCAGAAAGTCCAAACTTGGTATTCTGAATGTGTATCATAAAGGGAGGCTACACTAAGCTTTTTGATGAGTTGAAGCAAATGGTTCGCGTACAGGGACACCCAAGAGAATTCAAGTACAATACGTCTATGGGGGAAATTGCAGGTAAGTAGAGTTTAAAAATCTATAGACTGCACTAAACCAAATGAAACGTATATATATATATATATGTATATATTACATGCGTAAAAGCATACTTCATGTTGAATATGGTATAGAAATCATTCATTGTTCGTTTAAAGGGCTAAAAAAAAAATAAAAAAAAAAAAACTAAATTATAGAGCGACAATACTTGAAAATTGATGAATGTGTACTTCAGGTTTTGCCGAATGTTATTAATAGGGATTATATTTATGTGCACCATGTGATATGTACATAACTTTCAGAAGATATACAGGGCTAAAAAATTTTAAGCCATAACATTCTTTTATACCGTTAGTGGAAGTACTTTACTATAATATTTTACCATGTCAAGGAAATCTGCTCAGGAGTTGAAATGAATTCTTCGTAGCATTATGGTAAATAATGTATTTTTTTAGAATAAATATTCATTGCTTGGTTTTTTGTATATTTACACATTTTGAGGCTTCCTGAATACCGAAGACAAGTTTGTAACGTTTGATCTTTGTCTTTGTCTCTTAGAGTAAATAAGAAACAAATAAATTCAGGCGATACAATTGTTGTATTTTGAAGTTATGTTTGTTACTAGAAAAGTTTGTTAAGATTGATAAATTAAAAAAAATGTTGCGTGTGAAAGTAGTCTGAATAATTTTATATGAACTTTTGTGTTTAAAAAAGATTTGAATTCTATATAAATGTATGTACAATAATGTAACAGGTAGTTGAGGGGGACGGTAGCCCCCTCACAGAGAATTATTTGTCAAATAAAGATGTTATGAAACCCAATTTGAATTGTCTTAACATAGGTTTACATAACAGTACTCGTTGTCTTACCCCTTAATCTCCAATCTGTATTTATAGCATTAATTTTAAGGGAAGAGAAAGTCGTGTGAGTGACACACCAGATTATTTTAAAATTAAAGAAACTCCTAAAAAATTGTTATTTTTACAGATATTTCAGAACTTTCCGTGAATGAATTAACTTTTCGAACCACTTCCAGCATCCAATTTCGATGACTCATTCATCACATTCAACTAGTAAACCAAAAACTATTTAAAAATAAACAAAATGTATGTTTGTAAATTTGCGAATAAAATGAAAACAGGATCCAGTTCAATAAAGATACTCTTTAATTCCAACACTTAAAACAAACCGCGCAACTCTTCTAGAATCGAGAGTGTGATCATCATTAACATATTTAGCCCTCATTTATATTGATGCAACTTTATTTATTTATTTTTTAAACACATGGATGGGAAAATAAAAATAAATATGAATGACCGCGTGATAAGGAGAAAAGAAACGGCTGAAGTAATTAATTGAAGTTTAAGTAACAATAATGGGGTATCGTATATGTGGTATCACAGAGCAAATATAAATGATTATAAATGAATTTTTAAATGTGTCTTTAAAAATGCTGCAAGAGAGATTTAAAAAAAAAAAAAAAAAAAAAAAAAAAGTCAATAAAATTTTGATTTTTAAGTTAACAATAAACGGTGTTACAGTTAAAAATTTGTTCCGTCTGCAAAGTTTTTATTATTGAAATTTTCAGCCATGTAAATAAAAATCAGAAAGGAGAAAAAAGAAAATATATATTATAAATACTTACAATAATTAAAAAAGGAAGAAAGAAAGAAATACTTATAAATATTTGCAATAATCGAAAAGGAAGAAAAATTGAAAAGGAAGAAATAATTATAAATACTTGCAATAATTGTAAAGGAAGAAAAAAGGAAATAAAATAGTATAAATACTGGTAAGAATTGAAAAAGAAAGAAATTGAAATAAAACTTGTAAATTCTTGCAAGAATTGAAAAATAAAGAAAAAATAAATAAATACTTGCAAGAATTGAAAAAGAAAGAAAGAAATCAAATATTATAAATACTTGCAAGAATTGAAAAAGAAAGAAAGAAAGAAGACAAATATTATAAATGCTTACAATAATTGAAAGAGAAAGAAAGAAATCAAATGTTATAAATATTTGCAAGAATTGAAACAACTCAAGAGTGTACAGTTTAAAGAAAATTATGTATTTTAAGATCATTTGCTACTATCAGCACTTCTAGTACGTTTGAGAAATCCTCTTATCTGCACAATTAGTAATGTATGGTTTTTACAGTTATGTTATTTTATTGTTCAGAAATAGATACAATTCTCCATTGTAAAATAAAAGAATGCATGAATTAAAAAATATGTCTTTTTTCAAAATGTACTAAAAATTTTAATTCTGCTGATGTGGATAATAACAATGTATATAAAATTTTATCTCAATCGAAGGGTAAGAAGTGTCTAATTTTTGGTGTATAATTCATAGGTCAGCTAAGTCTGATTTGCACCACAATCTTTATTTGACAAACAAAGATATATTTGTACGAGCTGTTTCTTCGGAAAAATACAGATTTTTCTGTTCAATAAAATTTCTGGTGGAGGAATGCCATATCTTACCTGCGGATTATACGCCGAAAATTACGGTAGATTACAATTAGAAAAGAAATTTTGAACTGGAGTTAGGATCCCAGATCCTAAAGCCTTGCCCAAGCCCGTTACTGCTTCAAAATATGTACTGTCGTCGGAATTAAACATGCATGCAAAATTTCAACTGAATCGGACGACAGGAAATGGTATATTATCGGAACAAAATTTTTAACATGAGATGGCAGCCCAAAAGTCTCAGGCCATCTCTCGAGACCGTTACTGCTGGAGCATGTACTGTCACCGAAATTATGCATGTATGCAAAATTTCAGCTCAATCGGATGATAGGAAATTGGTTAAAATTTGAGAAGAATTTTTAACAAGACTTGGGAGGGGGTAATATCCTCACCCACCCCAAGTCCATTATTGCTCGAGCATGTATTGTCATCGGAATTATATAAATGTATGCAAAATTTCAGCTCAATCGGATGATAGGAAATGGGTTAAAATTTGAGATGATTTTTTAACAAGAGTTGAGAGGGGGGACAGTATCCTCACCCACCCCAAGTCAATCATCGCTTGAGCATGTATTATCATAGGAATTATGCATGTATGCAAAATTTCAGCGCAATCGGATGATAGGAAATGGGTTAAAATTTGAGATGAATTTTTAACAAGAGTTGGGAGTGGGGAAGTATCCTCACCCACCCCAAGTCCATTATATCTTGAGCATATATTGTCATCATAATTATAAATGTACGCAAAATTTCAGTTCAATCTGGCAATAAGGAGTTGGTGAAAATTTATTTCTTAGATTTCCCCCAGAAACATAAATAAAAAACATCCCACACAAAAATAAATAAAAAACATCCCACACAAAAATAAATAAACAACATATCAAGTAAAGTAAAATCATATAAAAATGTAGAAGGGCAATTATCAATAAGTAGAAGCGGCGATTTTTAACGCTGCACCAATAGAAGTAACGTTTAATGCTTCATCAACAAAACCGATCATATCTGTAAAAAATGAAATATCTTAAAATTATTTAAAACTTCGTTTTAACCAGACTTAACCTATTTGAGAATTAATGTAGAATGAATCATGCAATGTTTTTGTCTATTTAAACCACAGTAGTGAAGCATGTCATACATAAATTTCTTTTATTATCCTTCTAAATCTCGTAACATTAAATTATATTTATTATAGTAATTAAATCTAAATATCTTTTTTAAGATAAGATTTATTAGAGGCACTGAATTAAAGCAATAGGATAAACATATTATGTATGATACTTTATTATAACTATATTACACTATCAAAACATTTTGTGTATATTTAATAAGGCTTGATACTAGGACTCAGGAAATGTATTTTCCTTCATTAAAATAATTTTAATCCTTCTTTTCCGAATTTGTTAAGTCTTTTGTTTTGGTCTTAAAATATTTGACACAGAAATTTTAACTAAGGAAAGTTATTATCAAAACCAACTGAAGCGAGAACGATCATTATGACTGCAGAAAAATTTATAATCTATGAATTGTTATATATTAAATAATCTTGAGTTAGTAAATTTGTCAATAATTTATATTTACGATAAAATTTATTTTACTGAACATATATACGTTATTACAAGGTTTATTAAATGAGTCCGTTGCAATCTTCATATTGTAGATAAAATATTGTAAATAACAGCATTGTGAATCTTGTCTTTATAGTCCAGTCAATAGGTATGTAAAAAAGGTCTTACCTAGCAAAAGGTGGTGTAGAAGAATTTGTAAATAATTTGTACTTTTTTAATTTGTACATATTAGTGTCAATATGAAAAAAAACGAGTTATCCAACATGATCGACCCCGAGAGAATTTTTGTCGGCTAAAAAAACCTCCAAAATTTACTACTTTTTTGGCTTTTTTTGAAATATCTCAGACATGGCTAAATTTAGCGATATTTTTCTATTATAAAGTTTAAAGAACATTAAATTTCCTACAATTTTCTTCATTACAACTTTTTTGTAGTACTAATAGCAAGCGTGTTACAGCCTCTTGAATGGCGGCATTTTTTATCAAGCTAATAAAATACAACTCAAAGAAATGGGTCGGTGCATGAACGTTTATTAGAAAACGGAAAGAAAAGACGGGACATAATTAGCTGTCTGACCTTAGGAAATGACATCTGCTTCGTAGCAGGTATTAAAAAAAAAAAAAAAAAAAAAAAAAAACCTGCCTGCCCCCCACCCCCCCACCCATTCAATTAAAATGCTCTCCCTTTCCTCCCACCTCTTCTCATCCTGTAGTACGCTGCCTCGGCTGAAGATCTATCTATATTATTCAGTTCAGTCGAACGTGCGAACGTACTGTTTAAACCCGTGAGCGTTTTCTTTTACAATAACCGGAGTGTTTGTTTTATTTTCGAAATCAGTTTGAATAAAGGTGAAGTAAAGATTCTGAAGGAGAAAGGTATACAAAAAATCTGTAAAAGTGCAATGCAAAACGTCAAAATGAAGAACATTAGTGTTTTTTGAAGAACCTAAAACAAGTAAGAATTCACAATGCCTGTTACAAACGTTGCATCAATGAGCGAATGATTGCAGCATATGTACTCTCTTAAAAAAATCCAGTGATTTTAGCTCAGACTGAGTTAGTTTTCACTCCTTTCCAGTAATGAAAATGCACTTTCTCTATAGGAGTGAATTTCATCTCTCTTGCGGAGTAATTATTTTCACTCCTTTTTCATAATTCATTTTCACTCCTTTTTGATAAACAATCAGCACTCCTTATTTGAACTGAATCATTATGTTAAATGAGTGACTCCACTCCACTTTGATAAGTCGTTTTTAATTCCTTTTTTGAGTAAGAAGAAAAAATTATGTACTATTGACAGATATTTTCCCTTAAAAATCTAATTCTGATTTTAATACATCTTATAAATAAATATGTACTAAAACACCCTACCTCTATCCCCCCCCCCTCCCACACACACGCAAAAAAAAAAAAAAAAAAAAAAAAAAAAAAAATAATAATAATTCGTGTTAACATTATTAACCACAATGTTTCTTTTAATAATTATAAAAGATGCTTATAACCTTTAAGGGGGTCCGGGACACTAAATTTTTGTTTTTATTATTTATTGATGAATTGCTGTAATTATTTTTTCTGAAATTGTAGCTTTTTTGACGATGAAGTTGAGCAAGAAAGAATTTTTTTAAAAATTAAAAATTTTTGATAAATTTAAAATTTGTTATATCTCATGAATTAATTCAATTTACAAAATTTTTTTCACCTTTATATACAGAAAGGAATTATCTTCAATTTGTCACCAGGATTTCTGATTATAATAGTAAATTTTTTAAATATTAATTTTAATTTGAACTAACTAAAGATAACTAAATGCTTTGAAAATAACTAAAAACAGATGATGCTTAAAAAATTAAGGGTAAGTACTGTTTTATTTTTCGATCTCAATAAGTTTTTTGAAATTACCTACCTAATAACTCGCTTATCTATGTTATTGTAAATGTTTTTCATGTACTGTACTAATAATGATAGGTACTTACGTATTCACTGCATGTCATTTTACGAAGTGAAGTATAATCTGCACAAGTTTATCATACTTTTTTATCGTTTAACACTGTTTATGTAATTTTTTATCATATAAGTTTGTAACAATAACAGGTTTATCATAGTCCCGAATAACCGCTGGCATGCAATTAATACAAAAATGCCATGTTTTAAATATAAAAAAATTTTTTTAAATTATAATATTACTAAATGTATATACATACAATTGAATTTTTTTAATGCATGCAAATTTTCTAAATTTTATTATGATAAATTTCTAAATTTTGCATCTGTACCTTACCTTAACAATAATTTTTAGATTTCTGGTAAAATATAATAAAAAAATTAAAGTAAAGTATATGATAAATCAATACAAATGTTAATTTTTTTAAAGCATACATGTAGTATGCACAGACATCCTTTAATAATCAGGATTGTATTTTCGGCATTACAGGAAATAATAAAAAAAAAACTTACTGTTATTGTTTACATAAGAACAATCCACAATTTGATAATTAATATTTCAAATTAGTAAAAATTGTAATTTAAATCTGTGTATTGAAATTTCATTATTATGCTATGACAGATTAAGAAAACTGTTTTATATTTAATTAGTGAAAATTAATTAAAAACTTTATTGTTTTCAAATTTTAGAGATGTACCATATTCTGATTTTTACATATATATATACACTATATATTAAGTTTCACTTCTATATTACATTTTATTTGGGCATACATAGAAAAGGCATTCATTCAATATTTTAAGACTATATTTGGTATTATAATAAATTTAAAAATAATCCTGTAAAAAAAAATAAAAAAAAAAATAAAATAAATCTCATGTTTTTTGAAAAAAAAAAAAAAGCTGTTACATTTTAAATTCTTAAATAAATAAATATATATATATATATTGAAATGTTTTTTTTTTTCTTTTTCACTCCCCCCTCTTTTTCCCCCCTAGCTTTAAAAAAGGTAAAAAATATATTCAAATTTCATTAAAATACATTGTTATTGTTCATTTCGTTGTAGATCAGTTAAAAAAAAAAAAAAAAAAAAAAGAAAGAAAGAAAGAAAGAAAGTGACCTCTGCATTTTATTAAAAAAAAAAGTCTGCATAATAAATAAAACTATTATTATTATTATTATGTTTGTTTTTTCAATTGTGGCGCCATCAGTGGCCGAGAAGTTCTGCTTATGAAGCTGGTAGTTGGGAGGCACCAGGTTCAATACCAGGCCATAGTTGCTGGGCTAGTTTTACGAAGTTTTCTGTGGTTTTCTTCAAAATTTGTGTGAATTGCAATGTTTTCGTTGAACACCTAATTTAAAGATGTGATTTTATTCATAGAAAACACTCTTATATGAAGCATCCTAAAATCAATAAGCAGAGTTTTTGCGAAATAAATATAGTTTTCTCCTGCGAATTTTTTTTTTTTAATAATAATTTAAACTTGATTAAATATATTTAATATCTTGTATTTATTCTGCATAATTCTCGTTGATAGATATTCTATTAAAAAATTGGAATTACTTGGCATTGCAAACAAGATATATATATATATATATTCAATGAAAAAAAAAAAAAAAAAAAAAAAAAAACTCTAGTGTTGCTCCAGTGTTTCAGTTTTGTTTACATGTACTTTGGTTAAAATAAATAAATAAAATAATATGATCTAGCAATTTTGAAAGTTTGTTTTAAGGGGGTCTGGGACACCAAATTTTTGTTTTTATTATTTATTGATGAATTGCTGTAATTATTTTTTCTGAAATTGGAGTTTTCCAATACAAGATATTAAATATATTTAATCAACCTTAAATTATTATTAAAAAAAAAAAAAAAAAAAAAAAAAAAAACTCAGGAGAAAACTATATTTATTTCGCAAAAACTCTGCTTATTGATTTTAGGATGCTTCATATAAGAGTGTTTTCTATGAATAAAATCACATCTTTAAATTAGGTGTTCAACGAAAACATTGCAATTCACACAAATTTTGAAGAAAACCACAGAAAACTTCGTAAAACTAGCCCAGCAACTATGGCCTGGTATTGAACCTGGTGCCTCCCAACTACCAGCTTCATAAGCATAATTTCTCGGCCACTGATGGCGCCACAATTGAAAAAACAAACAAAATAATAATAATAATAAGATGATAGTTTTATTTATTATGCAGACATTTTTTTTTTTAAACTGATCTACAACGAAATGAACAATAACAATGTATTTTAATGAAATTTGAATAGATTTTTTACCTTTTTTAAAGCTAGGAAAACAATAAAAAAATAAAGAGGGGGGAGGGAGAGAAAAAAAAATTCTAAATAAATAAATAAATATATATATATATATATAATAAAGATGATCTATTAAGCATAGTAGAAGCCAAGCAACAGATGAAATTTGAATAGATTTTTTACCTTTTTTAAAGCTAGGAAAACAATAAAAAAATAAAGAGGGGGGAGGGAGAGAAAAAAAAAATTCTAAATATATATATATATATATATATATATATAATAAAGATGATCTATTAAGCATAGTAGAAGCCAAGCAACAGATACTAGATCACTGAAACACCAATATATATTTTTTAAGAATTTAAAATGTAACAGCTTTTTTTTTTTTTTTTTTTTTTTTTTTTTCAATAACATGAGATTTATTGTAACCAAATTTTATACCAAATATAGTCTTAAAATATTGAATGAATGCCTTTTCTATATATGCCCAAATAAAATGTAATATAGAAGTGAAACTTAATATATAGTGTATATATATATGTAAAAATCAGAATATGGTACATCTCTAAAATTTGAAAACAATAAAGTTTTTAATTAATTTTCACTAATTAAATATAAAACAGCTTTCTTAATCTGTCATAGCATAATAATGAAATTTCAATACACAGATTTAAATTACATTTTTACTAATTTGAAATATTAATTAGCAAGTTTTTTTTATTATTTCCTGTCATGCCGAAAATACAATCCTGATTTTTAAAGGATGTCTGTGCATACTACATGTATGCTTTAAAAAATTAACATTTGTATTGATTTATCATATACTTTACTTTATTTAGAAAATTTGCATGCCTTAAAAAAATTCAATTGTATGTATATATATTTAGTAATATTATAATTGGGAAAAAAAAAAAAAAAATTAAAACATGGCATTTTCGTATTAACCGCATGCCAGCAGTTATACGGCACTATGATAAACCTGTTATTGTTTGTTACAAACTTATATGATAAAAAATTACATAAACAGTGTTAAACGATAAAAAAGTATGATAAACTTGTGCAGATTATACTTCACTTCGTAAAATGACATGCAGTGAATACGTAAGTACCGATCGTTTTTAGTACAGTACATGAAAAGCATTTACAATAACATAGATAAGCGAGTTATTAGGTAGGTAATTTCAAATAACTTATTGAGATCGAAAAATAAAACAGTACTTACCCTTAATTTTTTAAGCATCATCTGTTTTCAGTTATTTTCAAAGCATTTAGTTATCTTTAGTTATTTTCAAATCTTATAAGCACGTCAGCACGAGATCGCGGGCAGCCATTTTGAATTTGAACCTGTGGATCCCGCCCCAAAATATCACATGACTTAATCGGTCCAATGAAAAGGCTCTCAATTCACCCCCTTAAAGATTTTTCTCTGCTTCACTTCGAAATGTAGTGCTTTTATCCTTTCACCCCGACAGAGAGAATATTTGGAACCAGTTTTTTTTCGCAAATTGTCAGTTTCTGATAAAGTCGATACTCAGAAGGAATGAATGTCATTGTGAAATATTACGTTCCTATATGGAGTGTTTAATTCATTCTTTGAAATTAAGCGTGTACGGCTTCATACAACTGGTGATGGAGCTGGTCCAAACAGTCCGGCTCCATATCTTACATCAAGAATTGAAGGTTTCAGTTTTAAAGATCAGTGTTTCTTGTGTGGAGAGGGGATACTTGAAGATTTCTTTAAAAAACAGGAACGACTTCCTGAGCATGAAAGAAATTTTATCCACCATGCTATGAAACTAGGTGTGAAAGAAACAATTGTAAAGGGTGCCGAAAATCGTGGGGATGAGAGAAGAAAAAAAGTACTTGAGTGCATCGGAAATGTAAAAGGTTTAGTTGCTATAATGCTGGGTATCACAGGTTTTGTCATCAAAAACTGCATTGGAGGCCTAAAAATCCGATGAAACGAAGATACTACCCTGCAAGTAACACTGATGATGCAATGGAATCAATTTACTCCTACCCTGAAAACGACTCAGAGAAGTGCCAGTCTCATAAAGTATTTGATGAATAAAATAGAGGGTGATATTCGTCCTGGCATCAAATCGGTTACATCACGCCATTGCAAAAAATATGGTGAAGATGTTTTAATAGCTGAAACTGCCAACAAGAAAGCAGTTTGCTTCCAAAATGTTGGCTATAAAATATTCAGTGAAACTGATATAGTAACAAGGACTCTGATCCTCAACAGGAAAATGTCGTACTAATTTCATCACTGAACGAGGCTGAAGAAGATCATAAGCTATTCTAAGAGCTTACATAATTACTGCAAGTCGGAGAGGAACAATTTGAGGACGACACACCTTCCTTCTACTTCTGATGACTATTGAAATTTAAAAACCCGGGCTTTCAAAACAACCACGAAGAAAATGAACATGTATACTATACATTAATGTACGTTTCTTTATTTGTTTCAAGGCTAAATGAATCTCCCTATTATTTATATATAAAGTTAAATTTCTACAATTTACTTTTGTAATTATTTGCTATTGATTTTCAAACAAGTTTGCCTATTTATGAAGTTCATTTAAAATTAAGATTGTATATTGTTATTATCATCAATATTAATATAGCAGTAATTAATGTTTATTGCAACATTATGTATTATATCTAAATATCATTAATGTTTTATAATTTAATAAATAGTAGAATTAAAATATTTATGTATCAATGCATTGAGTTTTTTCTTATTAGCACAATAATATTTATTCATTTACATTTATATACAAATATTTTTTATTTTATTTATTTTTTTTTTGTATGTGTTTGAGTGTGTATTATTTGTTGCAGTGATAGAATACTATACATCGGCAGTTATTGGAGTCTAATGATGACTACTGTTGTTAGGCCAGAATTGTCAATGCGTAGCCGGGGGGGGGGGGTAGTAAAAAGGTGAAGGGAAAAATTAAAAGGGAGCAGGTTTGTTATCTGTCGACCTTAGTGAAAAAAAGAAAAAGAAATGATCGCCAATTTATCTGGCGAACATATTTAATTCCTTTCAAGAATCACGATTATTTTAACAAGGTATATGTTAGGAGAACAACCAAGAATATAAAACAGTATTTCTTACAATATATATTGTAAAAAAATACATCTGGCGTGTGTATTTCCGTATTACGTTTTTGATCACCAAATCCAAAAATCTCAAGGACGACAGATATCAGAGCTATACCATTAAAAGTCGTTAAGCTTTCTGTAAATAAAGCTTCTTATTCTAATAATTACTATACATTATTTATAAGGAGTAATGCGCTTTTTTTACGAAGTTGAGAAAACTGTTTATTTTCAAGAAGCTGTTACGCGCTTGCTATTAGTACTACAAAAAAGGTGTAATGAAGGAAACTGTAGGAAATTTAATCCTCTTTAAACATTACAATAGAAAATATCGCTAAATTCAGCCATTTTTCAGATATTTCGAAAAAAGCCAAAAAACTAGTAAATTTTCGAGATTTTTCAGCCGACAAAAATTCTCCCGGGGCCGACCATGTTGGATAACTCGTTTTTTGCATATTAGTACTAATATGTGCAAATTTAAAAAACAAAATTTTCTACCCCACCTTTTGCAAGGTACAATGTATTTATTGACTGGACTATTAACTAATGCTCGGAAGTTATTGTTTGACTGTATTACATTTTAGAAATTATCGAAACATTTTTTATCAATTCCCATAAATAGGTTATAAAAATTATTTTTGTTAAAACATAATTGTTTTAATAATAAATCGTATGTACACATTTATCGAGAATTGTTAATGATTGAAAATAATTATAAAAAAATTGATTAAATATTAGATTAACCCGTTAGTAGTCGCTGTAGAGAGCGCCGCCTATTACAGATTACGCACTTTTTATTTAACTGTCACTAATAATTTTAAGAAGTGATGTGATCGACGTTTCTTCGATTTTATTCGCGTTTTATGTATATCAAATGACACTTCTAAAAATGTTTGGTGACTATTGAATAAAAAAATTCTGGCAACACTGAAGGATGGGCGGCAAATCGACCAGCTAGCGACTACTAACGGGTTAAATTTGTATAAAGTAATGCACAGTGTTGCGATAGTCCGTATATTTTTCTGTCTCAGTAGTATATTTATATAGTATGTTTCCACGATCGTTTAAGGGAAAAACTTCTATACAAATATAGAGGTGTAAGAGTCAGATA
Organism: Salticus scenicus; assembly: GCA_963930645.1. Classification (NCBI taxonomy): domain Eukaryota; kingdom Metazoa; phylum Arthropoda; class Arachnida; order Araneae; family Salticidae; genus Salticus; species Salticus scenicus. The sequence goes on along the minus strand of OZ005650.1, from coordinate 60,815,448 downwards.
AAATAATCCATAACATAACAACCTAAACCAGGGGTTGTACTCCCAGCACTTTTTTCAGAACACTTTTAGAGATTTTTTGACTTTTTTGCTACAACTATTTTCATTCAGAAATATTTATTGTAATTTTACAGAAATATTTCGGGATTAAATAAAATAAAGATTATTGAACAAATAGTGGTAGCATATGAAAAGGAAATTTGTCATTTCTGAAATTATTCAGGATGAAAGGATGGATTGGTTTTACGTCGCACCAGTGCTGCGCAATGGGCAATTGGCAATGGTCTGGGACTCACCCCTACAGGTGGTCCGGAGACGTGCCATCACAATTTTGATCCTCCGCGGAAGGGACGGCTCTCCCGCTTCGGTGACCCCCAGAGGTATAATTTTGATGGGAACATGGAGGACACTGCGGCCACGACAGATTTTACGTGCACCAGCCACCATTAGTGTACACGACGGTCTTTGGCCGGCTCGAGTACCGAGCCCGCAATCTCCCAATTACGAATCCGGCGCTCTACCGACTGGGTTACCGCGGCCCGAAATTATTCAGGAAAAAGGAGACATTCCTGAACAGAACCGTAATCTCCTATAATATTCTGTAAATAAACTTTTAATCCCCTGCAAGAATCGCCTTTTATTCAAATGCCTAAATGTACAAAGAGTTGCGTGGGGCTAGTACACTATCTACTTATATGTATTTGGACACTTTTGAAATTAGACATTTAGTAAAATATCCATAAAAATTCTTAAGTCATTATTTTGAAACTGTGGGAGTGTAAAGAACATGTTACACCTCATATATTTAAGCAAAAGTTTTGTCCTGAACAGGAAAATATGACCAGTGAAAAATTAAACGAAAATAAAAATGTTTTGGATCACCCTGTAAAAAGTAACGCTTGAAATGCGTTTTCGCTTTAGCATTTGATTATGATGATTTTTCTAATTATCTGTAGAAATTTTCTTGAAGCTACCGCATATATTCATTGAGATATAATGGTTTCTTTAAAAATTGTAAAGCAATATATCAATTTTTTAATTATAACACTTAAGGTGTTAGACCAAGAGCAAAGCTATTTTTAGAAAACTTGGCGTACTATATTAGACACAGAATACCGCAAGCAGAATAAAAAACATTTAAATACCTTATGAAATATGAGCATTTTTGATAAATTATTTTTAACTACGCATGCGCAAGATTTCAAAATAATCTTTTGCATAATTTAATGGCCAACAATATTGAGCTACTTGTATTAAAACCCCAAACTAATATCGTATAAACTCAAACAGTTATGGGTTATTGAATGATCAAAATTTCAATTTCGCTCTCTCTCAAAAAAAAAAAAAAAAAAAAAAAAGAAGAAGAAAAGGTAGGGGGTTATCCATATTTATTTACAATCAGCGAACAATGTATTATTATTGGGTATTGATTGAATCAATATAAAAATGTGAGTAAAACCCTTATCATTTAGTTTTTATCTCGAGAGGAACTGCAATTATGTTCATACTTATCTCTCATACCTTATTGAATTTACGTGATATTTGTTTGGAGCTTTCACATAAGCAGCTGAATACTTTTCACTATTAAACTATGCGAATGGAATTTTTTAAAAGCATGCGCATGCGTAGTTAAAAATTATTCAGTAAAAATGCTCATATTTCGCAAGGTATTGAACATTTTTGCATTCTGATTGCATTATGCTGTGTCTAATGTAGTATTCCAAGATTCCAAAAAATAGCGGTGCATTGGGTCTAATACCTTATGTGTTATATTGCGTGAAAAATGATATTTAATATGCTTTTCTGGAAACAAATATAAGGAAATATAAATAAGAAGTGTCCACACTAGTTCCGTTTATTCCTATAGAAGAAAGCAAAAAAAAAAAAGAATAAACCAGTTAAAAATGTTTTTAAAGAGTGTAAAAATTGTAATACGAAAAAAATATGAATGACTTGTAGATTATAAAACAAGTGCGATCGAGTTAGTATATTTTATTTAATTTCAAATGTAAAAAAAAAAAGAGTATAAACATTTATAATAATATAGTAGTTTTATAATGAAGTTGTCACTGTGGGCTAAAATGAATTCTGTTATCAAACAAAAATCTTTCTTTGCCTGTTTATCTACATATTTTAAGAAAAATGTTTATGTAAATGATATTCTCACCAGCTGTAGTTTTAATTTTCATATTTGGAGCTATTTCACCGGGAAAAAAAAAAAAAAAAAAAGTTCTTGGGAAAACCAAATTTATTTTCTTAATTGATTTCTAGATTTATTTTATTATTTTAACAAAAAAATTATACAGTTAACCAAACCATCTTAATTCGATTGGCCAAAATAATATGATTGAAAGAGAAGTTTTTGATACTGGACAATCCGATGAGCTATGTTATAGATTCATCTGTAAACAGCCAATGAGAGAAAGATGCGCTGAATCCGCAAAGCTGTTTGTTTCAATAAACAAAATAATTTTGTTGATCTAAACAATGATTGGTTGAATCAATAAAATTGTTTGGCTGACAAAATTTTTGTTGAGGTACATCAACAGAAAAATGTCCTTTTTTAACCAAAATTTTTGTCGTTCGAACAAAACAATTTTTAAACGAATTAAAAATGATTTACCTTACTTATAGAAGTTTCATGCTAAAATCCTTTCAATTAGGGCCATTCATTAGTAGCTTCTTCCGGATTCTTGCCGACGAAACTGTTTTTTCTTTTTCTTTTTCAGCTTTTGGCTTTTATGAGATGGCGACACCTCTAGTCCGTTTTCTACTGGCTCGCTTCCGGTACAATTTCGAAAGTTCGCTAAAATCTCGGTTATTTCGCGGTTAATTGAGCATAAATAAATATTGTAGTTAGCTAAATTGTTAACTAAAATTTATTTTTAATTACTTTTTCTTGATTAAATTCTGTTAGGGTCGTATTAAATTGGTCGAATTTAGTGCCATTAAATTCGACAAATTTAGTATGACCCAAGAAATATTAATCGCGAACAATCGCAAAAAATCTACGGATGAAGAACAGAACTGTGGCAGAAAGGACTTTAACCTGAAACTTATATAAGTAAGGCTTTCAAATTTTAATTAGTTTAATCAAGAGCTTTCGCAAGAGTTTTAATAAAACAATTTTGTGTGTGTGCTTGGAATAAAAATTGAGCTATTGGTTCAACAAATGAATTGTGTAGAAATATCATCTCTAAAGCAATAACTGACTTAATGTAGATTTCCATATTTATAAAACCTAAATTCTAAATTAGATGCAATTTCGTTCAATAGATTCCAAGTTACAAGCATTATGAATATTATGAAAAGTAGGGAAGGTGAACTCCACCTGATATATGTTAAAACTAAGTCAATATTTATTTTCATGTATTATTTTATTTTACAATTATTTATTTACTCTTTAACTTTTTAATGTACAGTCGGTAACAAAAGTGTCCGAACACTAGAAAAAATTCCTATAGAAAAAAAGTAGAGTTAATGCTGTTTTGTTAAATAAATGCTTGTCTAATCAAGTTCTTAGACTGACTAAGAACATAATTTGACAAGGATTTATTTAACAAAACAGATTAACTCTACATTTTTTATATAGGAATTTTTGCTATTGTTCGGACACTTTTGTTACCGACTGTACGAGAAAAAATAAATAACATTTGGAGAAATGGAACACTGACTCAAAATTCATACCGGTATTTGTTTAAGAAATTTCTCTACATATAAAATCATTGGTTCAAGAAGTAGAAAAAAAAATATTATTAATAGTGGTTTGAGTTCTGCTTCAGTGTTCCCTCCCTGCATTTGTTACCGTTTGGTTTAACAATATGTACTATAAAGTCTGGTTTTGTTAGCTTTAACTTTTTTATTATTACACATCTAATTATTATAAGTAGTATACATTTAAAATTTCGTATCCACACACCATGTATAAGATGCACTAAATAATAATTAAAAAACTTTGAATATGCGAAATCAACATTTAAATATTACTTTCTTATTTATTGAAATTTTATTTTTCCGACTGAGTGAAAATAATGCCTGGACCAGGAGTTGAACCCCGGATCTTTGACTTACAAGGTCAAGGCTCTACCAATTGATCTATCCAGTCCGACAATCGGTCGGCATTACTCACTCAGACAACCTTTAGGCAGAAAGTCAAAGAAAAAAGTTTGAAAGTCAAAGATCCGGGGTTCGACTCCCGGTCCAGGCATTATTTTCACTTAGTCGGAAAAATAAAATTTCAATAAATATGATTTTCTTCCAATCAGTTGATTGTGTGATTTTAATAAAAATTGTATTTCTTTCTCCCATTGTTTAATGGTGTTTTCCATTTCCTGCGGCTTATTTCTGTCGAGCTATCTAATGATAGACCAGATGTTTCTGCCTAAAGGTTGTCTGAGTGAGTAATGTCGACCGATTGTCGGCCTGGTAAGATAGCTGAATTGGTAGAGCCTTGACCTTGTAAGTTAAAGATTCGGGGTTCGATTCCGGTCCAGGCATCATTTTCACTCAGTCGGAAAAATAAAATTTTAATAAATATGATTTTCTTCCCAATCAGCTGATTGTATGATTTTAATAAAAATTGTATTACTTTCTTAAAAATACATACTACCCGTTTTATATTATGAAAATATGAATTATCAAATACATTAATAATAATAATAAAAAAAAATAATCCAATCAGCAAATAAAATGGACGAAATGTTTAAGAAGTGAAATCTGTACTAATCAGTTTGAAAAAGAAATGCTGATGTTTGAAAGGAAAAAAAATAACAAGAAATAAATGGAAAAGTAAAACAAAATAAGAACTCGCCTGGAAGTTAAAAGCAGTTACAAAAAGTTTTTACTTTGTACAATGATCTCATGAAATTGCTGAATAAGTGGGAAAAGTAGTTTCTTATTTTCTTTAATTGCTTTATTGTAGGATTGTCTTTTAAAAATGCTTTTGAGCAATTTCGTTTATTGAAATCAAGAAAAAAAATTCTATTAAGATCTAACTCTCTAATTTCCTATACATTTTTAAAGACTATATATTTAAATTGATAATTTTTTTTTTTAAATTTAAATATACAGACACAAAAAATCATTTTCTCCGTTCATAATAATAGTAATAATAATTATTATTATTCAAATACAGAATAAATAATTGAAAAAGAAAATTATTTTCTCAGTTTACACATTCCTGTAACAGAATAAACAGATTTTTGCCTTTATTCACTTAAAAAAATTGCCTCTAAAATATATATCTCTATATAAGGTACTTGTACCCAATATGGACAGTGCTCTCAATATGGACACCCCTAATATCTTTAAAAGTAACAAATTTCATCGAGAAATGGCGCTACATGTATGTGAAGAAAAGCAGTTGAAAAGATAATTTAGCCTGGAAAGTGCAAAAAAGCGCGCTGTTCGCGATTTTGAAGGAAACTTGCTTTTTCGTGTTGTGCTGATCGTAATTACAGGTATGTTTAAATTCTTATTAGATACGGTAAAATTACTTTAAATATTGAAAAGTGGAGTGTTTTAGAAAGCTGTTAAAACATATTTTCGATTGCTATAGCACATATTCCTTAAAAATGTTTTCTTTGTTTATTTATTACAAGATTTAGTAAAACTACGCCCGATTCCTAATATGGACACCTTATGTCTACATTGAAAGTACAGCAAGTGAATCTTCAGATTCACAAATTTGTAAAATATCTGTTTAATATTATTTTATTTATCTAAGTCATAATAAATTAATGTTTTATGTATTTTTAATCTTAATTATAGTATCCGTACATTACATTACGAATTAAGAGTGAAAGTACAGATGTTGAAGCTCTTGTTAACAACATACCTTCTCCTGTTATTGACCCACCTTCATCACCTGCGAGATCATTTTCCATGGAAAATTCTTTTACCAGCGTATTATCGACTCCAACTGCAAGAAGAAAGAAGATACAACGTCGCTAGACGATAAATTCAAAAGGCATCAAAGTAGTAAAATCCTTGTTCAACAAGATGCCATCTGAACAATCCTCCAAGAAACTTTCTCCAAGAAAAAAATCCCCCAAAAAGCCCTTGCAAAAAAATCAAAAGAAGCCTCCCCTCAGTAGGGTATATGTTGGTGAAATCGCAGATACCAGCGGTATTACTTCCTCAACAAAGGAGAGTTGGTATTGCTTCTTATGCAGTATTGATGCTGCTGCAGACATACGGCCATGCATCAAATGCGGCAGATATGTTCATGAGGACTGTGTGGGACTTAGCGCCCATGATGAAGAAGTTTTTATTTGTCCATCCTGTAAGGAATGAGTAATAACAGATGTAAATTCTGCAGACAGATGCAATAAAGCTAAGCAAAAGCAACTATATTATTTCATAATATTTTGTAGTAATTGAGGTGCTTTGCATTTATCTTTGAAGAGCCACAACCGAAAATGTCCCCCTCCCTTCTAAGGTGCATGTTCTGAAGATATTTACGGTGCCCCCATCCACCGCAATACTTTAAGATATATTTTTTTTTATACTCTCTCCTCTAAAATCCCTTGGAATAGTGCCTCTTCCATACACCCTGTGTAGTAGGTCAATAAGGAGTCCCTGTCCCTAATATGGACATGCATGCCCATAATAGGGACAGGTGGTTCCTTATATGGACACTTATAAACATTTTTTGTTTTTATCATTTAAATTAAACCAGAATAATTACAAGGTCGCTAATTTTAATAATGATAGTCAACAGTCCAGGGATGGTGGTCATACATTATTGGAGTCCTATGGCGTGTACAAGGGGGTGAAAAAAATATATTTTCCTTAGGGTGTCCATATTGGGTACAGGTACCTTATTAAAAAAAGTAACTGTCCCGGGCGTCAATTTTTTTTGTCTGCGACAGCATCTTCTCGCGGTGGGCAAAGTGCTCTGCATCATGAGAGGTATCAGTGTATTCCGACTGCTTCAAGGAAGGCATTTCAGCTGTTTAGAAATTTCTATCATTTTAATTAATGAAGTTATTAAGAAAAACGTCGGGTTTATGAAGGTACTCTATTTGCCACCGGAGGGAAAAGTTTCTCTTATGACGTTTTTTTCTGTGTCTCTGACGTCACTTTCCTCAGGAAAATTAAAATGTGATCAATGGTGTAAATAAGAAAATTGAAATATTAGAATCTTTGAGATGCTCGAGAGAAGAAAAAAATTATTTAGAATAGCAAAACATGAAAATAACCGATATTTTAAAAACATTAAGTAAAAATTTAATAAAAATGAAATGAAAATTGGTTTATATTTTTATTTTATTTAATATTATTAGTTAAGTTTATACTATTAGTTTAGTTTATATTATTAGTTTTTATTTTAACGTTAGGCGAAAAAGATTTAGTAATGAATATAATAATTATGTTAAACAACGATTGGTATAAATTTAGAAGTTAAGCCCAGAATTTTTTAAAATGAAATTTACGAGACAACAACATAGATTACTTTATATTAAGATTTACTTTTTTTCACTCAAAATATATTTAAAATGATGGATCTTTACTATGACCAATTTAGCTATTTTTAAAATTTAGAAATGAAGAAACTCGTACGTTTTTTGCCAAGGAATTCATTTACGCAACTACAATAGCCATTTTAACTCTAGCCATGCCTTAAATACTGAGAAAAAGGTACTTACGTATTAACGCCACCGCAGCTAGGTACAACTATATTATCTCCCCACAACTGAATTTGGCGATTTTTCTTTGGCGCCGTTTTGAACGATAACGACGTCGTTCTGGACTCTTTGAGATATAATATGGCAGCCTGCATGCTGCTTATTTTGGATTTATGATTATATGATTTAGCTTATGATTTACGATTTAGCTTATGATTTTATCATTTATGATTTTTAGATTTATGATTTAGTCATAATCGTCAAATATAAATCGCCAAATTCAGTTGTGGGGAGATACTATAGATGTTCACTCTGATAAATAAGATTTCAAAAGATGTCTCGCTGTCCCCCTAAGTCGCTTGTGTGCGAACAACAAGATTACTCTTTATTGGCGCATTAGCGCAACTTCTGCTGCGGTGGCGTTAATAAGTAAGTACCGAGAAAAATTATAAAATAGTGCAATAATATTAATAATAATAATAAAATTCACAACCTATTTTTGTGTTTTAAGCATTGGTGTAAAACTTTGCAGAAAACAGAATTTAATTTAATACAACAGGACTTTTTTTTTTTTTTGTCTATTTTCCCATGTAATGGAAAGAAGTAACTGCATTGCTAAAATATTTTAGTTACGCCTAATACAGGACCTCACTGCCAGATTTAAAATTTTTCATTTATCTTGACGATGACTTAAATTATCTATCTCAGTTATGCATGTCAAGATGTTTGCGAGAAAAGTCTAAGCTACTTCGGTGCCAAATTTTAAATTTCGCCAAGAGGTTAAACTGTTCCATTGCTTTAGTACATTTTTTTTTTCAATTTTATTTTAAATATTTTTTAACTTAATTCAAGAGAGAAAAAAAGAAGAACATTTTATATTTGAGCTAAATATACAAAATATCTCCAGGTAAAATATTATCCGTACTATTAGAAAGAAAATGGTTAAAGTAGTTTTTCCTGTACCTTTGATGTCTCTATAAATTAAATTAAATTATATTATCCAATATCATTATATTTCATTCTCCACACGCATTTTTTACTTTCTAAATTCAATATTATATAATATATATGTAAAAAAATCAAGGTATAACCAGTACACATCCAGAAGTTGTAGCCAACAAATATTTAGAAGCCAATCATTAACACAAGTTCAGGAGATATCGCCAACAACTATTAAGATGTCATGTTCAATATATACCAGTAGATATCGCCAACGATAATAATTATTCAGAATATATCGCCAACAAGTATTCAGGAGCCATCATGAATATTTATTCAGAAAATATTGTCAACAAACATTCAAAAGCCATCCAATTTATGAATGGTGATGGTCTATGTTGAATACTCCAAATCGGCAATTCGTTTTTACAATATAATCAAGGATGAATTTTTCGCTAATCAGTAGGTTTCGAAAAGTGTGATTTCCCCCCCCCCCCTCCCCGATTTAACTTAGTATTTAATATAGTTTAAGAAATGGTAAAATCAGATATTGAAGGACATCTTGGCACATTCATGGCGACAATGCAAAATCGCTATCTGAAAGAAATTGTCCTGTCGTGCTACTACTAATGAACTGTTTAAAATATTTGCAATAATCACATAAGATATTTAATTTCAATAGATCTGACTAAATCATATTCTAGGAAAAATGCACTTTAAAAAATTGCATGTTTACTGTTATAAGCACCATTTTAAACCTTGTTGTACATTAGAAATAAATGTAGAGTGTTACATATTGCCCTAAATTAACTCAAAAAAATTCATTAGTAAAAAATATAGGCATTAGAAAAAATAAGTTCATAATTTCTAGAATCAAGCAATAATACCCGAAAAATTCATCGTCCAACAGTGACAAAAATTTAACAAGTGGATCGTATACCAAAGCTGTAGCGCTAAATCGTTTAGATAAGAATTTCTCTCTGTTCTAAACAGTTAGTGTTATCGTTGTTTATTTTGTGTGTCTAGCTATGTGTGTCTACATACGTTTTCTCGCAAAATAATGGCAAATTGTTATTAAACTGTCAAACGTTAAGACAGATTTTTCACATATTTTAAACGATATAATATTAAATATTGTGTATTTCAATGTGATACCATATATGGTGGATTTTTGTAATATTGTTCAACTTTTCTCTTGTGTTATGTATTATTAATATTCCAATTCAATAAAAGGCAAAGTTGCGAATAGTCGGGCAAAATCCAGCAGGGGTTAATGAGCGAAGCAAGTCGGAGTGAGGGAAAGCCTTCCTCGGGGGTTGGTGAGCGGAGCGAGCAGGGGGCATAGCCCCCTAGTTTATAATTAAAACTTTCTTTGTTTAATCATTTTATTTGTTATCATTATTATAGTAGTACTGTAACAATATTACCTAAAGTTGTCTGAAAGACATTTACCTCTTGATATCTATCTTTTAATCTTAAGCATCTAGTACGAACCGCATACTCATATTTAATTTTTTTTATTAACCCGTTCACGACGGGAGGTACAAACGAACGCTTAAGATATAGGCACAAATATGGGACGGCCAAGGGTTAACGAGAAAATATTTTGTCACTCTGGCGTGCCGACCGGGACTGCGTTTCTTGTGCATCAGTACGTTTGTTTCTGCACGAGTGCGGCGCTTCTTGCAAATGAGAGCGTTTCTTGCTGGTACGTATGCGTGACAGTCGGCGCGAAAGTGTTAAGCCAAATTTTGTATATATTTCTTTTCTTTTTTTTACTTCCTTATACAAAGTATAAGGAAGTATAGTAATCCCGATTTGCGAAATGGATTTTGTATTTCACATTGCTCGAAAACGAATGATCGCTGAATGTTGCCAATTTATACGTGTGACAGTCATGATGTCTAGTTGCACATCTGCAAGTTTCGTCTTAACACGAGCTCTCGTTTTAGAGATATAAGCGACTTTACACGATTTTTCGTGACGTCTGTATGTATGTGTGTCTGTGTGTGTGTGTGTGTGGGTGTATGTCGCATAACTCAAAAACGGTTGGACGTAGAAAGTTGCGAATTGGTACATAGGTTTGTTATAACATCTAGTTGTGCACCTCCCTTTTTGGACTTTATATGATTTTCCGTTTTGGAGATATTTAGGAAAATTAGGTTCATAATGGGCAAAATGTATCAAAAAACGGTAATAGCTCAAAAACGGTTTGGACAAATCTTGCAATTTAACTGACTTCTCGACTAGCTAGACATTTGAAACTTTCAGAAAAGTTCAGAACACGTTGACATGAGTCCCCCCCCCCAAGGCACAACTTTGACATGAGTCCCCCCCAAGGCACAATTTTGACATGAGTCCCCCCCAAGGCACAACTTTGACATGAGTCCCCTCCCCAAGGCACGACTTTGACATGAGTCCCCCCCAAGGTACAACTTTGACATGAGTCCCCCCAAGGCACAACTTTGACACGAGTCCCCTCCCCAAGGTACAACTTTGACATGAGTCCCCCTCAAGGCACAACTTTGACATGAGTCCCCCCCCCAAGGCACAACTTTGACATGAGTCCCCCCAAGCCACAACTTTGACATGAGTCCTCCCCAAGGTAAAACTTTGACATGAGTCCCCCCAAGGCACAACTTTGACATGAGTCCCCCCAAGGCATAACTTTGAGATGAGTCCCCCCAAGGCATAACTTTGACATGAGTCCCCCCAAGGCACAACTTTGACATGAGTCCCCCCAAGGCACAACTTTGACATGAGTCCCCCAAGGCACAACTTTGACATGAGTCCCACCCAAGACACAGCTTTGACATGAGTCCCCCCAAGGTACAACTTTGACATGAGTCCCCCAAGGCACATGAGTCCCCCCAAGGCACAACTTTGACATGAGTCCCCCCAAGGTACAACTTTGACATGAGTCCCCCCCCAAGGTACAACTTTGACATGAGCCCCCCCAAGGCACAACTTTGACATGAGTCCCCTCCCTAAGACACAACTTTGACATGAGTCCCCCCAAGGCACAACTTTGACATGAGTCCCCTCCCCAAGGCACGACTTTGACATGAGTCCCCTTCCCAAGGCACGACTTTGACATGAGTCCCCTCCCCAAGGCACGACTTTGACATAGTCCCCCCAAGGCACAGCTTTGACATGAGTCCCCTCCCCAAGGTACAACTTTGACATGAGTCCCCCCAAGACACAGCTTTGACATGAGTCCCCCCAAGGTACATGAGTCCCCCAAGGCACAACTTTGACATGAGTCCCCCCCCAAGGCACAACTTTGACATGAGCCCCCCCCCCCAAGGTACAACTTTGACATGAGTCCCCCCAAGGCACAACTTTGACATGAGTCCCCCCCCAAGGCACAACTTTGACATAAGTCCCCACCAAGGCACAACTTTGACATGAGTCCCCTCAAGGCACAATTTTATTTTTTATTTTTTTTACGTATGCATGCATTTTTTTAAAATATTTTTAGCCAAATGTTTCGGCTCCAGTGACAATGTTTTTTAACATTATGTATATTTCTAAAAGTGTATAATTAAGTCATGTGGTGCCCACATCAGATTTTTTTTTTTTTGGCAGAGCTACACTGTAAAAAAAAAAAAAAAAAAAAAATCCCGTAAGATTACGGGGAAAGCCCGGCAGCAGAGATTTCAGACAAAGCCCGTCAAAACAAACATTGGTTTTACGGGCAAAATGTTTTTTTTTTACAGGCACGTAACGTAATTTAAGGTTATTATATATTTAATTTACGGTCTAAGCGTTTCTTTTTATGGGCTTTGTCTGGAATCTCTGCTGCTGGGCTTTCCCCGTAATCTTACGGGAATTTTTTTTACAGTGTATATAAATTTACAAGTGGGTTTTAAAATGAACTATTATTTATTATTTATTTTTCAAATGAAATGTATGAGGCAATTCAGGGGAAATGGCCATTTAACCGGATGTTTTGCTTAGTAAAACCAAAATTGAAATAACAAGGTAATGAATATATATATATATATATATGTACCATGCTGTTGAATATTTAATCGGTTATGTATGCTTATTAATTCCTTTTCTAGTATATATGCACGATTGACAGACTTAATGTTAAATATACTCGTGTAATTGTGGCCTGTTCTCTCATATATACGGGGAAGATGCCACCAACTATGGGGTAAGATGCTACAGCACAGTAAATGTTAAAAATAAGAGAAAATTGGAAAATTACATATGAATTAACAATAACTATGGAGCAACAAGCAAGTCTGCAAACTTAAATATTTTTTTTTTCAAATTTACTTTGCTTAAACTAATAGATGTACATATTTGAATTTTAGCCTGCACAACAATTCATTCAATGCAAATGATCATCGTTGCAATCTCTGTGTGACTATTTCTTGCATTTGGTGCACTGAATCCAGTTACACGTGATATCTTTTTTAGCGTAAGAGTATCTTTTACATACAATATAAAAATAATCATCATTTTCCTTATCAATATTATCTCCACTGGTATCCAGAAGAATTTCTTCACTTGAGAAACACCAGTTTGAACGTTTCTTCTTCTTCTGCTTTTGGAAGATTTATTTTTTATTTATATTTTTCTTTTTCTACCTTTTTCCGATTTCCTATGTTCTTTTTTAGCTTCGTTTTTCTAAATCTGATGCAATTTAAGATCCTTGCTGTTTGTTTCTAATGCCCGGATGGTTTAGGCTTTCTGACCTCTGGAATAGGGCTGATTTTTCCTACAAATCGAGTTTTCTATTGTGATGGAGTCAACTGCTGGCGACAGTTTACTGCCTCTAGATTTGCTGGTGTAGATCAACATAATCTGTTGGTGAAAGCCACGGCAGGTGTGGCCTATTTTCACATGCGTCGCTTGGAAGCAACAGCTGTATCATTACTCGAACCATCAGAGATGGCAAACACCTAATCTGGGATTATTTGTGAGCTATAGGGAAAAGTCCCAGTAACTGCAAACTCCGAAGTTCCATACAGTATATAAAATAAAACATAAAATATATAAAGATTATTTTATTTATTTCTCAGCCATGTTGTATCTTCTCCCAAGTATGAAGTGACGATGTCACACACACTTATTTTTGTATTGCTGCAACTTATGGCCGCTTCTGCTTGCCTTGTGTGTGAAACAGAATGTGGAACTTACTTATATTGTTAATGTTTTAATTAAAGTAAAACATCCGTTTATGAACATTAAATATCCATAACAGAATATTATAAGGCTTTTACTGATTAGGTTAAATGCTTACGAAATCAAAAATAACGGCGATTAAAGGCGATAAATTTAGATAGATTCACAATCCACGTGCACATTGGGAAAAGATTCCTCACACAAGCGGGTCAGTATTGTCATCTGTTGATACATAAAAGTATCAGGTACAAACTTACGCGTTTCGCCAAATTAATTTATAGAAAGATATCTTAAGAGGTTCATAACTATTACATTAAAATATCCATACTTGGGAAATTTTTACTTTAAATTAATAAGACCTTTATCGTTTTTTGCTTGAAAGATTGCTAGAGAACACAATTTGTAAGCACAGAATATGGAATTAAAAGTGAAAAGTTTTTGAATAATAGTACAATACAGCTTGTTTCTCACCAAATGATAGCGGAAATTTATTTCTCCTTTCCGACTTCTTTTATACCACTATTTTTATACAATAATCTCTATCTTATTTAATCACGGCACATTCTATGAAAATACTACAATTATTTCTGTATGAAAATAATGGTAGAAAAAAAGACAAATTTTTTTTTTTATCCCTGATTTCTTTCGGTATATCGTTAAGTCTAGCTAGAGTATAAGTTATTATATTAAAAATATCGTTATATTTTCTTCATTGTTAAACATAATTTTTACGTTCGGAGAAAAAAAAATCTTTCAGGGTAAAAAGTGCTAAACTGCACAATCAGCTGAGATAATTATCTTTAGATTAGGATCAATACGTTAACAAGAAGTGCTGCACCGGATTATAGAGTTTCTCTAAAAAGAAAAGCTTTATATTCCTGCGGCACGTTGCATGGCGAAGTACTGAACCATGGATATATTTAAGACTAAATATATATGTATAATACGCATATAAAATAAATGTGTACATATAACATGTATGAAAAAAAAGCGCGTATGTGGCCGTATAAATATGAATTTTAACTTGTTTGTGCATGGAAACCGATAATATAGTTTTTGGTTTTGTCAACTATACATACAAACAGCGACTTTTGATTATGGCATAACAGACCAGTAGGTTTCGGTATTACCTTAAGCTGGGAGGCGATTGACAAACATATGCCTTACACCTCGTTTTTTAACAACGTTAAATTTGTTGTAGTATCTGATAATGAAATATCAACATGAATACACAGAAAATGTCTAATTTCAGTAAGGTTTTTATTACTGTGATTTTCTATGCTGACTATAATTTGTTAAAAATTTTTAACACATCTTAAAGTTTAGTTTGCCGGTTAACCCTTGAACGTTCACTGCTTAATTTATTTAAAAAATTACTAAACTAATTTTAAAAATGGCTTTTAAACACATAGATCATAAATATTAAAAAAAAAAAAAAAAAAAAAAAAAAAAAAAATTAGAAATGTTCCTTTTCGAGAAATTTTTGGTTTGAAACATCTATAATTTAACCTTATTAAATTCAAATAATATTTAATTTAATAAATAAAACACTTTGTAAGTAAATATTATCAAATACAAAAACTCGCAAAAATTGTTTCAGGTGAAAATAATAGTTCATCTCTTCATTAAATAATAATAATAATAATAATAATAATAAAAACTAGACATGAGTGCATTATCAAACTAGCAATTCGTACTCGCGCACACTAAGAAACTTCAAGTGACTTGTGCATTTATAGCTTCCTTTGAAGTATTATTTGTTAAATTTTGGAATAGTGTAGCTATCTACAGAACAGGAAAGGAACAAAAGTTTAAAAGCTGATTAAAACAAGGGAGAAATGTAAAAAAAAAAAAAAAAAAAAAAAAAAAAAAACTGCTGCATAAAAATTGTTAAATTATGTCAAATGTTTGGTTTCGCTGCGAAACCAATGAACGTTAAAGGGTTAAAATGAACGTATAATTGTATATAAATATGAATTTAATATTGACATATGACAATAAATTATTTGAAACATTTTATCGAATTTTCTAATATTGAACAGGAGTGATTAAAAAGCTTTATTTTTATTTATTTATTTATTTATTTTATAGAATTAACAATTATGATTAAAAAAAGAAAAAGTTTTTTATAAACTTAACTTACGCATTTTAAAATAGTGAATCTGATTTGAAGCAATTTCAAAGACTAGAAAAAATAAATAAATTAGGATATTTTAATCCCATTTCTTTCTTTTCTCTTTATTTCATTTAAAAGTTTTAAACATTTTTACCACTTCCAGAAAGAAATATAAAGTTTTCCACATTAGTTTAAAGTTTTTTTTTTTTTTTTTTTTTTTTTTTTTTTTTAACCATTAATAAATTCAAACTATCTTTGCTACGAATAATCATTGAAATACATTTTTTGGAAATATTATATTTGACTTGCATATCGTGGGGTTTTATTTTTATTGCATAAGCAATAAATCAATACATAAAATTCATGGAGAAAGATTGTTAGAAAAACCGTAATATAATACTTTGATTTAACAGCAACCACGTGTTCGAACACAGATCAGAGTCGTCACCTTTAGAGGTTTTCTATGTTAAAAAAAAAAAATAAATAAATAAATAAAAAACTCGTGTAAATCGATCTAGAACATCTTAGACAGTATCCCTCCTCACAGAGTTCTTGCCACCTAGGCCTCGGACTATTACAGAGTAAGCCGGCCTTAATTTAAAATACCAAAGATATTACACACTTATTTACATCTTGTTAATAAAGATAATGAAATTATTTTACATGGTATTTACATTTTTTTTTTTTTTTTTTTTTTTTACAGCGCAAAGCTACGTATCTGAAAATAAATTACTTTACGGCTGGTGTATGAATGATAATATACTTATTTTAGTCTAATTTAATTTTTATCTTAAGGGAAGCGTAGCAACTTACCTGATATATGTAACTACTTTTGTTATAGATTATTTCTTATTCTTTGAGATCTTCTACAGAATCTTCTGTATTTATTATACTTTTAGTGAGCTTAATTCATGCATTAAATAAATAAACACGTAGAAAAATATTTAGAGTTAATTATAACAAATATAGATTTAAAAATTTGTTATCTTTATACTAAAAATCTAGATAGCATAGAGTTTGTTAAACATAGGTTATAATTAAAGAGGAGTTTTTTGCGGCAAGTTGGATTACATTTTTTTTTTTTCGTAATGAATTATTTGAATTAATTGACTACGCTTAAAATTAAACTAATTAAAAAGAATAATTACTAATAGTAATTGATTGCTCTTAAATTAATGAAAACAGAACAACAAAAAAAAAAGCAGCTTTAAAAAGGTTATATACAGTCAAATTATCTGAATGTTAATTCTAATTTTACGTAATTTAATTTTTTGCAAAGCCAATCTAGCAGTTTAATTATGGTTTAACGGAAACAATAATGTAAATTATTAACGTCTCCTATCCATGCACCACATTTCTTTCTGAGTTAGCACTAGAAAATGTATAATAGTTGTTGCAAAATTAGAGTAGCTGGAATAGTTCCTTCCCTAAGGCGAGCAATAACTGCAGAACTCAACAGAACAACTAAACTCGGCTCCAGTTGAAGCGGGTGAAACCGGAATGGTTCTGGTTTTGCCGCTAACGGTGAAGCTCTGGTTGTTATGTCGCTACTTTGCGAGTATTTTTCGAATTTACTTTAATTTTTGGGCCTTCTGTATATAATATAATCCTATAGGTTGTAAATGCAAATATTTATGTTCAGTAATATCTGTTGATCGCAATTTGTAAAGCCTGTGCAGTTTGATTAAAAATATTGAAATTATTTTATCGTTCTGAATGTTCGTTTTTAAGACTCCAGCCTGATTTATTTATTGAAAATGGTTAGAAAATCAACAGTAGTAATATAAGATAATTTTTAATATCGAGAGAAGTTAAATTTTTTACCGCTGTTATATTGGTTGTCTAAAACCATTCTTCCTGATCACTATCAATATAAAATATACTGAGACAGACTGTGGGATGTAATTTAAGTCTGCCAGTGCCTAATTTAGGAGACATTTAGCTTGGGCGAACCATTATTTTGTATTCGATATGTATATATCTGTTGAGAAAAGGGCAAATTTATCTATTATAAGAAAAAAAAATTAATATATATATAAATATATATATTTTAACTTTTAAAAAATAACTTTTTCGTATAATTTTCCTTTCTTTTGAACTTGTTACTTTCCCTTTATTTACCAATTTTATGATAACTTACGTTTAAAATTTCAAACAAATGCTCATTTTAAATTTTATAAATTTATTAATAAAATATAATTAGCACACTATAGCCATAGCATAACTTTTTTTCATATTATTGTTTCTTTAAGTGTGTGACCCGATTTACTTATTTAAAAACGGACGGAACTGTTTTAGCCATAATTTAAAATGAATTTCTCGAAAAAAAAAAAAAGTAAATGACGCATGAAAATTAACTTCTTCTTCTTCTTCTTTTTTTTTTTTTTTTTTTTTTTAATAATTCATTATTTTATATACAGTCGGTAACAAAAGTGTCCGAACAGTAGCAAAAATTCCTATGTAAAAAAAGTACACTTCATACGGTTTTGTTAAATAAATCCTTGTCGAATCCTGTTCTTAGTCAGTCTAAGAACACGAATTAATAAACACGAAAAATAAATATATAAATATATGAATCAGTAATGACTGACACTGTCAGTCCTGCCCTTTTTCTCACATCAGCAAATGTTTGGAGTACTATTCTCCAAAAGCAATTACGATTAAATAAGATGAAAAATACTCGAAAAAGATACTGGTGTGAAAAAGAAGGCGGGGCTAATAATACTACGGAATATTAATTAGTATGTTAGCAAGTATGGATTAATCAACCTTTACATTTAAATTTTAGTGGTGGATACTGAATGGAAAAGTCCCTAAATTTGGCAATATTGACCAGAGATGTGAAATTAAATTGGACAGGCAAAGGGTTAAATATTCGTTTTGCGTTATTTGATTTTATTTATAAATACAGAATTGACAAGTTTCCATACCTGAGAACATCGTCATTAATATTCTGTAGTGTTGTTAGTTCCGCCAATTTTTTCACACCAGTAAAATTTTAGAGTATTATTCTCCAAGTGTAATTACGCTTAAATAAGAAGGGAAATACTGTAATAAATAAATATATAAATACTGGTTTGAAAAAGAAGGTGGGGCAAACAATACTACGGAATATTAATTAGGATGTTGACAGCTATGCAAGTTCATACTTGCCAAAATACTAATTAATATTCCGTAGTATTGTTAGCCCCACCTTCTTTTTCACACCAGTATCTTTATAAAGTTTTTTTCCCCTTATTTAATCGTAATTGTATTCGGAGAATACTGCTCTAAAAACTTATTGGTGTGAAAAAAAGGGCGGGACTAACAACACTACGGAATATTAATTAGGATGTTGGCAAGTATGCAAGTTCCTTAATTTATTCCGAAGCATTTTTAGCCCTGACTTTTTTTAAAATACCTCTTTTATTATAAGAATATTTTGTTTTTATTTTATCGTAGTTATATATTATAGAAAATTATTTTATAAATTAAGTGGTGTGAAATAAAGGCGGCGCTAAAAGTGCTCCGGAAAAAAATTGAGGAGCTTGGAAACTCAATCAATATAAAGCATTGTTCTAATTCATTAAAACAAAGGTTTATATTGAATTAGAACAAAGCATTATTAATTTAAATTTCTAAATTACAATATTCAGAAACTGTTGTAGCACACGTAAAACATTTACGTACACATATACAGAAAATATATTGTACTAAAAAAGTTAAATGAACTTGAAATGTATGATAAAATAACAACTGGGCAAAAACAGTTACGTGAAAATTTAATTAATCTAATACTTTTTTCTCGTGACTTCAGAAGAAATAAAAACACTTGAAATTTTTTTAATTTTCTTACAGAGTTTTGCAATTCTTTTAAAAGTCTACTTCAACTTTTATCACTTTTAATCTTACAAAATAAAATAAACAAAGCAACGATTTTACTCCAAAGCTACACTTTTATAAACTTTATAGACTATACTTATAAACTTAATTTAAAAAATATCTTAAATTCCGTCCATATTAGTCCAAAAAGAAAAAGAAAATTGCGTTTCTACCTTCAGAAACTTTTAATAAATTCTTTTTTTTTATTTTTTTATTTTTCTATAGAATAATTGTCTATTCAAAACCAAGTAGTAACTTAACAAAAGTTTTATAAAATATTTGCAAGTCAGTAATATATATCATTTCAGAACCTTAATAAACCCAGAGAGGCAAATTTTTAATTAATTTTGAATAAATAATTAATAAGTTATTTAATAATGAAGAGTAAACTAGTCAATATTAGTAGTATATGTCATTTATTTATAAAAGACGTTAAGTGAAGCTTACTTTTAATTTCTTTTGTTTTAATCTTTTTTTTTTTTTCTTTTATTCTTTTCCCAAGAATAATCTGAATGATAATACCCATATATAATAAGCGTATTTCAATATAATAAGCAGAGAATGTTGGGTCAACAAATTTTATTTCAAGACTTTAAGAAGGTTATTAATATCCTAATAAAACTATTTAGTTAATTCAATTTTCATTACGTATTCATTTATTATTCCGCATCTATGCATTTAATGATTAATTTATTTTGTATTATAAAATTTCTAATCTATATATATAAAAGAGTAAACTCACTGATTCACTGACTGATTCACTGATTCACTGATTCACTGACTCAACACCGTTGTGGCGATCCTATGGGAGATAGAGTCACAATTTTTGGTGAGCAGGTTGATTTTAAGACCCTGACGCTCACTAAGACGGGATTTTGCGAAATACCCCCCCCGTCCCCCCCGGGGGGGCAGAAGGCAAAAATCACCTTTATAAGCATATCTAGGCTCCAAATTGCTTCACGGTGAAGAAACTGCAGATGGGGAGACTAGACTTGAATACAAAAAAATCATTTTCTGCGATTTTGGAATTTTAGATTTTTAAGGGGGCTAGGGCGTAAAAATGAGATTTTCAGGGGCGCATAAGGCAAAAACACATTTATAAGTACAACTCGGCACCAAATTACTTCACAGGGAAGAAATTGCAGATGGGGAGACTACGCTTGAATACGAAAAAATCATTTTCTGCGATTTTGGAATTTTTGATTTTTTTGGGGGGAAGGGGGTGAAAATGATTATCGGAGTTGCTGAAGACAAAAACACCTTTATAAGCATAACTCGGCTCCAAATTGCTTCACGAGGAAGATATTGCAGATGGGAAGACTAGACTTGAATACAAAAAAATCATTTTCTGCGATTTTGGTTTTTTGGATTTTTAAGGGGAAAAAGGGGTGAAAACGATTTTCGGAGGCGCAGGAGGCAAAAACACCTTTATAAGCATAACTCGGCTCCAAATTACTTCACGATGAAAAAATTGCAGATGGGGAGACTAGACTTAAGTACAAAAAAATCATTTTCTGCGATTTTGGAATTTTGGATTTTTAAGGGGGGAGAGGGGCTGAAAAGGATTTTCGAAGGTGCAGAAGGCAAAAACCACCTTTATAAGCACAACTCGGCTCCAAATTGCTTCACGGTGAAGAAATTGCAGAGGAAGAGACTAGACTTGAAAACAAAAAAATCATTTTCTGCGATTTTGGAATTTTGGATTTTTAAGGGGGGAAGGGGGTATAAATCATTTTCGGAGGCGCATAAGGCAAAAACACATTTATAAGTATAACTCGACTCCAAATAACTTCACAGTGAAGAAATTGCAGATGAGGAGACTAGACTTGAATACGAAAAAATAGTTTCCTGCGATTTTGGAATTTTTGATTTTTAACAGGAGAAGGGGGTATAATTTTTAGAAAAATACGGATTTTCGAGTAAAAGTAATAGCTCAAAGATGTAAAAAAAAAAAAAAAAAAACGCCAAGCGTCTTCTTGAAAATATTTCCAAAAACTCATTTTTTGATTTTTTCCGATTTTTTTTTTTTTTTTTGGGGGGGGGCAAAAAAATAATAATAGTGTCAGATCGTTCAAAATTGGTACATAGAGATTTTCGATACTTACAAATCGATTGCGGCTATTTTCGAATTTGTAAAATTATTAGAAGGGGTGGGAAGGGGGGGCAGTATGGGGGGGTGGCTATGGGCAAAAACATATAGAAGTACCGTTAGGCCGTTCAAAATTGGTACAGATAGGTTTTAAAGGCCTGCAAGTCGAATGGGGATATTTTCGAAAGTGTAAAGTTATTAGGAGGGGCGAGAAGGGGGGAGGGGAGAGGGGAGAGGGGAGCAAAAAATTAAAAATAGATTTAGATCGTTCAAAATTGGTACAGATAGGTTTTCGATACTTACAAATCGATTGCGGATATTTTCGAATTTTGAAAATTATTAGGAGGGGTGGGAAGGGGGGTTGTGGGCAAAAACAAATAGAAATACAGTTAGGCCTTTCAAAATTGGTACAGATAGGTTTTAGAGGCCAGCAAGTCGAATGGGGATATTTTCGAAAGTGTATAGTTATTAGGAGGGCCGGGAAGGGGGGGCGGAGGGAAAAAAATAGAATAGTGTTAGAGCATTCAAAATTGGTATATAGAGGTTTTCGATAACTACAAATCGATTGCGGATATTTTCGAATTTTTAAAATTATTAGGATAGACGGGAGGGGGGGGGGCTTAGGGGGAAAATAATAGAAATAAGAGTTAGAGCATTTTGGGAATTTTTTCCGAAGGCAGTGAGAACCCGGTGCGACATTTTTCCTAATAAGATTTTTTTTCTGTTTTTTTTTTCACGTGATAAAAATTAATGCAATTTTGAGAATTCAGTAATTATAGCGATTCATTTAAAAATAGGGACCAGCGAAGCGGGCGTTGCCTGCTAGTAATTTTATAAAACAAGACAATACTAATTTCAAACATTAAATCAGGAAGAAGACTTGATTTTATCCGAAAATGTACATTTAGAATAATGTATAGATTTATAGTTATGATTTTTAAGTTAATAATTTAGCTTGCGCTTGTTTCATCATATGTAGATTTGTCAAATGTGTGGTGTTGGTGTTTGGGAATAAGTCCGATTAACAGCTCTAGGGTCCTAGGCCTCAGGGGCAGTGCCTTCTGTGGAGGTCTTTCTAAGGGGTCCTATCCCGTATTTATGCAAGTTTCGAAAAAACCACGGAAAACTCCAAACGACTAGGCCTGGGATCGAACCCGGCACCTCATGTCTACGAGCTTTGAGCGCAGAACTGCTCGACCGCTGGTGGATCCGCTAAATGTAAGAACTTTTGTATTCGATAATCACTAATAGTTTTGAGGATTGATATTCGATATACGTAATAAACGATTAATCCTCGAAGTGATTAGGCAATTATTACAATTAAAATTTAGTGATGAATATTAAATAAAAAAGTTCCTAAATTTGGCAATAATGATCATATGAACATATATAAATACCTGTAAGAAAAATATAATCAATTTATCATGGATTTTAGCCTAAACATTTTTTTTAAGAACTAGAATAAATAACTAGACTTGACGCAGGACAAGAATATCAACATTTACGCAACGTTAAAGACGCCAATGTAAAAGAAATGTTAAGTGCAGACTCCAGTTTCAGTAGCGTAAAGCGTAACACCAACAGTGCACAATGACGAAGCGGATTACATTGCACTGAAACAAACAAACAAACAAACAAAAATCCAGTCCTGATACCATTCTTGCTGATCCTTATGTAAAGTGACCTCCTGAATCCGAATATGACTACTGTTTTGCAAAGTCACCCACCGTTTCCTCGGGAAATCACCCCGTACCCCAATTTTTATCCCTGTCCCGTAATTTTGTGGCCATGAATTTGATTTGGAAAATGAAAAAGAATTAACACTTAAAAACAAAATAATATATGTTTAATAAATAACATTAATAATAGATTAAAAAAATATAAAATATGTAATACATAATTTCAGTGGCAATTCCCCCCCCCCCCCTCCCTAATTTTTTTACCCTTGCCGCAAATGTTCCTGTTTTAGAATTTTCCAACTCTGTAGCCCTCAGAAGATATTTAACCGTTAAAATAATCCCCCCCCCCCCTAACAATCAAATTTATAGCCATAAAATTTCAGAAAATTGATAAAAATATGGGGTCGTCTTTAAAAAAACGGTGGGTGATAGTGCAAAATGGGCGTCCTATTCGGATTCAGGAGGTCATTTTACATAAGAATATACTGAAATGGTGTTGGGGGGCAATTTTCATGCAGAGCAGTGCTATTGCTCATATAGTATATAGGTAGGGAATATAATCAGCTCCTTTCTTATATATATGAGCAATAATTCGCTTCGTCATTCTGCGCTGATGACGTTACGCTTTACGCTACCAAAACTGCAGTCTGTACTGAACATTTTTTACTTTGGCGTCTCTAACGTTGCGTAAATGTTGATATATACATAGCTGCCAATATTTTTATTTGTTCTGGAATACTTTTAGCCCCGCCTTTATTTCGCACCACTTTATTTATAGAAAAACTTTCTTTAATGTATAATTTCGATAAAATAAGAAAAAATTACTTTAAAAAAATAAGTGGTACGAAATAAAGGCGGGGCAAAATTTACTCCGGAATAAATTAAAATATTGGCAGCTATGTATATATATATATATATATATATATATATATATATATATATTATATATATATATATATATTACTGTTTTCTATATGTCATTTAATTCAATTGAATAGGAAAGAAGCTAATTAATCGACCTTGAAATCAGGGTTACAAATCTAAAGCAAACGTAGTTTTTATTACTTATGTTATTGTCACCAGTTCTTTCTTTCTTTCTTTCTTTATTTTTTCTAAGGTCTCGATTAAGGACTTCGAAAAGTCATTGAAAACCAAATTAATCTTTAATAATGCTTTTGTAATTTAGGACTCTTTTTTAAATAAAACTATTAATTTAACTCTTTCTTACGCAAAGTATAATAAATTGCCATACAACTTTAAAATATTAGGTAGAGAAACATTCAAAATTTATAATATGTACAGTATAAAACATTTCTCATTCGTGAATCATGTGTGTTGTTTTACATTTACATATCTTGAGAGGCAACGTTCTGTTTCATATATAAATTTCTGTTTGAACACGAAATATATTTCAAAAATTTCAATTTTAGAACAGAAACATCTGTGGGAAAACCACAAAGAGAAATATTCTAGAATGCAATATTTTTATTAAAAAATGACGTCGTACGTCAAAAAATGCAGAATTTTGAATGATTTATTTTAGCGCAAACCCTAGAATTTATTTTAAATTTTAAAACTTTTTAATGTATTTTGTCATTGTGTACATAAATAAAGCATTATATTTTGTACTTTATTCAATATATTACTTATTTAAATTTTTATTAATACATAAATTTTAAAGACATATAAATTGAGTTAATTAACAAAAAGTTCGATTAAATATTTATTTAGGTGAATATCTTGAATTAATTCTAACACGTTTTTGAATGAAATAAGATCGAAAAATCATCCGATGCGCATTGATTGTTAACACTTTCCAATTGTACTTACATTTTGCATCGTATAATTTTTAATGTTCTTTGCTTACGTTAAAATGCGACGACAAACAGATGAACTGAAAGTCATAAAGGTAAACTAATTGAATTTATAATCAATCTTAAACATTGTTGGAATGTGTTAAAAATGCTTAACATAAAAGAAAATGCATCCTTTAGATTTTATTTGCAGGCTATAATATATTTGAATATTTTAGTGTGGCCCTGGAAATCTACATATTAACCATATCATAATCTGTACAAAACATTATTTCAGCATATTACATTAAATGTCAATTTCGTTATGAGTTTTTTCAGCAGACAGTTATTTAACTGTGATTTATAAAAATGCCTGTCCTAAAACGCAATGATATGACATTTTGGGGGAATGTCCCTGAACACAAACTAGTTGTAGAGGACCTATTAATGCCATTTTAAATAGGGAACACTCCATGGTGAACTTTAATAACATATATCATTTTTTTAAATTTCTGAAAATATTTATGGACGCTGGGGGTGGGTAGACGGTCACACAGATAGATTAACAAACTGAAATCATAGTCACTCTTAAAAATAGTTAGTAAGTGTTAAAAAGGCTTAATGTAAATGAAAATGCAATTCCGGCAAATTTGAAAGAATAGCACTTAATGTAAATGAATATTTTTGTGTAGCCAGTATATCTAATGTTAATCATACTATAGTCTATAGAAAACATTGTTTTGTGCTTATAAACAACATATTTCAATTTCATTAAGATTTGTGCAAAGTAAAGGTAGTAAAATATGGTTTATAAAAATACCTCACATACACTGTTAAAAATTTCAACAGAAAACTCTGTGTAATGTATATTATATTAAGTCTTAAGTAAAATTACAGAGAAAAAAAATGGAGATGTTAAAAAACTTTATATATTCACTTTAATAATTAATGTTAATTTAATTAATTATTGGTGAGACTATATTTCGGACTTAGAATGCTTTTTCTAAAGTAGAAACAGTCATTTTTCATTTGAATTAAAAAATTAAATAATAAAATTAGGTAAAAGTACAGAATAAAGGTTGAGGATCTCGATTATTCACTTTTAACTAAGTATTGCTGCAAATGTACTAAGACTGGATAAAAATTTACATTAAATTTACAGAAATTTTTAACAGTGTAGAACATAGTGCTTCGGAATACTTTTGGAGGTCCTTGTACACGAACCAGTTGAGATATTCACTCCATTTTCAATAGGAAACATCCGAGAATGAACTTGAATAACAGATATGTTTCAAGAAATTCCATGAATATTTACGACAGTTAGAGGGCGGACAGACAGACCGACCGACAGACAGACAAACAGAAGTCATTAACACCTTTCAACATTGTTGTAAAGTGTTAAAAACATGTTTGAAAAAGACATTAGCTAATTTTTTGCTTTTGTTGAGTGGGTTACAACTGATTTTTATTTTAAAAGTATTAAATAAAAGTTAATAAAGGTCAGAGTACACAACTACGAACCCGAAGGTTGTCAGTTCGATAGTTCGATCCTCACCGATGGAGAGTGAAGAAAAAAAATGTATATATAAGTTTTTACGGATTTAACAAAATATTTTAAGATAGAGTAAGAAATTAAACGGTAAAATTGGACATTGGGAGGCATTTTCGAAGTGTAAAACTATAAATTGGTAACGAAGCAAAATGGCAGATTGAAAGAAATAGTCTTGCCGTACTAATAACATGTCTATGGTATTATATGGTAAGAGAAGGTATTATTAACACCTTATATTTTTTTCCTTCTGCAGAAAATCCATTATTCATACGACAGGAGTATTGCTTTCAATCAGACATTTCGCGTCGTCATCATTTGATGTGTTTCACCTTTAATATGTCAGGATCTTTTTCCTTTGGCCACTAGTTAAAAAAAAAAAATTAAATCAAAATTAAGGTACAACCTGCAAAAGAAAATTTGATAAATGAATGTAGTAACCGTTGGTAAGGAACACAACTTTATATTTTAAGGTAAATAATTTTAAGATTATTTATTTATTTATTTTATTTATTTTTTACTCTCTTTGTATTTTTAGACGCATAAAAAGTTTTTTCTTTATCATATCAAGTTGTTGTTGTCTTCTCCAAGAAGCTGGTGCAGAGGAGTCAAATAGGACCGAAGGTATCCAGGATAGCTGTAGCGACATCAACGACTCTTGAAGTATAGAGGAGTTGATGCGAGGGAGCTAGATGGATACTGAAGAGCTTGGCCAAAATAGCAGGACAGAAAAAAAGGTGGTCAGGAGAAAATTGAATATCAGTACAGTGAGGGCAGTAGGAGGCTCCTCGGAGGCTCTGGCATCTTTTCTTTCCATGAATAGTTAGTTATCTTATCAATTTGAAAAATATATTTAAAATAAAATTGAGAAAAATTATGTTAAAGAAATTTTAAAATAGTAACCGTTACTAAGGAACGGAACACGTTTACTGCATGTTTTATATGGAAAAATAAACTAAAAGTAAATTCTATCGTATTAAATTAAATTCTGTTTTATACCGAATATTTTTAGAAAGCAAAGAATTACTTAGAAAGCAAAAATATATTTGAGTATCTTTCTTTCATTTTTCTATTTAATAATTTTTTAGTTTGTTTAATCATTTTTGTAGAAAATGTAAATAATTTCTGTCACTCTAAAATTTATTTATGCTTTCTAGGTGCTGTACAATATATCCTCTAAGTCCATTTTATTTTAAACCGAACTTTAAAAATATATAAATTTATTATTGTTATTTCATCGATTGTCGTTTGAACAATTGTCGTTATAAGACAAAATAATTGATGATAAAGAAACATTCATTTAAAAAGCAATATTTGTACTTTATTTCACTGTCATGTGACAATGGAAATAAATGGTTGTAGAAAAAAAATGTATGCAATAGATTTTTCAAATACTTAAATCCAATCTGATGTAAAAAGGTAAAAATGTCAATGGTCTCTATTTGACTCGAAATAAATAACAGAAGAATATATTCCAAAAAGGAAGTTAATGGTTTTAATAAATCTCTTAAGAAGCGAGACATTTGGCTGCATTTATTTTTTTAATAGACGACTATAGATCATCAAATCTATTCCTAATCTATAATAATATCTATTCCTAAATTTTGAAAATCGTCTAAAAATGAATGTTTTTCAAGAGTTGGAAATGTCTCAAATATAATTTCATTTATAATATTTTGTTTCTACCATCAGATAGGAGATGTAGAATTTTTTTAACTTTCTTAAATGCAAGTGATACATTTACTTAAAAATCAGTAAAATATAGAATTCGCAAAATTAAAAACGAAGC
The DNA here is from genome assembly GCA_963930645.1 of Salticus scenicus. NCBI lineage: Eukaryota > Metazoa > Arthropoda > Arachnida > Araneae > Salticidae > Salticus > Salticus scenicus. The sequence continues at coordinate 60,786,869 of OZ005650.1, read as the reverse complement.
GTGTTTAACTTAATCGATTTGAAGATTGAGTTGAATTTTTATCTTGTGAAAACAAAAATATATTTTTTTATAATGAACTCATTGGCAATAGATTATACTAAACTTAAGAGACTATATAATGAAATATATATAATGAAATATATAGACTATATAATGAATATATAAATTAGAGTGCTGATTCAATGGATGAAGGATTAGCTTTCCGTGGTTCAAGATGAATCACGTGACATGCTCCAATACGTTGCTGTGTTTGGCCCTTTATCGCTATTTTGGCATTTAAAATATCAATTCAACAAATTATCATTATTATTAGGTAACATGACAGTCCTATGACTGAAATAAATTGTTTTTAAAATAATTTTGCACATATTTCACATTTTAATAAATAATAAAATACCTTTTTTTTCATCGTTTTCCAAAAAGTTTAAAAGTGTTTATAAAAGAAAATTTAAACTTTTAAAGAGCTAAATTTAACAACAAATAATAATTTTTCAACTACTTTTAAGCATTTTGTCGGTTAAAGTTCAACTACACGAAATGAAAAAGAAGTAAAATCAAAATCAAAATGATTTAGAACAAAAGAATATTAAACTACATAAGTAAACAAAAACATTGGCGATTATGACTTATGCGAAGAATTATCTCCAAACCGTTGCCATAGAATTTTACTGAAAATAAGCTGTTACCAAGGGAACCACCGAATACGTTAGAACTCCTACATAGACAGGCTGACGCATCCGCCATTTTCTATCCCACAAGACCGGCTGTCGATTTATTATTGGTGGTTTTTCTGCCATAAATTGCACGAATAACTCCAGAAAAGGGCACCGCCTGTTTATATTTTCTTCCAATCCAGAAAGAAGGAAAAAGTGGATTATAAATTGCAGATGTAACTCGTGAATACCCGGAGCAAGAGCACAACCTTGTAGCGTAAGATTTCCCTTATTTTCAAATTATTTCATTTTATTTTCAAAGTTGTTTGACAAATTTAATATGAATGTACTGTTTTTTTAAGTTATTGTTTTAAATTCTTTTAAAATTAACTTTAATATTACATTTTTTTTTTAACATGAAAGGTTGCAGTTTTGAGAATGTTGGCGGTGTTCTTAAAATCGCCAACTTGTTTGTTTCGTGATAAGAAGTTCTAGCTCACTTGATCTGTATAGAAGTTTAAAAGCGATAACAACGCTAATCAGGTAACCTAGCTTTTTCTACCGCCAACACTTTCCCAGACGGGATAGAAAATGGCGGACACTGCGCCAGCTCTTATCATATATGAGTCTTAGAATACGCAGGTGCAAGGAGAGCATGTCACATGACTGATCTTGGACCTTCTCAAGGGTTACCATTTATCAATCTACTTTATATATCTCGTTGAATGAAACTATATAATGACAATAAATTATCACGAACTCGGGATACTAACAGTTGCACGAGTGGTTTTAATTAAGAGGTGAACATATTAGGAGTTCTATGATTTTTAATATAAGAGAATGTTACAATGTAAAAATATAACGTATTTATTATTGAATTCTATGTGAGTAAAATTGCTATATGAGCAAGGTACTGAGTAGGTCTTTTAAGATAAATAAATCCTACACATATTATGTTTAATGGAACCCACGTAAAATAATTAGGGATGGGTTTTTCAATATCTTAAGACAAAAAAATATTTAAAATAAAAATAAAAACTAATAAAGAGAGATAGTACTTTGTAGTATATTGTCTGACATATCACATAAAAGCACATCTTAAACACGAACGCACGACCAATACCTGTTATACACTTCCACAAATGACTTTTTAAAAAGACAGAAATTTGATGTCCAACCTTTTTTCACCAAAACACTGGTAACGACGTATTATCCGTAAATTGAGACTTATAGTCCCCCCTACTAAAAAAAGAAAAAAAAATGGCTAAAAAAGTTACTATATCAATTGCATTTTTAAATTGTCAACTCAAATTCAAACTTAATTATCTTGTTTCTTTTTTTTTTTTTCATTTTGCATGCGCGCTGTTTATTTCCTAATTCAAAATTATTAAAAAGAATTCTTTCGAAACTGATTGTTATTAATTTTCTCCTCTTTTCTTTTTATTTGAAAAAAAAAAAAAAAAAAATGATTTTGAGGAAATTCTGTCAAAAGCAGAAATTAGTTTAGTACGGAGGACTATTATTATTATTATTATTATTATTATTATTATTATTTTAATTATAACATTGCTTTCAAATTATTCAATTATATTTTCGATAAATTTTCGATTTTGATAAATGTTCAACTATCGTAAAACAGGTATTGTAAAAATCCGTAGATTGAGACTAATAGTCCTCCGTCCTAAAAATAAAGTTTACTCGTATTAATTTAAAAATAACGCAACAATATACAAAAGTTTCACTTGTGAAAATTTTTTTAAAGACGGAACTTGATTTAATCTTAAGAGGATTAATATACATATATATATCCTTATTAATAAACATGATTTTTATTCCTGTTCCATTTGTTGAGAGTAAATAATCATAAATATTAAAGGTACTCTACGAATGTGGCATAAACAATTCTTTTTCAAATAGTTTTCAGACATTTCTAAAGCTCAGAATATTTTTGAAAATTCCTTCATGGTGACATTTCAAATTTTGTAAAAGTTATTGTTTCACATTTCAGCTAAAATTTAGCAAAAAAAATTTTTCTAGTGTGACAAACAATAAACGCGTAGCTCCCCATTGAGTTTATCAAAAATATTTTTCAGGTTTCGTTTTTTGTATCTTTTTCGAGGAATTTTACAAAACGTTATTAATATTTTTTTTTTTTTTTTTTTTTTTGTAATTGAAAGGAATAACTATACATTATTACTATTATTATTTTCATACGAAGAATTATTTTATATGTAGGGGAGAGTGGGGTTGAATGGGACGCAGGATGAATAGGACAATGACAAAATTTTTATGCTTTGTAAGCACCATAAACTTTAAAATTTTTCTGATATATGGCAGTACTGAGGTCATTCATGAAGTGTAGTTTCAGAATTGTGCTATCTATGAAAGGGCAGAAAAAAATTAAAGTGTCTTTTTCTGCTGACAAAGTAAGTATTTACTGATTCAATTAGGTAGTAGTTAAGAAATTAACTATTTGCTTAAAGTTAATATAACTCTTATGTGGTGAAAAGGCATAATTTTTTATTGTGTTTATGATATTCAAGAAGAATAATGACTGTTCTTTAAGCCTATTTCCTGTTTTATATGATCATGTGGTGGTGGGGATGAATGGGACAGTTTGAATGGGGATGAATGGGACATTCCCCACTATGTGCTAATTTAAAATTGTACACAAGAATTATATTAAAATAAATTGTAAATAGATTTTCAATATTTTTATAACCTGTAGTTCAATAGTTATAACATGGAATTATAAAAGTAGCATGGATTTAGAGAAAAATAGATTGAAATTAATTGTTCTGATTTTTGTTTATAATAATTATGATTAAAAAAATTATAAATTAGAATATTCAATGCAACTTAAATCAATAATATCAATAATTAAAAAAATAAGTAAATAAATCATTTCAATCAAGCTAATTAAGTAAATCCTGGTGATTATAATGGGAATACAGAATAGAATGCTGATTTTTCCCGATCAGTCGGAAACAACAATTTATCTGGATAATTTGTACTCTATTATAATGATTTATATCTTTCTAGTGTCTTATTTATTAATTTTTAGATTAGACCTTATTAGATTAAATTACCAAAGCCTAGAGCACTAGGAACTTTGCGAACCAAAGGACTTTTGCCTTTTGATGTTAATTTATGTTAATACATCAGTTTATGTTAATTTCAGTAAATTCATAGTGTGTTATAAAATTACATAAACTAATTTAACTTTAAAAATTTATTTACCTTCCATTTTATTTTATTTTCCTTGTTAACTACAGTCCTGTCCCATTTATCTCCATAGGTGTGGATGAATGGGACAATGCACATGCATGTAAAAAAAAAATATATATATATATATATATATTATTAATTAAAAAATGATAACTTTTTATTAAAGTTAGTATGTTTATATGTAACTGATTACTGAAGTGTGCTTATAAACAATGTTACAAAATTCTGAATTACATATGGTGAACGTTATTAATAAAAACATGAAAAATGTCCCATTCATCCCCACTCTCCCCCTACATGCAGTCGTTAACAAAAGTGTCCGAACACTAGCAAAAATTTTTATGTAAAAAAGTACACTTCATACGGTTTTGTTAAATAAATCCTTGTCGAATCCTGCTCTTAGTCAGTGTAAGAACATGATTCGATAAGGATTTATTTAACAAAACCTTATGAAGTGTACTTTTTTTACATAATAATTTTTGCTAGTGTTCGGGCACTTTTGTTTCCGACTGCACCATAAAATGCAAAAATTATGGTAGTAAAATAACGTAATTTTTGGAAATTACGGTTTTTAATTTTTATATGCAGATTTCCTCTTTCAGCACTTTTCAGTCCCAGTCGTTCTGTGCATTCCTTACTAAACATTGCTTGTGTTCTTTGGATCAAATAAAAATGGAAATAAGCTACATCTTTATAAATAATTAAAAGCAATGAGTTCGTAAAGCGTATAGGATTACCCCTACGGGTGAATCCCAGACTGTCTCTTTTGTCCAATGGCTTTAGTGCGACGGTAAAAACACTCGATTCCGTAAAGTATGCAATAATTAAACTAACATATTACGAGATAAATTCACTTTATGTACATTAATAACACAGGTCTACATCAAAAAATTTTATTTGATAATTTTAGCTGGTCTTTATGTCTTTTGGTGAGTTGAAACCGAAAATGAAGCCAGTTTTTCTCTATCAGGTATAGATTTTCGTCAATACAGGGTTCTTACTTATGCAATTTCTTTCATTACTTTTCCACCAATATAACTATATGGAGAGTTTTATAGTATGTTTATATGACTAATTAATCACGGATATTTATTGTAGTGATTGCGCAGCACTAATGTGACGCAAACCCATAACAATTAACCAACCAACCTAATGTTATGATGATTGATGTAAGAAATCATGTCGGTAAATACCATGTATTTATAAAAACCCATACGTAATAAAGAAAAACTAGCTGCCTTTTTAGTTTCAGCACATCAAAAAACATAAAGATCAGCTAAAATCATCAAAGCAAATTTTTTCAACATCATTTTCGTAGACCTGTGTAATTTGTATAGAGTAATTACATGGCGAATGTTATGTTAGTTTCAGATCAAAAATGATGTTACATTTTTTTCACTACTACTGTTTCGCTACAGAAATTTTCATCATATTTTTACAGAAAATTTTTCTAACAGAACAGTTACTATTATTAGAAAGTATTGGCAACAAGAAAAAGAAAATTCTTATCCTTATGTTTGATTAACATAATGTATACTTTAGAATTACCGTATAATGTATAGTTAATTCAATCTTACATATTTACTTAAAATAAATTTTATGGTTCATGATTGTGTATGACTTTATAATCTTTTTCAGGTATATTTATGAAAACTGTGTCATAAAAGAATGGCTTATAAAATTTTCAAAAATACTTCTTTCATAAAAATCATTCACATGAAAAGGAAATTCTTGAAATAAAAAAGAAAGTTTGATAATATAAGCCCAGCGTTTTCTTTTATCTTTTAAGGAAGCATATGATGGATGATAGTTAAATCATCTGTAACAAGAGGTTTTTTTTTTAATAAGTAGGATATGATAAAGTACAAAATGTAATAAAAAACAGTTCCAAACGTGAGATAAATATAATTTTATCATTTATAATGCGCTATTTTAATAATCGTACACGATTAAAATAATAATATTACCTTTTGATACTCCCATTTTTTATTCATTTACAAGAACTTATATTTGCATATCTATGTATGCTTTATTTTTTGTTTTATGCACAGTTATCAATTCGTACTCTATGTAGAAAGATTTCACATTTAGTGTAATCGTTTTAATATATAAAGATACGCACAAATGAGTGTATTCAAAGAGGGAAATTTATATATTGCAGTATTACATTCTGAAGTACTGAAAAATGTATACTTTTTCGCATTATTATGGGCCCACCAGTGACTGAACGATTCTGTGCTCAAAGCTGGTAGAGGTGAGGTGCCGGGTTCGATCCCAGGTTGCGTTCGTCGGCCTAGCCATTTGGAATTTTCTGTATTTTTCTCCGAAACTTGTGTAAATATGGGCTAGGATCCCTATTAAAGACCTTTACGGAAGGCTCTCCCCTTCTGGCCTAGGACCCTAGAGCAGTCAATCGGCCCTATTCCCAAATACCAACACTAAACACCGCATTATTCTGGATGATAAAATTGTCTTATGAGATAATCAACGAACCGCTAATATTTATAATTATCTTTGCTATAATTCAGAGATTGACAAACTGGTAAAAATCAATACGGTAATATTGCTTATGCTTAAATTTAATTGTTGAAGACATAGAGGAAAACGTCTTAAAAATATATATGAATCTCTCAATTTCCTGTTTAAAAGAAATTTCCTGGTTTAAAAAATAAAACTTAAAAGGCTTGATTGAAAATATAGGATGATGTAAAAATTTAAACACCTCGCTTCCCACTTAACGAATATAGGATTCATAAAATTATCTGTTTTATGAAATCCAACAAAAAACAATTTTTTTAGAAAGGATGTGTGGAGCTATGGTCAAGTATTTGACTCTATACTGATAGCTTTTTCTTCCAAATACTGTCTTTCTAATTTAAAAAAACTTTAATATAATTTAAAGTTAAAACAAATATATATGCATTGTTTATTTATGGCAGATATTTTTGAATTATACGATTAAACTAATATATGATTTATAAATCATTGCAGAAATTCTGGATAAATTTCAACTATTTATAATCTGATAAACGAATTCATACACACAAAGGAAAAAAAAATGTCTTCCATTAAAAATCGATGTCAAATTTTGTTAACAAAACAACTTGTACAGCTAACAGATACATTTCATTTCGTATAGGTAGGAGTCTATAAGACTCCCGTTGTAATATATTAACATTAAAAATATTCGTTAACTGATGTTAATAGTGAAGAATAAAATCTTTATAAATCAATACAACGCAAAATGCTAAAAATATGTAAATCAGGTGAAAACTCTATATCAGATATTCGGACTGAATACCATTACCTGCGGTAGTCGGGTAATGGAAGTAAAAATACAAAAATTCTTTTCTGTAGAAAAATGGCTTAGTAAATTATTTATACATTGATTTGAAAATACATTTGTAATATTTTTCAATATCAGAGAAGAAGAGACTAGCGTTGAAAACTTGAAAAATTCTGATATTTGTCACTCAAAATTCTCCATAAGCTTTTGAAATTTGATTACACTGTATTCATTTCCACGAACAATTACATGGGAAAATAAGTTTAGTAAGCTTCTGATTTGATTTTTAATAACTGGATTAAGATATTTCAGCTTTTTTTTTTTTTTTTTTTTTTTTAAATAATTAAATAATAAATTACAGTGTTTTATACATGATTATATTCAATGCATATTTTGATATACATCATTACTTTTGATTTGAATGATTTATAAAAACCAGTTTAATGCCTTCATGTTCAGTGAGTTGCAAGGAGCTATTTAGGGCACATGGCAGGAATAACTTTGTCCTGATCAAGTTTCTAAAGATAAAAAGTAGAGTTTTGCACTATATTGACAGAGTTGAAGCCATGTGTAGAGCTAATAGATATTAATGTACAATTCTTAAGAAAACTACTGTGTTATGGCCACCATAAGACTTTTTTCTATGTTATCTTATACAAATTTACGCAGTACAAATTATTTGTTAAATTATTTTCGATTAAAATTTTTTTTCCCACGATGAATGTAGATGATTTTTATCTGAGCTAAGTATAACAATAAGTGTCGAAAGAAAGTGAATTTTGTGCTGACACAAGATTTTTATTTCGTTAAAAATTAAAAGAAATATGAATAACCTTGTTTTAAATTTTCTCAGATCTGTACTGTTCAACTATCTTAATCAGTTCAACCATTCCCTTTAAAGGCATTGACGAGTGTTTTTGAAAAATACCAATATTGAAGTTTAAAACCCCTTAGGGGGAGAGTGTCGGCAGGAAGCATTACTTCTACTGACACGCCCTTTCAGGTGACTCTAGTGCAGTCAATCGGCCTCAGTCCCCACAACACTAGTTTACAACTGCTATTATCAATAACTAATATTAATTGTACAATCATTCATTAATATTAACTTTCATTACGTACATTTATAGAAAGTTTCTCCGATACTGCCAAATTAAAAATTATGAAAAGTAGGATGACTGCACCACCTGTTGAGTAACTGATTTTCAAATGTAATAAGCACTGATTTAGGTTAAGGTCCAACCAAATACCAAGTTTGGTTATATTCGTTCATTGGTTTTTAAGATACAGCATCCTCAAAAATTTTTATACTCAAACACATACGGATATTTTCTAAAAATAATCAAATCATCATGAGAATATCTCAAAACGTGCAAATTGGTCAAAAACGAGAGTTTCAAAATTTTATCAGTCCAATAATTTCTTCTTATATGGATTGAAGAATCAAAAAGATGGAAAAATCAGCTTTTCTAGGAAGCAGAGATAATATTTCATTTTACCAGACATTTAGGCCTTATCATTGGTAAAGACTGTTATTATACATTAAGACTATTTTATTTAGACTAGATTAGTTTTTTTCATGGTTTTACATATACATTTTATGAATTATATTGTATTGCCTAATCAAACATTTATTTTGTTCATACCAGCTCCACGTCATTTAAAATATGTTAAGTTTTCAAAATCAAAATCTTATAATAAAAAAAATATAATAATTAATACGGTATCTTAAGAAAAGGGAAAAAAAAACACTGTATAGTCAAATAGTTTTATTTATTAAGCAAAAATAAGTATGCAAATTATTGATAAAAAGAATATTTGATGCGCTACACTGAGAAAAAAAATATATACAGCCTTCCTCTAGAATGAATAAGTGGCCATTTTCTAAATCCCTTAACTAGAAATATAGATTTCCGAACTATGCGCATAAGGCACGTCAATAAACTGAATAGACGAAATGGTCAAGAATTTCTTGTTTACACATTTCTAGATGGTGAAGCAATATTCTGAATATTCTGAATCTTTTGTATTGCGAGAAATTCTCGCTTGATTTTCTAGAATTGGATCATACACCAAGATTATAGTTGCTGAAACCTGCCTCTTGTAGTCTCATTTATTTGCAGATATTTTTAAATAGCTTTGTCCTCGTGAATATAGGCAAACACACTAGAATTCTAATAGGGTTTCTAGAACTCGGACTAGAATTTATAAGGATGACATGGAACTATTTTTTCTAGAGCTACAATTTAGATTCTAGATGTCAGACGCAGAACTTTTTTTTTTGTGTAAAAATGTTACTTATTATTCTTTTTTGGAAAAAATATAAAAAGTGTTCACACCAGTTTCTGTCCCTCTTACTTGATGTAATTAAAACTAAATACTTCTTTTCCTAAATATTAAGAAACAGTAACATTCTTTACAAATACTGAATTAAATTAATAGGAGAAACGTAAGGATGTATGATACTTATACCTATTTTACTTAATCAATATTTTGCGCTTCGATTGCAAAATAAGATGCAATGAATCGGAAAACATACTGTATTTTCTTTAATTAAAAGTCTTTATTTCTATATTTTCAAATTTGTATAGTCTTCTATTTCAGTCTTAGAATATTAAGCAACGGAATTTTAACTTAAGGAAGTTATTCTTAAAATGCACTGAAGCGAGAGAGATCCTTATGATTGCAGACGAAATTTCAAGCCATGAATTGTTGTGATTCTAATAATCTTTCGGTAGAAAATTTGTGAATGAGGTATATTTCCGATTTTATCTATTTTAATGATCATATATATATTACTGCAATGTATATTGAAAGAGTCGCTATAATCTTCATATTGTAGATAGTAGTGCTGTGCTTCTTTTCTTTAATTATAGCTTTGAAATTGTTGTCTGATAATATCATATTTTATAGAATTTAGAAATATGTATACCAACTGCAAAAAATATGATATAAAAGTAATTTTATTTTAAAAATTTCTGCAAATAAATGAGACTACAAGAGGCGGGTTTCTGTGACTATAATCTTGATTTATTACCCAATTCCAGAAAATCAAGCGAGAATTTCTCGCAATACAAATGATTTAGAATATTTATATTATTCAGAATATTGTTTCACCATCTAGAAATGTGTACACTAGAAATTCTCGACAATTTCGTCTATTCAGTTTATTGGCGTGCCTTATGCGCATAGCTCGGAAATATATAGTTCTAGTTAAGGGATTTAGAAAATGGCCGCTTATTCATTCTAGAGAAAGGCGGTATATATTTTTCTTTTCTCAGTGCATTTTATTGAGTTTACATATGAATAACACTTTCATTATTAATATAATATTTATGCTAATTTAGTTAAATATTTAACATTAATCATAAAATTATCTGCAATCCTTAGTCTCAATAATATTAAATGTATGGCTTTTTTATTTTATTTTATTTATTTTATTTTTTAACTATTCTCTTTAAATAACTTTGCCCTCGAGAATATAAGCAAACGCTCTAGAATTCTCATAGCACTTCTAGAACTTGCTTTCCAAGGGAACTAGAATTTATAAGGATGACATGGAACTATTTTTTCTAGAGCCACAATTTAGACTCTAGATGTCCGTTACAGAACTTTTTTTCAGTGAATGTTGAATATTTAATTAAATTAGCATAAATATTATATTGATAATGAAAGTATTATTCATATGTAAGTTCAATAAATGAGCAACACAAATTTTTAAATTAAAATTTTTTTTTCATATATAGAATAGCCTGATGTGGCATTCACACGACTTTCTCTAATCTTGAAATTCAATACCATAAATATAGATCGGCCATAAGTGATAACGAATACTGTTGTATAAACCTTCGTGAAAAACAATTTAAAATAGGCATCAGAAAAGCTTTATTCAACAATAATTCTATATAAGGGAGTCTATAAAAGACACAAACAAAGATTAAATGTTGAAAACATGAATTCAGTATTCAAGAAACCTCAAAACGTGTTAACATATAAAAAACAAACTATAAATATTTTCTTTTAAAAACGTTTCATTTACCATATGGTTATGAGGAATTAATTATAATTTCTGATCAGTTTTTCTGAACATGGTAAAATATTATAGTAAAGCACTTCCACTAATTACATGCAATAAAAAAGAATATTTTCGCTTAACCATTGACAGTGTTTATTATACTACTTCTCTAATATGAAAATCGTCTGCATTATCATGGAAGATAACTTTTTTAAATAATAATTTTAATAGATTATTTTTACTGAGTGAAAAATAAAAAGACAATTGTCTGTTTTTTTCTTTATTCTTCTTAGAATCTAGATTACATGAGCTAACTAGGAGACGTGTCAAATACAGTGCGAATAAACTGCGACCTAATATCGTAGTGTTTAACTTAATAAAAAATAATTTAATAAATAATCTGTACTGAGGGAATAAATTTGATAAGATTATATATAAGAAAGTCTTGTAGTGACCACAACGTACTAGTTAGGACTGAGGGCCTATTAGTTTCAGACAGGGATTTTTGCGTTATCGTTTTCGATAGTTGGACATTTGTCGAAATCTAAAATTTATCGAAAATATAATTGAATAATTTGAAAGCAATGCTATAATTGGGAAGGAAAAAAAAACTAATAGTCCTCCGTCCTAAACTAAATTCTGCTTTTGCCAGAATTTCATCAAAACCTTTTTTTTTTTTTTTTTGAAAGAAAGAAAGGAAAATTAATAATAATCAGTATCGTTACAAGAGATATCGAAAACGATTTTTTTTTTTTTTTTAATAATTTTGAATTAGGAAGTAAATAGTGCGCGTGCAATAATATGAAATAAAAATAAATAAAAATATGAATTTAATGATTTGATTTTTATATAAAACACGATCGCGTGCTATCTTAAAAAGTAGATGTAAAATTTAAAGTTTAATTTTCTTGGCAACAATTATAAATTAAAATAAATAATTTAATGAAAGTTTGTTCTTTAGATATACGTCCGTGTAAGATGTCAAAAAATAGACGACAAAGTATTATATCTCTTTATTTTTCATTTTGAATTGAATAGAAACATTGTTTTAATATCTTGAGCTTTCTTATATTATACATCGCATTATTTCAATAACATGCATGTAAGTTTTCAAATGCATGCATTATGTGTAATCTATTAGATAATAATGTTAAAAATTACATGTAACTGTAATAAAATTTTCAATGCCCCTTTTTTAATTAAAAATTGCATAACCCCAATACATTATGAAATTTTAAATTATTAAATATATAAAATGAAATACCTAATTAACAAATAAAGTGAATGAAATATTTGAAAAGATAAATCTATACTAATCAGTTTAAAGAAGTAATGCTGATGTTCGGGAGAAAAAAAAAATAATAAAAAGAGAAAGGAACAAGTAATAAATGGAAATTAAAATAAAATAAGAACTAACATCGTAGTAAAGAACAATTACAGAAAATCTTACTTTGTACAATGACGTCACAAATTGCTGAATAAGTGCTAAAAGTAATTTTCTACTTTCTTTATTTGTTTCCTAACAGGAACGTCTTTTTAAAAACGTTTTATAGTGCAAGGAATTTATTTTATTAAAATCAATTGCAAAGTTTGTCTATAAAACATGTCCTAATATATATATATATATATATATATATATATATATATATATATATATATATATATATTTAAGGACAATATGTATATTTTTTAAACTTTTACATATCTTAAAATAAAACATATAAAAAAAGTATTTACATTACTTTTCTTCTAATATACAGAGTACAATTTCAGAATGTGTGTTTTCATTAAAAGTTAGATTTCAGCAATTTTTACTGAATATATTGCATGTATTAGACTGACATTTATTTCTAATGACTTTTGTTATCAAATTTCTTCATATTTATATTTATATTTATATTTATATTTTATTGAATTTATTTACTTTTATTTATTTATCCATGTATGCCTTTACACAATACAGAAGTAAACTTCTCTTTAAGTACTTGAGAAAATACTCGAAAATGACGCAAAATTTTGTGCAGCACGAATTATGTAAGCAATAAAATTTTATTCGTTGAGTAATTTTGCCTAAGAGAGGCACTATACTTAATATATATATATACACTTCTTCTCATATTTATAAGGACACTTTATATTTTGAAATAACTAATGTAAAAATAATTGTAAACAAGATTATACTAAGTGCACTTAATATATCTAGTATTCTAAAAACCAAAACCGTTATAATTTTTTTAATATAAAATAAAATTAATAAAATATAATGCAAAATGTGTTTTTCTCCACGTTTTTAGATGTTCATAATTATAGAGATAATCCAGAGTTTTTCGTTTTATTTAACTTACTAGCGGATAAATTACAGTTGACATGCAAATTTGTTGACTACTGGGCTAAATTAATTCATATATAAGCCTTCAATTTTTCTTCGACGGACATTACTGATAATTCTTCGAAAAAAAGAACGTTCAAGTAGTGAAGTATGATAAATGTGTTTTTTAAGTGGAAGGATAATTTCAATCCGCTGAATTTCTAATGAAATTCGAAGGTCTAAAATTCCTGAAGGAAATGTGATCAAACGTTGAACTGCTAGTTCGATAGGAGAGAGATCTGATGCAAAATCAGAGTTGTTTTGCAGAGATCGAAGGCTCATAATTCCTCTTACTGTTCTATTCATAATGACTGCTGCTGACTTTGCTAGTAATTTTTAACGAAAGGTTAGGGTCCACATTTATGCATGTTTAAAATAATTAATAATATGTTAAAATGAATAAAAAACCTGCAATAATCAATCAGCATTCAATGGGGGAAAGAACGTCTGTGTTAAAGTTGAATAAAGACAATATTAAATGGTAAAATGTTGCATTTTCGGATGAAAAACATTTTATTCTTGATTAACCAAATGGTTTTAACAGTTACTGTCACGATCTGATGATAGCGAAAGACAGAGCACATTTTTGCCGAAACGTCAGTGGAGGCCCTCTGTTGAGACTCAAAACGGTTTTGGGCTGTGTCTGTCTGTCTGTCTGTCTGTCTGTCTGTTTGTCTGTCGCGCGATAGCGGCCGCAAAAATAGCGCTATTGACTTGAAATTTGGTACACGTGTTCATGAGCCCCACGAAATCAGCTGTATAGTTTTTGGTATGTACTCCATTTGTAGTTCGTATACAGGGACACGCCAAAGTTTTTCTTATCATTACGGCCTATGGGAGGAATTTGTATGTATCGCGATAGCGGCCGCAAAAATAGCGCTATTGACTTGAAATTTGGTACACGTGTTCATGTGCCCCACGAAATCAGCTGTATAGTTCTGGGTGTGTATTTCATTTGTAATTCGTGTACAGGGATAACGCAAAACTTTTTCTTATCATTACGGCCTATGGGAGGAATTTGTATGTACCGCGATAGCAGCCACAAAAATCACGCTTTCGACTTGCAATTTGGTACATATGTTCATAAGCCCAACGGAATCAGCTGTATAGTTTTAGGTGTGTATTCCATTTGTAGTTCGTGTACAGGGACACGCCAAAGATTTTCTATCATTACGGCCTATGGAAAGAATCTGTATGTACCACGATAGCCGCCGCAAAAATCAAGCTATTGACTTTAATTTTTGCCGAAACGTCAGTGGAGGCCCTCTGTTGAGACTCGAAAGGATTTTGGGTTCCGTCGGTCCGTCCGTCTGTCTGTCTGTCTGTCATGCGATAGCGGCCGTAAAAACCACGCTATTAACTTGAAACTTTGTACACATGTTCATGAGCCCCCCGAAATCAGCTGTATAGTTTTTGGTATGTACTCCATTTGTAGTTCGTATACAGGGACACGCCAGAGTTTTTCTTATCATTACGGCCTATGGGAGGAATTTGTATGTATCGCGATAGCGGCCGCAAAAATAGCGCTATTGACTTGAAATTTGGTACACGTGTTCATGTGCCCCACGAAATCAGCTGTATAGTTTTGGGTGTGTATTCCATTTGTAATTCGTGTACAGGGATAACGCAAAAGTTTTTCTTATTATTACGGCCTATGGCAGGAATTTGTATGTACCGCGATAGCAGCCACAAAAATCACGCTTTCGACTTGCAATTTGGTACACATGTTCATAAGCCCAACGGAATCAGCTGTATAGTTTTAGGTGTGTATTCCATTTGTAGTTCGTGTACAGGGACACGCCAAAGATTTTCTATCATTACGGCCTATGGGAAGAATCTGTATGTACCGCGATAGCCGCCGCAAAAATCAAGCTATTGACTTTAATTTTTGCCGAAACGTCAGTGGAGGCCCTCTGTTGAGACTCAAAAGGATTTTAGGTTCCGTCGGTCCGTCCGTCTGTCTGTCTGTCTGTCGTGCGATAGCGGCCGTAAAAACCACGCTATTGACTTGAAACTTTGTACACATGTTCATGATCCCCACGAAATTAGCTGTATAGTTTTGGGTGTGCATTCCATTTGTAGTTCGTGTACAGGGACACGCCAAAGTTTTTTTTATCATTAAGGCCTATGTGAAGAATTTGTATGTACCGCGATAGCGGCCCAAAAAATAACGCTATAGACTTGCAATTTGGTACACATATTCACGAGCCCAACGGAATTAGCTGTATAGTGTTAGGTGTCTATTTCCTTTGTTGTTCGTGTACAGGGACACGCCAAAATTTTTCTTATCCTTACGGCCTATGGGAAGAATTTGTATGTACCGCAATAGCGGCCGCAAAAATCCTTCGATTGACTTGCAAATTGGCGCACACATTCCAGCTTTCCATATAAGTAGCTGTATAATTTTCATTGCTATATTTTTTATAAACTGTGTACAGGGACACGCCAAAATTCTTAACATTACGGCGTATGGGGTGAAATTCGTTTAAACGCATTTTAATATCATTACTTTGCAATGAAGAAAATGAAACTAGAGTACGTGAGTAAGATGCTTAAACTTATGCTGCTTGAAGAAAATATGTGCTCTTAAGCTTTCTAATTAATGTACAGGACCTTACAAAAGTGTTCTGACAATGTCACTTAGTCATCGAAACGATGTTAAATTTGGAACAATTATTAATTTTAAACGCAAAATAAGCTGAATAGTTTTTACTGGTGTATACAATGTTTATGGTTCGTTTACAAAGACACACGAAAGAATTTCGTAACATTAGAGCCTATGGACGAATTTTTAATTTAAGCGCGCACTTTAATGCGTTTATGCTGAATTGAACTTAATAAAGTTAACATACATTATAAAGATGCTTAAAATCATGTTTACTCTAAAAAAAGGTTATGTATAAACTAAATAATTTATGGGACCACACAAAATAATTCCGAGTATGTACTGTAATCATCCAAATGATGTCAAATTAGTTTGAAAGATTAATGAGTTATAATTAATTAGATTTATTCTTATTATTGGCGTTTATAATGACTGTGGCTACTGTTCCGGGATACATAAAGGAATTTCGTACTTTTATGGTGTATAGTCGGTATTTCTTAGAAGTGTATTTTAAAATGGTTACACCCCATCAAATATAATGAAATTTTATTAGAATTTTAAAAGCCTGTTTTCATGTTGAAAATTGTGGGCATAGAATTGATAATTAGTTTAAAGGTTACGCAAAATATTTCCGATATGCTATGTAATTTGTTTTGTATGAAATTCAGTATTTATGAATTTCCGGGAAATAATACAAGACCGTCGTTTAATAAGAATGCATATTGTTGCGTACTTGGGGGTTTGTAAGTTGTCCGAGAATGAAAGGCGAAACTTACAAAAATTCAGTGATTTATTCACTTAAAGTTCCAGAAGAATACAGGTCTATAAACCAAGTATCAGCTCCAATTCAACCAGTAAACATAGTTTAAACAACAGCCGTTAACAGCAAAACAACAGTACAAACTGTTTAGCAATAACACATAAAGCAAGTCTCATTCAAAGAGGCTCAAAGCAAAGCAAGCATTTGACGAAACCGACACAGATCTGAGATTGGAAGCCTTGGCTAAAAAAATGCTCCTTTTATACTATTCTATCGAACACAGACTGTTCTGGAAAATTATCGTATCTCATCAGCCAATGAGATTAGAGCTTCCATATTTGGTATATCCCTAATAAGGATTTTCTCGCCAAGGTCTCCAAAAAAATCGCCAAGGAGGGAAACAGTCGCCAAATTTGGCGCCAAATCCATTTCTTCCCTTATTGGAGCTTTTCAATTCGTTTTTAAAGGAAAATTAATTTATTTTAACGCTAAAACGACTAGAAATGCACAGAATTAGCATTTTATCGACTTACTAAGCCTCTTTGAAAAAATTTATACAAAAATAAATGCAATTATTTACAATTCCGTAAAACTTTATATGATATCCAAATAGGTATAGAAAGAGAGATAGAGCGGCGGGTTGAGGGGGGCGGCAGCCCCCCTCAGGAATGTATCTGATTATGGTAATAAGTCGATCGAATCAATATATACTATTATATAATAAGAAATAAATAAAAATGACCTATTGAAAAATGTCTGATGCAAATAGGACGTTGAGGCTCCTGATCTGCAGATCCACTAGTTTAAAGGTAGATATGAATCGGGCATTTTAAAGGTGGATCTACGGTGCTCTGGAGAGCTGCTTCTACTGAAGGCAGAATGTATTTAGTATTTTTTTCTATTATTATGAACATCAAGAGAATATCCGCAAATTTTAAACGTGGAATTATCAGATTTTTGTTTGATTTTGGGGGGTAATGATATTTTTTTCAACAAGACTTACATTTTTGCTCTACTTTTAGAGCAATAGGTAATAGTTTGAAGAAAGAAACTTCTGTATTATTGCTTTTCCCATGGCCTAAAAGTTGAAAAAAACCTATGATATTAGAAAAGTGCATGCAAGTGGAAAGCAATTTTGAATAGTTTAAATGTATTAAGAATATTATATATGCTATATGAAATGGTATTGAAACTGAATATTAAAAAAAAGTATATATATATATATATATATATATATATATATATATATATATATATATATATATATGTATATATATATATATATATGTATATATATATATATACCAGAGAGATTGTCTGACTGTTTAATCCTAAAAAGAGACCCCATAAAATAATAATTTATAGAATAATTGAAAAAAAATTACTAAAATTCGAGCTGTCCTTATAATTGTGAACACCTGAAAAATCATCTTTTTACCATATTTAAAGATTTTTAAGATATAAAAACGATAAAACTTTTTAAATATAGTCTATTAATGAAATTCAAATTAATTAAAAATATATTTATTTAAATAATAGTGTTCAGTGTTTAGTTAATATAGGAAAACGGGTGTCCTTATAATTATGAGAAGGAGCGTATGTATATATATGATCTTATATATTCGTCATTCAATTGATCAAGTTTTTCTAAACTTCAATTATTAAATTTAAATTTAAAATATAAAAGTATTTATCTGTAAAATATATGTAATTTTTAACGCTAATTTCTATACTCATAAAAGAAAATATTTGGATTGTAAAAATTTTCGACTTCCGGTTTTTGATGCATACACATGTTTCCAGATGTTTGGAACATGGTATGAGCAATTGGTAAGGCAAACTTTGAATATGAAATTTTTTTTTGGAAGCACTAACTCTAGAGATAATGCATAAAATTTCACAGAAAATTCTATTTCGTTGCACCTTGACTCAAGTTGGTGCTGATCAAATTTTGATTGAAATCGTCCAAGAAGTGGCGCTGCTAAGTTACGATCATTCCACATAAATTTAGACTTTTATGGTGTTTGTCTAAACGTATCTATATATTAATAGGCAAACATTAAATTTGTGGTACACTTTTAACATATTAATTATGGGAGTAGAGGGTTGAAAATGGTATCATTCGAAAGGTATGATTAGCCAGATATGCAGAATATAAAAAAGTATTTTATTACGATGTCAAGAAGGTATTTAAAAATATTTTTATTTTTTATGCATTTTTCCATTTTATACACGTACTCTTTTATATTGAAAAATACCTAAAGCAGAAAGTTGTTAAATCTGGCGATTTCTGAAAATTTTGATATATAATTGAATTCAAATTTGGAAACGAAATGTTTTTATGATTTTAGTAATTTTCTTTAAATTGCATTAAGTTTATATTGAAAAGTCAAATTAAATGCAAAGTAATTATTAAATTGACCTTTTAGTTGGAAATTTTTCAAAAAAGAAAAGTAACAAACCAGAAAATATATATACATATATGTATATCATGAAATGCGTTTAACAAAATTTATTTCCAATAAAATTCTAATCTATTTTATTTTTATTTATTTACTTTATTTATTTTTATTTTTTTGGATTGGGGAGGGGAAGGGAGAGTATTTTTCTTTATATTTTTACTTTTTTAAAATACATTGTTATCTAATGAAAATAAAATTAATGACCGTTAAGAATAAAAATGTATTTCTGTATGGTTTTTACTAATATATTTCTTTTATCTCCTTTCTGTAAATTGAGATAAATATTAATTTTGTAAAGATATGTACACATTTTTCTTAATGATTTTTTTTGGGGTGGGATGGGGGGAGGGGTATGCATTTTAACATAATCTTTGTTAATTTCATATCTGGAAATTCCTCATCAAATAAATGTGCTTAAACAAATATATATATATATATATATATATATATATATATATATATATATATATGTCTCTTAAATTCTCTAAAGTATTTTTAAATCATTTCAAAAATATTTTTAAATTTTTGTTTTAATTGCAAACGGGCTTCTTGAGCTGCTCCTTCTTTTTTCCTTCTTCTTTATTACTATTATTATTATTTAAAATTTTAGTTTTATTTGTGAAGTACGCAAAATCAGTTTAACAAAATTTTCTTTCCAATAGCAATGGTAATGTAGTTTTAAAATAAAGAATTAAATAGTAATGGAGATTTAGCGCTGAACTCATACCACTACTTATATCATAACATTAAAAAAAAAACATAGGCGTCTCTTTTCCCAACTAACCAGGGAAACGTTTTTACGAATTATTGCAAAATAAAATTAATATCAATTCTTGTCAAAACTAAAATGAATATAAAGCATGCAGTTTTGTTTCAGGCAGTAAGAGTCTATTGTCAGAGCAATTTTCGAGCTATCTGTGCACGCCAACTTGCAGTGACTATTTTATTTATTAATTACCACTGATTCTGAAATAAAGAAGTGCTTGATATGTATGTACATGTATGTTAGTCGATTAGACAAGCATACAATTACACAATTAAAAACTACTGATGGATATTGGATGTAAAAGTTTCTACAATTTGGCAAGTCTGACGCATACTGCATGCAAATACATCAGAAAAATATTTAAAAAATTTCATGAAAAAATAGTCTAATTAACGATTATCTTTCTATGTGAAATGCAATGCTTTTTTTAAACATTATATATTCATTAACTTTATGCTTTCATTTTCTGACGAGCTCCAAAATTTCTTATATTTTTATGTATTTCTTATATTTTTATGTATTTATTTATTATATTTTTTTTTAATAAAGTAAATACATAAAACGCATATCTTGTTTTTCTTTTTCCACATTTTGGCAGTGAATTCAAATTCTGGACATTCAACTCCGTTATTCCTCTAGAGCATATATTTGGCTAGAGAGCGCTTCCTTCATCTACAAATGTAACTAACATTAAAAAATCACATGACAAGTGCTTTTCAAGTTTTCACCAATGAAGGTCAGTTGTCACGCCCCTTAAACCATTTTCGGACAAGGGGTGCCAATGTTTTTTAGCTGTGTCATCCAATTACAAACAGATCTGACCGTTTTACTCGTCAAGTGAGCGATGAGAATCATCCACAACCTTTGTTACCCATTTTTCTTCCATAGATGTTACCAATCATCCACAACCTTTGTTGCAGCCTTTATCTGCAAATGTAACCAACATAAAAAATCAAATGAGGAGTGCTTTTCAAGTTTTTACTAATGAAGGTCAGTTGTCACTCATCTTAACCCACTTTCGGACAAGGAATGTCAAAGAATTTTAGCTGTATCGTCTAAATACAAACAGATCTGACCGTTTC
This sequence comes from Salticus scenicus, assembly GCA_963930645.1. Classification (NCBI taxonomy): domain Eukaryota; kingdom Metazoa; phylum Arthropoda; class Arachnida; order Araneae; family Salticidae; genus Salticus; species Salticus scenicus. The sequence goes on along the minus strand of OZ005650.1, from coordinate 60,765,647 downwards.
ACTCATCAAGTGACCGACGAAAATCATCCTCAACCTTTGTTGCATCTTTCATCTACAAATGTAACCAACATAAAAAATCACATGAAGAGTGCTTTTCAAGTTTTCACCAGTGAAGGTTAGTTATCAGGCCCCTTAACCCACTTTCGGACAAGGAATGTCAAAGAAATTTAGCTGTATCGTCCAAATATAAACGGATCTGACCGTTTCACTCATCAAGTGACCGATGAAAATCATCCTCAACCTTTGTTGCATCCTTCATCTACAAATGTAACCAACATAAAAAATCACATGAAGAGTGCTTTTCAAGTTTTCACCAATGAAGGTTAGTTATCAGGCCCCTTAACCCACTTTTGGACAAGGAATGTCAAAGAATTTTAGCTGTATCGTCCAAATACAAACGGATCTGACCGTTTCACTCATCAAGTGACCGATGAAAATCATCCTCAACCTTTGTTGCATCCTTCATCTACAAATGTAACCAACATAAAAAATCACATGAAGAGTGCTTTTCAAGTTTTCACCAATGAAGGTTAGTTATCAGGCCCCTTAACCCACTTTCGGACAAGGAATGTCAAAGAAATTTAGCTGTATCGTCCAAATACAAACGGATCCGATCATTGCACTCGTAAAGTGATCAAGGAAAATCGTCCTCAACCTTTGTAACACCTTGAATAGGAACTTCAGTATTGATTGCGATCTCTAGTCAAATATATATTCCAGTGATAACCCTCATCCTTAGGTAGTGGTAAATGCGTGATCCCGTCACAAGTGCTTCCACCCAAAGCATTCGAAGTTGAAATATATAAAGCACAAAATTAATTGATTAATTCCTAAATTATATTGTCTAAAAAATTGTTTCAACACACACAAATGTTTAAGTAGATCCATGTAGAAAATATCTGAATGAAATTGGAAGTATTAAAAAGAAAAACTTTTCGAAAAAGAAACTACGAAAATTTAATTAATCTAATACGTTTTCCTTGAGATTCTGGAAGAAATAGAAACATCTGAAAATATATTAATTTTCTTGGAATTGTTTGCAATTCTTTTAAAAGCCTACTTGCACGAGTTTTATTGATTTTAATCTTACTAAATAAAATAAATAAAATACAGATATATCTCTGAAACTACAGTTTTAAACTTTACAGTCTAAACTCATAAATTTCATTTAAAATATATTTTCAATTTAATTCAAATTCATCGAAAAATTGAAACAAAAATTCACTTTTGCCGCCAGTAATATTTTTCTTAGCTTTTTTACCCAAAATATTTGCTTATTAAAACTGAATATGCTAAAAAAACAAAAATTACGTAAAAACTTTATAATTTAACATTACAGTTAATTTCACAACTCTTTAAAATGCAGAAAGAGAAATTTAATTAGTTTTATTTTTTTTATTATTATTAATTTTTATTGAATAATCAATAAGATATTTATTAGTAATATATATAAAAAAAAATAATGCAGATTCGTTGCATCCTCCTTTTTTTTTTACCATTTATTTTTTATTTTTATTCATTTATTTATTTGTTTATTAATTTATTAAGGAAAAAAAAAAGAATATTTTGCAGCAGTATTTTTGATTGCATAACACGGAAATCGTTTTATAAAAAATGTAGTGTTCAAAAAAGTGACTCTACCACCTTATGATGTTAATAATTTACGTAACATATTTACAAAAGACATTAAGGCAAACTTACATTAAAAAAAAAAAAAAAAAAAAAAAAAAAAAAAAAAATCCATATCTAAAAATCTGATAAATAATAGAAAAAGATGGTTACAACATTATAAGTAAAAAGTTGCGTTGCTGCAATAAAATTTATTCTGCGACTTTAAAAAGGTTATTAAAATCAGAATGTTAACTGTTTATTTAACACAATTTTCATAATGAATTCAATTATTGTTTCGTATTTATTTCTTCGACTCTTCATGAATTTTTATTATAAAATTTAAAATAATTTTATAATGCAGGTTAGTACTATATTCAAAATTGAAATGGGAAAAAAAATTCTTATTTTTCTGTGAAAAAAATGTATATTTATGATTAGAGAAATGTATAGGTTTATGTTTATTGATTTGAGAGTAATTAATCAGCGGAATGTTTTGTCGTATAATCAGAAAGAAGTAACTGTAAGAAAAGCAACACAAGTTTTTTGACTGATTTTAGCATGCTTTTTTTTTTTTTCTATTCTTATAATTCTTAATTTCTTTACTTGATGAAACTACACTGAGAAAAAAAAATATATATATCGCTTTCATCTAGAACGAATAGGTGGTGCTTTTTTAAATCCCTAAACTAGAAATATAGATTTCCTAGATATGAGTATAAGGCACGTTAATACACTGAGAAAAAATTCTATAGCTGACATCTAGAATCTAAATTGTGGCTCTAGAAAAAATAGTTCCATGTCATCCTTATAAATTTCTTATAAAAAATTTTCTAGTCCTCTTCGAAAGCGAATTCTAGAGACCTCTATTAGAATTCTTGAGCGTTTGCCTATATTATCGAGGACAAACTTATTTGAAAATATCTCCAAATAAATGAGAATACAAGAGGCGGGTTTCAGCAGCTATAATCTTGGTTTATGACCCAATTCTAGAAAATTAAGCGAGAATTTCTCGTAATACAAAAGATTTAGAATATTGTTTCACAATATAGAAATGTGTAGACTAGAAATTCTCGACCATTTCATCTATTCAGTTTATTGGCGTGCCTTATGCGCATAGCTCGGAAATCTATATTTCTAGTTTAAAGATTTAGAAAATGACCATTTATTCATTCTAGATGAAGGCGGTACATTTTTTTTTCTCGGTGTAATATGTTCTGCCCCTAACGAAACTTCATTCTATATTTTCTTTTACAAAACCTTTTTAAAAGTATTGATGAAATCATTTGAAAAATACTGATATTGAAAATTTACACAATGAGGGGTACTTTCCTCCTAGTTTGGGAAGTGATGGTCCTACATATAAAAAATAGTTTTTCCAGTTGTTTATTAAAATTATAAATAATTCTTTTTTTTAATTTTACAATGATTCGTTAAAAATAAATCACATTGTGTACATCTTTATGAAGTTTATCTTATACATAAATTATAAAAACTATGAAAAAACTAAATGGCAACGCTACCTGTCTGGCAATTTTTATAAAAACTGTGGACGATAATTTATATTAAAAGGCAACTACCTTTAAATTTGTATTCTGCGCAATTAGGTCTTAAAATGGAGCTAGTAGAAAATGTTTATCATACACATTTTCTAAAAATAGTCAGGCATTTAAAAAAAATAGTCAAATCTTGTTCGGGTTCTCTCAAAACATGTAAATCCATCAAAAACTGGAACTTGAAATTTTAAAGATTTCCATATATTTTTTTTCTGTTGGATAAAGAAGAGCGTAAATGTAGCTAATTAATTGCTAAGGAACGCACAATTATAAATATATTAATTTTTCAAGGAAAGATAGTTCTATTACATATATTTTTATCAGGAGATTTTTAAAAAAGTTATTTAAGGCATTGTAAGAGAAATAAGTATAAAACTTTGAATAAACATCATAAAATATAATAAACTCCTAACAATTATTTGGAGTTGAAAAAAAAACACAAGACCCTTCGTCAGGCGAACAAAGTAGGCACGAATGCTGCAATCAAAGCGGCAACATGATTGCATCACTCGAGCCTACTTTATTCACCTGACGAAGAGTTGTATTTTTTTCGACTCGAAATGATTGTTGTGAGTTTATTGCATTGTATGATGTTTATTCAAAGTCTTGTAATTATTACTTTAAAACGCCAGTCCTGTGGTGCTTTTACTGTAAGAGAAAGTTCAAAAGACATTGAACGCAAACCTAGTATATTTAATAATATTTTTCTAATATAATACTCAAATCAAACAATAAATTTAACTTTGTGTTATTCGAAATATTATAACTCGAAATACAATTTTAGATTGCAACGTACAGAAAGTTTCAAACTATATAATGCATATAATACAAAATATTTTTTATTTCTAAATCATATGTGTTGTTTTGTATTTGCATATCTTGAGAAGCAATGTTCTGTCTCAAATATAAATTTTGGTTTGAAGAAGAAATATATTTCAGAAATTTCAATTTCAGAATAGAAACATCTGTGTGAAACCCACAAAGAAATATATTCTAAAATACTATATTTTTATATTAAATAACGACAGTCGTATGTTAAAAAATGCAAAATTTTGCATGATTTATTTCAGCGCAAAATCTGGGATGCATTTTAAAAAGTTAAAATTGTAATATTTTTACTTCTATCATATTCATGGAATATTTATAAAATATATTTCTTATCCTTATATACGAAAATAAAACATTTTGTTTAGTACTGAATTATTTTGTTCATTATATTTTTTATTTAATTTTTATTAACACATTAGTGTCATTAGTATATTTAAATGCATATAAATTGTTGTATATTAATTAACTATAAAATTAAAACAAGTATTTATTTAGGTGATAATCCTGCCGCATACAAAAAGTATTTGTAAAGCTTTTCTTTCTTTCTTTTTTTTTTTTTTAACTTTTATGTAGCGAGTTACAAATTACTTTTAACTTATAAAAGTGTCTAACATTATTATTTAAAAAATATTTAAAAAAATGTATTTATCATTTAATATAAATAAATTTGCAGAAATACAATACAAATAATAATAATAATAATAATAATCATAATAATAATGAGTTCTAAGCAGTTGTTTCGAGTTAAAATAAAATCACGATCATTCTTTGGGTGAAAAAAAAAAAAAAAAAAAAAATAGACACGAGAGCAGCAAAAAAAAAAAAAAAAAAAAAAGCGGAAAAGCACAAAAGATTATTAGAAGCAAGTAAAGAATTAAAATAAATAAAAATGAAAATCAGTATAAATTTTAGTGTGACAAAAATTCCAAATAAAAGAACAAATAAATTTAGTATATAAATTCATGATTGAAAGTGATTCCCCCCCCCCCAAAAAAAAAAAAAAATAATAATAATAAATAAAATAAATAAAATAAATAAAACTGAAATAAAAAGAATTAGTCAAGTGAAAGAACTTGTATGAGTAATTTCTACGCATCAAACATGACAGGTGTTGCAAATACGTAGCTGTTAATTGTTCTAATAAAAATTTGAAAGGAAATGGGATAAATTATATATTTTACTAATTTATAAAAAAATACAATTTTTATAATCAGGTGCTTTGTTATTATTATGAAATAAATACCGTTTTCATATTTAGTCGAGTATTTTTTTAAAGAGTTTTTATTAGTAAGTTATATGGAAGTTTCAAATTCTTTTAAATATAGTTAAAAACGACGCAGATAAAACCCGCTAGTTTTATTACATAAAAAAAAAGTTTAACTTTAAATATTAACTAAGTTAATAGATATAGTAAAGAAAAGAAAAGAAAAGAAAGAAAGAAAACTGAATTTTAAACAGTACCTGGAGTTTATAGTTCATCTTTAGTATATAAATTATTCATAAATTTTATTTGCTAAATTATTCGTGTATATTCCCATGTGCATTCACTCGGGGATAGACGGCCATTAGACGGTAAAATGGCCGTCTTTCCCAAAATGAAAAGGATTCACATTTTTCCCCGCGATGATCAATCTATGCCTTATTACAATATCTATGCATTCCACTCATTCATCTTTTGACTTTCAGCGAATTTTTAACATTTCACTCTTAGCTCACTGGTCGATGAATACGTATTATCGTTACCCCCTCCTCCCCCCCCTCCCCCCGCCTCTCACCTCAACTCTTTGTATTCTCATAAGTTTTCAAAAAAAAAAAAAAAAAAAAAAAAAATGCGTTACAGAATGAATTTGTTCGTTCTGCTTTACGACCTTGTTATTTTTGTTATTTAGAATCTGGACTTTGAAATAAAACGATTTTTACATGATTCTTAGAAACAACACTATAGGCCAATGTAACCGAAATTACATGATGAACATGGGATGGATAAATACCTGATCGTTTCTTAGTAGAAATGGGATTTTTTTTAAGAAAAGAAAATTTAGTTTTATCAACAAGTAAGAAAATAACAAATAACATTAAATCTAAAATGTGAAAGGTATTTAGATATTTTAAAAGAAATGAAAGAATAAACAGTTAGAACTACGGGATTGAGACGGTGACCATTTATGTCTGAAGCAGGATGTTTTATTTTATATTGATGATAGAAGGTTTATAGCAAAAAGAAATAACAAGAGATTTTAAATAATTCATTTCTTTTGAAACACCAGAAAAATAAGAGCAATTCTCTAAACCAGAGGTACCTAAGTATAGAAAACCGCCATTTTCTGTTGAAGCAGTCACTTATTCTAATTAACAACAGAAAATGACTGCTTTCTATACTTATGTCTTTCGTGCTTTACGCATTTATTCTTATTTATTTAATTTTGAAAATAAATAAATTATTTAAAACTTTTTACTCTCTCTGGAGGCGCTAAATATTTATAGAAAAAAAATATCCCTCCAGTCGATTTTTATTTCAACTGCCATTTGTGACTACAAATGAATTATTGCTGGAAATAGTTTGCAATAAATTTTTCAAATACTTAAATACGTACCAATATAAAAGGTAAAATTGTCCTTTGTCCATTTGGCTCAAAATAAATAAACAGGGATATATTTTAAAAAGAGAGTTAATCGTCATAATAAATTTTTCCGGATGCGAGACATTATGCTAGATTATTTTTTTATTAGATCACTATATATCATCATATCCTTTAAAATAGAGTCGTAAATCTTTAAAATCGTTACAAAATTATTGTTTTTGAGGAGCCGAAAACGTCTCAACAGTAATTTTATTTTATAAATTATTTTGTTTTTAATATTGGTACAACTTTACAATTGTGCTCTCATCGCTACGCCTACGTGCTGAATGCTACCGAAACAACTGTCTTCAATTTATTTAATTTTTTTTTTGACATTCTATACTTTGAAAACCCGTATTTACCTAGTACCTTTTTTTTTTTTTTATTATAGAATAGGGTAACATTTCTGATAAATGTTCATTACAAAAATTATCGTTTAGGTTTTATAGAATAGAATTACACGAAACTCTAAATAGGAAACTTACAAGAGTATCATTACATAGAAAATTAATATAAGGGTAATGTGTAGATGTAGTGGGAGGTAGCCTAGTGTGTGGAACATTTAAAATTCCGACTGTCAAGTGTGTCATGCATTCAGACAAGATAATTTTTATTCTCATGAATATAGTAGGAGTTTTAAATACAAAAGAAATTTATTTAATATTGACATTTATTTCCCATATTATAATTGGATTTTTTTTTTTTTTTTGGACAAAATATGCTTTAACGTGTTCCAAAAGGTGGACCAATATACCCTGGACTTATCGCATCATGGCCTACTTACCAATGTTCTGTTAAAAAAAATAACATGAGAAATTACTATTAACAGAAATTTTTGAAAAAAATCTTTTATAGTGAGGAACATATAATAAGTCTTATGGGAAACAGTCCCACGCTATGGTTAATTTTTTGATGAGGTAAAAATTAAAGCTTTGAAAAGTGGAACGACGTGCTTAAACTCTTTCTAACAGGGAAACATTCAAAATGTGTCGTCTTCAAAAAATATTGAAAAAAATGTATGTGATTCTACTCTTCATAAAACACCAGAAAGTGAAAAAAAGTATCGGCTTGAATGAATTACAACGACCACAAGAAATTATCAAAATTAAGCATATTTGACGATTTACACTGTTAGGTGCTTGATTTTGAGTACTTGGCGGAGAAGCAAAACACGGTTATGTTCATACATGGATATCTCGGTGCTAGGGAACTTAACGCCTAACAGCACTAATTTGCCAAAAATGCCTAAATTTGGTAATTTTTTGTGGTTGCTGTAATTCATTTCATCCGATAATTTTTTCACTTTTTGGTGTTTTATGAAGAGTAGAATCACACACACAAACACACACACACACACACATATACATATATATACATTTCAATATTGTTTGAAGACGACACCTTTTGAATGTTTCCTTGTAAGTATTATTTGTGTGATCTGAAAAAAAGTAAAAAACGGAAGTAATCCATAACTGTTTAAATATTTAAAAGTAATATATCTTTAAAGTGCATAATAATAAATCTAACTAACATATTACGAAGTATAAGAAACTTATATCCATTAAAAAGTAGCGTAGTGTATAATTAATCTAATTTAATCAACTCTAATATTTAAAATAAATTTTCTTTTTGATGTTTTTATTTGTTTTTATAATCATTTAAAAAATAGTTATAAAAACTGTTTCTTAAACGAATGGACTTAAATTTTTTTATACATATTTCTTTCACGAAAATTGTTCACATGAGAGGGAAATTATGAAAAAAAAAAATGATAGCATAAGCTTATATTTTTTATCTTTTATCTTTTACGGAAATATATGATGGATGATACTTAAATCATCTGTAACAAGATTATTTTTTGAATGTTAAAGCATAGAAATAAAAAATTAAGAAATGGGGTTTGAAATCATGGAATAAATATAAGACTTCATTTAAATAATGCAATGTTTAACTTATTAAATATGGGCATTTCTTTCTATGAGCATTTCTGAATCTACATTAATTCTTTAATTTCATGTGTAAGAACCGACAATTGCATTTCTATGTGTATCATAGTGTTTCAATTTTATACACCGTTATCAATCAATATTCTACTTAGAAATATTCAATTCTGAATCATAATAGCTCTAATTCATCGAGATAATCACAGCTGAATATTTTTAAAAGATGGAAAAATGTGGAATGTATGAAAAGTCGATATATATATAAATATAATTGTTATAAATTGAAGTACTGAAGATTATATACTTTTTTTTCATATTGTTCTGCATATAATGATTAGTAAAATTGTCTTCCGTGATATGAAACATTCCATCAATATTTCTAACTGTCTTTGGTACAAAACACAGAACTGAAAATCTGATTAAAGTCAACATATTCATATTTTAATATTAGCGATTTTTACAATTAATAGTTGCCGACTTAGATGCCGATTATTAAAAGAAGTATTAATCTGTAAACTCTAGAGACCCTACATGATAAGGGACTGGACACTGACCCGCAGGTCGATCTGTAATGTTTGTTCAGTCTGTTATATATGATACCGTTATGCTCTGAAAATGTTTTAAATGACTCTCTGCATGGCTCTCTGAAGATAAACAAAATAAATTTTCCCAGATTTTAATGAAAAGAAACGTAAAGTACTTAACTTATGTAAAATTGTATTACCATTCTACGGCAATCAAGTCGGCTTTGAGTGAACGTCCGACGTTTTTGCTCATTGTCCAGTCTCTCTCTGTAGCGATCCTATCTTCCGGGCAGTTTAAGGTACAAGTAGGGATAAGTAAAGGGTTCTGACCATTTTCTTGGAGCGAACTTCTTCGCTTCAGGCGCACGCTGATGTTTGCACAGTCTACAATAACGTAAACGGGATTCCTGGACGCTCTCGAAGATGAGTTGTCTGCTTTTAATGTCTGTCGCAGCAACAACAATCCGCGCTATGAAATTCTCCGGTTAGTCTTCGAGCGAGTTTTTACGTCATTGAATATTGTGCAATGACATCAGCGAGCACCATTTCCAACAACTCGTATAATAATTAATTAAATTGATCTTTTCGTAGTTAGTATTATATTTTTGTCGCTCCAGCGTGACATTGAAATCTAAATGCATTTTTTGCGATTTTCCCACGGCCAACGCCTTTTTCGACCCCATGTTCTATGGTAAATTTACATTCACTTCGTGCCTCCTATCACCTCTGTCAGTTTGTCGGACCAATTTTGGAACACCCTATTTAATCCTTTGCTGGTCGTAAAGTACTAAAGCGTGTTGCAAAATTTAGGGAATCTTTTATTCAACTATCACCAATAATTTTGAGTGATATATGATATATATACAGGGTGGTTATAATTAAAATTCCCCTATAAACAGACTCCTACGGCGCAAACGGGTGAACGGAATGCAACAAAATTTGGTATAAAGACTATACATGAGATGCACTCACGGAATTTCGAAAAGGAAAAATAGTTCCAAAATGTGCACCAGAGGTCGCTCTTTCCGAAAAAACATTAAATTTAACACAATAAACGACCAAAACAAACTACAGAAAAATTATTAACCATAAAAACATAAACCATGACAACGTCTGCAAACGTTTTATACACTAACTTGTTTTGCATAAAGCTTCCTCTTCTTCGCAAGCATGCAAATCTCGAAATCGTTTTCCTAGAACTGACAGCTTTTCCAGATTTTACATTTTATTACTCATAATTCTTGTTCTGGATTGTTAATATTGTTCCTGTATTCCGTTTTGGTCGTTTATTGTGTTAAATTTAATGTTTTCCGGAAAAAGGCGCCCTCTGCTGGAGATTTTGGAACGGAATTTTTTTTTTTTAAATTTCCTTATCGCATCTCCTGTGTAGTCTATATACCAAATTTCGTTGCATTCCGATCACCCTTTTGCGCTGTAGTATGCTGTTTGCAGGGGAAGTTTAATTATAGATACCCTGTATATATATAATGGACGAATAACCTTCGAAGTGATTAGGCAGGCCTTACAGATAAAATTTAGTTGTGATATTGAATTAAAAAGTCCTTAAATTTGGCAGCATTAACCAGAGCAGTTAAATTAAATGCGATAGGCAAATGGATATTTATTTATACGCAAAGACGAAAATCTTGCTTAAAGTTACACATTTAGTTTTTAGTGAGTAATGAATACGCTTTAAAAATCATGTGCTTAAAAAAGGTGATCAATTAATTGTTTATTAAATAAATTTTCTTATAAATTTAACTTGGGTATGTTGTATGTGTTACTTTTGTTTTAATTTCCGATACATTCCTAAAAATTACATAGTTATAGAAATGTAGATTTTTATATTATTTTTACACACTTAACGCCAAACGTCCTCGACACGAAAACGCATTTATTAGTTTCAAAGTTCAAAAATTCATCACGAAATTTTTCAACAGAATTTTACGTTTCAGAAGAAAAAAGTCATTTATTTCTTTTTATTTTTCTTCGTAAATTCTGGTAGCAGTCTATTTTAATTGTGCGTCATTACCCTTCAAAATGTGGTTAAATGAGATAAATTAAGGATTTACAGATCAATCTAACATTCTTCATTACTGTAGATCAATTTTGTATGATTGTTTCAGAACAATTGTAATTTATTCATATCAAGAAGTTATTTATCTCGTGCGGTTTAAAAAAATTTTAAAAAAGTATCGGTTTCTAGCTGTGCCATAACGAAGCAGCCATACATTGTATATACCATATATTGTTATATACCATACCATTGTTATTATATACCATACATTGTATATAACATGGAGACTTAGAAATGGGAAAATATTTTTCCCTTTCGCTTAGAGGTAAAGCTCTACGGTAGTTCCCCAGTTCAATTATTGTTACTCTCTGAATGAAAGCAGAGAACGCAACGACTGCATTTCTTTTGGGAACAGGGTGAATGCAGATGACGTATATATTCACAGGATGTCTGACATTTACATCATATTTTGAGTTAAAAATGAGAAGTTGTTTTAGATAGTTGTTTTAGATTGATCTTATTTATAATGATAAAATTTCGATTGCAGAAATCTAGCATCATTTGGGATATAGTTTTTTAACACTTGTTTAACTTTTATAATTTTTTTTATTAATAACTACCCTATACAGAAACAGTTTATATTCTTTTATTTTAAGAAGGACGCATTGTACGATTACTAAGACTTATTTATACATTTCTTAAATCTTTTACATTACCAGATTAAAAAAAAAAAAATCACGAATTTAATATATATTGGGTTTGTGTTTCGTTTATAAGAATTTTTCGATATATATATACATATATGCTTATTGTTACAAAATAAAAGCTATTGATTTTGAGCTACATATATTAAAAAAAAAAAGTTTTCAGGAAAGAATTTGATTTCATAAAACATGAATAAATTTAGAAATATTTTGTTTACAAAAACTAAACTTTTGCATAGTTTAAAAGGAATTTTATTAAAACAGAGTTGAACTAACGACGCAGATGGCGTTTTTGTGTAAAATTTATAAAGTTGTAGTGTTCTTGTTTGGTAAACCTGAACAAGGAAATTAATTCAGCAGAAAAACTTTCTGAGTACGTATATTTCGGAAAAAAATTATGTTGTTTCATCGTAAAATTAGATAATGAAAATTATATAAATATAAATTCTGAAAATTTTCACATGTATGTTTTTATGCATGTCTCTTTTAAAAAAATTGTATCAATCTGATAAGGCAAAAATAAAAATAGTAAAAATATTATTTAATTTATACAGTTTTACACTGTAAAAAATGTGTTCTATTTGCTGCCAGGAATTCTCTATAATTTGAGAAAGTAAATGTAATTTACGAAAAAATTACATTGTCAGAACGTATTTTCTCAAATTACAGAGATTTCCTGGTAGCAAATAGGGCACATTTTTTAAAGTGTACTCTATGATTTTTCCAAAATATTGCTTCTATAAGCTACTTGGAAGTGTAACGATATGAAAATTTAGCTTGTATATACAGATTTACGTATAAGGTTTCAATTCTTTACTATTTGGGCAGAATAAAATTCAATTGTCTATAAGTTATCAAAAATTTGTTTACTTAAGTATTATGTGAAAATGTGATTAAACATAAAGGTGTTGGATAAAATAATGGAAACAATTTCGCTTTTTTACGTTTTGTGAAATATCTTGAAAAATGCTTGATCTGTTGCTCTTGAATTTTGGGAATAAGGAAATCATATCTTTCCTCATATTTTTCAGCAATGATTTTGTCGCGAAGGCCCTTAGGGGACGAACAATAAACCAAATAATATAAAAAGTATTTGTTATTAACCTGTGACTGGATAAGCTTTGATAAATCTGTAAGTTTTAGATGTTGTTATAAATGTTATGTTTTAAATGTGCGTAGAGTTTTATTAGGATAACTCAAATATGTAAAGAATTATTAATATTTTATTAAAAAAAAAATAAACATTTTCTCCAAGTTTTTACTTTATTACTCTGAAGGTTTTTCTCAAAATTTCACGAAACTCTCGGAAAACATGAGAACATATGTCTAAATCATTATACTAGAATTTAAAACAAATACATTTCAAATTCAAAGAGATATGGACAGTTGTAGTAAATAACTTATTACTGTGCATGCGCGGGCTACAGTAAAAAAAAAAATCGACATAGTTTAATACTCAACTGTCTAGAGATCGTTATAAAAAAAAAAAAAATCCAGTTGAATATCATGAAAATTCGTAAAGATATCGGTGATTATATAAGCTGTTTTTCAGGTGTTCTCTAAAAAGGTCTTTAAGATAAGGGATCATTCACAAATAAAAATTTGTATCAGAAAAAACTATGCTACACAATAAAACTTAATACAATGTTTGCGATTCATTTTTCTTTCTTTTCTTTTTAGGTATGTACTACACACCTATAAATGAATTTTTTTTAATACAAATTTTAATTTGTGAATGACCCCTTATCATAAAGATCTTTTTAGAAAAATGCTCATTTAATCACCGATATCTCTATGAATTTTCATGATATTTAACTGGTTTTATAAGGTACTCTATAGAGTTGAGCATTAAACTATGTCACAGTTTTTTTTTTGGCTACAGCACGCGCATGCACAGTAATAAATTATTTACTACAACTGTGCATATTTCTTTCAATATTATATATATATATATATATATATATATATATTTTTTTTTTCATCTATAGTAGATTGATTTAGACAAATGTTGTAATTTTTCCGAAAGTTTCACGAAATTTGGAGAAAAACCTTTAGATTTATAAAGTAAAAACTTGCGATACACTTTTGCATTTTTTAATAAAATATTAATATCTCTTTACATATTCGAGATATCCTCACAAAATTTTACACACATACAAAATATAACATTTTTAACCCCATCTTAAATTTGAAGATGAATTGGAACTTTTCCAGATACAGGATAATCAGAAATACTTTTTGTTTTATTGGATTTGTTATTCGCCCCCTAAGGGTCTTCGTGACAAAATCTTTGCTGAAAAGTATGAGAAAACGCTTGTTTTACTTAATTCCAAAATTCGAAATATATTACGTCATTTATTTTATCTGTTTCAATTTATTAAAATTTATTCACACAGCGTATTCTTTACTTTTAGTAGTCTCCGTTCCTTAGCAACAGTTAGTGCATTAAGTTTATTATTTTTTGCGTTTATAACGTAGAATTTTTTTTCCATTACACAATTTATTCTTTTCATTTTCTTAAATTTTTTTAAAACTGTGTGTTTTTTCATTTCGATTGTTTGTGCTTCATATCAATGATTACTATATTCAGTTTTTCTTTAAATATTTTGTCTTTTTGACGTAGATCTATTGCGGCAAAAACTTTAGTTGGAAGTTACGATGTTATTTATCGTACCGCCTATATTTGTTGTATTAACCCTTCAAGGTTCAAGGTAATTACGTACATTTAACGTGGAGAGCTATCGAAATTTATGAATAAGATTAGAAGAAAGGAAATAAATGATTTTTTTTTTCAAAGTTATAAAAGCGAAATTTTGTTGAAATTTACTGGACAAATTGTTATAGTTAAGAATTAAAATTAAGTGGAATATAATGTAACACACTGCGCTTTTAAGGATTAAAATGATCTGCCTGGTCTGCAAAATTTATTTATCTGAATGTTTGTCCTTTTTTATAATGTTGGAAAAAAAATTAACGGTTTACTATTAAAAACAGAATAAAACACGAGAAATTACTTACGAAAATAATATTCACAATTTGTAATTTAGCTTTATGTTATGATTTTACTTATAATTTTCTATTATATTTTTCTTAAAGCATATATTAATATATATAATGATCCTCATCTGTCATGAACGAATCCGGTTAGTACCGCTTCAAAACAGAAACTTTTGGCAGCCATTTTTTTTCCGTTTGTTCAATTCAACTTAGGAAACATACATATCATTTTCATACATGATTTGTATCGCACATATTCTTATTTCCTATAAAACCTTGAAAAACTATTCAATTGTAATGTTTAAATGTCTAAATTAAGTATAACGGATCACTGGCTATTATAAACATGAACCTATAAATGGAATTATGTAACTTCATGATTATAAACAAAGCAAGACCAAATATAAACAAACCAAAACTGTTGCCATTCAGAAAATACAAATTCCAAATGGACAACTTTTTAATTCCGAATGAACGACTCTTTGACTGTTTCATTAAAAAAACGCTTAAAATATTTCTAAAACATATTAAAGCTTTAAAAATCTTAAAATATTTGTAAAAACGCATTAAAGCCTTTAAATATTTTTATCAAACTTCATTGTTTGTTTGCATTGTAAGGTATGATTGGCGCCGAGTTTAGTACGTAAATGCCGCCAGTTGATTTTACTTTTGAAATTAGTGTAAAATGATAGTTGGGATAGAATGTTTGGTTGGGCAAGTAAAAGTCACCAGTTGAAATGAGTATGGAAATTAGAGTAGTCTAAGGTGATAATGTCGAGTCAAGGTAAAATGTTCGGTTGAGAATAAGAAAGTCCCTAGCTGGATCCTGGATATTTTGGCGATTTTGTGGGTGAGATAGCTGGTTGGAGGTATCGAGTAGAGCTGAATTTAGGTTAGCATGGAGTGTCTGTAGTTATTGGATAGTTACTTAGAAAATTTGAAAACAGGATCTACGATAGTCTTAAAAAAGAGTATTTTGGTAAAATGAAGTGAATCGTTTTTTCTTATTATGAGGACTTTAAATACGCAAGCGAAGTGATGACGTCACTTGCCGTTCGTGGATACAAGAAAAATATTTCCTATGTTAAACGCCCAATAGGTTTTTCGTAAAAAATTATTAAAAATCGAGGGAAATTATTTCCCGATTTTAATCCCCATATTTAGATTTAGATATGTATTAGTTATCATGTGCATGCGTTTGATTAAGTTGTTTTTGTTCTAAAATTGATAAAATTTGAATTTTAAATTTCAAAACTCTAGATAAAAAAAAAACTTCCATATTCCATTGAAAACATAAACATTTCATTTCAAAGGATGACATTTACACAATAAAAATCCAACTAATATACTAATTAAAAGGAAAATGATAAATATTCTATCATAATTTGAAGTTAAATTTGTGTTCAAATGTCTAAATAAAGTATCTGATATTAGATACTAATATGTTGCAGCGGAATAGATTTGATATCGGTCATCCTTGGCAGAAAAAAAAAATATATGTATATATATATATATATTGCCAAATTATCTGGCGAATATAATTTAATTCCTTTCAAAAAATCATGGTTATTTTAACAACTTATATTAAGAGAGTAATGAATAATATAAAAAATATTTCGCAAAATACATATTACGAAAATATACATCTGGCATGTATATTTTCGTAGTACGTTTTTGATCGCCAAATACAAAAACGCCAAGGACAACAGAGTTTTTAAATTTAAAATTAAAATTTTGTCAATTTGACAGCAAAATAACTCAATCTAAGACATGCACATGATAACTAATATATATATATACCCAAATAGGGGGATTAAAATCGGGAAATAATTTTCTTCGATTTTTAATAATTACTTTCCGAACACTATAATGAGGAAAGTATTGTAATCATGTCAAAAATACGAATTTGAGATTTTGATGTTTCTATACGTTTCGAGGTCCAATGAGTCCGTTTTCACTATTTTTGCGATGATGTATGTATGTGTGTGCGTATGTGTGTATGTATGGTATGTATGTGTGTATGTATGCGTGTATGTCTGTGAGTGAACACGCTAGCGTCTAAACGCTTTGTTCGAATAACCTGAAAGTTGGTACGTATATTGTAAGTCACCATAGTACGAACCCTATAGATTTTGGTGAATCTAGCATTTATAGTTTTTTTTACAGGGACACAAAGAAATATTCTCTATCATTATGGCCTATGGGAGCAAAATCTTAAAAGTGCGATAGCATCTAAACACCTTATTCAATTGAGCAAAACATTTATACACATATTATAGGTCACAAATACTCAATCTGTATAAATTTTGGAGAATCTTAATAGTTTTTTTACAGGGACAGAAAGAAAAATTCTTTATCATTATGTCTATGGGGCCAAATTTATAAAAGTGTGATAGCATGTAGACGCCTTATTAATCTGAGCAAAAAAATTGTACACATGTTATAGGTCACAGTTGCACCAACTGTATAGATTTTGGTGAATCTAGCACTTACAGTTTTTTTACAGGGACACAAAGATAAATTCTTTATCATTATGGCCTATGGGACCAAATTTTTAAAAGTACGATAGCATCTAAACGCCTTATTCAATTGAGCTGAAAATTTATATGAGTATTATAAATTACTGTTGCACTAACTATAAGCATTTTGGTGAATCTAGCAATTATAGGTTTTTACAGGGACACAACGAAAAATTCTTTATCATTAGGATCTATAGGCTCAAAGTTCAGTAGCGTTAAATAAAACATCGTGTAATATATGGAGAAAAATACTCAAACACTATATTATGGTTTTCTCTCTTTTGTTTCTTTAACAACTCTTCTTTCCTTACTTTATCTACAAAACTGTTAATTACTCAATGTTCGGAAAGTCGAGTGGAGTCACTTCAGATTTTTTTTACAAAAAATCCAATGGGCGAATAACATAGGAAATCATTTTCTTGCATCCACGGACGGTCAGTGGCGTCACACTTCGCTTGCGTATAGAGCACTTAATGGAACACTGGGATGTGTTGTTGCTGTTGTGTTGTCGGGCCTATATTTTTGTCAACCAGCAGTTTTTTTATTGTCATTCATATTTATTGATCGGGTAGAATTTTTTTAATTTCAGAACGAAAATTATAAAATATCGAAACACATTTGATTTATAAACAAAAATTGAAAATATATTTAAATGATCACGTGGTAACCATCATGATCTAAACATTGTTTTCAAGATTTATCTTTCACATTCCGTCATTTTTGACGGGTTTATATACTAGTATACTTAATAAAAAGATTAAAAAAAATAATATTTTAGATTGTTTATTTATAGTTTCATAATAAATTAAGCAGAGTAACAGAAAACGGCCATAATGTTTTTCTTATCGTATGTAGAATTTTGTGTGGCGAAATCATATTGCCCTCAATGATGTCCACGTAGTGCATGTACAACAAAACAAAGTATTTAAAAAACAAAAACAAAAAAACCTAAGAATTACGATTTTCTTATGTTTTGTAACACAGAACAAAAGAAAATTTAAAGAAAATTACAAAATTACATTACTACTAAAAGGCTGGAACTACTTTTGATAAGGAATTTTTATGAAAAATCAACAGTGCCAGGGAATAACCAGAAATAGCCAATTCTTGTACCAATCAGCATCATCGACAGAACAAGACTTTAGTGATTCAGTAGAATGTACGGGATGTTGGCTGATTAAGCACAAATGCATAGAGAGTCTAAAACTTCACCAAAGGGGTGTCCCGCTTCCCTCGCACAAACTGACGTTTTACCGGTGGGGCAGCCCCTCACGACTCTCTTCTGACACTCCTGTTTCCAGAAGAGAAACGGCGTAATACTTAAGTGAATGTAGTATCCACCATAAACATCAGGACACACTAAGAAATCCGCAACATTATTCCCTCGAAATGTTCAAAAAATCCCAGAAACATCTGCGAGAGCAACCCTGAACAACGAGGTTCCCCGAAGAATTTAAGCATCAGAAAGCAAGAATATATAGATACAACCGGGCGTGAGACCTGTTACTTTACCACATTTCTTCATGAATAAGAGATCAAATATAAATATAAAGCATTTAGCCCACGAATGTCGGGATGGGCCATTCGCATGAAAATGGGAGTTTGTTACCCTAACCCAGAGCTGCCAACCTAATCCGGCAAATTATTAGTACCGCCCCTTTTTCTACACCAATTAATTTTTAGAGTATTTGTTTTCTTCATTCATCGTAAACATACTTGAAGAGAATTACTCTAAAAATTAAGTGGTGTAGAAAAAGGGGCGGTACTAACTATTTGCCGGATTTGGTTGGCAGCTCTGCTAACCGTAGAAAAAAGCAATGAAGATCCCCACTGTACATAGGAGTACACTCGATTCAGTACAATAATAGCGACGTTACGGCAGTTTTCTCTGGCAGATTACAGAAAGGCACGCATTAAACATAGACAGGTATTATTAGCTCAGTTGGTTTATGCGCCGCATTTAAGATCCACACTATTGGATCTTTCTCAGGCTTAATAAGTAAATAAAAATGTTCACATATATGAAAACTTTATAAGACTTTTTGATTCACAGATATCAAATTTTGTAATTTTAAAAGATTAATTTTTATAATGAAGAAAAAATAAATTTAGCATTCTTTAAAACTAAATGATCTAGTAAATGTCTTTGAAGAGAAACTTCAAAATTTTTTTCTCTAATGAATATAAAATAAAAATTGCTGATGGGTATATTTAAAATTTTCGTGTAATATTTTGTTTTTCATAAAAAATAAAAATAAAATATGCATCTTTATATTATTCACAATTAATCTAACTTTAAAAATTATTACTTATGCAAAATTAAGTTGTAAAATATAACCAATTTGTAGATTAGATTTGACAAACATACAATATAAATAAATAAATATATAAATAAATAAAATATTTCAAATAAAATGTTCTATAGGACTTAATATTTCAATCTAACGTACTTACTTTCATGTTTCTAAACAAAGTACAAGATGTTTTTGTTGATCGAAATGAAAAGGAAAAGAAAAAAAAAGATCTTAAAAAAAAAGTTATGCCATTTTACAAAAGTTCAAACGTTTTATTTCTTTAAGAGCTCAGAACTTTTTACATTGAAAATAAGTAAATAACACAAACAATTCTTTTTAGTAATGTTTGAATATTTTAACAAGCTTTTTTATTTTCTTTAACGAAAGGCCAAACAATGTTATTTTATTTTTAACATGTACTATTTTATTAGGATAGGTTAAAAGAAAACTCCGTATGTTTTGTTTAAAGAAGATTCATCTTTAATAAGACTACAAATGAAAGGTATTTATGGTTAAAGTATTTCAACATATAAGTAAGTAACATAAAGATAATTTGATGATATATTTATTATCTTAAAAAAGGCAAAAAGTATAAGTTTTATTAATACTTTCCCAGGAATTGTTTGAAAATCAACAGTCTATTTTGAAAAATTAAACGTTTGAGAGTTTAATACTAACAAAGTAAAGTCGGTAACAAAAGTATCCGAACACTAGCAAAAATTCCTATATAAAAAAAGTAGAGTTAATACTGTTTTGTTAAATAAATCCTTGTTTAATCATGTTCTTAGTCAGTCTAAGAACATGATTCGACAAAGATTTAGTTAACAAAATAGCAGTGTTGCCAGATTTGGGGACATTTTTATTCAACATCCACCATTAAATTTTTATTGCAACAGGTGCCCAATCACATCGACGATTAATCGTCTATTATGTATGTCAAATTTTACTTCTCAAAATTATTGGTGGTAGTTGAATAAAAAAGTCCCCAAGTCTGGCAACACTGCAAAATAGTATTATTTTTATTAAAATCACACGATCAGCTGATTGGAAGAAAGTAGTAACTCAACTTTTTTTTATATAGGAATTTTTGCTAGTATTTGGATACTTTTGTTACCGATTGTAAATGAAATTGAAGAATTTAAAGTAATCTAATATAAGCCTAAGAAGAAAGTAATCAACTGAAGAATTAGGGGCAAGTATAGACTGTTTGGAAAAAGCCAAACGATTCAGAAAGCAAAAGGAAGGAAATAGATTTTTTTTTTTTTAATGGTGCCTAAACAAAGCAATTAAAACACAATAAAGATTAAAAAGGTTGTAAACTTTCCGGATATTTTGGTTAGAAGATTTTGACCTAGATTATTCATTAGTGTAAAAATTAGTTTCAGCAAATGGCAAGTATAGAAACAATGTTGTAAGATGATTAAAGATCGAGTGTTTTTAATCCTAGTTGTCAGTTTTCTTATGTGAATCATACACTATTTTGATGATTTGAAAATGATTATAACAAGTTCTCTTACTATATTTATAATTTTATACTTAAAATTTATACTTAATAAATGAGTATGGAAACCTTTTAAAACACAATTTTAAACACCTGAAGTAGGTCTTATTGTATACTGATATAAAAATAAAACCTAAACACTCAAGGATAAATCGTCTTATGTAAAATGTTTCAATCAGAGCTGAAGCAATCATGGAATATAATAGTTAAAAATTTAATCCCAAATTGCTTTTATAGGATTTTGAGATTTGTTTTCTCAATTGAGGTAGAACATACAGAAATAACAATTTCTATTGAATTTCAAAAATTAAGCGCTTTTAGAGACATGAATGAAACGTCAGAGCTTATATTATGTTGTTGAATATTTTCCTATATAACTTTTACTTTATAGCATAATGATAAGTATATCATTTTCTAGAATAATCCTTTTAAAGGAAACTTACATGTATCGAGTTTTAAACACTGCCTCAGTAGATTAAGAAGATATAACACCTCAACTTTAAAATTTCACTAGCGTGCAAAATTTAAGCAACAACCTGTTTTCTCGTTTCCGTCTTTTAAGCATAAATTTAAACAAATAAACATTTGAAGATAAAATTTGAAGGACAGTATCTTTATGCAATAATGAATTGAAATTTATATAACTTTAACAAAATTAATAATTATTAAACTGATATAACTTATTTTTTTATCAAAAGAAAGCATTTTAAAAAGTGCGCTACAGAATGGGGGTTGTGCACATACCTTCAAATGTTCAATTAAAATCGAATATTTCTTCTTGTATTCACTTTTCTTTTCTTTCATAAGGAAATTTTTGGAAAAATTTAATTAATAATTTGTAATCTATGAGCATCACCAAAACAAAAAGAATATCAATACAGAATTTTAAAATGAACATTTTATCCAAAGTTCATGTTCGTATATATATTTTTTTAGAGTTAATCACATAGGAAAAAAGAAGAAAAAATAAAATAAATAAAAAACAGAAAAGTGAATAGAGGAAAAAAAAAGTCATTTTATCAAACATTTGGATGCATGTGCATCCTTACCTTTTTGTACTGCCCCTTTGACACCTTTTCTCTTTTAGTTTTTTTTGCTGAAATTTTATTTATTTTTTAATTTCTTCCAATACATGATTGTAATGAAAATTGAAGTTATATCAGTTTTAAAATTATTTTTTATGCTAAAGGTATATAAAATTTTCATAGCTGCCAATTTGTACGTTTATTTTCTACCGGAAATTTTTTAATCGACATTTTTAATAAGTTTTTTAGCGGTTTTCTGTGATTAAACATGATTTTATTTATTTATTATTATTATTTTTTTTTTTTACAAAGAAATGTTGATGATAAAAAACGGTACAAGTTGACACTCAGGAATTTTGATTAAATGGTATGATAACGAACATGTAATCCAAATTTTGTATTCATATGTCCGTTTGTTTAAACATTATGCTAAAAATAAGAAAACGGGAAAACTGGTTGTTCCTTAAATTTAGCGGGCCTGTGTATTTGTATAGATTAATACATAAAAACGAATTTAAACATTATAGGCAATTGTAGACACTTTCCACTTTGGTAAAATGTAGGTTTATTTGTGATCTATCATGGAAAAATTTGAAACAAATTAAGAGATAGGTGCTAAAAAATGTAAACTAATAATACATTATTAAAACCTTTATTGTACACAATACAATATGTAATAATTACTATGCAATGCATTAGGATTGGTTTAATGTTCTAAAAGTAAAGATAATTTTGAATTGAAACTATATTTACTTGTACTTCTGTGGCGATTGTATCAAAGATATTGTTTTTTAAGGGTAACATTATTTATTTCTTATATTGATTGAAGAAAATTTACTTAAAATTTAGTAGATTTTTTTTTGTTTGTCTGCGACGTGATACTGTTTTAAAAGAAATTCTTTGAGTATAAAAATCAACTTTCATCTGCAAATTATTGAAAAAGAAGCACGCCTGTTACTGTTAGAAAAAGCTTTTGGTTTTTGATTTATTTTAAAGTTAGGTAAAACTTATTTTTTTTTTATTTCCTGAAATGTATTTATTATTTTTTAAATAAAAATAAAATAAATAAAAATTGTATTTTATATTTATTGCCCCAATTTTTACAAAAAAAAAAAAAAAAAAAAAAAAAGAAATTGCTTTGCTTCATATATCATTTATCTAAGATTAAAATACACAAACTTTTGTTTTGTAATATTATAATTACAGTTCATGTGGAATAGTACAACTATAAATAATTTCCTTTGACATTAATACACCGATCCCAGGGCGTAGGAAGGGAGTGGATGGTTCAACAGATGGGTCAGGCAAACATTAATTCTCTCCAACTTCTCATTCTCTGGCAGATGCTTGGGTACACATTGTGCACAAACTTTGCCACAACCAAGCTTTTCGTGGATTATGTGATGCACAGTTTCTTTGCTTATCGACAGTTCAACAGCAATTTCACGTGTGGTGATCCGGCGATTCTGCCGTATGAGCTCATCTACAGTCGATATCTATTGGGCTGATTTGGAAGAATTCATCATGAAACGAACTGCGAAAATGACTCTCCAGCAATGAGGATATTAATGCAAAGCCGTTAACTACGTATGTACATAGCAATACTATCATGCTATCTATCGGCTAACACATTAACTCACTGGGATTTGATATAACGCTGCTATAGCTCCTGTCAATACAGCAACACCTACTGCTAACAACTCCTGTCAACACCTACAGCAACGCTGCTGTCTCCTTTTCATTTGGGCACACATTATACATACAAAAAAAGTCTAAAATAATTAATATTTTGTACAAATAAATAAATAAGTAAATAAAATACATTTTCTAAATTGTACTTTTTTACAAATGTTTTATCTCTTGCAGTAAACGTGAAAACATATCTCCAGAAATGAAATGGTAATAATATTATGAAAATAAATGTATTTTAAAATTAATTTCAAATTTAGTTTTGTCAATTTAAATGTTTATATGATTTATTATATTATTCATTAATTAAACATATTGTAAAATACTTTTTAATTAAAATTATTTCCATTATTTGTGATTGATAAATTGCATATCTGTGAAATATCTTTTTGATGTTATTTATTATGGAAATTTTTAATATATTTACAATAACATATGTTTTAAATGCTAATATATTTACATATTTTAACCGAGAATATGAAATGTAGGCTTTATATATAAATGTTTGTTGGATTAAAGAATTTAGAGTTAATTAATATGAAATCGCTTAGTTCATGAAGAGAATCCATATTTTATATTAAAATTTGTACAATATATACAAAAGAAACATTTAAATATTACTATTAAAAAAAGTATTATATTTCTGCTTATATTTAAAATAGAAATTTATAACATTATGTTTTTATTTATTATTATTGATACCTTTTATGCCTACATCTCTATATGTGTAAATAATATAGGTATGCTAATAAGGGATGACCTAATAGTGTAATTTAAAGTAATAATGTATATAAAAAAAGTAATTATCTACTTTTCATAATAAAGAAAAAAAATCAATTATATATGACTAAATGTTTTGATGAGAAAATTAAATTTTTCGATTTAAAATGTTTCAAACATAAGTGACATTATTTTTAAATGAAATGTAGTCCTAACATATATAAATGTATGTCATGAAGTTTTGAGTTGTACTATCAAACAAATACACAATTCTGAAAGTCTCATGCATAATATGAATAAATTTCAAGTATGTATATAATAATAAACAAATTTATGTGCAAGAAACAAAGTTAGTTATAAAATCAACTTCAACTTTCGTCACTAAAATATTTTTATTTATGTAACTAATAAATTGATTTTGCTGATAATATATAAGACTACGTAGGTCTCCAGGTGTAATAAATGTATATTAAAGAACAAGCATTAACTGTTGTTAATGATTGTTTGTTGTTAACAAAGAACACAAAATAATATACGAGTATATATATATATATATATATACATATATATATATATATATAGTATAAACTTTTCGAAAAATTCTAAATAATTCATTTATACATTGCTTTAATTCTTTTGTTATGTTTTATAACTTGATATAATTAAAACTAAATATTTCTTTTTCTAAAAATGAGAAAGATAATCTGAATTATAAATATTAAATTAAAGCAATCGAAGAAACTTAAGGATGTATGATACTTACTTCTATTTTACTCGATCAATATGTTACGTTTCTATTATAAGATACGATAAAATGAATTGCAAAGCATATTGTAT
This sequence comes from Salticus scenicus, assembly GCA_963930645.1. Lineage (NCBI taxonomy): Eukaryota > Metazoa > Arthropoda > Arachnida > Araneae > Salticidae > Salticus > Salticus scenicus. The sequence continues at coordinate 60,740,264 of OZ005650.1, read as the reverse complement.
TACCTTTCATTAAACTATTCAGTTCTACACTTTAAAATTTGTATAGTCTTCCATATGAGTCTTAGAATCCTTACCAATGGAATATTAACTTAAGTAAGTTATTCTTAAAATAAACTGAATCAATAGAGATTATTATGATCGCAGAGAAAATTTTAATACATCAATAGATGTGATTGTAATAACCTTTAGTTAGAAAATTTGTGAATGAGGCATGCTTCCAATAAAATTTATTTTAATGATCATATACGCATTATTGCAAGGAATTTTGAAAAAGTTCATTATACAGTGCATTCGGAAATGTGAAATCTCTAAATATAACAAGCATAAATTCTTAATTTTGTTTTAATAAACTCATATTTATCAAAGGAAAAAAAATGACGTAACACTTTGTCACATAATATCAAATAAATTAAAATTCTATAACAAAAACTAAAAATTTACAGAAATCACCGTTTCGAAAAGATAAGTTTACAGAACTAAAAATATTATAATAAGTTTTTTTGTAAGAATTTTTCCCACCTTTACGCAGAATAAGTTCGTAAATTCTCTTCGGAATGCTTCTGAAGCTTCTATTACACACAACAATCTTTCAGACAACTCTGATTTGAGCCGATTTTTACTCCAATTTTTGAAAGCCGATATCCGAAAGAGGGTTACAATAGTTGAGTCGAAAATTGTTCGAAAAACTGGTTTGCACGATACACAGCACATGACAGAAGAAGCTGCTTATCGCTGTTTTAACGGGGACGACGCGGGAAGAGCGAAGAGAACTACGGTGAATGAATTTCCCTCCGGCTCTTCAAAGCGTAAGGTGCTTTCTTCTCATTGGCTTGTCAGAGTAAAAGGAGTTGCTCATATGAAAATTTTTTTCTGACTAACCAGAAAAAAAACTGTTCGTATTCCCAATTCCTATTACACTGGGCTTTGAGGTGATTTGAGCCAACAAATTTGGCTCAAATTAACTATTGGCTCAAAACTTGTGCGTAAACTCGTGTGTGTAATAGGGGCATTTTAAGTTTTCGCATATAATTTATGCTTATTTCGGCCTATTTGGACGAAATAACTAATTTTAAATCTACAGAGAATTGTAAATTCTTCCACTTCCATAAACTTGTTTAGCAAGTTTACCCTATGCGTTTTGCATCGGGTTGCGGTGCTCCACGCAGGCCGGTCTAGAACCTGAATACCATTATTCATAAACCACTGAAAAGTAGAATTAGTAACGGGAACGGAAGAATTATCTTGCTGGAATATAAAAAAGGGTCCTCTAATATCTTCAGCAATTCGTAGAAAATGCTTGTAAAGTACTTTTAGGTACCCTTAAGAACTCAAACAAGTGCTTATGAATGCTATATCAGTTTTACAATTCCATCCAAACCCCCGCCCACACCACGATAGATCCACCTCTTGCTTGTCTTTTAAAAATTACTTCTTTTTCATTATGTAAGTCATGCCAGTAAAATTGGCAGCCGTCTGCCCCCATCCAAATTGAATTTCTTTAATCACTAAATATTACTGGATGCCATTCATCTTTCCATGTCCTAATTTCTTGGGCAAAATTTAAGCGCTCTTCTTTGTGTTTAGATGTTAATTTAGGAGCAGTTTTTCTTTTAATATACGCCAACTTTCCGTAAATTTTTACAGCTCTATGCACAGTAGACTTTGACAACGGGAGGTCATATTATTGGGCTAAAACAGACAAACTCACATTCTCACTTTTCAACTGCTTAAAAAAAATTCTCTGCATATGTTTTGTCCCTTTTGATGTCCATCCGGTAGATTTCTTCTTTCTGTATTCACATCTTAATCTCAAAAATGAATTCACAACATTGCACGATCTCTTTAGTAGTCAAGCAATTTCTCTTCCAGAATTTCCAGATTTCTTAGTTTAATATTTATTTATTTAGCTTCTTAAAAGTAATATTACTTTTTCTCTTACTTTATTTTTCAAAAATTTTTTTACGAAAATTTTTATATTTTGGAAAACTGCAAAATTTTCTTAATGATCTTCCTGCAATGTCATTCTTTAAAGAAAGTCCTGACAAAAACCACTTCTTTTATTGGTCAGAATTTATTTATTTTGTGTTATTTTTAATTTGTATCTATTTTAATTTAATATTTTTAATATTTTAATTTCGTAACTCTGTCTCTTCACTTTAATCTCTTTAATAAGAAAAGAATAAATAGTATTTGCATAGTTGTCAACTTGCACTAATTTTAACACTGCTTTTTCTAACTAAAACTTTCCACTTTATTTACACCAGAAAAAATAATCTTAATATTATCTTAAAGAAACATCTGCTGAATATCTTAAGTTTTTTGACCCACTTCTTTAGTTTTAATATTTTAAAGAAAATCTTAATATTTTATTCTATAGATTATTTATATTTATAATTATTAAGATTATCGTCTTCAGATTAATTTTTGAAGAAAATCTACAGAATATAATCTTTTGACTTTCTTCAAAATATATAGGCTTAAGAAATTTAAAAACTACAATTAATTATAATGAATATTAATGTATTTTGATAGAAAAATGTCCTTTTTTATTATTGAAATTGTATCGAAAGATTTTCCTCAAGATTAAAAATCAATCACATTTAAATTTATTGTAATATCTACGAAATATTTGTTTTTAAGATCTGCAGAAATTTATACAATATAAGTATATTTTATTTCCAAATAATTGACGATTTTTTAATTTCAATGGATATACTGTATCAACAAGGAGTAATTCTTAAACTTATTATTTATTTATTTATTTTATTAATTATTATTATTATTTATTTATTATTATTATTATTATTTATTTATTATTATTATTATTATTATTATTTCACTTACTTGGTATTTTTCAATTCTTGTCATTAAACTTTTAGGCTTAAAGTAGTATATTAAAAATAGTAGCGAAAACACAAAATAGTTTTAATAAAATTCAAGCTAATAAGAATTGTATTGTGTAAATCTTTTAACGCCCGTTGAAGTTGAATGTAAACGAAATGCGTATTTTTTTTTTTTTTCATTCATCATATAAGTTGAGTTGTACTCTTCTTCATGAAAATAACTTTTAAAAATCGCACTCTGGAATGTGAAACAAAATATATGTTCAATGTTTTACATTATGTTAAAATTTTGATTAATTCAAAGAAATGCTGTCATCGTAATTCACACATAACACATACAAACTTATTTATTGATTTAAAACGCATTAAAATTTTCCTTTGTTTTAAATTTTTGCTTAATTTCTAAAATGAAAATGTCTGTGCCATGTCTTCAGCAGATATGTTAAAGATAAAATGGTCTTTGCATAATATCTGTTAAAAGTAAAAAAAAAAAAAAAAAAAAAAAAAAAAAACTGAAGATATTTCGAAAATAAATGTAAATTTACAAAATCTCTTCAGGTATCTTTAGAATATATGCAGAAAATAGCATTTTCTTAAGATTATCCTAAAATGATTTTTAGTGACGTAATTATAAAAAATTGGAACAAAAGTTATAAAATATATTGTTACGAATTTGTGATTAATAGTAGTATTTAATTCAAACAGCCTTAGACAGGTTATTAATCGTTAATTTTCTGCATTTCTAGCATGTTTTTGCGTTACAATAATAACTCATTTTCCTTTAAAAACCCGTTAAAAAGCTTCTTCAGGTCAGATAACGGACCTGGCGATGAACTTGGCGACTTTAACGTTTCTTGGCGACTTCGGCGAGAAAAATCCTTAATATCAATATATTGATTATGTAAACTCTAAATCGATTATTTGTGAGATACTGGAAAATACTCGAATTGTACGGAGCTGTATAAGGGTATTGCATTCCAGACATAATCAGTCTGTTTTCGTCATGATATTGTGGTATAGAAGAGCGTGGGGTACAATGGACCAATTTTGGAAATTTTAGGTGTTTACTCACAAAGTAATAATTTCTCGCTATTGAAAATATTTGCGCATATTACCTATATATTGGGTCTTATGTTGCACTCAATCAAAAGCAATAATTATGTTTATTTTTTTAATATAATCTTTTTAATAACAACTCACAAAATTGAATATTGTACCTCGACCGCGGAGTACAATGGTCCATGACATGGGGTACTATGGACCACAGTTCAAATTAATGGTATAAAATGTAGAATATATTATATTTGTTTATTTATGTCTTCGATGCATACAAATAATGTAAATTAATGAACATTAAAATTAGAAAATGATATACCAAACAATTTTCGTGTCACTGAAAATCTGCTGTTTTCTTGTGAAGTTGTAGCATCTGGAAAACTCATCATTACAATAGCTTTAAAATTTACAAGAGATATAGAAACACTCTCAGGAATAAATGTAGAGATCTTGATTAAGTTTTCGTTGCATGAATCTCACAAAAACAGATTATTTATCTTTTATTTCTGTGATAAAACCAACAAAATGTAAAACCGTCTTTTTCGTCAAATTTATATGTATTATTAATTTTTAATTGCATTATTTAATTTAGTTTGTTATAGCTGTATGATATTTGTAAAAATATAAGAATACAAAAAAACCTGAATGTTTGTTAAAAATAAATAAGAAGAAACCTCAAAGTAAATTGCTTTCTTATTCATCTTTGATGACATAATAGATCTAATTGAGGTTAACTCCGAAATTTTTATATATAATTTATAGCTAACACATCAAAAATGCAGATTTCGTAAATCAGTTTATTATGACAGAGAACGGAGGCAAATGGACCATGGTCCATTGCACCCCGTTTCTTAGTGGTCCATTGTACCCCGTCTGGACCCCTGACAGCAAATGATTAAAAAAAAAATTAAAAATCCTCTTAAAAAATATTTTAATGAGATTAAATATAATAATTGATGAGCTTAGCTCTTTATTGTGCTAAATAGCCTGTTCCAGATCATTATTCCTGAAAGACGAAAAGAAAAAAAAAAAATGTTTAACTAAAAAATCTTTATATATAATTTCTAAAAACAGAGTTAAATTGAACACGTGTCATTTGTTAAATATATTAAAAACACTTTAAACACACGTAAAATTAAATTTTATTTAAAAGATGTTAAAAAAAAATTATCCGAAGCTTTCCTCTTTAATAGTAAAGCATCATCCCTGATGATGCTTTACTATTAAAGCGAAAAGCTTCGGATAAATTTTTTTAACAATAAAATTTAATTTTACGTGTTTAAAGGGTTTTTAATATGATTAAAAATATTTACTTTTGGCTACCGTAAACTGAACGTCAGGAATAAAATGGTTAATTTGTTAGTTAGGCATGAAGTTGCTGTCTACGTTTCATCACTGCAGTGCTGCTACCTATGAACCAAAATACGAACCATAAAAATAAATAAATTATAGGGAGCGGTCCATTGTGCCCGTGGTCCATTGTGCCCGTGGTCCATTGTACCCGTCTCTCCCCTAAAGAGCTCTGCTTGACCAAGCCTCTGCTATCGATTACAGCTCATATACAGTGTGTTATGCCTATGGTACAGTTTATGCTGTGATTTTTATGTTGTCAAATGTTATTTACGTTGTGTTTTCAGGTGAAACTGGTGTTGATACTTGCTTGACAGACCTGTAATCTTCTGTAAATAAACTTTTAAGCATCTGTAAGATCTGTCATTCATTCACAGACAATTCATAAACCCTGAGTACAATATTATTAATAGAAATTTTCGTTTCCAAAATTAAAAGTACAATTTGGCAGCTGTGTATTTGTTACTTTTTAGTTTTTCATCTGTTAACAGAATAGAAAGTTTTATTATCTTTAATTTTCCTATGCATTACATATATTTATTTCAATAATATACAAGCGACTTTTCCCATCCATATATTTTTATCGCATAATAATTTAAAATTTTTAAGTGCGGGGCATTACATTTTAAATGTCATTTTCTTAATTAGAAATTGCATAACCTCGCTACATTAAGAAATTAAATTTATAAAATTAAATGTCTAATTAACAAATGTAGTGTACAAAGTACTTAAAGAAATAAATCTATACTAATATGTTTGAAGAAATAATGCTGATTCTTGAAAAAAGAAAATAATATGAAATAAATAGAAACTTAAAGTAACATACGAACTAGCCTCGAAAGAACTATTTAAAAAGATTTTATTTTGTACAATAAACATCACGAAGTTGCTGAATAAGAGCTAAAAGTAGTTTTCTACGTTCTTTAATTGTTTCTAAACAGGATTGTCTTTTTAAAACGTTTCGTAGTGTCAGAAATTAATTTTATCAAAGTTAAAAGCAATTTTTTATCTATGAAAAATATCCTTTTTTTTTTCTTTTTTTTTTTTTCTTTTTTTTCTTTTTTTAAGTCTACATATATTTATAAGATTTTACCTATCTTAAAAATGAAACACACAAGAAAAAATCATGTTTACTTATATTAAATTTTTATTTTTTCTGATACATAAGGAGACAAAATATTACAATAAATATTTTCATTTAAATGTTTTATATCTATGAAACAAAATACAAAGAATTTAGGAATTTCGACTGAATGTATTATATGTATTAGAATGAAATTTGATTTATTTTAAACGAATTCCGAATTAAAATATCATTAAATTATTAAATTAATTCCTTTTTTCACTTCTGTTTTATTTTGCTTTCTATATTCATGTATATTTGTACATAAAAGTTATTATCATTTCTCCTAAAATACATGATATAATAATATAAAATGACACAGAATTTTATGCAGTAATAGCTATCTATTCAATAAATTTTTAATCGGGAACTAACTTTGTCTAACAGAAATAATAATTTTTTGCCCATTGTTTTCTATGTTATAATTTGTTATTCATAACGGTTAACTCATTTTTACGCACTACTTTATATCTACTTTATGTTAAAATAAATAAATAAAAAAAAGCATTCATTGAAAATATATTTCCATTTTAACCCCCTTCTTGTACTTATCTCATTATTTTCTTATCAATAAATACAGGTATACCGGACTGCTCACGACTTTGACTTTCTATTTAGAATTTTATTTATTTATAACTTTTTTATCATTCCGTAACTTTAATTCCTTTGTATAGAAAACTTGTATTTCTTATATAAACACTTATTTTAATACTAATACGTTTTAAAAAATAATTTGAATTTTTCTTTATTAATAATACAGTTTTAAACGGGAAAAACAAAAAAAAATAATTATTAATTTTCGACTAAAAGAATAATTATAATAGAAGAAGGTTATTTTTACAAGCTTAATTTAAGAATTTCTAAAAGATAAACTTATTCTGAAATAATTTCCAAGAATATGCATTAAAAGATTCAATTAGGATTTTTTAATCACGATCACTTTTTGTATTCTTTTCCATTTTCAATTTTTAAAGAATTTCACAATTCCACATAAAACTACAAATTCTTTAAAAACTTTTTATTAAAGTTTTTTACCATTATTAAATTCAATCTCTATTTGCTAAGAAAAAATAATGAAATATGAAGATATTAAGCTGAAATATAAGTACTAACACAACGTTAAAAACGCCAATTTTAAATTATTTAGCGCAAACTGCAGTTTTGGTAGCGTAAAGCGTACCGTCATCAGTGCAGAGTCATTGATTTCTGCATTTTTGACCGTACGCTGTACGCTACCGAAACTGCAGTTTGCGCTTAATATTTTTATATAGGAGTCATTCCATGTCAAATCAACACAGCTCAAAACCTTACCCCCTCAGATTTTCATGAAATTGGGATCATTCATTTGTTCTATTGAGAAATAAATTTATTCCAATTAATAAGTCCCCATCACTTTTAGTGTTTGATATACAGGGCTGCAAAAATAGGTAAAAAATGCAAATTTCCGAAATTCTTCTACTACAAATGTGCCCATATTTTCTTTTCTAATTTACTTTGAGACAAAAGATTGGTATCATTAGAAATCTTATAATACAAGCATTCAAATGATATATCACAAGTATATATCTTTAAGTTTTTTCACTTTAAGGTCAAACATTTTGACCTTTGACCTCCAATATCTCAAGAAGTACACATTTAATTTTCTTTTAAAAATTATTGTTAAGATTAAAAAAGGTTCGACGTGAATTTTAAACTGTGTTTTAAATTTATTTCTTTAAGTAGAGTATAGTATAAATTCAAGTAGAGTATTTAGTAAATATTCAATTTATATGTAACATACATAGCTACTCAATATTAATCAAATATGTTTCAACGTATGATATGTATGGAAGTTCACTGGTCGAGTAAAATGATTTCTAAAACTATTTTAAACTACATTTAACACACTAAATTTTTTCAAATTTTTAATGTTCATCTAATAATACTATTCAATAAATTCTGATGAAGTTTTTGTAATCTCCTTCAAATGAAGTTATTAAGATTTCTTTGGCCTTAAAATGGCAGAGTATCATCACATCACCATATAATTAGCTCTAGTATGTGAAACAGGAGATGTATTGATGAATCACGCAATTCTAGTTTACCAGGTAAAATATGTAAAAATCATGATCATTTTAAGAACTACTACTGATATAATGCATTTTTTCTCACGCAATTTACTTAATACTCTTGCGGTACTTACGGGGAAGTTCGATTTTTTTTCTATGTGGGAAATGTCGAATGGGTACAGAATGTTCGAATGGATGATATTCCTAATAGTAGGATGAATGGTTTGTGTATTCTTTTCATATCATGTGCACTATAAAAGTCAATGGATGTTCTTTACCGTTTAGATAAAATTTCTCTAACGCAGATCAATAACGATTAAAATTTGTCGAAACGATACGATAGTGACGTAAGGTGTATCTTATATCTTATATCTTACTATAAACAACCGATAACGAAGAATTGAAAGGAAATATTCATTTATAAAATCGAATCGAGCAACAGTTGTAACATCTTTTATGTACTGAATATTTCCCCTTAGCTTTTTAATCGTATGAATGGTGCTATGCCTACTTAATTACAATTTTAGAGAATTAACGTATGAAAGAATAACTAGAATTAATTTTCAGTTTTTATTATTATATTCATTTTTAGAAGCATCGGAATTTTTCAGCTTTGCAGTTTTTATTTAGTTTTGTTCTCTAATAGTGTAATTTGCCTTTTCTAATGTATGACAGATGACTGTAATGTGTGAGTGCCACAATAGAATATTTTTTCTTGTAAAAAAAATATGTAGATATGTATTATTCGTTTAATAATTTTATAATTGATGAATATGTTAATATTTTTTATCATATGAAAATCTGTTTATACAATCTACATAAAGCACAAAGAATTATCTAAATTGCTTTTAAAAATATATACATTTAGTCTTTTTAACCATTGTCGTTTAAGTTTATTAAGACAAAAATCGTTGATACTTAAGAAATATTTATAAAAAAAAAAGTCCATTTAATTTTGATTTCAGCTGTCATGTGACAATGGAAATAAATAAATTTTGAAAAAAAAAAAAATGTGAGCAATAGATTTTTCAAATACTTAAATCCATATCGATATAAAAGGTAAAACTGTCGTTAAACTATTTGGCTGAAAATAAATAAAGTAGGAATATATTATATAAAAGGCAGTTAATGGTCTTAATAAATCTTTTAAGAAGCGAGATATTCCGCTACGTTTATTTTTTTAATAGACAACTATATATCATGAAATCCTTTTGTATCTATTCTCAAATCTTTAAAATCTTTTGAAAATGAATGTTTTTAAAGAGTTAAGAAATCACAATTGTAATTTCATTTATAAACCTTTATTTATTTATTTATTTTAGGCAGAGTGTGTCGAATTGTGTTTATTTTTTTAACTGTTGCCATCTTTTATAAACTTCAGTAAATTGTAGTATTTATAAATTCAAACATTCAGTTGATTTTACTCAATTTATTCATAACATTTAGTTAAGTCTTCAGCGTTTAAGAACAAATAAAGTACTGGAGTTTCCTCGTTTTAGTTTAACATCCGCACAAAAAATATGACATATAATTTTTTTTATATGAATTCTGTATGTGAAAACGCTTATACCGGAAAAAAATGTGTTTTTATTAAAGATTTTTAATTTTAATTTTAATCTTTATAATTAAACATTATTTAATAAAGAAGCATCAATAAACTGGCATTGTAAAAATATTACTTACAAACTTTGAATAAACACCATAAAATGCAATAAACTCGCAACAATTGTTTTGGGTCGAAAAAACACACGACCCTTCATCAGGCGAATAAAGTAAGCACGAGTGCTGCAGTCAAAGCGGCAACGCGAGTTTATTGCATTTTATGGTGTTTATTCAAAGTTTGTAAGTAATATAATTAAACATTAGTACTATTACAGGTAATGTGACACCTGTCAAAAAATTTAAAATTTAAAATAATTTTAGAAAATTAAAGAATAAAGTTATTTTACATTGCTTTAGTATAATACAATAGCTTCCTAGGTTTTATTGAAAGCTTTCGTCATCTAAAGGAAAGAAAATTAATCTTCTTCGTTACGTCGGTTAAAAATATTTCCCAGGTTTTATTTTTTTATATTTTTTACTAATTTTATTTATTTATTTTTTCATTTATTATTCGTATTTTTAAGCAATTAAGAGAGATAACTGTACATTTTTAATATACTTGAGGTTATCGTAAGGTTTTGGTTATTACGAGAAAAAAAAAAGTTACAGACTTAATTTTTATCTCACTTCGACATCAAAAATTTTACTTTTCTTAACACTTTCAAGCACGAAATGTTTTTCGGGAAAACTGGTAAAAAATGATTGACTGACAAAGAATTCCTAACAACCTTTGGCTAATCATAAAATAAATTTAATTATAATCTAGCCTATCTATTGTTACTGGAACATATCTCAAATGGGCATTAGAAAAAAAAAAAATTACGCGATATACAAGTGCAAATTTTCCGGTAACTTTCGTCCGTGTCAGACACGGGAAAATGCGTTAAGGGGTTAAAGGTTTTGATGACTTTTCTAAGGTCATCGTTGTAGAATAAAGCAGATGTGGAGACTTCACTGGAGTCGAGTTGGGTTTACTTCTCACTAGTGCTATGCTGTATGCGACTGACGATAACCTGGGACTTACTCCTAAGGGTAGGCTGGAGATATGATGCCATCACAATTTTGATCCTTCACGGAAGGTATGGTTTCCCTACTTCGGTAACACCCAGGGGTATTATTTGGTATGGGAACCATAGATATAGTAATATATATATACCTATCATCCCCATGTTATCGAGCAAAAAATTTTGATGCCGAAAAAAAGTTCTAAAATCAGCCATTAGAGAGTATTGAAAAAAGAATAAAAAGAAAAATGAATTTTAAACTGTACCTGGAGTTTTTCATTCACCTTTAGTAAATAAATTATTCATAAATTTTATTTACTAAATTATCCGTGTGTATTCCTGTGTGTGATTTACTCGGGAAAAGGCAGCCATTAGAGTGACTTTTCCCGAAAAAAAAAGGTATCACTTTTTTCCTCTCGCTGATCAATCTATGTCTTATTACTATATCTATGATGGGAACATGTAGGATATTGCAATCATGACGGATTGTACGTGCAGAAGCCACTATTCATATACACGACATCTTCAGCGGCTCGAGTATCGAATCCGCAATCTTCCACTTATGAGTTCGGTACACTACCGACCGTGATCCCACAGATTTCAATTTAAACAAATCAACAAAAAACAGCTGTGATTTACAAAAAATATATTCTTGAGAAGTATGAATTATTTTGTAGCAATAATTTAAAATTTACTGTAATTTATGGTTGAGTATGATTGATATGGCGGACGTGGATTGCTTAAATGTGCGACTTTCTGTAACAACACAAATCAAAATACATTGCTGTAATTTAAAACATTATATAAGGATCGAGTAATATGATGAAAAAATTTTTATTACGATATTTCGGTAATTTCTTAGTGTTGCAAATGTTTAAAATTTACGATAAGGTACTCAAAATAAACATAAAAAAAATTGTGTATTTTAGGATTATAATATAAATTATACTGAAAGCAAAATACACGAAAATTTTGATAGTAAAAAGCATATTTCATTAATGTCAAACATTACAAGCGATGCAAATGTGGCAATACACGTCATTACTCAGATTACGAAGTGTATTGCTGTGTAGTTGTTTTGTTGATAAAGGAATTACTATCTGAATCATTTTAAATTAATATTAAGATGAAATAAAAATTCATTTTAAATGTTTCAGAATCTTATGTATATTTCCTTCGAGAATGAATAAAGTTTTGAAATTTTTAAAGAAAATGAAGAAGTCATTATCTTTTTCGAAGCGTAAAAATGGATTTATGTAACAAGTGAAATTCTCTTTTCCTCCAATGAAATGAACTCTTTTTTCCTCCAATTAATAACTCTTCTACATTAACCCCTAAAATTAAATTCACTAATAGAGTTCTAACAACCACGTGACTTTCTTCTTAGCAACCGTACTTTGTTGAAGGACAATGCTAATTTTTCCATGCCTTTGGAAGCATAGTAGTCGAATTTTTTTTTATGCTTTTACAAATACATTTACAACACTGTGTTACAATAAATTTGTAACACTATTCCGAAATGATAAAATGGGTCAGTGGGGTCAACTGTCCCTCAGCAAACATGCTCGTGAAGTCATCTGTTAGAACTCTATAGCCTTGTTATAGTAAAGATTTCGATAAATTTAAAGATTATATTTTTTGAAAATTTAACATTGTAATTCCCTATAGTTCACCTTTAACTATTAAACAACTGAGTATAAATGACCGTGACCATACTAGACCCACTGGAGGGGTTTATAAAATTCCGATACAATTGCATAATGAAATTTTTTTCTATATTGGGCAAACTAAAAGAACTCTTAATAGGAGATTCCAGGAACATATAAAAAATGTAAAAGAAGAAAGAAGTTCTGCACTGGTTAATTCCATTTACTCCGGCACTGTACCCCTATGGGATCGAGCAGAAGTAATTTCAACTCCACAAAATATATCTGAACTCTTAATTTCAGAAGCTGTAAATATTGTAAAATATCCTAATATTATTAATTCTAAAGATGCAGCTTCCTTACCTAAAATTTGGAATTATATTATACAACCAGATATTTAACTTGCATTTATATTTTTCCAGTTCAATATATAACCTCAACAATTTCAAGTTTCATTTAAGTTTCTATGGACGCTGCTGCATCCTTCTCCAACGATAGTTATCGCCACTCCAAGTTTCATGTTCCCATCCACAGTTTGTCTTCAAGGTTTGATACCTTTCTACTACAAGTTTCTTCTAACAGTTGCGTTAACGCCAGTCCAGTGTTTCAGCTTCCGTCCATTGACTCTTCAAACAGAATGACTCTACCACTGCTCGACAAGTTTTCTTCACCTTGATGTTACCACCACGCCAGCCTTTCCAATAGCCATCCAAAACTGACTTTTTCCATCGCAAGTTACAGTAATCAAGTGTTGCCTCAGTGTCAATGTAGAATGGCTCCAACCAATGAACTAAAAATTATTTGTGTTAAAATAGCGATGTAACCGTAGCTTTAACCTGATTTATGGTATATATATTTGTAACACAGCTGCACACTGTACAAAACTATGTAGATTTCCCGATGACGCCCTGCTTTTCAGGGCGAAAAGCTTAGAAATATGTAGTTTTTAATTAAATATATGTTTTTAAAACTTTTATACGTGTTTTAAAGTGTTTTATTTATTAATTTATTAAAATAAGTGAAATGTTACATTGGTATTAGCTAAACATTTCATGATTTTTTTTTTATTATTATTATATAGACACACACACACATACAAAAAAAAAAAAAAAAAAAAAAAAAAACAGGGTTAATTTGAAATAAAAGAGCACTTTTAAACAAAAATTTGATACTTTAAATGTAAGTTGTTTGTATTTTTTGAGCAAAAATAATTTTTTAAAGTTATTTTTTAAATATACCAATTCATTTTTCTCAGAGAAATTTTTTTAAATATTTATGAATAGTATATACTACTCGTGTGTTTTGATACAAGTAAAAAAAAAAATAAAAATAGTCTATAGCACTTTATATATTTAAAAGTGACGTATCTTTAAAACCAGTGTTGTGCACGAACGAGTTCATTTGAACGCATTCATGAGCGTAGCTCAAAAATTTTGAGTTTTGATTTGAACTTCGCTCGTTTTTTAAATTATGAACTTGAGTTGAGCGAAACTCGTTTTTTTCACGAACTTTTTTCACGTGAAAAAGCAATTCAAACTCAAACTCATATTAAATATTTCTGTCTGAAATGTAAAAAGGAAAGTAGAAGAAGAAAAGGACAGAAAAGAGAATAATTGTGGAAAATGGATCCCGGAAAAAGGGCACTTGGAAAAAAAGGCACTCATAAAAAGGGCACCCGGAAAAAAGGGCATTTTTGCAATTTGCAAAAATAATAAACATCAAAGAATAAGTTTAAAGAATTATTTCATAATACATTTTTAGAAATTTCAATCAATTAAATTGTTACCATTTTCACTTAGTATATACCTGGGGGAAGGGGGAGTCAAGGAGCAGATTGAAAGATAATAATTTTCTTTATATTATCTTCTTAGTGATTTTAATGAAAAAGTGCATCTGCATATAAATTTATATGCAAATTCGTGCAGTAGTTCCTGAGATATAGCCTTCCTTGAAATTGTAGAAATTGCGGTACAGCAGCGCCACCTGTTGAGTAATAATCAACAAAAGTTGATAGGCACTAATCTGGATCAAAGTGCGTCCGTATATAAGTTTATATGCAATTTCGTGCAACAGTTCCTGAGATATAGCCTTCCATGAAACTGTGGAAATCGTTGTCTAACAGCGCCACCTTTTGAGAAATTGATATCAAAATTTCGTAGGCGCTAATTTTAGTCAAGGTTCATCTGCATATAAATTTACATGTAATTCTGTGTTGTAGTTCCTGAGATACAGTCCCCAAAATTTTTTGACGCACACACACAGACAGACATTTTCTAAGAATCGTCCATTCGTGTTCTGGACCTTTAAAAACGTGTAAATTCATTGAAAACCGGAAGCCGAAATTTTTTACGAATCCAATACTTTCTTTTATTGAATATAGAATAAAGTAAAAAAGAGGAGGGGAAAAGAAATGCAAAATTAGAATCTGTAAATGCTTTATAGTTTTTGATGAGAAAATCTTTAAGAGGTTTGCCAACTAAGTTTGAAATTTACCAAATGTGCCAGTTTGTTTTAACATTGTGTGTGTAGGAATTGGGGGAGGGATGAAGGTTTCCTCGTACCTCTCGTTAGCAAGCGTTCACAAAAAACGATGAGTTCGCCTTTATCTGCATTTTCCAGAAATTCAAAGAAATCGCCTTATATCAATAACCAATAAACATGAAATAAGTCTTCTTTCAAAAAATGACCGAACTTTTTGTATAAGTTTCGTCTACAAAATACTACATGTTAAAAATAGTATTAGTCTCTCTCCCCCTCTCACTTTTTTAATAGTTTTTAAGATTTATTCAATTTCTTCAAAAATATTAGCGAGAAAAAATGCGTACTTTTTGTAATTTTCTCAAATCATTTTGTAATTTTTTCAAATTACTAGGTATCAAAATTTGAACATATTTATAAAAAATTAATTTAAAAGGTGTTTATAGGACTATCTAGTAGTTTCAAATGTGCGATTTTCTCACTCATGAATTTAATCTCTGCTATAGCATGTACACGAAAATTTTACTATAGCAACAAACATATTTTAGATGATTATTTTAATTTGTTCCAAAATTATATAAACAAAACTTCTTAGTTCAAACCATTTTTAATTTTAGAATATATATTCAAGAAATATCAATTGATAATGATCTGAAAGTGTTATATCTTGAACCTCAAATTAACAGCAATTTTACAATTAATGTTGAAAAAAAAAAAAATAATAATAATAATAATAATAAAATAAAATTTTAGATTTTTTTTTTCTTGTTAGGGATGTAACTAACAAGGAAAAAAACAAAAAAAAAAAACAAAAACAAAATACAGTCGGCTGCAAAATTATTCGAGCACTAGCCAATAATTCCTATATTTAAAAAGTACACTTAAGACTGTTTTGCTAAGTAAATCCTTGTCGAATCATGTTCTTAGACTGATTAAGAACATGACTCGACAAGGATTTATTTAACAAAGCTGTATTAAGTGTACTTTATTTTGGCAAAGATTATTGCTAGTGCTCGAATAATTTTGCAGCCGACTGTAAATATATGTTGAAACTTTATGTGAAAAAAAAAAAAAAAATAATAATAAAACAATAAAATAAAACACCTGAATTTGGATGGCAAAAGTATCTTTATTACAGAAATTACTTTATCTTTAAGAAATTTTATCTTTTATTTAACCAATTAAGGAAAAAAAAATAATTACAGCCTTTAATTATGTAAACAACATATACATCATAAAATTCAATCTTTGATTTATAAAGTTCAAACTTATTAAATGTATATTACAGAACTAAAAATAAATCTTAATAAAAATTTAAAACAGTTAAAATAAATAAAGAAATAAATGAAAACTCATCCTTTTACATAGTAATATATATTGATAAATCTGAGGTATAAGTTTTTTTTTGCACAACAAATTAAACATGTTTATAAAATTTCTTGGAAATTATTGCGGATAAATACACTTGATAAATAACAGTTTTATGGTAAGTTTCCTGACCATTTTTGAAGAGGGGGATTTGTTTAGTGTTTTCAGCACAATTCGAATATATAGGTTAAAGGTAATCAGTAAGAGGATACACAGCAACATTGCATTGGATTCAAAAGAAAAAAGCTTGATAACATTTTGTTACGTTGTACAATACTTCGGCAACAAACAACTTCCTGCATTCTACAATACTATAAAATACTAGTAGAACATTGCTTTACGCTGGTGCCACGATGCAAAGATCTTTGGCAAGACCACCCAGAGCTACGTACGGAAGATGTACAATACCCCATAACCCTAAAGCAGTGTGACAAATTGCCGCCCTCTCATAAAAGTACACTGGGCATTTCATTTCGTTGATAGACGATGCTAATCAATGAAAGGATCTGGTTCACAGGACTATTAGGCATGAGTCCATGTTCACAGATTCTCTTTTTTCTTTAAAAATGAGATTCCTGTTATTTACGAAAATGATTCTTATCTTTATTTTATAACTCTTGCATTGAAAGATAAGCATCTTTAAAATATAAAAGATTAAACAAAGATTACTGGTTTAACACATGTTACATATAGATTAAATAGAATAATAGTGTATTTTTTTAATGTTTATTTATATTTTTAATATTAAAAATAAAAATGCATTCAAGTTATTGAAATAATTTCATATCAGAGATGTAGATTTTATATCAATGAATATTTTATTTTCAACACTTCCTGGGAAATGCAAATAATAATAATTAAAAATAAGTAAATGAAAGAAAAAATAAGATAAATATAAATAAAAACAGAATAATAATCCTCCTTATTACAACAAGCTATTTATAATCTAATTTAAATTCTATTATTATTATTATTATTATTATTATTATTATTTATAAATACATGTATCCACGAATACATCCACAAAAATTTAAATATGTATTAAACTATTTTTTTATTTTATTTTATTTTTTATTTATTTTATGTACTGCTAGATTTAAAATATCATTTATGGTACTAGCAAACAGGATTTAATTATTGGGATTTAATATTATACTTTTAAATCTTTATATTTTTATTTATAATGAAATTCTTTCTTGGAACTCTTCTTAAATTACTCTTAGAACTTCCATAATTTTTCATAATAGGAGGTATTTCGCAAAAATTTGTGTTATTGAAATATCATGGATTTGCTTGCATGAAAACTGAAATACAAAATGGACAACAGTATAATGTCGTAGAAACTGGGCACGAAAAAATTACTGTAGCAAGGAAAAGGGTAGCCTACTGGATAGGGCATTTAAGTCTTCAATCGTATTAGGTGATCAGCGGAATTTATATTTCTTCTTATGAAAGGACTGGCTTAGATTCCTGTGTGATTCGAGTAAACTTGACTCGCAGCCGACCCGACCTGCAAAATGATTTTTGACCTTCAACCCGAACTGATTCTTCAGCTTCCGACCCGCTATATTGTTAAAATTGTGTTATATAATAAACTGAATAAAAGTTCTTTTAAAAAAACTACAATTATATTATTGAAGAAATCTTTCAGACAATTGAATATGGCATAAAAATATTACAACTGTGTATTTATATAATTATAAACAAACTTTTAGCTGTATTAAAACATATATTTAAAAAATCCACTGTTCCAAGTATTTTGACAGTAAAATAGGGAAGCAAATATAGGTCGAAAAGAAAAGTAATTTTCCATATAAAACTTTAAACGTTGAGTATTAATATTTAGGTAAATGTAATTAAATTCATGTTATCAGTCATGTCTTTAAATGACTAGGATTTAAGACAATGCCATACAATCTCTTTATTTAAAAGTTTAGATTTATAAGTAAAGCATAAAACAATCTTCGGAGAAAACGTTTTCTGAATAAAAATTAATGCAAATTTTACCTGCATCCGACCAGCAAAGCAGGTAATAAGCGATTAGCCGACCCGATGCGTTTCTCTCTTGTGAGAAATGCGTCCTCTCTTGCGATTAAAAGGGTAGAAAGTATTGCTACCAAGAATATAAATTTTTTTCCCAAAGGAATAAAACCCATATGAGTTTGAGTTACTTTTCCCGTTCAAATTAATGAGAAAACGAACTTTGCTCAGCTCAAGTTCACAATTTAAAAAACGAGCGAAATTCAGCTCAAAACCGAAAATGTTTTAATTAAACTCATGAACGCGGTCCTGCGCAACACTGATTTAAGAAAACGGAACCTCTAAATGATGGAATTTATCTCCTATTAATAAGTTCTCATGCGCATAAACAAACGTATTGAAAATTTTAGAATAAATTACCATGCAAAAACAGTGGGTACACTATTCAGAAGTGTTTGCTAAATAATTTTTTACTACAATTAAATTAATAAGTTATAATTAGAAGTTATAAGTTAGTAAGTTTAATTAAGCGTAAAATTAAAAATAATTTTCCTGGTAACTGGTAATTTTAGAAAAAGGGAAATTACCTATGAAAGTGTTCACAGAGGATAAGATCTATTTAGAAAAAAAAATGTACGTAAAAATGAACTTTTGGTGAGTTTCGCTCGTTTTTAAAAATGAACTTGAACTGATCGCGTTGATTTCTTTCAGACATGAGTTTGAGCGCGAACTAACTCGTTTTTTACACGATGAACTTGAGTTTGAACTAGTTTGTTTTTTTCGTGAACTTGCACAACACTGTTTAAAACATATAGTAACAAAATGATATTAGTATATATATATAGTGCTATAAAGGCTTTATATTAATAAATAATTAGAGTAATTTATATTCAATCTTATCTAATCTTATGTATTTGAAATTTATTTTATTGTTGGTGTTTTTATAATCTATTTAGGATATATTTATAAAAACTGTCTCATAAAACAATGGCTTATAAAATTCTTAAAAATACTTCTTTGAATAAAATCGTTCACATGAAAAGAAAATCTTAAAAAGGAAAAAGAAAGTAAGATAATATAAGCCAAAAACTTTCTTTTATCTTTCGAGGAAGCATATGATGGATGATAGTTAAATCATCTGAAACAAGACCTTTTTTTCAAATGGAAGATGACAAAGGATAAACTTTAAGAAAATGTACTTGAAATCATGCAATAAATAAAAAAATGTTATTTATGATACATACTTTAAACAGTTGAGCATGATTAGAGAAATAACACAGAATTTTGATTCTTCTTTTTTTTGTTCATAAATAATAACCTACATTTCCATTTCCATGCGCTCTATAATTTTCAGTTTATACATAGTTCTATAATAAGTACTATAATCTAATAGTACTATTTAATAAGTACTATACGTAGAAAGAAGAAAAAAATCTAAATACTATATCAAATTTGTTTTAATGCATCAAAAAATGCACAGTTTAATATTTCCAAAGATTTAAATGTAACATCAGCTGTTGCGAATTGTAGCTGTTATAAACAGTTTTGAAAAAAAAAATAAAAAATAAATTTGTTCTGGATATTTACTGATTCGAACAAATGGATTGTTACATATGATACAACCCACTAATATTTATATCTTTCTTAGCTACAATCTCGGGATTGTACTGAGAAAAAATTCTGTAACTGGCAACTAGAATCTAAATTGTGGCTATAGAAAAAAATAGTTCCATCCTCATAAATTCTACTCCCACTTGAAAGCGAGATATAGAAACCCCTATCAGAATTCTAGAGAGTTTGTCTATATTATCGATGTCAAACCTGTTTGAAAATATCTCCAAATAAATGCGAACACAAGAAGCGGGTTTCAGGAAATATAATCTTGGTTTATGACCCAATTCTAGATAATAAAGCGAGACTTTCTCGCCATACAAAAGATTCAGAATATTTAGAATATTGTTTCACCATCAAGAAATGTGTCGACTAGAAATTCTCGATCATTTCGTATATTCAGTTTATTGGCGTGCCTCATGCACTAGCTCGGAAATCTATATTTCTATTTAAGGGATTTAGTAAATGGCCAGTTATTCATTCTACATAAAGACAGTATATATTTTTTTCTCAGTGTGACAAACTGATTAAAGTAAACTCATTTTTATTGTAATGATGCGTAAGCTTACATACAGTTGTTAAGGACTTTGATACTGAGTCTTAAAACACGTGACATTCTCTAAATTTACTATTGGAGTTAAACTACACTTAAATTAAAGAGCATGAATGAAAGTATAGGACTGGGTATACTTTTAATGTACTTTTCTAGACCTTGGGCAAAACTAAGAAAAAATTCTTTTACTAACATCTAGAAATTTAACTGTGGTTCTAGTAAAAATAGTTCCATGTCATCCTTATAAATTCTAGTTCCTTTTGCTGGCCAGTTCTAAAAACCCTAATAGAATTGTAGGGCGTTAGTCTATATTATCGAGATCAAATTTATTTAAAGATCTAACTTATTTATTAGAATTCTAGTGCATTTCCCTGTATTATTGGGGCAAGTCTCTTTTAAAATTCTCTGCAAATAAATGTGAATGCAAGATGCAAGTTTTAGTAACTATAATTTTGGTTTATGTCAATTTTCTAGTAAATGAAATGAGAATCTTTTGCAATACAAAGGACCATAACATTTATAATATTCATAATATTATTTCACTATCTGCAAAAGTATACACTAGAAATTCTCGATAATTTCATCTATCCAGTTTAACTCATATGCATAACTCGAAAATCGGAAGTATACTTCTAGTTTAGGGATTCAGAAAATGACTAATTATTCATTCTAGATGAAGGCAGTACATATTTTTTCTCGGTGCGAGGTATGGTACACTACAAGGTTTATATTTTTTACGAAGCGGAAAAGAACATCAACAACTGCAGTGCTATTCTGTGAAGCTGTGGTATGGGGTTTGACTCGAGTATGGTAGATTTTGCTTCCTAATACTGGTGTTGTAATATTTTTAAAACGAAAAAAAAAAATGGTTTAGTTTTACTTTTATTTGAAATAAAGGAATAATTTCAGAGAAAATAATTATTAAATTTACTTACGTAAGTATTAAAAGAAATTACTTACAAATTTTGATATGAGATATATCTGTCAACATCCTCATTAATATTCCATAGTATTGGTAGTCCCGCCCTTTTTTTTCACACCAGTAAATTTTTAGAGAAATATTCTTAAAATGAAATTACGATTAACCTGCCAGTAAACGGGTTGGGTCTATGTGACCCGTTCTAATTCTAATGTAAGTGAAATATTTTATGTATTCTGTGAAAAAAAAAAAAAAATATGTATCTATATTAATAAAATCAGACTTTTGTCTGTAAATTTGTTGGAATAAAAAAAAAAATTGCGATTTCTTCATGTTTCACACCCCCATGAAAGCCGCAAATGACTTCAGAAAATTTTGCCTGTGTGTGTGTGCGTGTGTGTGTGTCATCGTGTTTGTATGTCGCTATATTTGTCCGGGCATCACTCGAGAACGGTTGGACGGAATTCAACGGCGCTTCGCTGAAACTTAGGTCTTCATCCAACTTAAAATTATATCTATAGAAATTTTCAAAATTTTGATTAGTTTTTGAATTGTGGGTAAGAAACGCCTGCGCATGTGCCATAAATATTTTTTCACTAAAACGCTTTGAATGGAAAAATAAAATATAAAAATAAATTTTTAAGTTAAAGACTTTTTTATTCGCGTGATTCGCACTACAAATTATGAAAAGATTAGAATGAAGTATTGCAATCTAAATTTTATACTTTACTTAATTTTAAAAAATCTAATTGTCGTATCGAAAAACTGTTTACACCCCAAGATTCAGAAAAATCACCCCTTTCATTTGGTACTGAATTTGTAACTATAGCTATGATATTTCTAATTTATTTTCCCCTTTTTCCGTTTTTCCGTTGCCACTTAAATTTCATAATTTAGTTATTTTTACAAAAATCTAATCGTCGCATCGAAAAACTGTTTGCACCCCTAGATTCAGAAAAATCGCTTCTTTCATTTGGTATCAAATTTATAAATATAGGACTGATATTTCTAATTTATTTTACCCTTTTTCCGTTTTCAACCCAGATTTGGTAGAAGGTTTTATATTTATATATACGCATTTATATATTTTTTTATTTTCCAGAAATTAAATGAAATATTTTTAATTTCACGTGAATAATAATAATAATTAGAGAGAAAAATAAATAGTTGAACTACAAAAGTTAGTGATTTTTTTTTTTTTTTTAATGAGGAATTTGTATGTGGATAAATATTTTCATAGAGATATTTGGCATTAGTTTAATATTTTTATTTAATTAATCAGTGCTTTTCTTCCCTGCAGTAAAACAAAATTTTTTGTTGTTATTATGCACCTTTTGAGGTTCTTTTATGTTCTCCCTTTAATTGTAAATGATTATAACTTGGATTTTATTAAGATTTTTTATTTTTATTTTGTAAATATCAGAAAAGAGTTTTCATTTTTTTTTTTTTATTATTATTTTGTGTATGGAACAGCTTTAGTATCGGATCCCTTTGGCAAAATTTGAAATTTGGCAGCGAAGTAGCTCGGACGTTTCTCGCCAAGATCTTTAATTGCACAATTGAGATAGCCAATTCAATTCATCGCAAAAATGGCTTAAAATATTTAAAGTTATCAAAAGGGTCCCATACTAAAGCTGTGCTTTTTGTATTTATTTATTTATAATATTTTCTATTAAAGACTTCTGTGGTCACGAAATTTAGTGCGTAAATTGTTTGTATGCATCCGGCTCTTATTGTAACTGGATTTCACGAAATTCGAAATCCTCCCCCCTCCCCGTTCTTGGAGTCGGAGGGCAATAAACATGTGTAAAAACAGGTTTTTCCGTTTTAATTCTCTTTGAATTATCTTAGAATGGCGAATTTTGGTGTGTGGATATTGATTATGTGTACACATTATGTACATTAGTGGGATTTTGCAAAACTTTGAACTCACCCACTGAGGAAGGGGAAGTAAGAAGTGGATAAGTTGCTGCCGAAGGCAGTAGGGACCCAGACTTCTCACGTTTCGAGCGAGGGAAACCTCTACCAATCACAGCGAGAACTTGGGTTATTAATAAAGATATGGGATTTTGTCAACTCATGTAAGTTTAAGGTTCAGCGAAGCGGGCAAAGCCTGCTAGTATATTTATATATAACAAACGTGAAATTTTATACTTAGTATTTTTATTGTGCGATTTATTTCTGTAGATATCAAATTGTAAGCATAAAAATACTGGAAGAAAATAGTGTATTATCCCCACCCGTGTACTGGCGGGTAAAATAAGAAGGAAAACACAGTGAAAAAAATACTGGTGTGAAAGAGAAGGCGCAGCTAATAATACCACGGAATATTAATTAGGATGTTTGCAGGTATGTATAAGAGGTAAAAAGTAGTAATAAAATAAAAAGAAGTACTCATACATATTTACAAAAACCATGCTTAAAGTTACGAGTTTAGATTTTAATTGATAATGATTAAATTTTTAAAATGCATGTTCTTCAAAATGAGGATAGGTACCTGCTTTGTTTTCTAAGTAATGTTAATTTAAATATGAATATACGATGATCTCAGTTTTATGACTGATACATTATTAAAAAATAAACAGGTATAGAAAAGGTAAATATTTTCTTTTTTAAATGTAATAAATGCACTATCCATAAAGCAACATTACATTCATTATTAAAAAAGGTGGCTTTTTACAACTTCTTTAGGACATTTGTACTTTTATTAAAACTAATGGCTGTATGACACACGACAACATTTTGGGCAATGTCTGACCGATTGTCAATTTGAGCTACTTTTCTTGGTTCAAATCACCTCAAATCCCAGTGTAATAGCAGTTAGATGCACGACCATTTTTCTGGCTAGTCATAAAAAGCTGTTTCTACAAGCAATTTCATCTGAAATTAACTAATATGAATAACGCTTTTACTACACTGAGAAAAAATTCTGAAACTGACATCTACAATCTAGATTGTGGCTTTAGCAAAAATAGTACCATGTCATCCTTATAAATTTCAGTCCTTTTTGAAAACGAGTTCTAGAAACCCCTATTAGATTTCTAGAGCGTTTGTCTATATTATAGAGGTCAAACGTATTTAAAAATCTCAGCAAATAAATGTGAATGCAAGAGGCGTGTTTTAGCAACTATAATCTTGTGTTATTATCCAATTCTAGAAAATCAAGAGAGAGTTTCTCATTATACAAAGGATTCAGAAAATTCGGAAAATTCAGAATATTGTTTCACCATCTAGAAATGTATAGACTAGAAATTCTTGACCATTTCGTCTATTCATCTTCTTCACGTGTCTTATTCTCATAGCTTGGAAATCTATATTTATAGTTTAGGGATTTAGAAAATGACCACTTATTCATTCTAGTTGAAGGCGGTATATTTTTTTTCTCAGTGTGCACGCTAAGAAAAAACGATAGACACGTGCGCCTTGGCATATTCTGAACACAATCAAAACCAATTTTTCGGTCATTTTTAATTCAACATTAGCAACGGTATTTCGTATTTCAGTCACCACAAATTCTGGGAAAAATTGGCATAAATAAAAATTGTATGAAAAGTTGTCGTGTTCAATAGCACTACAAGAAATTACTTATCTTACGTAGAATCAGAATGATTAAAAAACAATTATCAATCTGTAACTGTATTATCTCACGTATAGTATAATATAAGAAGTTAGCAATCATTGAATATGTTGGTCTTTACTTAGTGGTAAAGTGCTCGCATTTAGTTTTGTAGTTTCATTATTTCCATGCAAATATGACTACGCTATATCATATTCTTTCGAAAACGACAAATGGCAATTTATGCGCACGATATCTGGCTTTTTCTACCGTTTTGGGAATTCAAAAAGGAAAAACTGTTTTAGATAGTGAATTCTGTCTCTCACTTATATTCGCAGCATTTCCATTAAAGTAAATTAGAATTACTAGGGATATGACTTTACTATTCCAAATAAATTTTTTTATTGTTATACTTACTTTAATTTATAACTGTTATATACAAAACATTTTTACATTTTTTATTTTAAGAAACATTCATTTCAAGATTACCCGGCCATATATAATCATTTCTAAAACTTCTTACATTGCTATATTAAATAGAAAATTTTTGAAGGTAATTATCTTACCCATAATGTGTATCATGTTTGTATTTCATTTCAATATATATATATATATATATATATACCCCGCGACAAAAAGATAGGTACAAAGGGTTTTTTCTTTGATTTTTCATAAAATAACATTATCTAAATTGTGCTTATCATTTAATATTATCATACAATAACACTATTTTAGGACTAATTTTTGTTTAAGACTAATTTAGAACAATTTTAAGACTAAAATTTTTCTAATTTAAGATTACACTCCGCGACGAAAAGATAGAAACAAAGTTTTTTTTTTTTTTTTAAATTTTTCATAAAATAATAGCCTAAATTGTGCTGATCATTTATTATCACAACAAAATATTATCATATCAAAAACATACTAAATATTTGTATCATATTCAAAATAATTATATTAAAAAAAAAAAAAAAAAAAAAAAAAAAAACCTTTGTTCCTATCTTTTTGTCGCTGAGTGTAGTCTTAAATTAGAAAAATTTTAGTCTTAAACTTTTCAAAATTAGTCTTAAAACAAAAGTTAGTCCTGAAATAGTGTTGTTTTACGATAATAATAAATAATAAGCACAATTTAGATAATGTTATTTTATGAAAAATCAAAGAAAAAACCCTTTGTACCTATATTTTTGTCGCGGGGTGTATATATATATATATATATATATATATATATATATATATAGCACTTAGTTACTAAGAAAAAGTATACATGTAGATTTTAGGCAGAAATTTAAAACAGTTGAGATCACAAAAGATTTTGATTACATAAAACATAAATATATTTAGAAATATTCTGTAACATTTTGTTTACAAAAGTTATATTTTGCATAGTTTAAAAGAATTTTCATTAAAACGGAATTAAATCAATGGCGCAGATGGTGTTTTCTCATAAATTTTATAAACTTATACTGCACTTGTTTGGTGAACCTGAACTAGTAAGGAAATTAATTCAGCAAGAAAGAACTTCTCTTGCATATTTTTGATAAAAAATAAGTCGTTTTTTTTATGAAAATAGATTTTAAAAAAATTTTACAAGATGTAAGCCGGTAATACAAAATACAAATATTTTGATTTTTTTTTTTTTTTTTTTTTTTTTTTTTTTTTTTTTGTATGTTTTTATAGGTCTCTATTTTTCAAATTTGTTTCAATCTGGTAGGGCACAAATAAAAAAAAAATATTATAATTATTTTATAATTTATACAATTATATAATATAATATAAATAATTTGATGGATTATTAAGGTAAAATAAGAAATTTGCTAACCTACTTGAAAAACAAGTTTTTTCTATAAAATTTTAACAAATTAGACTGTTTAAAACTTTTTAAATTGTTAAATACAAAATATGATTATATGGTCAATATTTTTAACATTTCATATAGTGCTTTTAATCATAAAAGAAAATAATTCGAAATTAAATTCATTTAACCTGTATAAACATCAACGTGATTTTTTCTTCATATGTATACTAAGTATGCAAATTCTAATTAATTGCAAGTTATGTTTCTCATACACAAAATAAATAAATAAATATAAATAAAATGTTTAAAGTAAAATATTCTAGAAATGTTTCCACTTTAATCCAATTTATTTACTCTTATGTTTCTAAACACAATATAAGATGGTTTAGTTGATCCAAAAAGAAAAAAGAAATAATAATAATAAAAAAATGTTTGGAAGGAAAATAATTTGTTAGAAAGTTCAAACGTTTTACTTTCATTAACATCTGAGATGTATTTACATCCAACATAAGAAAGTAACGCACACACAGAAAATAAAGTCCTTTTAACAACCTTTGAATATTTTAACAAACTTTTTTATGACATTAGTTTTGTAAGGAAAGGCTAAACAATTGTTCTTTAACATATATTGTTTTATTGTTTTCTTTTAAATTCAAAGAAAAAACATGTTTTTTATATTACATTTTGTATCTTTTCATTAAATATAATATGAAATATTTTGTAAAATATATAATAAAAAATTGCATTAAATAAAATCGATTTAAGAAGCAGTTAATTTTAAGTTAATATTTACCATAAATGTATGCATTATATACTTATATGTTTGTAACAATATATTTTTAGGAGAAATATCCTTAAGCCATTACCGCCCAGCGTTCTCATTTGAGGATAACTACTAAAATAGCACGTATATTTTTTGTGGTTTCTTGGAATGATTTCTGCTTTTAAATTACTGTTTATAGCATCACTCTAAATGATCCCTCAAAGTTTTATGTGTTTAATATTAATTATAATTACTAATATTTGAATAGTTAGTTTATGATTTTTCATCGCATATATATATATATATATATATTTTTTTTTTTTTTTGTGCAAATATGCCAACTTAAGTAAGTTGAATAATAATATATATTATAATACTTTACTTTCGAGGTCTTTGTTAGCAAATAATAGTAAATTGATAAGTTATCTCGAAATTTTTCTATCTCGAATTTTTTTGCTAGATCATCAAATGTTCTCAAACGCGGATAAGCTTTAAATTTAAAACTATCAGAATAATTGTTAAATTTATCATATTGTACTGTCAGTTGTCTATATTAATTTAGAAGTGAAATATTCATCAAAGTATATTTTTCAAAATTAATTCAGGTGTTAACGAGTTAAATGAAACAACAAAAATTGTATTTAAAATAAATTTTTTGCTTATTGCGTAAAGATTTCATTTCTTTGCAGAATTTAAAGACAAACAAGTTCTTAAACAATTTCTTAAGATTAAAAACCATATTATAATCAATAATCAGAATTTAATAACATAAGAACATCTTATTTATAGATTCAAAAATAATAAATATGTTTTATGAAGCTGAGACCAATTACAGTGTAAAAACATTGTGTTAAAATAAAGAAAATTTCTGTAATTTTTCTAGAGAAAATAATTTGTGTTTACTGAAAATAAATAAATTTTGTTTAAAATTACATTACAGTCTGTCAAAACATACGTTTCATCCTTTACCAGATAAAACCTGTAAACTATTGATACAGATTTCATTTGTTTTTGACATTCTTTTTACAGTTTTATATACAGCGAATTGGTGTCAAAGCAAGATTAAGAAGTGCTAAGCAATAGAATCTGTTGAACTTCCGTGACTGAGATGTAACATCGTCACCTACAATGCAAATCTGATGCGATACTGATTGGTAGAAATAAAGAATTTTATTTGTTGCAAGATTTTTACTTCCATTACTCGACTACCGCAGGTAATGGAAGTATTGTATTCGGTCCAAAAATTCAATATCGAGTTTTCACCTGATTTACACGTTTTAAAGTCTTTTGAGACCAGAAAAGTAATTTTTGGCAGTTGTGTGTGTATGTATATATATGTGTGTGTATGTGTGGAATCTTCTAGCTATCCTGGCTCCGAAACTAATAAAGATAAAACTACGAAACTTCAGAATAGACAGGACTGGTGTACAAAGGAATTTCCCAAATTTTGGTGAAAACCGCAAAACCAGAAGTGGGACATTGGAAACCAGAATTGGGACCGTAAATCTGTATCTTAAAAACGGCTCGAACGATTGTCTTCAAATTTACTATATAAACACTCTATTAGATATCCTTTCAAAAGATATTGTTTGTTAGTTCATAAAAGTTGATAGACGCCCTGTATATATAGCTCAATTTCAGGTCTCGCAAGCGTGTTCCTTTAAAAATGGCTGTATAGATTTTTTTCCAAATGCGCCATATTAACTCCCTTTTAAATATCCTTTTGTATGTAATTATTGTTGTCCATAATTGCGTATACCAAGTTTTTAAAACTTGGTATCTCAAAAACGGCTCTAACGATTTTCTTGAAAATTGTTACATAAATCCATTTTAGATATTCTTTCTTGTGTATTAGGTGGTTGTTACAGGAAAAGTAACAGTGATCCGCTTAGGTAGGTAAGTTTAAGATCTCGGAAATTGGTGTTTGAAAAGATAACTATTATCCCCCCCCCCCCAGTTATTTTTTAAGTAAACTCTGTTTTACTTGTCAGTAAACTCTGTTACTTAGTCAGTAAACTCTGTTTTACTTGTAATGTAGACTGTTTAAATTTAACTAATTAAACTCTCTTCTACATGTCTTTATATCATCTTTCACTCATAGAAAATTTGCTAGGTGTCTACTTCGTTAGGCCAATTTTATGTCTTCTGATCACATTATTTAAAAAAAAATGCATATAATACGTGTAATATCGGGGAATGGAAGTCGTGTGGCTGTTTCACAACGTATTTTTTACAGTGTATTCTGCGCAAAATAACCGTGGTTCAGAAATTTTCTGCGTATTGTTATGTTATAGAACATTTTTGTTAACGTGTTTTTCGCATAGGTATTAAACGGATATTTTCTGTTAACTTTGTTCCTAGGAATTGTCTGTAGGATTTTTATAGAGTGTATGGGAGAGTGGGGTTGAATGGGACGCAGGATGAATGGGACAATAGCTAGATTTTTATGTTTTGCAAGCACCGGAAACATGACAATTTTTCTGATATATGGCAGTACTGAGGTCATTCATCAAGAGTAGTTTCAGAATTGTGCTATCTATAGAAGGGCAGAAAAAAAATTGAAGTGCGTTTTTCAGCTGCCAAAGTAAGTTTTTACTGATTCAGTTGGGTAGTAGTTAAGACATTAACTATTTGCTTAAAGTTAATATAAGTCATATATGGTGAAAAAGCATAATCTTTAAATCTGTTTATGATATTCAAGAAAAATATTGACAATTGTTTATTAAGCCTATTTCCTGTTTTATATGATGATGTGGTGGTTGGGATGAATGGGACAGTTTGAATGGGGATGAATGGGACATTCCCACTATGTGCTAATTTAAAATTGTACACAAGAATCATAATAAAACAAATCTTAAATAGATTTTCAGTATTTTTAATACCGTTAGTTCAGTAGTTATAACATGGAATTATAAAAGTAGTATGGATTTAGAGAAAAATAGATTGAAATTAACTGTTCTGATTTTTGTTTATAATAATTATGATTAAAAAAAATATACGTTAGAATATTCAATGCAACTTAAATCAATAATTAAAAATAAATAAATAAATAAACTAATTTTATTAAAATCACAATTTCAATCAAGCTAATTAAATAAATCCTGGTGATTATTAATTTAATACAGAATAGAATGCTGATTTTCCCGATCAGTCGGAAACAAAAATTTATCTGGATCATTTGTACTCTATTATAATGATTTATCCCTTTCTAGTGCCTTATTTATTTATTTATTTTTAGATTAGATCTTATTAGATTAAACTACCAAAGCCTAGAGCATTAGGAACTGTGCGAACAAAGGACTTTTATCTTTTGATCTTAATTTGAGTCAATACATCAATTTATGTTAATTTCAGTAAATTTACAGTGTGTAATAAAATCACATAAACCAATTTAACTTTAAAAATTAATTTACTTTCCATTTTGTTTTCCTTTCTTTGTTAATTCCAGTCTTGTACCATTCATCCCCATAGGTGTGGATGAATGGGAGAATGTACATGCATGTAAAAAAAATATTATTAATTAAAAAAGTTAATTTTATTTATTAAAGTTAGTATGTTTATATGTAACTGATTACTGATGTGTACTTATGAGCAATGTTACAAAATTCTGAATTACATATGGTGAACTTTATCAGTAAAAACAGCAAAAATGGCCCTTTCATCCCCACTCTTCCCTATAAACCTTGGAGGAAAAATGTAAGTTCTTATACAGCCTATCAGTGCGCAGGGCAAATGAAGTTAACTGTTTTCTACAGCAATAGCAATCGAGGCTACTGCTGGAGCAATGTCTGACTCAGCATTGCTCCACAGACCTATTATACCAGTGGACGGGACAATGGCAACCTTTTTCAGTGGCAAATATCACTCATAAAATAGTCATGTGACACAATGAGCTATAGTAAGTCAAACTGGCTAACACTGAATTTTTCTCGCCATGTTCTAAACTCTTCTTTCTCTTACATAGACAATATCTCCTTTATTTATTTATTTATTTATTTATTTATTGAAAGTTCTTTTTAAAATTTTTATTTCCCTTTAAAAGTTAGATTGTATTGAAATTTTATCGCAAGCAACAGTGATTAGATGTCCTGTAAAGAGCCCTAAAATTTATGTAAAATGAGGATTATATTTCACAGTTAGGATTTTTTTTTTATATTTTATTATATTTTTCTAGTTTGATCGCTAATAGCATTAACTTACTTTTTTATAAACAGTATAAGGCTAAGATCATGAATCTACATATATTTACTTAACATAATAGTATTAGGTGCCCACCTTTTAAGTAGGAATTATTGATAGTGCTTCAATAATTCTGCTCCCGACTGTACATCTATTAAAAATTGAAAACTGGTAGTTATAAATCCACTATAAAATGGTGCAAATTTACGTCAAATATTGTACTCCGTTACTCTGATTTATATTTAACAATATGAATTCTATTCGAATCTAGTATCAACTATTGGTAAAAAACAATAATTTCTATATGTATGTACGATAATCATGTATAATTAAATAGTTTGGAAACTGAGCAATGAACATAAACCACATTTAATCACATTAAACCACTATCCAGACTATTTCTTATAAAATATTAGTAACATCATAGCATTGTATTTTAACTTAATTTTCATTCGCTAGTATACCTTTGTTAAATTGGTGGAACACAGAGCAAGGTTTGAAAGATCTTACCTAACGTCTAATAATATTTTCCTAACAGTACCTATGGGTTCGTCCTAACTATTCATATTCTCTGATATCAAAAAATATCTGTAATATTTCCTTTAAATCTTTATAAATTATGTTTGTTTATAACAATTCTTTCATATTTTCTACTTATAATACTTTTTAACAGAATTGGGACTTTTGTACATCCACATGTTCCTTTGTCCACGCTATAATTTAAAAAATATGTTTAATATCCCTTGAAACTAATGTATGTTTTATCAATTAATCATAGTATTTGTTTGTTGGGAATGATATAAATAGCTCAGCTGGTTTGTGTACATGAACATATAAAACTATTCCGAAGCCTTATGGTCACTGATAGCTGATTACATTGCTCGGCATGAAAATTGCCTCCGACACCATTTCAGCATATTCTTATGTAAAATGACCTCCTAAATCCGAATAGGGCGCCAATTTTGCCCTATCACCCACCTTTTTTAGAAATGGTCCCCTATTTTTATCATTTTCCGGTGATTGTATGGCTATAAATTTGCTTTTTAGGAAGGCGGTGGGGTTATTTTAACCGTCAAAAATCTTCTGAGGGGCTACAGACTTGGAAAATTCTAAAAAACGGACATTTGCGAAAAGCGAAAAATTTTGAGGGGGATTTGCCACTGAAATTATGCATTACATTTTTTTTTAATCTGATATTAATGTTATATTTTAAACTTTATATATATTTTTTGTTTTTAGGTATTAAATTAATTATTTTTCATTCTTCAAATCAAATTCATGGTCATAAAATTATCGAACAGGGAAAGAAATTGAAGGAGGGATGGCGTATCTAGAAAACGGAGAGTGACTGGGCAAAATGGGAGTCATATTCGGATTCAGGAGTTAATTTTACATAAGAGTCAGCAAAAATGGTATCAGATCTCTTTTTTTTTTTTTTTTTCTTTTCAGAGCAGTGTTATTAAAGCATACTTTAATACCTTATTAAAATTAGCTTCAAATACTCAGATGCAGAAAACCAAGTTTTTTGTAAAGAAATATATAATTAGAATAAATTATTTTATTTCTGCATACTGAAAATCTGTTCAAATGTTTTATGTGATATAAGAGGAAATTAATATTTTCTACAATTATTCAACGATATAAAATTGTTTGATGAAATACAGAACTATACAAAACAAATTGTTTTAAGAATTTCTATAAAAGTTAAGTTTTAAAATCGGTTTTTGAGAGATTCTGTTCTTCTAAGTTAAAATGGAAATATATTAGTTTGTAATTTTGCAGTTGCAGACAGTATACAGGGTTACACAAAAACAATCCACTGCATTGTTTTCCCTTAAAAGTAATGCTAAATGGGTGATATATGGAAGATTTCTTTTTCCATAATTAAAATACATTTAAGGATTCTCATTAACATAAAATATGTTGGAGATTAAACGATGGAGCGAATGGGTAAAGCTCGAATATATATATATATATATATATATATATTTCCAAACCACATGCTTTTTCATTATCGATTTAGTTTTTCTGTCTTTGGTAAATATGGAAAAACAAATTTTAGTATTATAATTATTTATTTTATTATTTCTACATATCTTATTAAACATGGTATGAAGCAAAACTTATTTCATGTCTAAATTTCTGTTTTAAATACTGCAAAATTCACCAGAAAATATTTCTAATCCAAGGATCTCCGGATTGGTCAGACTCATTGCCGAGAATTAAATGTTATTAAATCTAAAATTAAAATATCTTTAAATTTGTAAAATAGGGCTGCTGTGATTTTGCTCGATTTAAAGAGTAAGCTATTTAGATAATTGTCTAAATTGTTACATCTAACACAGAATATTTGTTTTTGTGACAATTTACTATTTAATGCAGTAACGTTTAAATTAGGAGTATAATGCATAAAATTAATGCATCGAATTGAAATTCTCATTCAGAATATCATATTTTATTAAATTAAAAACCAGTTTATCACATAACACAAAAATCATCAATATTGGGGATTGTCCGAATACGCATTCTGTTTTTTTTCCTTTCTGGTCATACTCTGGTATAGCTAATAATTGTAAAATGTATTACTATGTAAATTATCTCTAAACAAGAACGAAAAATCATGCAGTACGCATTGGTTTTTAACACTTTCCAAATGCACGTATTTGTTGTATCATATATCTTTCAATATTCCTTGCCTACATTATCACACAAAACAGGAGCACTGAAAAGTATATAGATAGACTAAATGAATTTAAAATCACTCTTAGACATTATTGGAAAGCGTTAAAAAGGTTTATTAACACAAAAGAAAATGCAGCCGTTACATTATAATTGCAGCTCTAAATGAATCTGAATATTTTAGTGTAGCCCTGTAAATATGAAGGTTAATCATATTACAAAATATTATGTTACAATATTAACAATACATAATTTTTTTAATGATTTTTACAGTAGAAAGATATTTAAATGTGATTTTTAGAAGTGTATAACATAAAACGCAGTGCATTGGAATTTTGTTTTGGTTGTCCCTGTAGATAAACTAGTTGTACAGGACATATTAATGTCATTTTAAATAGGAAACATACCATAGTGAACTTGACTAATGCATATATATATATATATATATATATTAATTCTGAAAATATTAACGGACGATGGGGCGAGAGAAAGACAGATAGAAAGATAAACAATCCGACAGACAAATGCACAAATTGAAATCATTTTCATACTTAAAAATTGTTGGAAAGCGCTAAAAATGCTTAATCAAAACGAAAGTGCAATTCAGCAAATTTTTATTAATATCCCTTTAAGAAACAAAATATTTCTGTTTATTCCAGTAAATCGAATGTTCATCATACAATATTCTATACCAAACATTCTTTTGTGCATATGAATAAAATATTTCAATTTCAATAAGCTTTGTGAAAAGTAAAGTAATTAAAATTTGGCTTATAGAAATACTTCATATAGAACGCAATACTTTGGAATATTTTCGAGTGTCTTTGTACACAAACCAGTGCTGGTATTTACGCCATTTTACATAAGAAACATTCGATAGTGAGCTGGAATGACAAATTTCAATTTTTTAAAGTTTTGTCTACAGTAAAGGTATTAAAATATGATTTATAGAAATACATTTCTCAGAACACAATGCTCTGAAAAACTTTCAGGTATCCCTGTACACAAACCGGCTGAGGTATTCACTCCATTTTCAATAGGGAACATCTGGTAGTGAACTTGAATAACATATATCAGTTTCGAAAAATTCTATAAGTATTTAAGGGAGTTAGACCGTGGACAGGCGGGCAGACGAACAGACAGACGCACACACAAATTGAAATCATATTCACACTTAAAAATTGTTAGAAAGTTTTAAAAATACTTAATATAAATGAAAGTGCAATTCCAGCAAACTTTTATTAATATTTCTTAAAGTAACTGAATATTTTTGTGTGCCCCTGTAAATTTAATGCTAATCATACTATATTCTATAGAAATCAAACTTTTGTGCATATGAATTACATATTTCAATTTTATTAAGCTTTGCGCAAAGTAAAGTTATTAAAATTTTGTTTATAGAAATACATCTCATCTAATGCAATGCTTTGGAATACTTTCGGGTGTCCCTGTACACAAACCAGTGCTGGTATTTACTCCATTTTACATAAGAAGCATTCTTTAGTAAACTTGAATAACATATTTCAATTTAACTAAAATTTGTGTACAGTAAAGGTATTAAAAGATGCTTTATAGAAATACCTCTCATAGAATGCAATGCTTTGGAATAATTTCGGGTGTCCCTGTACACAAACCAGTGCTGGTATTTACTCCATTTTACATAACAAAACATCCGATAGTGAACCTGAATAAGATATTACAATTTCATTAAAATTTGTGTACAGTAAAGGTATTAAAAGATGCTTTATAGAAATACCTCCCATAGAACACAATGTTATAGAATACTTTCGGGTGTCCCTGTACATAAACCAGTAGAGGTACGGACTCCAT
The DNA here is from genome assembly GCA_963930645.1 of Salticus scenicus. NCBI lineage: Eukaryota > Metazoa > Arthropoda > Arachnida > Araneae > Salticidae > Salticus > Salticus scenicus. The sequence goes on along the minus strand of OZ005650.1, from coordinate 60,703,881 downwards.
TTTAAATAGGGAACATCCGATAGTGAACTGGAATAACATATATCAGTTTCAGGAAATTCCATAATTATTTAAGGGAGTTAGAGCTTGGACAGACAGACAGACAGACTGACAGACGGAGAGACAGACAGACAAACCGAAGTCATTAACACTTTCAAACCTTTTTGGAAAGTGTTAAAAAGAGTTCAGTTAAAACACGTGTCATTTATTATTTAGATTAAAAACACTTTAAAACACGTAAAATTAAACTTTATTCAAAATATTGTAAAACGTTATCCGAAGCTTTTCACTTTGAAATACCAAAGCATCATCAAGGATTTTTATCGATAAATTCCCTGATGATGCTTCGGTACTTCAAAGCGAAAAGCTTCAGATAACATTTTAAAATCTTTTAAATATAGTTTAATTTTACGTGTTTTAAAGTGTTTTTATCTATATATGTATTACTATGTACTTTTATCTCTTCTTGAAGAAAAGTTTACAAGGTTTAATACTCATGAAAATCAATAAATATTTAAAAGAAAAAGTTTTGTGGAATAAGTAATCAAATTTTATTAGAAGAAAGCCACTAGCAAAATTAGATTTTTTTATAGATGACATATTATGTATGCTTCCTTTTTGCATATTATACAAGTGATTATCCCACAAATAATTATTATTTTAGTCTTTACTATAAATTAATTGCAGATGCTGCTTTTTGACATTTTGTTCATTTTTCGTTACCAATTACATTTTACGGATTCAAATATATTTTAATATATTCTAAAAATTTACTTAATGTAGTTTTTTAAATAGATTAATGTTTTTCTTAAATTTTCATTAATATATAAAAATACTTATATATTTAGAAGTTAACAGTTTTCATTCATTAAAATAATGAAATATTTAGTAGCAATTAATTCTGTTCATTTAATATGCCCACGAATCTTGAATCCGTTTATTTATTTTCTCGAACAAATGTTTTCTCAAATCAGTCAGCAAATATCAAGGATCACTTTGAAGATTAAGCTTCGTGTTCACTGAGTCAAATGATAAATTATAAATATGTTTAGTTTGAAATTGTATTTTTGCTATTTCTGTGTCATAGAATTTGTTTAGAAAATTTTATCTTTTTAGCAGTTTAATGAAAATAATTTTATGTGTGGGGGAAAATTTTATCACTTTAACTAATAATGCAGAAGAAAAATATATTACAATTTTTTAGTGAAAGAAAAATAAATTTACTTTGATGTACAAGTCAAGCATCTGTTTAATTTGATGTCCAAAACCTGATTTCCCTTTATTATTAACGGAGGTGCAGACTTGTTTCTTTAAATCAAAGAAATTTGCTTAAAAGTATATTTTTAGAGAAAATACACACACGAAAAAAGAATGTCGTAATAAATTATTAATTTAAAATAATTTTATTAAAATATGTGAATTATTTTAATCCAAAAACATTTTAACCATAATTTTTTTTTTATATTATAGATTACTTTAGAAATATCTCAGCATAAAATACATATTTCATTAACAAGTCAATAAAATTTGATTTCTATCGCATCTGTCTGCAGAATTAAATTTGAATTTTAAAAGAGTTAGACATTTGGGAATTTTACAGAATATAATAAATTTCTCAATTGCATCTCATTAATTCGTAATTTTCGTCGCCGCAGAAATTAGCATTGAATTAGCATATTAAAAGAGCCAGATATTTGGAGGTTTAAACCGCATGAAATAATAAATTTTTATGCATATATGGATATCTGAAGTAAAAAATAAAAAATAAAAATAAATAATAATTTACACAATGACCAAATATTTTTTCGTATAATAATGTATAGATTTGCTGTGTTTATACAATACACTGGCTTACAGAAAAGCAAATTCTTGCATATTTTTTGTTTAAAAGATTTTCTAAGATTTTTTTCCCCTACAATTAAAAACAAAATGTATTTAATGTGTGATCATGAAGTAAAAAACTTTTTCGGTTGAACGGTAAAGTGAAAGAGAAAAACTGGGAAATATTTTATTATCAACATGAGTATAGGTCTTTAGGTTACTGTTTATTAATTAATACAAGTAAATATATAATAGAGAAAATGCACCATATTAAAATTTAAAACAGCATACAAATATATATATCCGATTACCTTAGCAATTTACCAAAACTACACCTTCTTTTCTTTTTGAATTGTAATCGTATGGCCTAATCAAATTATTAATGCATTGGCAAAGTATTAATACATAATATATATATATATATATATATATATCTTAATATATATAAATCTCGTGTCACAATGTTTGTCCTCAATGGACTCCTAAACCACTTAACCGATTATAATAAAATTCGCACACCATGTGCAGTTCGATCCAACTTGAGAGATAGGATAGTTTAAATCTCAAATTATAGTCGCAATTTTAATTTATTGCTAATTATTTGTCTGTTATTATTTGACAGTCACAATTATCTGTTAACTCCAAATGATTCTAACAGATGGCGCTGCTATGGTAAATCTACGAACGTGTCATATAAGCTACATTTTAACAGCATAATTACCACGTGTTGTTGACGCTATAAAATTCTCCTCAAAATATTTACAGTCTTTATTTGTAACAGATTACTTTCAACTTTCATATTTCCTTTCAAAAATGAAACGGGGAAAGTAGAGCGTGGAGCAATTACTCTGTTTCATATGAAAATGAAAGCTGAAATATATTTGGTGCTGCCATCTACACAAAGAATCTTCAACTTTTTAACCTATTAATAAATTTCGTATAATTCAATTATTTCCACTTTTTAAATTTTTGGTGTTAGCATAGCCGGCCACGTGTTACTTAGACTGAAGTGTAAATTGAATTCATATTATAATGAAGATAATACAGTGAAATTAATCCTGTTTTTTACTTATTTGTGCTTCATCTGTATATATATATAAATTACGTGTCACGATGTTTGTCCGGGGTAAACTCCTAAACTAAGGAACCGATTTTAATGAAATTTCGCACACTGTGTGCAGTTTGGTCCAACTTGAGAGATAGGATAGTTTTTAATCTCAATTTATTGTCACAATATTGTTTTATTGCAATTATTTGTTAATTATAGACCTTTATTAAAGTTGCTCCAAAATATCTGTGAGTTCCATTAATTTAATTGTTGCCACAAAAAAAAAAAAAATACGAGTCCATTTTCTTTCGACATAAAAATAAATACATTTAATCAAACGTGGACGTTAAAAAATTATAAAAAGTTAAATTATGCATCTCACGAAAATTGACGTCATAATCAATTTAAAGATTTTATACACATTGATAAAGTGCTAATGTAGTTCTATCATAGATATAGTAATATATATAGATCTCTCATCCCCATGTTATCGTACAAAGATTTTTGATGCCGAAAAAAAAAATAAATAAAAGCTTTAGAAACAGCCATTAAGTGGTATTGAAAAAAAAAAAAGAAAAGAAAAGAAAGAAAGAAATATGAATTTGAAACTGTATCTGGAGTCTTCCATTCCCCTTTAGCAAATAAATTATTCATAAATTTTATTTGCTAAAATATTAGTATGTATTCCCGTGTGTATTCACTCGGGGAAAGACGGAAATATTTTGGTAAAAACGTCGTCTTTTCCCAAATGAAAAGGAATAACTTTTTTCTCCCCAATGATCACTCTATTCTATATATGCTATACTATATCTATGAGTTCTATACGCAAGCGAAGTGTGACTCACTGACCGTCTGTGCAGCCAAGAAAAAGATTTCCTATGTTAATTGCCCACTGGATTTTTTGTAAGAAATTATTAAAAATCGAGGAAATTTATTTCCCGATTTTAATCCTTATATTTGGGTATAGATATGTATTAGTTATCGCGGGTGTTAGATTGAATTATTTTGCTGTCAAATTGACAAAATTTTAATTTTAAATTTCAAAACTCTGTCGCCCTTGGCTTTTTTTATTATTATTATTATTATTTGGCGATCAAAAGCGTAACACGAAAATATACATGTCAGATGTATGCATTGTACGAAATGTAATATGTATTATTCATTGTACGTATGTATGACATGTAATATGTATTGTACGAAATACTGTTTCATATTATTCATTACTCTTTTAATATAAGTTGTTAAAATAACCATGATTTTTGAAAGGAATTATATATTTTCGCCAGATAATTTGGCGATATTCTTTTGTTTTCGCCAAGGATGACAGAAATGAAATCTATTCCGCTGCAAAATATTAGTATCTTACATCAGATATTTTATTTAGACATTTGAAAACAAATTTGACTTCAAACTATGATAGAATATTTATCATTTTCTTTTTAATTAGTATATTATTAGTATATTAAAATTGAAAAGCATGGTATATAAAAAGTTTTTTTTTTTTTTTTTTTTTTTTTTATCTTATAATTATTCTTATCTTAATCCTCAATGTTTCCCATCTTTATTAACTTGAATTTACTATTAAAATTTTAACATACTCAAAAACTTCTCATCACTTCGTTAAAATACACTAAACTTTTCCAAAATCTTTTTCTATTTAAAATGATACATGTATTTACTTTAAATGTCCAATATTTCATAAGATTTCCAATTTTAAAGTTTTAAAATATTTATCAAATTTACTTATTTTTCTGGTTTAGCCTTATTGTTTTCCTTTTTATAACTACAGCTGTTGCCCTCTTTAAAATATTTAAAATGATGAGGTCATTTTATAGTAAAATTATCCATTATAGCATATATTATATTTCACTCCTCCATAAAAATTGATTTTAAAATCGTCTGTTTCTTTTATACTTTTATTTTAATAGAATTTTAATAGAATTTAATTTATATATTAGTCATTTTAGCAATTTTATCCAAAGTAGCATTGGAAATAATATATATCACTTCTCCATTAAAATTTATAGGACCCTACAATAAAATTAATTTGTGCTTAATATCAACACTACGAAAATTTTTATCAATCGCTTCCAAATTTTGACCTAAGTTTCAAATCTCAACCCTGTGGGTTTTTACATCGGCTGCAACGTTTTCGTCTTTGTTCGTAAATAATAATTTGACTGTACTAAATAGTTTACAGCCGTATAATTCAACGTATAACTTAGTCACAGCAACGCGTGGCCGGGTCTGCTAGTATATATATATATATATATATATATATATATATATATATATGTATATATATATATGTATATATATATATCAAGAAACACGATAGCGTTCCTCCCCGCCAAGCTAAAACAAACATTAAGAAAAAACAAATGAAATTTACAAAGTAGGAAAGTCAATGGTGAAACGCTACAAGTGTATATTATGTCGACATAGCATCTCGGACTTTTCGACTACCTGTATCTCAGCTCCCTGATCGCCAAGACCTATGATTTTTTGCACAGACTTTGAGCATACCCTTAAGACAAAGCATACAAATTTGCATGTCGTTCGTATTAAGGGGGCTGAGTCATATTACTTTGAAAACCCGAAATTTGCCGTTAATATTCTTCTTCTTCTTGTTGTTATTGTTAAGACAGCAATTATTGACAGTGATTGAGCCTAGAGTTCTGCAGCTAATGAGCTGAAAATGTGCATGGACATTCCTTCTGAACTGTACTAGTGCCTTTTGCAATAAAATTTTTTGGTTAATATACAGGGTAGTTATTTTCAATTTTGTGATATTTAACCCAAAAATTTCGTGAATTCGTCAAGAGATGACGCTCGTTTTCAATGAATTTAAATTTGTCATTTAATAAGACATTAAATAGTAATCAATTCTGTTTTTATTTTTCTATCTTTCTTTCTTTCTTTCTTAACCCTTTTTTTTTTTTTTTTTTTTTTTTTTTTTTTTTTACAAAAATGGATTGAAATAAACTAAAAGACACTTCTTTCATAAAAATTTTTAAATTTTTACAAGAAACATGTTTATTAAGAAAAAAAATAATTGATAAATATGGATTTCGTAATAAATAAATGCTTAAAGGACGCGCTAAACAGACTTTTAACAAAAGTAATGTGGCGGATTAAATAAAAGAACGATTCGTTAACTTAATGAAATGATGATGAAAGAATGATGAAAGAATACATATAATTAAATTCCGATCATATATAATATACGAGAAATATTATGGAAAAATTCAAATCAACCTCTTTTTTGGCTGCTTAAGAAAGGTAAGAGTTTTTGCAGAGTGGGGTGACTTTTACAATAGTATTGTTTCTTATGAGATATTATATACAAGAAATATTATCATGGAAAAATTCAAATTTGACATTTTTGTGTTTTTATGAGTTTTGAGGTCTTCTGAATTCATTTTTCATTTTTTATAATAAAGAGGTATGCACATATGTGTGTCACTCATTCGATAGCATCTAAACGCTGCATTTGATATGTATGCTGGAGGTGACCCACAACTAATGATTTCAATGACGTAGAACTTAACCATGTTTTTATTAACTTTGATTCTTGTTCGTTTGATTGTTTTCCAGAACAAATCTTGTAATCGATTTTTAACTAATTTCCCGACTAGCTAGACATTTGAAACTTTTAGGATAGCTCAGAACACGGTAAAAATGCTTTTTAAAAATACTTTTAGCCAACTGTTTCGGGTTCCTGTTGCAGCGTTACAAGTACAAATCTTCAATCGATTTTTAACTAACTTCACGACTAGCTAGACATATGAAACTTTCAGGGTAGCCCAGAACACGGTGACAATACATTTTTTAACACATTTAGTCAACTGTTTCAGGTCCCTACTGCCTTCGGCTGCATTTATATGATTCAAAAGAAAATTTATTTAACTAACTTCCCGACTAGCTAGACATTTGATACTTTCAGAATAGTTCAGAACACAGGGTGAAAATGCAATTTTTAAAATACTTTTAGCCAACTGTTTCGGGTTCCTGATGCCTTCGGCAGCGTTACCAGTGCAAATCTTACAATCGGTTTTTAACTAACTTCCCGACAAGGTAGACATTTGAAATTTCAGGATAGCTCAGAACACAGTGACAATATAATTTTTAACACTCTTAGTCAACTGTTTCAGATCCCTACTACCTTCGGCAGCGTTTATATGATTCAAAAGAAAATTTATTTAACTAACTTCCCGACTAGCTAAACATTTGATACTTTTAGAATAGTTCAGAACACAGGGTGAAAATGCAATTTTTTTTTTATACTTTTAGCTAACTGTTTCGGGTTCCTGATGCCTTCGGCAGCGTTACCAGTACAAATCTTACAATCGGTTTTTAATTAACTTCCCGACTAGCTAGACATTTGAAACTTTCAGGATAGCTCAGAACACGGTGACAATATAACTTTTAACACTCTTAGTCAACTGTTTCAGGTCCCTACTGCCTTCGGCAGCTTTTATATGATTCAAAAGAAAATTTATTTAACTAACTTCCCGACTGGCTAGACATTTGAAACTTTCAGAATAGTTCAGAACACGGTAAAAATGCATTTTTAAAATACTTTTAGACAAGTGTTTTGGGTTCCTGCTGCCTTCGGAAGCGTTACCAGCACAAAGTGTGCAATCGATTTTTAACTAACTTCTCGACTAGTTAGGCATTTGAAGCTTTCAGTATAGCTCAGAACACGGTAACAATACATTTTTAATGCTTTTAGTGATTTGTTTGAGGTCCCTACTGCCTTTGGCAGCGTTTATATGATTCAACAGAAAATTTATTTAACTAACTTCCCTACTAGCCATACATTTGAAACTTTCAGAATAGTTCAGAACACGGTGAAAATGCATTTTTAAAAATACTTTTAGCCAACTTACGGTCTCGGAAGTATTAACACTCTTTCATTTCCCATGCGATAAACTGACAAATTAAATTTGAAACATTGAGGTATATTCAAGGTCGTAGCTAAGGGAAGAGTATTTGGTTATTTTAAAAACTCAGAAAAATTTTGCAGATTACGGAAAATTTGTGTTGACAAAACGTTTTTTTCTGTAATTACAGAGAATTTCGGGCCGCAAAGTTGCATTTTTGTAACAGTGCATTGTAAAAAATAAGTCTATTCGCTGCCAGAAATTTTCTGTAATTACAAAAAATACGTTCTGACAACGTAATTTTTTCGTCGTAAATTAAGCGTATTTTCTCAAATTAAAGAGAATTTCTGGCAGCAAATAGGACATATTTTTTACAGTGTAGATCGTTTTCCTGTTTTTATCGCAGAGTTAAACTCATTTAAAAAATCTCTACAAATATTTGTGAACAAAAGAGGCGAGTTTTAGTAACTATAATTTTGTTTTTAATCCGATTCAAGGAAATGTAGGTCAATTTCTTTATGATTTTTGCATTAAAATGTTGTTTAAATTTGTTTTATAAAAATGCTACTCATAAAACGGTATGAATTTGCATTTGTAAGTGCTCTCATGCACAAACAGGAGGTTGTGCTATTAATGTAATTTTATATATAGAATATTAGTTTTGAAGTAATTATATAATAAGTGATAATAATCACTTTGAATTCTGGAAATATTTATGGAAACTAGAGACAGACAGACCGAGAAATAAACACATGGACAGTCAATCGAGCAGAAAAACAGACAGGAAGAATTAAATTGACAATCGTTCTTAAACATTGTTAGAAAGATTTAAATTGCTTTCTAAAAAGAAAATTGCAATTGATGCATTATCTAATTATAGCCCTTAATTTAACTGATACTTTTTGTATGGCCTTGTAAATCTTAATGCAAATTATACTATATACTATACAAAGCATATTTTGGGCATATGGATAACAAATGTCAATTTCATTAAGATTAATGCAGAAAAAAAGGTGTTAAAATACATTTTATAGAAATACCTCATATAGAACGCAATGCTTTGGAATACTTTACGGTGTCCCTGTACAGAAAACAATGGTGGTATTTACTCCATTTTCAATAGAAAACATTCGATAGTGAACTAAAATATAGCATATATCAGTTATATCTACGGGATTTAGTGTAGACAGAGAGACGGGCAGACGGATGGACGAACAGACAGAGAAACCGAAGACATAACCACTTTTCAACTTTGTTGGAAAGCGTTAAAAAACAAGGATTTAATTTTATTGTAAATCTAGACTAAGCCAAATGAAATATAAGTTGGAACCTTACTTTATAGCTTCAATGGTAGACATTGTGTAGCAACTTTCGCGAGGAGATCCTCCCTATCGTCTGCACAGTTTTTAGTGGTCGGTGACACAGCTAAATGATGTTTTTTGCCACTTTCCGAACTCTCTTCCAGTAGGTAGCGCCACAGTCGGTCTAAGACAGTTTTTGATTCATTGCCATTAAAAGAATTACTATTACTAACAGTTTCAACTTTTTCACGAAAATATTCAGAATCGGAATTTTTGTAATTTATATTTTTAGTAGATTTTTTTAAATTAATTTCTATATTTTCGTTTAGATGGGTTTTAGTCAAAGCGGTGGTAATTTTTCCTTATTTTATTTCATTTTCATTTTCATATTCTTTTAATCTTATATTTATCTTCTTTTGGACATTCAGATTTAGCATCCTTGTTTATCATTTATGTAGACAAACGAGATTTTATAAATACTAGCGATTTCCAGGGAGGAACGTGGTCTTTGTCACTACGGATTATTTGATAAATATTAGGGCTGGGTTTTATGGGTACATTTCCAATGAATTTTTTAGCTGCATTTTTAATTTTAATTTAAACACCTTGATCATAGAGCATTGAAAATTTAAATTTAAAGGGTTTTTTTGGTGACTGGGAATATGATTAAGGTGGTGGATTCCTTTTCTATAAAGTTTATCAACGAGATTATTAGGGTAGCTTGCTTGGATGGTCAATTCTTTAATATAATTAAGTTCATTTTTGAGGTCGGTGGGATTACTACAAAATAGGATGGAACAGTTTATGTAAGCTTGAATGACGTTGATTTTATATTTGTAAGGGTTTTGCTGTAGTTATTAATAATTTTTTGACTGGAGGTTGGTTTCCTGTAAGCGGTTCAATTGATACTATTTTCAAAGCGTTTTATTTTTAGGTCTAAGTAGTTAATTTCATTATTATTTTCGGTCTCACAAGTAAATTTATTATTGTCACTAAGTTAGTCTAAATTATTTAAAAAAAAAATCATTAACATTCTGATTTTCGGGAAGAACGGCAAAAATATCATCTGCATATCTTATCAAAAAATTATTTAATTTTGTAGGGTTTCGAAAATTATATTTTCTAGCACTATTAATTTATAGTACTTTTAACAAAATATTCGGTGGAATTAAAACTGCTTTGGGTGGGGTCAACAAACTGCGATAAATATCTCTCATGTATTTCTCTAAAGGATAAGTGTGGCCTCTCTTTTACTAACTATTGAGATAACTTTGTGGCGTCACCGACCACCAAGGACTGTGTTGATAATGGATAGAAAACCTCGTGAATGCGGTGACAGAAGGTCAAGGTCCCTCACTGAAAATAACAGGTGCGGCAGTGAAACGAGCTATTTTGAAACCTCCACCAGCGATACAAATTTATTCACAGCGATATAAAAGAATTACAACATGAATTTACAATGCTTGCAATTTGTGAGGAATGTTTCTGAACAACCTGCACATCTTGCACAGACATGTCACGACACAAATTGCCCATTACTTGAAAATGACATCAGGTAGGTGGCCCCCTTTTTCTTTCACACGCATCCCTCTTTCATATCACATTACCCGTTTCCTCAAAGTTCTGTACCTACAATTTGATAGCATGCGCCGACGGAACTGCGGCATAACGTGGGAGATTGTAATGAGCACGAAATACACGCTGTGCGGCTACGCCGTTGCTACTGTCGTTGTTTTTGTAAAACGCCTTCACAGCAAAAGCGCGTTGTTCACTGGTCCACGACGCCACCTCAACTGAACACCGATATCAGGATCAATGGCAAAGGGTTGCTGTCCAGATGGCACCACTCTCGTTTTCTGATTCCTAACGTAACTTACTATTTCAAGGGTTTCGAAATCGCCCGTTTCACTGTCGCACCTGTTATAAAGTAAGGTTATCAGCTTAAATTCAGCTGAATTATGTTTCAATTAAAACTATTTTTAAACTTTTTATGTCAAATTGCTTTCTTAAACTTTGCCACCACCAATAAAACAATAACGTAAAACATTACTTACCCTTTTATTGATGGGCACTACAAATGTCCCACCTATTCTGTATATAACGTTCATATTACAGTTATTTTAAATCAGTTGAAAATGCTTGCGAAGGTAGGATTTATTATATATATATATATATATATATATATATATATATATATATATATATATATATATATGTATATAATGTAGAATTCATTTAATTAAATTTACGTTCATTTCGTGAAATGTCACTTTATACTATATGTTCAAGAAATAAAAATGAATTTTTGCTTTCTTATATACTGATGCTCTAATTAAGTAATATTCTGATCGATGATTCTCTAACTTTATTAGTTTGGAGGTTATTTTAGTTCACATATCTATGTTAAATTAAATATATTTTCTTGAGTAATATGAGTCAATCAAAATCACGTCCACTGGGATTTTTTTCATAAATATTATTATTACACTTTTAACACAATAACTTCAGTTGGTCGGTAAGAATGATAAATATCTTAATTGACGTTGGTTCAGCATCGATTTTTTCAAGCATGTATATATATAGGTATGTATGTTAATTTTACATTATTATTTCACATCTATTCCTATAACTACACTCATTCTAGATAAATTTATATTAAATTAATGTAATCTTATTTCTAGCCATTAAAATTATTTTAGGCCCTATATTCGGGACTTTGAAGAATCCAAAGTATACATCACTGTGTAAGTATTCCAATAGAATCGGAATCACAATTATTGACATTCTAATGTAGAGCACTTACGGGTTCGCAAATAAAATATTTTCGTTACCTGCATGAATAGGTGAAAATAAAATAATCGAAAATAAAATAATATCTTTCGTCCATAGGATATCCTGAGGATGTCATTTGGACTAGATGTGCTATTAGGGAAGTCCCTTTAATATATGATGAATACATATAAAATCTATAAGGGTGTGGAGAATTAGACTTCTCCATCCTCATTTAACTTTAACTTGTAGCTGAAACTTAATTACTTAATGAAGTTATGGAATAACACAAAGTCAGATTTATAAAATCAATGGAGCTTTAATTGAGCTTAAATAAGAATGAGGGCGCTGGACTATAATGGCGTTTAGTAACTTACGACTTAAAAGGGGCAGTCCTCTTAAATACCTTGACAGCAATAAATAACCACCGTTACTTTACTTTACTTAATTACTCTCAAATGATCTCAACTACTTTCATTTAACTTCCTTAACTCCTAAGGCCAAGTAGTCTTTCGCATGTAGGAGGATTCCCTGACGCTACAATGCTACTGGACTTACTCTCTTCTAACCTAAGCTGCTAACAACTAACTCCTTCAACTCTCATACTCGCTCTCTCTCCAACTAACTCACCTTCCAACTAACACTCTTACCTCCTCTCAACTAACACACAAAAGCAATCTTCCTACTACTTTTATACTAATCACTTTTCAAACTTATTAGCATATTTCAATTTACAATTTTAGTTTAGGATGAGAACTAACTCTATTACTCAATTGAATCCTAAAACCTTCGTATTCATGTGTTACTCTTAAAGTGCGAATTTTAACCGTAGCACTTTGCTATACCTGACAAGGGTAAATGTAAATTTATGTTCTGCCCACCAAATATTTTTGTAAGGAAATGCATGTAAAGTATTTTGCTATCGAAATTGTTATATTTTCTATATAAAAAATATTACAAAAGTTTCATGAATGTTTTTATGTATCCATTATATATAACATATTACATACATCTTTGTTGTGACATTATGAATAGAAAAACTCTGAAGTATGCCTGTCCTTTGTTCTGAACTACGATGTTATGTACATATAAGGAATGAACGGAATGTTTTCTTTATAAACTTTCCGAAAAATGTTTCTGTAGTAAGCTAAAAATATCTCTTTAACAGAAGGAGACATTTTTTTTCCCATTATTATTATTATTATTATTATTATTATTATTATTACCTTTTCTTCTTATTAAAAGAGCTTATTTCTGGTTAAGAAAAGATGAAAGTGTTGTAGAGGATCCAAGTTTTCATTAAGAAAAAACTACTTGATAGAAAAAAAAGAAACAAAGGAAAAGGAAAAGGAAAAAACAAGATACATGGAATAAACCAAGCCTCAGAAATAGTTTTGAGAAATAATTCTTTTTTGCGTAATTATTTACTTTTTATTTTTGTAGAATTTATTATCAAACGTCTTCATATGCAATGTTTTGCACTTCTGCGATTAATAATTTCTATTTTTAGAATTTTACGTAATACATAAGAATGTATCACTAAATCCATTCAGGAACATTATCTTCACGTTTTTGATCGATTTTCACTTCTTCAAATTTATTAAAAGTAATTTGATTCAAAACAATATATTTTTGTTTAATTAGTGTCTTGTGCATGTATTTTAGAAGCTTTCTCTCAAAATTATTCCGTTAAATTCTGCCCTATCTTATTTTTAACTGATTCGTGATAAAAGTTAGTTACGGTTAAAGTTTGATGCATATTCCTTTTTGAGGAATATTAATAGTTAAAACGTTTTAAAATTCTTATTATACCTGTATCACAACGTCTGTGGAATAATATCTCAGCAGACTTGATCTTTACAATGGTTATATCAGACTTGCCAACATTTTAATTTATTCCGGAGTATTTTTAGCCCCGCCTTTATTCCATACCACTTTTATTTTTAAAGTAGTTTTTTATTTTAATGTATATATATGTATATATTATTGTAGTTATATATTTGAGAACTATATTCGATATATAAAGTGGTACGAAATAAAGGCGGGCTAAAAATGTTCTAGAATAAATTAAAACGTTGGTTATATGATATATGGTTATATGAGAAGAATCATGTTAAAAATTTCGAACAGAATTACATAATTAAAAGGAAAACTTTTTGGTATTAGATATACAAATAAAAAGTGAATGTTATAAGAACAATTACTGAACGAAATTTTAGGAATTAAACTTTTTATAAACACCATTGCATTTTAGCATTAGTAATTAGTTTCTCAAAATCCGATTATATTTTTAGGAAAGTTTATTCCTGATAACACTATCAATGAAACGTTTTTATATTTAAGTTATTTCTATATACTAGTAAGTCATGTAAAATAATTTAATAATATCTTTATTAGGGTACTAAAGGCAAAAAAAAAAAAAAAAAAGGTTAAATAATTATTCCCCGGAATAGGTAGTAATAAAACCGCTTCTTTAGTTAAAAAAAAAAAAAAAAAAGAAAAAGTATGAGAGTTTGATTTTAAAAAATCTGCTGATAGTAAAGGATATAAGGTGACATGGGCGTCGGCACATAGGGGCAAGGTGGGGGCATTTACCCCCTCCTGGAAAATTCTAATAAAGAAATAATTATTAAAAAAAATGACAATTAAAGCTTTAAAGCTGTGTCAATAGAATTAAAATATCCAAATAAAATTTGTCACAGAGCCAATTAGAGTCAAACCGACTCGACCTGCACATATAGGTTGTTTCTAACCTTTCCCTGCAAACAGATTTTAAATCGACTTGACAGTACGTTTTCCGGATTAGTGTTGGTTTAGAATAAGTAGTATAATTTGTATAAGTAAAATCTTGTATCTTAAACTGCATATCTGAAAAATTGTTGTAGTAAATGCTTACACACTGGCTTACTTAATCACCTCAATCAACCAACCAAACATTCGAATCTAACTGAATTTGTAAAAATATGCTGAAATTTTGCAATTAGAAGTTTGCCCCCTCCTGAAAAATTTTCTGACGACGCCACTGTAAGGTGAGCTATTGTTATGTAACGTGATGTGAAGATAACAATAAATACTCGTTCTTTCATTCACAAACCAAAACTATATTAAACATACAATACACAGATTTAAATATGCGTTGAAAACAAAAGTGATAAAACATTGCGATTGTAATAAACAATATAATGCAAGTAATAATGTGAAAATAATAATGTGTAGTAATAATTGCGAATAATGCGAAAGGTTGCATGCAAGCTACCGTGCGGAAGGAAAACATATCTTAAACTGTTCTTTTTGGTTTCTGTTTGAGTAGAGTTGAGATGTTCGTACCTGTTGAACAGAAAAAAGTAAAGTTGAGATAAAAACAGTTAAATCGCAAGTGTCATTGAGTGCGGAGTTCGATTATGTTAGGAATCGAATATGACTGGATGGTGGGAATCTAACAGGTATAATAAGGTGAAGAAGAGATCAGTCAAATGTTTTCGAATTTGTAAATTCTTTCGATCTTCATCCCTACTTTGCGAAAAATCCTTACGCGATAGAAAAAAAAAAGTATTTCTGAGTTCAGCGCATCAAAACACATTAAAGACACTCAAAACAATAGATAATAATAATAATAATAATAAAAGACTGTAAAGTAAGATTTTCCAGACCTGTATTATAAGTTTATGGTAAAATAAACACGCGTTCTTATAATGCAAAACGCTTGATTTTTTTTTTTTTTTTTTTTTTTTTTTTGTAATGGTCGATTAAAAAAAAAAAAAAAAAAAAAAAAAAAAAAAAAAAAAATCCAGATTTACTCTTATTTTACAACCTTTCAAAATGTGTTTTCTGAATTATTTTGATATATTAAATATTTATATAAATGCGTATTATATAAAAAAAAAAAAAAATGCATTATAAATATTATTTTTAATACTTTCTCACATATTATTTGTGTAAAGATGAAACATATTCTGCCACAAGGGTTATTTTTCCATCTATTAAAATACACATAATATATATATATATTTTAAAGTAATTTTTGGATTAATATTTGTAGTGGTGAGTTTATTTTGATCTACGTTTTTAAATGGTTATTGGATTATCATTTGTAGTGATGAGTTTTATTTTGATCTTCGTTTTTTCTGGTTTTATTTACAATGGGTGTTTCGGGCCTGAGAACAAAGAAATTCTTAGCTTTTGCTTTCTTTGTGACAGAAAAACATGTATTTTTTAGCATATTTGCATTCTACCACGCCCTTGATAACGTTAGAATGCAAATAATGCTTTTCTCTCATTCCAATTTGTTATAATTCATTTAGATTTTACTTTATTTCTTTTTTGGTTTGATTTGGGTGGTCTTCGTTTTTGATCAGAATAATTGTTTGAATACTGAAATTAAATCATCTTTAAATATCAAATGTTTGCACTGATAATATTATATTACTATATATACATAAATTCTGTCAATGACAGAATTTAGTTTAGTACATAGGACTATTAATTTCAGATTGTAAAATTTTTACTTTTTACTTCTTTTTTTAAGTTTTGTTTTTATCTTATCTTTTTACGTTTAAACTGGGCCACGTGCTTTTTAAAATGACTGAAATTAATAAAAATGAAGTGTTGTCACCTTAATTTCATACTTTAGCTAATTAAAACAAATCTAATTGTCGTGTCGAAAACCTGTTTGCACCACTGGATTCAGAAAACTCGCCCTTTTCATTTAATACCAAATTTGTAACGATAGGACTGATATTTCTGACTTATTTTGATGTTACACAAAACTGGTCAACAAAAACTCCAGTTTGAAACTAATAGTCCTCCGTCCTAAAAAAAAAAAAAAAAAAAAAAAAACTTTTAACAAGAAATAAGCAAAATCTCTAAATCATACCTATTTCAAATAAAATTTTTATCCCTAATATTAAAGACGAAAAACATTTCTCTTGAGATAAAATAGTAATATATCTATTGCAAATGAAATGCTTTAAATTTTAATTACAATTTGCTTTAAAGCAAGTTAAATGTTTGTATGCAGTTAGAAATCAACCATTAATTAAATATTTCAGAAAATACTATTTTATAGATTTCAATTATTTGCGATAAATACATTGCATACCGGTATAAGATGTTCATTATGGTAATTATTATGGCACATCTCGAAATATTTACTCTGATGAACATGTTAAAAGCTAATATGTTTTCAAATTTTAACTTAGAATTTAGAATTCGAGTTTAATATAAATATTTGTTTGGATTATATAGACTTAGAGGGAATTAAAAGAAAATTCTTTAATTAATAATTTATTAAAATAGTTGTCTAATTATGATAAAATTTGTAGAGAATATAATAAAGGAATATTTAAATTGTATAATTGTCGAAGCATTGCTTGAAATTCAGCACCTTTAAAATTCAATTTTATAAAAAAAATTGTGTTTTTTTTATTTTGACATCTTTATGCATAAATTCTAGAATAATGATATTAAATAATATTATAATGATATAATTTAAAATGATAATGTATAAAAATGATAATAGTAATTTTGTGCAATGTTTAGAGTTTGGCATTAATAATATGTAATGAGTTTATTCGACAGAAAAATTAAATTTTCTGAAACAAAATACCAGAAGTTAATACCAGTCTATAACTGGAATATAAATTTTCAACTTTATCGATACAGAATTTTTCTTTGTGTTCCTGTAAAAATACTATAAATGTTAGATTCAACAAAATCTATACGGAACGTGTGACTGTGTTCTATACCATGTGTATAAATTTTCAATACTTTCGAATAAGGCGCTTAGACGCTATCGTACTTAAAGCAATTTGATCCCGTAGGCCATAGCGATAAAAAATTTCTTTGTGGCCCTGTAAAAAAAAAGGTATAATTACTAGATTCACCAAAATCAATGTGTTATGGTGACCTACACTAAGGGACCAAAAAAAAAAAAAAAAAAAGCCGCACTGCAGAAAAACTGGCTTATACCTTTTCTATTTGTAATAACGTAAAAACTAATTGAAACAAATAAAACTGTTATGTTTGTAAAATACGGAAGTCATATCATGATACCTATGTACCTTTTTGATTTAATAATTCGCTTTATTACAGTCTACGAAGTATTTAAAAAAAGTCTAGATAAAATTTTCTTTTTAAAAATAATATAATAAACATATATTTTGTATTCTGTTATGATTTATTATATGAAATAAACACGTTATGTTTAAGTGTATGAAATGAAACTATTTATTTGTTAGATCTAAAGAATTTGTTAATAAAAATATGTATTATGCATTGGATAATTTCACCTTTATATGGAATTGCTGCTTTAATGCTCAATGGCATAGTATTTTACAACTTTTTAACATGAAACTCAGAAATCGCACTGTGACAAATATCATAAATATTTTTTTCTAACTCTTGCAAAGTCGAAAGTTAAAATCTTGAATTCCCAGTCTTTCTTATAGACTAAACATTTTCGAGTGGATTGAGATTAGGACTATTTTCAGGTCTAGTAAAGAATAAATTCTACGATATTTATAGGATGTAACTTTAAGTAAAAAAGTTATGATAACTTTAAAAATTATAGATGCTCATGGGAATGGATAGGTAGCTTTAACAACTTGAATCAAATTAACGTACCCCAGGCGCCATGTAACAAGATGCATTATCATCAGGAAATACTGATTGGGAAAAAGCCTGAAACACCTCCAAAATAGTCAATCATGCATCAAATTTTTTAATGGCCGAGTATTATTTCGGGTTAATTGATCCCTTGAACATGAAAAATTTCCCTACTCATTGAAAAATTATGCACTTTCGTATCATAATCTATGGAGAATGTGTCACTGTTTTAAGAGTGCGATTTCAATTAAGTCGGTCAACTCAAAACTTGCGGTCATCTCGATTGGATGAGCAACGTGGCCACCTAGAGAAAAATTTTCCAGTTTAAGCAGTCAAAAATTTTTATATCTAGCTAAAAACAAGCCCACCAATATTTCGTTAACATTTAATCATTTTGACATCCCACGTATTAAAATATTTTTTTGATTTTCACTCTAAAATCAATGTTTTTTGTGGCATCGTTAATTACCTTATTCTTGTTATTTTTCAAATTCTTTCTAAAATTTTTTGAACAATTGCATCTTGCTTTTAATATTTGATTCAATCCTAAATTGTACGTGGAACACAACGTGATAAAATCTGTTCGAAAATTTACTTAAAAAAAAAAAAAAAAATGGCGATTGCAGAAAGAGAAATGGAAAATATCTAAGTGTGGCGTTTCTTTTTGGCACTTATTGTATATCATACGTATCAAATTTCAGCTCATTTCAACAAAGCGTTCAGACGTTATTGTGTTCACATACACACATGTATACATACATACACAATCATATACAAACACATTCTTACGTCACCGTATAAATGGCAAAAATAAACTCAAAGTACATAAAAACTTATAGATAAACCAAAATTTCATTGTCGAATTTTTATCATGATTACAATACTTTCCTTACATATGCCTGTTCGGAATGTAAAAAGTGGTAATTCTTTTGCAATTAAAAAGAAAAACAAATTATATCTCTATGAGTATGTGTGATAGTCTCATAAAAACATACACAAATATTAAAAAGAAGCATCATTATATCATTTTTCAATTTAAAAACATTTCAAGCATTACCTTTTACAAGGTAAACATGTTTTTTTTTTTCCTTTAATTTCTTACTGGCCCCCATTTTCTTTTTACGGTAAATCATTCATTGGAATGCCTGAAGGTTTTATACATTCATGAAATTTCAAGATGATTCGTCTAGTACTTTTTGAGATATTTGATAAAACGTCTGAAATAGAAAATGTCTGGTAATTTATGGAAAAACATCTTATACCTTTATTGATAGAAAAAATGAAAAAAACTTACACTCTTGACAAATATTGCTTGAAATACTTTAAAAAACTAACAAATGGTTTGTTTACTGACCTGTACTATGTCCCTCCATAATTAACCATCAGTAAAACAAATAATATTATTTTTAATCCAATTTTTCAAAGCACAGGCTTTACTATATTTACGCATTTTGAGATACTCTAAACAAGAAAATGAAATTTTCAGCATGTATGCACTGTTAAAAATTTCAACAGAAAACTCTTTGTGATGTATTGTCTTAAGTCCTACGTAATAGTACAGAGAAAAATAAACGGAGGTGTTACAAAACAAATTTTATATAGTCACTTTAATAACTAATATTAATTTAATTAATTATTGGTGAGGATATATTTCGGGCTTAGAATGCTTTTTCTAAAGTAGAAACAGTCATTTTTAATTTTAATCAAAAAATTAAATAATAAAATTAGGTAAAAATACAGAATAAAAATTGAGAATCTCGATTATTCACTTTTAACTAAGAATTACTGTAAATTTACAGAGACTCTGGATAATATTTACATTAAATTTACAGAAATTTTTAATAGTGTGTCTTAATTTGTTATCAGCACAATTTAATAAAGAAAAATTTTATATGGCTGAAATTTGATATTTTGAAGTACCTTTATGATGAATAATAAGTGTAAATGGAATTAGTGACCATTGGATATAATTTTAAAATGTACTTGTAAATAAATTCTTTAAGTTAACTGTTTTAAAATTTCAATACATCGTATTTTCTGCTAAGAAGTTTTAAAGGATGCATTATTGTATATACATGGTAGATATAATTAAAGTGATTATAATTAATGATTATAATTAAAGTTACGATTTCAAAACGCTATAATTTTAAAACTACCCCTACCAGCGATTTGATATTTTACCAGAGCAATCGTGAGGCAAATGAAATTTTGTTTGGCAAAAGAAAAACAAATTGTTCCAAAATGTGCCGTTAATTAACCATGAAGTATTTGTTTCATGAAGCTCCTCTTTTTCTCTTTTCACTATGACTGTTTCCGCTGTTAAGGGCCCTCTTCACTCACCGCCACCGGAAGCCGAAGCTAATGTTTTTCTATGGGAAATTTTTCTTTACAAATAACTTATTAACTAATACATATTTTTAAATTCTGTTTTCACATTCTGAAAATTCCCAGCTGTTAAATTGACGCACCTTTTTTAAAAATGTATTTTTTTAATTTTTAATATTTTATTTCGAAATTGCAAAATGAAAAAAAAAAATTCACGTATTGAAAATTCGTATTTTGCAGCTTCAAAATAAAATATAAAAAATTTAAAAAATATTTTTTTAGAAAAAGTGCGTCCATTTAACAGCTGGGAATTTTCAGAATGTGAAAACAGAATTTAAAAATATGTATTAGTTAATAAGTTATTTGTAAAGAAAAATTTCCCATAGAAAAACATTAGCTTCGGCTTCCGGTGGCGGTGAGTGAAGAGGGCCCTTAACACGCATTTTTGTCTTTTTGCTAAAACAATTGTAGTAAACATTTGAAGTCTATTGTAGCCTGCTATTCCATTGTGTTGCTAACAACATTCCTGTGTTTAATGAGTCCATTTAGGCGTTTCCCCTGATATTACCCAGACAGCGCCATCTATAGGATTATGTTGTAACTACTTTTTTCCTCACCCAAACAAAATTTCATTGCCCCACTATTGCTTTGGTAAAACATCAAATCGCTCTTATAGATAGTTTTAAAATTATAGCGTTTTGAAATCGTATCTTTAATTATAATCACCCTGTATTAGGCACCAGAAGAATTTGAAGATTTGCAGTAACATTTATGTACCACTTACGAGGATATTTATTTATTCAAGTATAATTTAATTCATCTTAATAATGATCTAAACTGACGTCAATACTTCAAAAACGAATTGAAAAAAAAAAAAAATCTTCTTAAGATAAAAGCCCAAGCTTCCAGAAACTAATACTCGAAACTGACGCTATTGCTACAAAAATCTACTGAAAAAAAATTTTACTTGGAAGGAATGAATAAAATATTGGAAAAATCTCAGAAAATATGACGTCACCATTACAACAATGTATTGAAAAAAAAATTAAATTTTATTTATATTTTGAAAAAAAAAAAAAAAAAAAAAAAAAAAAAAGTTTTAAAGATAATTTAAAAGAATAGAAGTAATGTTATGTAAGGACCACCACATGGGGATTTGGCGGATTTCTTTTACAGGCCCCGCTAGAAATCGCTAAATCATTGCCATAGCATTAATTTAAGAGAAAAAAAACCCCTAAGAAATATATGGTTAAAATTCTTATAATAAATAATAAAATAATATTAATAATATTTAAAAACATCTACTGTTAGTCAAGCGAAGGCTGACTAGTTGTAAAATAAACATTTTTGGTGTATGCTTTTCAAGTCATACACATGGTATTTTCCAGTACACCTAATATATGTATTTAATGAATATTACTACTAAAGTAAAAATATAATTACTAAACTAAACACGTTTAATAACCCTTAACTTTAACTTTTATTTGTATTATTGGTTAATTAGTACAAATTATAGTTATTCAGAACGAAAATTTTTATTTTCAATTAACCAGCGCTTCCAATTTTCCTGCTCAGATATTATTTGAATTTTAAAACCCGAATAAACTACTACGTCAGAAACGCCAAAGAAAAATGATTGAGATGCATACAGCTATTTCGGTAGCATTAAGCGTACCGTCTTCAGTGCAAAAATAATTCTTTGCAAATTGAATTCTTTTTGCACTGAAGACGGTACGCTTAATGCTACCGAAACATCTGTATGCATCTCAAATATTTTTCTTTGGCGTTTCTGACGTTGTAGTTTATTCGGGTTTTAATATTCCAACGTCAAGTCTAATGTTATTATTATTTGAATTTATCTGAATTTCCTGTACATCTTCTTTTTCAAAATTAGTTGAAACAACTAAAGTTAATAAATTTCTTAAACTCAAGGTTTTGTATTTCTACAGCATTTAAAAATGTAATATACTTGAAAATTTATAGTAAAAAATATTACAATAACTTAATCATAAGCACTCATATTTTTCATTTAATAAGAGCTGTCTAAAACTCATTAGCAATAATTAATTTTTAAATAAAAATAATTCATCAAGTCAAAACACTTCTATCCATTTTAATTAAAATCATGATTACAGTTAAAACTTTAATTAATTCCATATTTGTTGAAATATATTTAATAACAAAACTTAAAAGTTAATTACTGATTAGAGCTCATTGATGTATCTTTTATTTCCTTTTCTTAGATAATTGAATTAAATATAAATTAATACTCATTCTAATTTAAACTAAAATAAAATGTTTTTATTTAGAATGTTTAAATAATTTGTCTTTTAATTCTGGTTTTTAACAAAATATTTAAATTATTCTCACTAGTTTCTACGCGTACAGTTATTATTCATATTGTCTAATAGTACAATATTCAATATATACTATCTAATAGTACAATATTCAATATATATTATCTAATAGTGCAATATTCAATATACATTATTTCAAATTTAATCTCTTTAAAAGCATAATAATAGTCATATAACATTTATTTATGTTTATAAGAAATTTTATATGACGCATATGTTCGCTAAGACTGAAGTCCAAATTTATCTTTACATACCAACAAATAATGATATTCAATGAAATATATATTTGCAGAGAACCTGGGAAAAATAATTCTATTTAGCACTATGCAATCAAAAGTAACCAAACGATCTCTGATATGAAAAATCTAGGCTTGCTTCATACTACGTTGAATCAAGTGATTTATGTAAAAGGAATATTATAGTGAATTTCTGCAGCACAACGTATTACTGCAATGTGCAGGGATTAAAATCAGTTTGTTTTGGCTTCGAAGTATCATTTGGAAGAATCTGTTAAATAGTGACTAATAGGCCATTGTCGTAAAAGAATGATAACTGCTTCTGAAAGTAGATATGTGGAAACAACTGACCGTCGTAACTGGAAGTCTATTGTTTGACAGTTAAGTTTAGAACTTGCAGCCGAGACTGGAAATTCTGTATCATACCAAACGGTATATAGAAGATTTAATGAAAAAGGCCTTTATGTCAAAAAGTCAAGACTATATGTTTGACTGTCTTCACAAAAAAAAAAAAAAAAAAAAAAAAAAAAGAAGAGGGATCCCTTTAGTTGGTGCAAAGAACATAAGAACTGGATTGAACCCTAATGGTCCCTTGTTCTGTTTATTGCTGAGTCTAAGTTTCGTTTTACAAATGATTCTGGAGAGTCAAATGGAGTGAATCAGGAACGTAAAACTATCTCTCGAACATTATGACACGTGACGGATTCGGTAGCAGAGGTGTAATGGTATGAGGAGAGATAATGCTCGATAGATGTACGCTCATACATATTTTCAACAACATATGTGACTCCCAGAGGTATTGGGATGAGATCTGTAAGCCTTATGTAAGACTTTGCAGAGGTGCATATGAACGGCCAGTGACGTCATTACTTCGCTTGCGAATTATGAAAAAAAAATAAATAATAAATAAATAAAAGAAGAAGAAGAAGAAGAAGGACGAAATAAGAGAGCATATATATACTTGCCAACATTCTAATTAATATTTACACAATGCTGTTAGTACCGCCAACTATTTACACCACCTTATTTTTTGAAAAATTCTCTCCAAATATAATTACGATCTCATATGGAGAAAAATACTCTACAAAAAGACTGGTGCGTAAAAAAGGCGGGGTAATTACAACACTATGAAAAATTAATTTTAATGTTGGCAGGTAGAGTATATAGCTGATAAATTTTAAACGAATCACATAACACTAACTAGTTTGAGTGCATTGTGCGAAAACAAAATTTCTTAGGGAATATTATTTTACTATTAAAAAGGAAAGATATCTAAAACAATCTTAATTTAATTAAAGATAAAGATTATTATAGTTTAATTGATTAATATTTAAAATTCAATGAAATATTCATAGAGCTCAATTGCTATTTTGGTTTAAAAACTTTACATAAATTTTGACGAAAAAAAAAAAAAATCGAAATACAGATTTGTATAAATGAACAAGAACAGCAAAAACAACAACAAATAATTAAATTTCAGATTTTCATTATTATTATTATTTTTTTTATTGTATTATAATAATAATAATAATATCTACACTAATAAAATTGTATTCTAAAGTAAAAAATAGATTTGTTTTCGTTGTTGTTTTTTCGTCTAGCTTTATAAAAATTTATGAAATAATTTTTGCTTTTGACTTTATGAAAATATAACTAATACTTTATATTCCATATTAAATTAAATTATATTGTAAAAATGATTTTAATACATCACATTTTAGTATTATAGGATATTTAATATCTCTATTTTGCGTATTTCCTATAGATTACAGTAGAAAAATTATGCTTATTAAAGCATGTAATACATCCAGTTATTGCCTGTGTTTTATATTTATCTTAAAAATGCATGTTGACTTTAAATTTAGAGAGACACACAGTCAATAAACTAATATGTTTCATCATTACTATTATAATCCCCACCATTATCATTATTAATACCAATAAAAGTTGAATGTTTAGAAACCAAATGAATTATTATTGCAGTTTTTAATATGTATTTTAAAAAAAACTCATTATTATTACTATTATTATTATTATTATTATTTCTATTTTGAAGAAAGAAAAAAAAGTTAAGCCCGTTTTTGTTTTCTAAGTAATAGATATAAAATTCTGCATAAAGCATAATTTAATTTAGTACGACAGAATTTACTTTAATCTATTCTTCCATATAAAAGCATTTAGTATTTCTATTTCTATGTCCTAGCATCGGTTACTATATTTATTTCATAAAAATATTTAGGTATAGCTTTAGCATAGGAGTCTCTTTGTGAATTTGAAATTTTTGTTATCATTTTGACGATGATTTAAAACGGCTATCGCAATTGCTTGAGTAGATTTTCGCGAGGAACGTTCTAGCTAATTAGGAGCCAAATTTCAAATTTTGCAAAGGTGTTCCATTTTTTTTACACGAGTTTTCTCAATTTTATTTTAATTATTTAAATATATATATATATATATATATATATATTTGCACGTATATATATTTTTTTCGACATAAAACGAAACATATTTACATATTTATTTATTTATTTATTTTTTGACACAATTTTTTTTTTTTTTTTTTTTTTTAAATAATTTTATGTTAAATTATGTTTTTTTTTATTTAATATTTTTTGAACCACTTTTCCGATTGAAGTAAAAAATTCATCGTTAGCTATATTTTGTTTTGTTATTAATAAGTGTACCATTTTTTGATAAAAGCTAAAAAACCAAAAAGACACATTGACAAACTTTCAGCTTTGCATGTTTAAATAAAACAAAATGTTTTTGCGTTTATTCAAGGTGATAGATGAAAACTGACGACGGCAAAATAGCTATCGGGGGAAAAATAGAATGACTTACTGAATGAAAAAAAAATCCGTTTAAAATTTAAAATTATTTGCTTAAAGACAAACGTTGCAACAGACGACGATCTAATGGCAAACAGTCAGCTCTCAAAATTGTTACATTTAAAAATACAGGATATTTAAAAATTTATACGTTAATTAACGTACTCAATGAATATTTTAATGAAATATATTCTGTCCATTAATTTTTATCTGTTACCCATAAAAATGAAATAAAAAATACTCAGTAAAAGTGTGACATTAATGTATATTCGAAACATTTTCAGACATGATTGTACAAAGTAGAAAAAATTTAAAATTATTGCCCCAATCTATGTATATATTTATTTCTGTTTATAAACTAGAATATAATAATAATTTAATAAGATGTAACAAAATGTAATATAAGTTCTTACTATATCTGTTCATTTATAGATTTTTTTTTTTTTTTTTTTTTTTTTTTTTTTTTTTTACATTTTTATTTAAGTAATTTTATATTTAATTTATATTACATGCTTGCGAGATCATTTAGTGCTATAGATAATAATAAGAATTATATATGCATTCAGTTTAATCTATATTAAATACAATTTATTTGTCTTCATTAAAAGTATGTTTTTCTTAGCGAAACATATCATTTTATAAAATTGCTTTCTATAAATAAATATTTTTCTCTGCATTCTCGAAGTGTAGCGGGACAATGATTTGCACTAGAATGATTCTAATACACATAATGTTATACATAAAATGCACTTCTTATTGAAATCAGACATTGCTGATATTAACAAAATAAAATATTGGCTGTTGTAACAGCTGTAACAATTCTTTGAGCTTGTTACGGACACAATATATGTGTTGCCTTTACGAAAGCTTGAATTTAATCAAAACATTCTGTAGTTAATATATATATATACTCTGGTGTTCAAAATTAAAGCATCAGCCTATTTTTTCGTTTTCTTCTTTTACGCATAATGTTTAAACAATTAAACATATGAACACAAAATTTCGAAGGCATGTTTGTTATCATATCGTTAACCGAACTTTATCAAAAGTAATACTGTTCAAACTAATCTTTTTTTTTTTAAGTAAGTAAGCTTTGGAAAAAATGAAAAATTTTGTCCATTTTAATAAAGAAAACTTAACGAAAAATGATTATTAGAAATTAGTACAGATAGGTTAAGATGTACATACATTCATGCTTTAGATTAAAACTGGATTTCTCTTCCTGTAATCAGTTTTCTGTTTCTTCCTTTATCTTCTTCTTTTTTCTTTTTTTTTTTTTTTTTCGCATGTGAATAACTTTTTAAAAATTATACATACAAACATGAAAATTTGATAAGACGTTCATTATAAAATTACTTATCAACATTATCCTGGTGTTGAGCATAGTTTACAAATTAGTAATTATATATTTTTTAAATCCGTTATGAAAGTAAAAGAAAAGCGAATGCAGAAAGAAAAATCGGGATTTAGTTTAACATTATAAAGCATGCCCGTCTTCACCTATCTGTAATACATCCTTAAAACCTTTTTTCAGCAAGTTTTCTTTTCTGAAATTGTTGAAAATTTTCTTCTTTAGCAAAGCTTACTTTTGAGAAAATTTGAATAATTATTAGTTTAAAAATTATTACTTATGCTAAACTTATATAAAATTCTATTAATGATATGATGACAAACATGCCATTCAAATTTTATTCTCATATGTTGATTTGTTTAAAAGTTATGCGCAAAAGATTAAAACGAGAAAACAGATTGTTGTTTTCACTTTGAACACCAGTGTACATCTACATATAGGGTGATTCAAAAGTCAATGTACAAACTTAGTGATGTTAGGGCACATCATAGGGAAAGAAAATGGCACAGGAACCCATGGCTTCAAACGTCATTTTAACCATTTAAGAACCAGGTGTTTTCGTGTGTATATGTGCGTGGCTCTGGAATGCAGCATTTAAAGAAAAATAGTTTTCACATGATAATGTTTACATAAATAAATGGATTCTGTCTTTATCGATGTATTTTATCGATGTATTTTATCACAGTAGACAAAAACATCATTTTCTTAAAGGGTTAAACTGTTGTTTGTGGCCATGAGTTACTATGCAGTTTTAAGCCTTATGATGTCCTCAACCAACTCTAAAAGTTTGTATGTTGACTTTTAGATCTCTCTGCATATAAATTAAAGTATATTGATAGATATGTGGCATTTTCGATTAACGTTTCATTTATTATTATCTTATTTCATACGGACATTTTTTAATACAAACATTTTTTATTATTTTACTGTATAATGTGCTTGATTATAGGACTATAATAAAAATTATCAAAACAATTTTTTTTCTTTTTTTAAGTTTTAGCATTTGCTATACATCAATGATTTATTAAAAATTGTCTCAAAATATACAGTGCTAGAAAAAACGTTAAGTACAAATTGAAAACTTCATTAATCTTACAAATGAATATTTTTGTTTTATGTACATTTAAACACAATGCAAAAATACATCGTATATATAAGTCAACGGCATCGCACTAATTTCTGAGGATAAATTTTAAATATTTTAATCATAAATACGAAAAAGATGTTTGTAAACTATTATAACGTTTTAGAGGAATGTTAAAAGGCGGCACTTAGTGTTCAAAATAGGAAAATACCCCTATAGGACTGCAAATAACATTCCTATTTGCAGTCAAACTTTTGTATTAGAAGATACGTAAATACCTCAAACTATCAGGATTTTTCACCGCTGTTAATTGCTGGGAGATCCCCTGAAATTTGCACATACATTTCAATAATTATTAGCGCTTTAACATCCCTTGTTACCTGTTTTTGTTATTTGACAGTGTTTTAAAACTATAATTTAATGTATTTTTACGGCGGGGTGCGCCACGTATGTAGAGGTTTTAATTGATAATAATGCCGTTAATAAGCAGATAAAAATGTTATTTACGCACCGCGCCGTAAGCAAGATACTTTCAATTATAGCTTTATAATGCAGCCAAAAAAGGAACACAGCTATGAAGGGAGTTCGAAAGCGCTATGCATTTTTTTTTTCTCGAAAAGTATTGTTACGAATTCGTAAATAATAGTTTTATATTTTTATATAATTGCATTCAAAGAGGCTTAGTCAGGCTATAAAATGTTAATTTTCAAAAATTCTGGCTTTTTTTCGAGTTAAAACAGCTAATTCTTCTTTAAAAACCTGTTAAAAAGCTTCACCAAGGCAGGTAACGGTTTTGGCGCCATATTTGGCGACTTTTTTGCTCCTTGGTGACCTTGGCGAGAAAATCCTTATTATCGACATACCAAATATCCAAGCTCTAACTCGAATAGAACCAAAGTTACTGGAACATTCTCTGTTTTCTACACGAGTATATAAGGAATCGGTCGCAGCCAAGTCAGTCAGTTTCTCGGAAACTGCCTTATAACAATAAAGTGTTCCTAACTGGTTAAACTCCTAACTGGTTCCTAACCTATTGCTGTTTACAGCATATTGCTTTGTGTTACGGTTATGGTTCAGTTTATACAATGAATTTAATGTTGTCAGCTGTTATTTAAGCTGTGTTTACTGAAGATACTGAAGTTGATACTTGGTTTATAGACCTGTAATCTTCTCGAAATTTCTGTAAATAAACTTTCGAGCCTCTGAAAGATTCGCCTTTCATTTAGAGACAATTTGCGAACCCCGAGTACGCAACAGTATGATAAAAGTTAACCGCGCAACTTATTTAAACAAGGAGTGGAGTTCCCAAGAGTTGATATTGACAGAGAATTCTAATATCAGTCTTTCTTTTTGTTTGCCTAAGGAACGCTAATTTTTTGTTGATGGATTGGTATTTATAATACTATTGTTTTGAATAAAATCTTAGCTTTCTAACTAGAGGAATTCAACTTTTCTTCTTTCTTATATTTTCGTTTGAATTTTCTATATTCTTAAAATGGGAGAATAATTTATGTTAAAAACAAAATATAATTATATATATGTATACATATATATATATATATATATATTATGAAATGAGCTGTTTAATATTTGGAATATTAAGTAGGTATATATTTAACTTGTTAACTTAAATATATAGTTATACTTACAAAAAACATAAAATTACAAATATGATATTTTATATAAGTGTTTTGTTATTAATATATTTTCTATATTAGAAATTTTCAGTAGCTTTAGAAAGTTCAAAAGTATTTAATTTAGACATTTTGATATATCTCACAGAGTTCGAAACTTAGACATTATTAAACTGCGGATTCTTCTGTTAATTACATTATTATTCTATTCACACATTTAACATATTTATCAAGTTATAAAAGTTTTATTATTTGGATAATGTATGTTTAAAATGGATAACAAAACATGCATTAAAAGGACATTTTTTAAAAATACATATATTTAAATACCTCTATATATTATATAATAAAAAACTGATGCGCTTACAGTTTCATCATTTTTAACATTCTATTTTTCTTGTAAGATGTCATTGTATAATATAAATGAAACTTACGAATATCATTCTCAGTCAAGATTTTATTTTTAAAAATCTGCAGTACTTTTCCTAATACCGATAGTAAAAAGAAGATGGATATGGCTATCTTATCGGGAAATCTGACTTCCTGGTACAATGAAAGGGAAGTAATAAAGCAGTTATCTTGACTTGACACCTTTAACTT
Organism: Salticus scenicus; assembly: GCA_963930645.1. Taxonomy (NCBI): domain Eukaryota; kingdom Metazoa; phylum Arthropoda; class Arachnida; order Araneae; family Salticidae; genus Salticus; species Salticus scenicus. The sequence goes on along the minus strand of OZ005650.1, from coordinate 60,673,041 downwards.
TTGAAAGTAGAAATAATCGTGTCGAAACAGAAATAGAAAAATCAGACATCTTTTCGATCTTTGAATCTTTTGTAAGCATTGAATCAAAGCTCTACAACTGTCAACGTTTGGTGACACTTGAACGAAAAAAAAAAAAAAACAAAAAACAAAAAAAAACTGTAGTATAAAAGCACGTTTTGTCTAAAAGAACATTAAAGAATATAGGCCTTTAAATATAGAAAGATTTATTACGTCAGGCGTTATTCTAATATGGTTCAGATTGATTATAATATAAAGTAATTTATTAAAGATATGATTTAATATAGCGTTATCCTTGAGAATGAGATCAGATCTTAAGAATTATTTTAATTAATATTTAGAAAATTTTTATTTCATGATTCTTTTTTTCTGAATAAAAATGCATTTATAAAAAAATTAAAATTAAAAAAATATTTTATAAAAAAAATATCAATCATCATTTGTTTGAAAAAATATATCTATTTAAATTTTATATATCTTTCATTTTTGCGTCTATCACAAAGTGATAAACGAGGTTTGCATCAATGACGAAAAATTTACCATAGGTCTGTTTCATTCTAAAAATTGGAAATGTAAAACTTTAAATTACATTTATTTTTAATAAATAAATAAATAAAAAATAAATGAAAAGAAAAAAATTAAGCAAAAATAATACGTGAAATTAAGACAATGTCGTACTTGCCAACTCGTATGGCACTTTACGAGCCTAGTTGGCACTTTTGTGCCGCAGTGGAGATACAGCGATGCCATTTTTCTAGTGGTAAATGCATGTATAAGTGTACCATTCGCCATAAATTCAGTCTGCTTGGAAGTCGCATGAAGTAAAAATCTTTGCTTCATCATTTTTTGCTTTATTTATTTACTTATTTATTTATTTATTTTTGAATGGTGAGTAAATATTGGTTTAGGGTAAACGAAATTCTGGCGCTGCTTGTGGCGGTTTTCGAAAGAGTAGTTAAACCTAGTTGCATGCATGTTTTAGCATGCACATATCAAAATCTTTTGTTTCTAAAGTTTAGGTTTATGTGGTATTTTGCTTATGTTGAATGTACCTGTGGAGCTAGTTTGTATAGTTAGGTATGGAGGGATATTTAGCATATCTATGACATAGCCATGCCTTAGCTTGGGATTGCTTAATGATTGTTGGAAGGGTAAAGAATCTCTACAAGATAAAGCGTTTTCACCCTCAGACAACTGCCAAGACAATTGTGAGGGTTTTCATTCGACAGTTCCTTCGAACCCCGAACAAACTCAAAATCGTGTCAAACGACACATAAAAGAAAATCAACAACAAATACTCCATAAAGTCAAGAGCCTTTTGATTACGCTGAAAGCAAAATAAATGACTTTGTATCGGTGAAATACCGATCTCGCCAGTATATTAGGAAAATTGACAAAAATGATGGGAAAGTCCATCATTGTCAAAAGGGTAAAAATGGATATGAACAGTTTTCTACGAATAAAGTAAATTTTTGCAAAAATTGAATCAAATACACGAATGCACAACTCCTACATTTGTGGTTGATTTCAGACATAAAATTAATTCTATTTATATAATTATAGGTAGCTAAGCAAAAACTATTTAATTTGGCAAATTCCTAATTTGTTTACACATTTAAGGAGAAATTTGTGTTCCTATATTTATTAAAATAAAATATTTTCCCTAAATATTTGTTGTGATCTGCCTAAGTATTCCTATCACATTATGCCATCTCACCCTTACGGGTATAGCAACTAAACTTGTGTGTTAATTGACAGAGTTACGAGTTTTTAGGAAAAGTATTTTGGGGGTTGCTTAAAGAAGTATGTAATTGATGGATCATACATGTTTTTACAACGAAACAATTAGGTTTTCCCATCCCTTCATCAGATCATCTTTAAGTATTGCACAGAAAATAGAAAAATCAAAAACCAAACTCCGGTCTCCCATTTATATATCAGTACTTCAAGAAAAGGTATACATACTTTAATGTGTCATAGAAAAATTGTTTTTCATTCTACAAGAAAGTTTCTGGAAAAAATAAGGTTACAATCCAATTTTTCAAATAAGTAGTACTTTCTAGTCAAACCGAAAGTTTCAAATGCTGGTTAAAGTTGATGTTTAAAATGGTGGTTTTCAGCATTATGCTGATTGCTGATTCCGTGCATCGTACCAAAGTATCCAATAAGATTTCTGCGCACACTGCTCTAATCTCATTCCAAAGTGTGTCCTGAATATGTAGTTTATGTACACTGCACCTTTTAATGTGGTCTATAAAAAGAAGTTCAGCTGCGTAAGATTAGAAGAGCATTCAGTAGACTCAGTCGACCACCTGTGTCCTATCCACCTGTGTCCTATCTCCGGAATAAATTAAAATGTTGGCAACTACGCATTGTATCCAGACGAATGGGCGGGTGGGTCTTTTGAAAGATGTGTTTTAAAGATGCAGTACAGTTTTTTCATATGTGTTACATAAAGTAATAATTTCAAGTTTATGTAAATGTATTTCAGAAGTGTATTAAATTATTACTTGCATTGGTCATCATTACTTGCATTCTGGTATCGTTTAAATTTGGTAGATATATTACGCGCTACACTATATATGATAATATATTTGCTACAGATATTTATCATGCATAAATTAAAAAATAAAAATTTTAATATAATAAATATAAAATAAATTTAAGCAGAAAAATAATAAGGATTTAGGAAATAGTGAGAAGGTAATTAAATGTGAAACTTTGTTCCTTATTTTAACTTAAATACAAAAAGAAAACCAAATAAAAACTTAGCATATATTTTTTCAATAAATTTTATTACCATCAAAAGAATATCTTCAAGAAAGATAATTTTCATTAAAATTCACCAGAGTTGAAAATTTAAGCAACATTCTTTCTCTATCATAAAAAGATGAAAGTTCCCACTGGAAAATGCCGATTACAGTTTTTAACACCAATTAACTTACCAATACATATATATTTATATGCATATGATTCAAGTAACTACCCTTTCATTACATATAAATAATTTTTTTTTTCAATTAAAAAATTCTGAACAGTAGTTCCTTTTATTAAAGGAACTTCAATTAAATTTATAAATTCTTTTTTAAGCGTTTTATATTTTAAATAATATAATGGGCAAAATATAATTGAGGTTTTCGCATTTTCTTAATAATTTATATGCAGCAAGTTCTTTTCCCTTTTTTTATTTGCATACTAATATTATTCAAAAACCATGATTACTTTATTTTAAGTCATATGAATAAAAGACCTCTTTCTTAAATATCCGTTAAATTATACATAAAAAGACGGAAAATGTCCACATTTCATTTCATCCATCATTATGAATGGAAGACGGGATGCTGGGTTGCACTTTTACAAATCATACTCCTATTTAAGTAGGGGAAAAAAAACAAGAAATCTCATTGTTTCCCTCCTTCCACACCATCGAGAAGAAATTCACCTCCCATATGAACGCGGCGAAAAAAAGGAAGAAATTCAACTTTAGGTAAACTTTTGAATTAAGAAATTTATTGTTTAATATCAATAATATCATATTTGCTGAATTTCAGGAGAATAATGCAAAATATTATAGTTCTGTATGGAAAATCAATTTGGAATTAGAAATATTTCTGTCAAGCAAGTAAACATTAATCGAACAATAATATAAAAAAAAAAAAAGAAAAAGAAAGAAAAAGCGATATTTGTTTAATTATTCATTATTGAAAAAATATGGCAGATTTTTCTGTTTATTTATTTACCTATACATTTATTTTCTACATAAGGATTTTATAAAAATAAAATATCGTGAGTCTTAAAATTTAATTCTCTGAAGTTTCTAACCAATTCTATAAGATTCTGTACCTTATTTTAGACAGCTTTGTAACATGTCATGGATGTCTAAGATTAATATTTAATATTTTAATGCTCTGTATCAAGGTTTTCGAAGTAAAATTTTTAGTTTCATCAAATTATATATATATATATATATATATATATTGTTAGGTACAGTCGGTAACAAAAGTATCCGAACACTAGCAAAAATTCTTTTGTAAAAAAAGTAGATTTAATACTGTTTTGTTAAATAAATCCTTGTCGAATCATGTTCTTACACTGACTAAGAAAATGATTCGACAAGGATTTATTTTACAAAACAGTATTAACTCTACCTTTTTTATATAGGAATTTTTGCTAGTGTACGGATACTTTTGTAATCGACGGTATTGTAGAGCATAAATGCAAAAAGTAAAAAATAAAATAAATAAATAAATATATTTCTCTTTTTCTGATATATATATATATATATATATATATACATTTCTAACATTTTATGTAAGAGATAGCTCAAAATGTTCTCCAAGAAATTTAAAATTAATTTTATTTGCACGCACTTCTAAATATAAATCAAACTCATGTCATTTTACAGAGGAAAATATTTCATGATTATGAAGTATGTCACGAGTTTTAAAGGAATTTTTAATAAGAAGAAATTTTGATTCAGTGAATTTTAAGTATTTTGAAAATACTTTGTCACATTTGTATGCTTAAGCGATTTATAAACTTCGCAAGTGTTTAAAACAGTTTTTCGGTAAACGATATACAAGTAGGAATGAAAATATTTTGTTTACATTAATTTTAATAAACTTGCTCTATTTCTTTCCAAAAAATGCAGAGATGCGACTGAAATTAATACAAAAGTGGAAGATAAATATGTTACACATTGGGGTTATTTTAGGGTAAAATTTTACATAAATATTTAGATTAAATAATTATCACATCTTTAAAAGATTACTGGATAATTTACATGCAATATGTAATGTTTTTATGTATAAATGTGCTCAAGTTGGTTCTAAAACAATGTGTACTATTTTGAAACTTTACCCGTTAACTATCGACAATAATTTAAAATGCCGTTAGTTTAAAAAACATATGAGATTTATGTACGATATGAGAAAGATATTTATAAGAATATACCACATGTACCTCATTTTTTTCTCACTACAAAGCTGTAGACGCTATTTGTTGCTGTTTTTGTTTCAGAAAAGATTTTCTGAAGTACTCTTGCAGTTTCGCTTGGCATTTTTCACGATCCTCACATCTGTCATGTGTCATAATTAATTCCTATATTACTGACCGATCGACCATTTCAAAAGAAACCCTCTCGCTGATTGTAAAGCTGATGGAGTTTTTCCCAGTGTGGGTGTTGGCAGAAAGTAGAGGAGAAGAAATATACTTGTAAGAAATTTAGCTAAATGGTAAGAAGCAGTACCAATTTTAGAGGAAGAAATGGGATATTGAGTTTATGAACTTTAGGAAAGGTATAAAATCTAGCAAAATCTGCCAACACCTACACTGTGAAAAAATCCATCAGCCAAAATTATTCGTAATTTCCATGACGCAAATCTCACTATGGTTTCTTTTGATGGGAAATCACTTTCCGCTAATGTACCGATTAGTGGCGCCCTCTCCTGTCTAGAAAAGAGTTTAAAAGAGTCTCATTACACAAGCTTCGAAATCCAAGAAATAATGTGTCTTACCTGCACAAGTTTATCTCAAACTACCTTTACTTTGCAAAGCAAATTTTACCAACGATCTGAAGGTTTAGCAATAGGCTCTCCTTTCTCACCAATTCTCGTTGATATTTACATATATTATTTTGAAAATTCTCCCTTTGAAAAATTCTCTTTTCCATTTTGGACCCGTTATGTGGATAACACTTTCACTCTTATCGACACTTCTCGGCACAATATTGATAACGTATTACTGATCATAAATTCATTTGACAATAACATTCAATTTGCATACGAAATTGATAATAATGGTCACTCTTGATACACTGGTCTCTCGCACTGAAAAGGTTTTTGCACTTCTGTTTATCGTAAAAGTTTTGCTGTTTCATTGCCTCCTCATTCTCGTTCACGTCATCCCACTACCCAGAAAATGGCCGCATTTTATACTTTTGTCAATCGTGCCCTTAACATTTGTTCTTGTCCTGAATTCCCCCATTCTGAAATCAAATACCTTAAAGCAGTTGCTATTCACAGAGCTTACAACCCTTCCATTACTGATAAAGCTCTTTTTAAATTACAAAATTCCCATATTTCTCGTACTTCTATGTCTAAGTCCTATTCTAACATCTGTATTGTTTTGTCTTTTTTCCCCTCAATCTAGTTTTGCCACAGCTAAAGTTCTTAAACTATATAACTTTAAAATAATTTTCTCACCCATAAATAAATTAGCCCCATAGTACATTAAGAGACCCTATTGATACACACAATTCTCAATGTGAACAATCATATATTGGTCCAACAAAACGGAAACTCAAGTTTCGCCGTAAAGAAGACTTGAGTTATATTCAGAAACAAGAAACTGTAAAAACGGCCATTGCTAAGTGTTTTTGGGAAAATAACCATAAATTCAACTTTGATTCAGCTAAAATAATCCTTCAGCCTAAACACTTACATGATATCGATTTTCTATAAGCTTTTCATAGCTATAAACATTATAAAAATATCTTTAATTGCGGTTTTGCTGTACCCCCTTTCTCAGATTGTTGAAAAAATACATAAAATCCCCATATTCTTAATTTTTACATAGCTTTCTTTATCCCAATTTCCTATTGGCACAGCTCCAGTTTCCTAAATTCTTATCGGTTTGTACTCTGACTCTATAATCCGCTTCCCTATCTATATATATGAACAATAATCCACTTCGTCATTTTACATTGATGACGGTACGCTTTACGTTACCGAAAATGCAGTCTGCACTTACCAATTTTTACATTGGCTTTTTTAACGTTGTGTAAATATTGGTATTTTTGTTCTGCGTCAAGTCTAGTTATTTATTACGACAAACTTTTTAATGCTAGTTTTATATTAAATGCTTGAAATGCCTTAAAATCAAATAATTTCGAAAATTAAATTTTTGCTTCATTTATTCTCATTCATTCTCATTCATAGAAACGTGAAAATGCTAGAAATGCAACATGTGCATATATTTACTACTGTTGCATATTTGTAGATATTATGTAGATATTTGTTGATTATTATTTGTTGATATATTATTTGTAGATATTTGTAGACTTGTATTACAAAAACAAACAGCACAAACAAATATATATTAACAGATTCGCGTAGATATGACGACATTTTAACAGTCAATCAGATGAATGAGCTTTTCATGATAACGATCTGTTCTGAGCCACCCGTGTAGAGCATACGTAAAACGTCCTTCACGATACGCCACTACAACAGCCAATTTTTCCTTAATACATCCTGAAAATGTCACTATGAATATTCTTTAATTCTTAGGATACTGTGAAGATGTCCAGGGGAAAAAGTACAGTCGGTAACAAAAGTGTCCGAACACTAGCAAAAATTCCTATGTAAAAAATGTACACTTCATATGGTTTTGTTAAATAAATCCTTGTCGAATCCTGTTCTTAGTCAGTGTAAGAACATGATTCGATAAGGATTTATTTAACAAAACCGTATGAAGTGTACTTTATTTACATAGGAATTTTTGCTAGTGTTCGGACACTTTTGTTACCGACTGTATGCTGTTAGAAAAGATTTTTTTTTTCCTTACTGATATTTTACAGAATTAAGAAGATGAATGCTGTTTAATATTTGATACAATACACTAAATTTATTGAATTTACTATTAAAAAACTCATAATGTCTTTCTAAATACAGTGAGTGATCAAAGTATATATATATTTTTTTTGACATTGTTTTTGATTTTCTAAATAAATACTCAACGAAACTTCAGGTATGCAATGAACATTTAGAAACTCACATTTCCCCCTATTGATTTAGTCCATATTGCAATTAGGGGACCAACTACAAATTGAGGAAAAGCGCAAATACTTTGGATCACCCTGCATCATAAAAATCTAATCTACAAATGACTTCCAACTTTAACACATTGTTACTCATACTATGTTCAATATTTCTATGTTTTTTTTTTTTTTTTTTTTTTTTTTTTTCGAGAATGGCACAATTATTTAGATGGGTGTATATATATATATATATTTTCAATAATTACTAATTTTTTTGACAAGTTTTTTGCTTAAAACTAGAGCGGATAAAATTTTATTAAACTTACAGAAAAATTGAGAAAACATTAGAAATCAATATTCTGAAACATACAATTCACACATGAAATATTCGCTGAGATATAAGTATTTATAGTAAATATATTTTTACTGCGTATGCGCAAAATTTTATTACAGAGGTAGATAGCTAGATATATTGGGCAACCTTTGTCAAAAGTTCATTTGAACAGAGAAAAAAATAAGCAAATTGTCAGCAAAAAAATTAAATAATGCCGCGTAATTAATTTGAAGATCTAATTATTTCAACCACTTTGCAAAAGTTCTTTTTTTTTTGTGAAAAACCCCTTATAGATTTTAAACTCTAATATATTTCTATTTATTTACTCAGATTTGTGAGTTTATAAGTGGTTTTTCGCAAAAAGAAACTTGGCAGCGTGGCTTAAATAATAAGATCGTAATAATTTAAACAACCAATGTATATATCATAAAGAAATTTTTTATATAAATTTTAATGCGAGTTTTAATAAAATAAAATGAATTTACATGTTTACTCCATTAAATAAAAAATAAATAATCTTTACTTTAAAATTTCAAAGAAAACCAGTCAGTTATACATTATCTTTTCTAACTCTCTGTTTCAAATTTATTTATCTATACCATAACATACCTCAGAAGATAGTTTAAAAACACATATATAAAATAAATCTTCACAAGAAACATTCTATAATATTATAATAAAAAATCTTTAAAGGAAGCAAATATGTTTTTTAATTTTTCTTTAAAAAACACATTTTGTTTATTTTAAACAAAAAATTATTCTTCATTGTAATTAATTGAAGCATAAAATTGCTTTTTCTTCCGGTACTTCATATGCAGCTAGCGTTTGACACTTTATTATTGTAACTAAATGAGAAGCGTGCGACGTAAGATTAAAGGAAATATTTAAAATAAGCTATAAAGAAGAAAAATATTCTCATCGGAATATTTGAGATTTTTTTTTTTCGCAATTTACGTTGTCTTTCTGAAGCATTCTACAGTAAATAAATAAGATTACAAATTTGTATTTTTGATAATTATTAGAAAGAAAATTATGATTGAGCATTATCGAAATATAAATTTCTAGGTAGAGTAAATGTTGTTTTGGGGTCAAAATTTCGAAATTCAGATTTTGCTTTATTTTGACATCTTGAGGCCTCCTGAATATTAGATTTTCATTGGTTGGTCTGTGTGTCTCTGTGCTAATCTGCGTGTCTGTTAACAGTATACTTCAATAACAAACAATAACAAGAAGTCAAATCTCGATATTTTAAATTTGTATTACATAGGGATGCTACATTAAGCATTTAGTGTAGATGAGGACAATGGTTTTTGTACAGGGACATCCAAGATAATTCAAATACATTGCGTATGTGGGTGATATTTCTGGTGAATAGTGTTTAACACCAGTAAACTACACGAAACGAGACGAAATAATATATATTGTTATATAAATAAAAGCATGTTTAGTATAGGATATACACTAAGAAAAAATTCTATAACTGACATCTAGATACTAAATTGTGGCTCTAGAAAAAATAGTTCCATATCACCCTTATAAATTTTAGTCCCCTTGGAAAGAGAGTTCTAGATCATTTGTCTATATTATCGAGGGCAAAGTCATTTAAAAATCTCTGCAAATAAATGAGCCTGCAAGAGGCGAGTTTCAACAACTATAATCTTGGTTTATTATCCAATTCTAGAAAATCAAGCGAGAATTTCTCGCAGTACGAAATATTCAGAATATTTAGAATATTGTTTCACCATCTAGAAATGTGAACACTAGAAAATCTCGATCATTTCGTCTATTCAGTTTATTGGCGGGCCTTATGCGCATAGCTCGGAAATCTATATTTCTAGTTAAGGCATTTAAGAATTGGCCACTTGTTCATTCTAGAGGAAGGCGGTATATATTTTTTCTCAGGGTGGTATGGAAATAATTTAGCATCCTATTTTTACAGGATTTCACAAAATATTTCGGATAAAAAAAGGACTGTACTTCGAAGTTGTTGCAATTTCACTTTAAGTTGCGCTGTGTGTTTTTAAAACATTGTTAAACTTAAGTATACTATCTGGTGTACAATATGTAGAAAACTGAAAATTTAGTGAATTCATTCCTCTCTATTATTAATTGTAATTAATAAAAATGTTTGACGGAATTTTATCATATGCAAGAAAACTGCTGCGGAGTGATAATTACTTTATCATACCCTATAGTAAGTATAGTGTTAACCCATTAATCGCCAAAACTAGAATTAACGATTTTTTTCTACATACATACATACATACATACATACATACAGTAATACTCATTATTTTGATCATATATAAATATAATTTAAAATGAAATTATTAAAATTTGTCTTATCTTACTAAATACAGGGTGTTGTATTTGTACAACTTCAGTGGAATAAGAGTATAGAATGAATACAAATAAATGTTTACGGAAATTTCCTTGAGGGAGCATAAATTAGCAAAAACTACAGATGACTTCAAAAGTAATTATTTTATTATAAAACATTTTTTTATACAAGTTCTGTAAACTTATTAAAATATGAAGATTTTCAAAAGTTTTGGATTGATTAATGCTTCAAGTATGAAATTTATTTTTAAATATAAAATTATTTTTCAGATCAATTTTTTTTTTTTTTTTTTTTTTGTAATAAAATAAACATCTATCCTTTCCTTACTTAAAAACAATACTTAATACAAAATATCTTTTTTAGTTAACTGTTAAACGCAAATACATCTGGTGTTGCATGAACGCAACATCAGCGAAAAGTGGGTTAAACTGAATTCCGAATTACCACATTGAATTTTCCCTATAATTACGCGTTTTGAGTTCATTGAATACGAAATTGAGGTTTTATGCGTTTGCTATACGTCTGTTATCAGCACAGCGTAAAAACAAATAATTACAGTTAATTACAGGAAACTCAAATTCATTATTTTGAATGTTGGTGATATGTTGTTAACACTAGTAAATATTGACTAATTGTAGGAAATTTGAAGAAGTAGTATAGTTGAAATTTGTTTGAATAATTTTAAATAATCTTTTAAATGTAATTTAAGCTTAAATTTTTATTGAGAATATTTACTATGCTGAATCAGGGGTTGAGGTTGCGTAAGACACCCCTCCCTCCTCCTCATGCACAAATATATATCAAGTGATACTTTATATAAAATAATTTAAACTGATATTAAAGTCTTTTTATGTGCATCACTTGTTATCTTATACCTCAATCTATAGTTTGTTATGAAAATATTTAAAAGCCGAGTAAGTCTTGTGAGGGACACACCATATTGTTATTTTTAGAAAACTATTCATTAAATTTTAAAATTTTATTTTATCTCTAAATAAATCTTGCAATCTCTCTAAATAAATATTATTCTACTGTGTACAATGAAAGTACATTAATAAAATTTCTACATCTAACATCTCCCATTTATCCAACTACTATCCCTCTTTTTGTATAGTATAGTGTTTGTGTATAGTATAGTGTTTGTGTATAACGTGTATAAGAAAGAAATAGAAAAATAGGTTAATTTGATTGTTTAAAACTATAAAAATAATTATATTAAATAAAAAAATTATATTTATATCTTTAAAAAGAAAAAAAGTGCGATATTATATATATATATATATATATAAATCTAAATAAACACATATGTAAAAATATCTGCAAAAGTGTATGTTAAAAAGAGAAAAAAAAAATGTAGAAAAAGTAATATTCCCATTCAGTAAGCGGAATAAATATAAAGTGTGATGTTTTCTATGTGTGTGAGTGTGTGTGCAAACGCAAGCGCATGGGAAATCAGAATATATATATATATATATATATATATATATATACATAAGTTCAGAATACTCAGGATAATGCATAACTTATAAGAGAATTAACTGAGTACTTTTAACATTAAATTTCTTCCCTTACAAAATAAAAAGAAAACAAATAACTATGTTTTCTTAAAACCAATATGTAAGACAGCATTCTTTTTCTTTTTTTAATGCAATATTTTGTATAATTTTTAAATTAACTTTGAGTAATAAAAATATATTCTGAAAAAAAAAAAAATGTGGATTTTTTTTTCATACCACAGACGTTCTCGTATAAGTAATATTTTTAAAATTTCAAAATAATAGTGATAATAAAAAATATTTTTTTTTCAAGATAAAATTACAGTACTAAAGATAAATTTATTAATAAAAGTAAATCATAATATTGAGAAAAATTTATTAATAAAAGTAAATTATCAAGACAATCTCTTCCGAAAAAGAAAATTACAATGTAATAGCAAGAAATCAAGGAATATTCAAAGAGAAATATTTGCTATATTCAAACACATATTAAGCAATTAAAAAAAAAAAAAAAAAAAAAAAAAAAACGAAACTTTAATTTATGCAGCAAAAAACTGACTTCTTTATAACCGTGAAATTGCTTTTCTGTCTTGAACTTCAAACACAACTAATGCTTAATACTGTAGATACAAAAGAAATGTTTGATGCAAAATTTTAAAGATATTTTCATAAAAATATTTCTTTGATATCATTTGAAATACATTTTCAAATAATATTAAAAACTTTTCTTTTTGAGTCATAAATTTGGGAAATTTTAAGTCTCTTTAACTATTAAATAGAATGTATACAAAAAATATAATTAAAGAACATTTCATTTTTTTCCATCATCTCCCTTTATAACTAATTTTAAAAAACCAATCATATCCATGTTTTTGACATCTAACTCAAAATATCTTTTTTTAAGTTATAGGAATTAGATTAAAACTTTAATGGTGTAAACAGCATGTTGTAACTCACATATTTCTTCGCATGGCATTAGATCAGGAAAAACGAAAAAAAAAAAAAAAAAAAAAAAAAAAAAGAAAAGAAAAAAAAAAAAAAAAAAAAAATGCCGATGCGATGTAATTGCAGCTCATGATTAAATTTAGATTTTAAATTATATGTATTCTGTCGTGTAAGAAGCGCACGGATAATCATACAAATTTTCTTAAAAAAAAAAAAAAAAAAAAAAACTTTTTTTTATGACTTGTAAAGGTTTCAAACAAATTCAATATTATGTTTACAAAACGTATAATTTGCGCTGCTATAGCTGACCATATTTTTAATAGCACGTTGTGTCTCTAATTTTGTATTCCTTTTGGGTTTTATGTTGATATATTTTTTAAGTAATCGAAATAATTTAACTTAAGTGGTCAAATCGGAATATTTGCGTTAATTCCTATCTTTTGGCACCTTTTGCCTTTTTTCTGCTTTCAGGGGTTCGTGAAGGGATACCTAGGCATATCACGTTTTAATGCAATCACGTTTTAATAACGTGATGTATAGAGTTACTCTATGTATAACAGAAGGAAAAATACTTTAAGACTAATAAAAATATCGTGGTTAAGATGTATGCAAATTTTGTTGCTTAAAAAAAATGCAAAACTAAAGTAATTTGTGTCAGTCCGAGAAAAATTCTCTATCAGCAGATATGCGATTTTTACCCAAGTATTACTTCTATTATTGAAAAATGGAATGCACAGTTTATTCGATTAAATCGTAATATCTACAAATTTATTTACTTTTTTACGTTCTATAAGTAATATTAATATAATCAGCCTAATTTAAAATGTTGAGTTTGAAGATTATTTTATTATACTATATTCATTTGCCTGACAATTCATTAGTTTCAGTTCTCCTTTTCTCGTGCATTTTATAAGAATGGTTGATCATTAGCCCAGAGGATTTGCTTTCAAAGGTGATTTACGAGGGATGCCGGGTTCGATCCTATGTCGCATTCATCACTTTAAAATTCGCAAAACTTCACATTTTTCTTTGAAATTAAAGCAAATGGACATTAAGACAGACCTATTCGTAGAGCATTGCGTCTGGGACTATGTCCCTCTACAGACAATTATTCTTATTTTACTAAATCAACATCTATACGGGCAATCAATTCTTTTTTTAGGAGTTGAAACATTTAAGAATTATAGTTTAATTCTTTGTGCATTTAAAGGCGTTATTTTTTTATCATTGGCATAAGGAACATTTTTTAAAAGTATTTACAGATAGTTGTTCCATATATTGATTAGAGGGAACAAGATAACATAGCTCTAGGAAAAATTTGCTGGAGCATCACATTTGAGTGAATTATAAGAACATTAGCGCTAAAGAAGTCAAACTGCAGACTCAAATCATAAGCATGACATGTGTTTTTCGTGAGCATTCAGAGTGATTATGAGTGTGTTTTTGAACAATCGACGAAATGTTTTGCCTGTTAATTACATTTTTCATGTATTATAAAATATTTATCTTATTTTTAATTGCGATGCAATTTTATGGGAGTCAAATTCTTTTTTTCATTTTTTTTGTGTGTGTGTGTTTGTTAAACACTTATGTTTATGTGTTTTCCTTCACGTTATTCTAGGCTTTATTTTCTTGTCTCATATGCTTTGGGGGTCAACCTACTTACAACCCCAAATTCCTTAGTATTTATCAATTAGTTAGGCATAGGCTTCTTCTTGACTGTGTGATTATATAGACATTATGTCGCTAATCGGTTGCAAGCCTAGGAGAACGGGTTCGATTCTTATAAATACTCAGGTTATTTTTCATCTTTCCTCATCGTTATGATGTGATACAAGTTGACTTAGATTCAATCATACAAGCATTGTTAATACGTTAACAATAAATATACAAACAAACAAACATAGCCAGACATACACAAAAATCGAAATACTACAGTTTCTGACAAGATTTTCTTTTCTTTTCATATACAATTTTAAATGGTGGTTTTGTGCTATAATTTTTATATTTTATCGGTAAAGAATTTTCTTCGCAATGGAGCAAAATGTCTGAAATCCCTATGTCCTGCGTGCCATTTTTGTCACCTTTCAGCGTGAATATTCTAATGCGTATGTTTTTTTTTTTTTTCGATTGAATGAGCATTAAAAAATACAATGTTCCCTCATTTACAAATAATTTACTGCATGTAATGATAATAAAAGTCTTTTCACTAACTTCACCTTTTTTTGTATTTTACAAGCAATTTTACTTATTTATTTTTTACTTTTTATTTATTTTTTATTTATTTATTTATTTATTTTTTATGGACTTCACAATGAAAGTCAACATAAATTGAAGCAAAATTTTCCCTTTTACAATTCTGAGTCTATTATCTTCAATTGATATATATAGCAGTTCATGTTTAATACTTGGATAATTATTTTGTAAATTAAATTTGTATTAAATTTTTATAAAAAATGGGGACTTTGTATGTATCTTTAAAATATTTTAAATAAATATCCATAATGTACGTCATGCCATGTATTACAATATTTTAAAACAAATTAATCGATAAAGCAGCTTTTTTTTTTCTTTTACTTTTTCGGATTCATTAGTTTTCTTTCCCTCGCTTTAGCATATTTCAAGATCTGAATCATGATAAACATTTATGTATTATACTATCTTTTGAGGTCCTTTTATTCCTTCTGATTAATGAAACATAAACAAAAATTATCATGATATACTGAAAGAATTGAACAGCTAGAAATCGTTGATATGTTGTATTTACGTAATTTTGATGGATTGGATGTCCAAATGAAAGCTACTATTCATCACAATAAAATGCAATCGCGGTTGTCTTCAGAGACGGATATTATCATTATTTATAAGTTAGTTAACGTGAGTACATAGTTTTTTACATAATTCGAGAAAAAATATATAATTCAACGAAATACAGAAATATTATATTAAATTGATAATAAATTACTTTTTAATGAGAATTTAATTTCCTTTAATAAAAATTCATCAAAAGCATTTTTAATTTTCTATTCCTAAAAATAGTATTACCTTTAAAATATATTTTCGAATACAATTTTTTGATTGGTTTACGCTGTTTGGGATATATTGTATAAGTCATTAAAATATTCTTATGCTGAAAAATTATATATATATAAACTTTAAAACCAAATTTTAAATTAAATAAAATTTTATAAAATTTAATTTTACAAACTGAAGTACTAAGAAAAGAATTGTTATAATACTGAAACAGTTTAAAAAGATTTAGAAAAACGTTTTAAGCCTGGTATAGTTTCAAAAATTTAAATTTTATTACAGTAGTTAATTTATTTTTTCATATATAATATTGTGAATTATTATTTAAATGTATAAAAGTTGAAATTATTTAAGATACTTAAATATAAAATATTATTTCTTAAAGTATGGTAAAAGATCAAAGTAAAATAGCTGGTCTTGATAAAAATTTATTTATATATATATATATATATACAAATTATTATTATTGTTGAAGAATAATTTTATAATAATTATGTTTTCTAAACACAAAGGAAAACTTTCAATATTTTCTTCAAATCCTATTAGTTAGTAAATATGTTCAAGTTTGTTAAAAAGCATTTCTAACTTGTTCATATGTAAATATATAAAGGGTTTTCCATTAAGAGTGATACAATTAAAAAAAAAAAAACATAAATTATTCAGTGAGACACTATTTTTTTTTTTGAAAGCTTACATTATGCCATTAAGTATGAAAATAATATCGTTCATGTGAGCACCCCCACTTTTCTGCACATACCGCGTTCTGTCAACCCCTCTCTTTCACATAAATTTAGTGTTATTTCACGAATAACACGTTCAATGTTGGTTTTTATTTGTTCAATTGTTATCGAATTTTCAGCGTAAACTTGTGACAACATATCCCCAAAGAAAAAAAATCACAACCTATCGAGTAGATTAACTGAATAATGTCGTCTATGACTTCTTCTCAAATTTCTCTCAGTATTCACACATGAACACTGATTTTGATAAAACAATTTAATAATTTCGAAACGTTGTTCAAGCGTGTATCTTTGCATGATTAAATGACACAGCATACTAAACACCAATGACACAAGAAATATCAAAAAAATAATACGCAGTGCTGCCATTCTAACCATTTAAAATTGTATCATCCCTATTGGAAAACCCTTTATTTATAATTAATCTAATTTAAATTTTAATTATGCAATACAATGCTTTAATTTAATTAAAAGTGTAACTGTTCATCAAGTAATATTTTATTTCCAATTTTTATAATTTTATGTATTCATTACTTACCACAAAAAACAACAAGTTAAAACTCAACAAGTAAAACTCAAAGTTTTACAATAAGTTAAAACTCAAAGTTTTAACTATATGACGAACTTTCTAAACACTTAAGATTTTATATTGTAAATGCACATTAATATCTTACCTAAATTAATCGTAATTCATTTAAAGGAAGTGAAAACTCAAAGATAAATAAATTATACATAATTAATGCATTATTAAGATTTTATCTTGTATAAATGCACAGTAATATCATACCTAAATTATTCATAAATGATTTAAAGAAAGTGAAAACTTGAACAAAAGAAATTATGCATAATTAATGCATAATTAAGATTTTATCTTATAAATGCACAGTAATATCTTACCTACATTAAGCCTAGTTCATTTAAAGAAAGTGAAAACTTCAACAAAAAGAAATTATGCATAATGTATTCCAAATAATATTGTTACTTTTTATAGAGATTTTTTGAAAATTTTTAATTCTTTGAGAGAGACATAATTATTTTTTCTTTGAGATACTTTCTTTCTTTTTTTCCTTTTTTTTTTTTTTTTTTTGTTTAGTAAAGAATAAAATAAAATGTTGATGTGTTAATAAATTCTAAACCTTTTTAATTTTCTTAAGCCTTGTCTAAAGAGAATGAATAGAAATTATTAAAAATACCATATTGAAAGTGTAGGGAAAGATGAGAAATAAGAAAAATATTTCTATAAAGTACGTGTTGAAATGATCCACCCACATTTTTTAATGTTTCGAATCTTAATATTAAGATATGAATAATTTTTAACGTACAGATAATTGGAATGTGTTTATTATAACTCTTTGGAAATCATTTTTATTTATTTATTTATTTATTTTATTTATTTATGTAATTTTTTTTTTAAATATATAATTCATTTTTGTTTTCAGCAAATTTAATTTTGAGAGCGTTCGTGAAAGAAAAGTCCGAGACCATAAATCTTTCTTTGCAACAAAACATTTACCTTTGGGGTTAACCAAAACAAGGGAGCCCCCCCCCCCCCTCTTCCCCATCTGTGGAGGATCAAAATCGTAATGGCATGTCTCATGACCATCCTCAGGGGTGTATCCCAGACCGTCGCCAATCGCCCAAAGCTATCCTCACTAGTGCGACGTTAAAACCCAACCAACCAACCAAAACATTTATTTTCAAAACTATTTGCATGAATATCATAGTGTTGTTGTAATGAATACACTCTGGAAGTACTTAAACAGATTCGAACATTACTTTGTAAAAAACGAAGAGGATCATTATTGCAGTATTTCATTGAAAATCAAATAGAGAAATTGCTAAACATTTAAACAATCTTGTAATGTTCTATTTTATTTTATTTTATTTCAGGTGATAAAGAAATTCTTATGGCGTTAAAAAAACCCAGGGCTGTCCAACAAAAGTAACACACCGACAATTATCTGAAGCGACTCACATTTTGAAAGAACGAGTTTTTCTACTTAGCCAGAAAATAATACTTACCAATATCAAAATCTACGGCCAATATAGCGGTAAAGATTTTCGAAATTTGTTTTACAGGAAGAGGATGAAATGTGGATCCGAAATTAATAATAGTAATAATAATTGGTACTATAATAAACTACAGACACGCTGATAACAAACGCTAACGGTGCCGAAGGGAATATGTTATACTGGACGGTGTAGGTAGCTTTCAACTGATACACTGTTGGCATCCTGTAGTAAGGTGGAACTAAGTGAGTCGGCAAATAATTGACCAGTAAAATAAAGTTGCCATGTTACTCCTGGCTTCTTTCATTGACCAGCAGTGGTTTCATTATGTCTACTTTGGTTTTATATATATTAATTTATATATATATATTTGTCTACTCTACATTTCATAGGTCTTAAATTCTATGCACTGAGTATGTGATTTTATTTTCTATTTATATTTTTGGTAATTTTGCTCCATTAACTATTGCATTTTATCTACACCTTTGCAATATTTAATTGCAAAACATGTAATTGTGAAATACCCAAACAACTTTGAATACGAAGAAAGCTATAATGTTAATTTTTAATAAACATTTGGTAGCATAAAATAATGGTATTTGAGTATCAGAAACATAAACAAGGTTTCAGTAATTGATAACGCAAACTTCTTTATTTATGTACATAATTTGCAAGAGAGGTGACGATTCCGGTTCATACTCATCATAACAAGTTGCCTTTCATACTTCAGATAAATTTAAAAAAATCTAATTGTCCTATCGATAAACTGTTTAGCCCGACGGATTAAGAAAAATCTCCCTTTTCATTCGGTACGTTATGTGTAACAGTTTTGATTAGATTTTTTTAAATTAATTAAAATATGAAAATAATAACCTGGTAAAAACTTGAAAATTGGACATTTAAATTTATAACTGTTGTGAAAAAAAATTTCCAGTTTTTTTGGCATAAAATGAAATATGCTTTCACACGAAAAATAAAAAATTAAAAAATATTAAATTTGCTCGTGCATATGAAAAAAAGAAAATATGAAAATAGAGCAAAATAACAACCATAACCTTTTTTAATATACTTGAATTTTAGATTTTTTTTCTTTTTTGTTTTGTTTAAATAGTATGTTTTTGGCACTGTTGAATCGCATTTGATATGAATGCTCATTCACTGATAATCGTGGGTAATATTTTAAAATTTTGACCCTGAAATAGATCGGAAAGTTTTCGCCAAGGACTCTACTTTTGTGAAAACCACTTTAAGCCAAGGTAGCGCTTAAAAAATATAAATAAATTATAAAATATTGAAAAACAGAAAAGAAAGAAAAGGGAAAAAAAAAAGAAAAAAGAAAAGAAAAGAAAGAAACTGAAAAAAATAATCGCATAAATTATGTATTTTTGTCTAAAACGGCGATAAAAATTCAAAAGTCGGCAAGGGGAGCTATATTAAGGCTGTACCATGATCAGGTTTACATATTTTATTATTTCATTACTCATTTTTCTATATCCCAACTACTATTAACTAACTCAAATACTATTATAACCACAAAAATTAATTGTCTCATGCGACAGACGTAGCCCGGTCATAGCACATTGTAATATTATATTTGGCGTGAAATTGTTGTCATTTTATGGTTGATCGAATAAAGCAAATAAATGTAGAAAATAACGTGAAAGAAAATATTATGTACACCACGTATAATGTTGTTCATATGTAACTGGGATTCAAATAGAAAACTGCTACTTTAATTTTTCGAAACTGTCATCTGATAAGCACTCAAATGGAAGCCCACTGGTAAGCTAGTGTCACAGGCAATAGGGACAGGAAACCGAGAGCGTTCGAATGAGTGGGTGACTGCCGAAGGCAGCGGGGCCAGGAAGCGGGCTTTAGAGCAATTTCATGATTATTATTATTATTATTTTGTTTATAAAGCGATATAGAAAGAAGTTTCCTTTAAATGTTGTGACCAGCGAAGCAGGCAAAGCCTTCGTTGATACACTACCTTAATTGATTTCACATACCGTCATTTTTGACGGGATTATACACTAGTATGTAATAAAACTTAGATTTTACTTAATTAGTATTAAGAAACCTATTAGCACTAGACTCACAATAATCTATATATTTCATGCAATGTTTAATTATGGCATGGATATAAATTTTCAGATCAATCAGATGAGGCGTTTAGATGCTAATACGTTTTAAATAATTTGAGTCCATAATTCACAATGATAAAGAATTTTTCTTTGCATCCCTGTATTTAAAAAAAAAAAAAAAAAAACTAGAAATGCATACAGCTGGTGTGACGGTGATTTATAACATGCATATAAATTTTCATCTAATCGGATAAGGTGTTCAGATGCTATTGCACTTTAAAGAATTTGAGCCCATAAAGCATAATGATGAAGAATTTTTCGTTGTGTCCCTGTAAAAAAAAAAAAAAAAAAAGATAAGTGCTAGATACACCAAATTGCATGCACTTCATGCTACAATGACTAAAACATGAGTATAATTTATCTGTTCAATCGAATAAGACGTCTAGGCGCTATCGTACTTTGAAAAAAAATAGCCCATAGACCATAATGGTTTTTTCCTTTCTGTCTCTGTAAAATATAAATAAATAAACGAATAAAAATAAACTATATGTCATCGATTTCTCAATATCTATACTGTTCATGCGACGGTAACTTATAACATTCGTATAACTTTTCAAATCAATCGAATACGACATTTAGACCCTATCGATCTTTAACGAATTTGGGCCCATAGGCCATAATGATAAAGAATTATTTTTTGTGTCCCTATAAAAAAAAAAATATAAGTGCTAGATTCACCAAAATCTATAGAGTTCGTGCTACGGCGACCTATAATAGACGTAACAACTTTCAGTTCATTTGGAAAAAAAGCATTTAGACGCTATCGTGTTCACTCACATACATACACACATATATACATCGTCGTAAAAATATCTAAAAGGAAATCAGGGAACCTGAAAACATGCAGAAAAATCAAAATCTCAAAGTCGGATTTTTGCCATGATAAAAGAATACTTTCCTTATGTATGTATGTTCGGAAAGTAAAAATAAATGTCGTTCGATTTAAAAATAAAAAAAATATATGAAATAAAAAATATATATAAATAAAATATAAAAAAATCTATATAAATTTTTGCATGCATTTTATTATTAAACTGTAGTAAGTGTCATTAATTAATAAATGACTTTATTTTATATTTTCGCATTAATGATATAGTTTTGAAAAAAAAAAAAAAAAAAAAAAAAAATCACTGATATACTTTGTAAACAATGATAGTTTATTAAATACACAATTTTTAATGACGTTTATAATTATGGAATTATTTTCTAAAAGTTTTTTTTTTTTATTTAAAGACATTAAATAAAAAACCTAACATTACTTCGTGCGTCGTTTTAGATCTTTCAAACCGGGTACCCGGTCCTCTTCAGAGACGCCAAACGTCTGTGTGAAATACTTGAGACTGAGTGATCTTTAGTTGACTTTGCCAATAGAGTAATCAGCTAATAGAGTGATCTTTAAATAACTATTGCCAAAGTCAACTAAAGATCACTCAGTCTCAAGTCTTCCACACAGACGTTTGCCGTTTTTGAAGAGGACCAGGCACTCGGTTTGAAAGATCTAAAACGACGCACGAAGTAATGTTAGGTTTTTTATTTAATGTCTTTAAGTTATGAGTATACTTCGTTTTATCTATTTATTTTAAGTTTATTTATTTTTAAGAATTGTTGGCAATAGATAAATCTCAGTTTTGAAGCAATTAAAAAATATTTTTTTCATTGTATTGGTGATAAAATCGTCTTCATAGCGAAAGAGAAATAATATCAGTCACTTGTGTAGAAAAGGCATTATTTTTATATAACATACAATCAGTTCATTAACAATTTTAATATTTGATGTTTAGATTAACAAAATCGCTAGATTCTAATTTAAAATTCTAATTAAAAAATTATGGAAAATCGTTTACATTATTTTATTTCTTTTAATTTTAAAAACAATTCGTAAAAAAATATATAAATAAATAAATAAAACTTGCTAATAAAGCAATTTTTTAAACAATATACAGTTTTACATTTCAAATAATTTTAATTTGTAACTCTAAGAATATTATACATGCCAAATGTTATACTCCTTTTGTCATTTATTTGTTTATTTTTACATTTGTAAGTTTATGTATGTAACTTATAATGTTTCCAAATTATATTTTAATTTATTACTTCTCACAGTCGATGAAATTTTTATCACTGGAATAATCAAGTTTCAGTCAATTTAATATTTACAGTATTTCTGACCTATTTATTCCATAGCTTTAGTTATGCCACCATTAATCATGACAGTATTTAACAGTGTTAAGATGAAAGATTTTAAAATCACTTTAATTACATTTCCTATTTTCATAAATCAATAATTCAACGTTGGAACTTGATTTCTCCATGCAGACAAAGAGGCTAATCTAGAATATATATGACAAATAATTTATTAAATGTCACGTATTTTCCCAAGGGACCTTACGTATAATTTATGAAATAGAAAGCTCATTGTTTCCCTCTCAGTCAATAAATTTCCCATAAATCTCGTATGTTATTCTGAATGATTTATGGCATTTGAATAAGTGTGTGAATATACCATTGCGTAAAGAAACTGTAAAGGAGAATGTTTAAACTCTTGGTGTTTTAGTTATCACTTTTCTTTGAATCAATATATTTATTGTATAAATTAATAAAGAAGAATATCGCAGTTCTATACGTATTACATAAACTCATAATACCACTATTTTTTTTTTTTTTTTTCTAGTAGGTTAAATTAAACTTTTCTCTTACATTCACGTTTTTATTTTAAATCTATGATTCCTAATAGGCAAAAGCCTTGCAGCAATAATAGTGTTTTGACGAAAATTCGGATTTATAACAATAGTGATAGTTATATTATATTTTAGAAAGACAAAAAAAAAAAGAATCTTATAATTTATTTTTGTAATCTTTCTAAATATCGTGAAGTGGTATTTAAAATCTCATGGATTTCTAATTAGTTAATAAAGAAATTACATACAAATGGACAAGTATCATATATAATTAACATTTAGAATTATGGTGATTTATTGTAGTTTACGCAATTCTTAATGCAATGGTTTGTATATATATTATAAAAATATATTTTTAACTTTTATATGTATATTTCTTTTGCAGTAGTTGTCTTTCGGTTACTAAAATTTAAATAACTTTTTATATAAAAACAATTATCATATATTGGTTTGTTTACCTATGCTATGAACTATCGCCGTAAATTTTAAGAAGTTCATTTTAAAATTATTTCATTATTTTAACTTTGAAGTTTAGGATATTCAAAAAATAGGTTACCATGAAAATTCATTAAGATGAATTAAAAAATACTTCAATATAAATTATTTAGAATATAAACTACCTATTTCTCAGATTTTGTATTATAACATATTTTTTAATGTCAACGCATTAAAAAATATATATATTATACAAAATATGCATCAATAAATTTATATATACTAATATATAAAGGAATCCCGGTTGTGGGCCCACTTTTGATTTTGGCTTATAATGTTTAATAGAGTAGATGTTATACAAACATGTGAATATCAATGGAAAGCTAGAACCCTTTGCTAACGTTTGATGAAGTAACTGTATTGATTCCGTCATTATTAAAAAAAAATATCACGAATTTTGTGGCGTGGTCCTTTTTGGCCAATTTTTTTTATTAATGTATGAGCCTGAAAAAACGTTATGAAAATATCGTGATATATATATATCTTTCTTTCTTTCTTTCTTTTTTTTTTTTTTCTTTTGTTCGTTCTTCGTTAAACAACTTAATATTTTCTCGTATCATTTTCTTAAAAGAATTTCCTTTCTTTTCGAATAGCAGCATTTAATAAAGTTCTTTAGCAAAATAGTGAAAATCTCTTGTTTAATTGCTAAATGTTTCTAAAAACAATTTAAATCAAATTCACTACACGTTCATAGATTTCATTTCATATATACAGTCAGTAGCAAAATTATTAAAGCACACAACCAGATTTTTTTTTTTTTTTTAATTATCAATTTATTATTTTTTATTATTAATTTACTTTTTATAAATACCATAAGACTAAAATATTCGACTCGACAAATAATTACTTAACAAACAGTGCCTTGCTAGTGTTTCAATACTTTTGCTGGCGACTGTATGTCCAAAAGTATAATGGCAATGAATCTGAATTTAAAGCATGGGTGTGATGTGTATTTAAAGTGTTATTATTATTATTCTAAATGTTAATAGTTTCAATATTTTTTTCTATTGCCCATTTTTTTTTAGGAAAATATATATATATATATACATATATATATATATATATTAAGAAGCACACATCGAGATTTTTCACACACACACACATTTTTATACATATTTCTTTAGTTTGATCACTAATTTGTTTATTATCAACTTACTTTTTTATAAACAGTATAAGACTTACCGCCCAATTCACCGTCAACCCCCACCGCTGGTTTATCAGTAAACCACAGGTTCAGAAGGAAATTCTATTCACCGTTAACTCGCCTCTGTGGTAGCGCCGCTTAAAACGTAACCCAGGTGCATAAACTCAACCTACCTCAAACGGCAGGTTAGACGTAGGTAGAGATGCGAGTTTCAGCTTCGTATACTATCTGACCAATCACAGTGCGTGAATGGTCGAAAGTGAATACGCTCAGATATTGTCAGCCATTTTTAAATAAAAACTGGTGATTTAAAAAATAAAAATGATGCGTATAAGTTATACTTTTTTGAAAAGAACTTTCAAAATTATAAATTTTTTGTGTGAACACTATATACGTTTAATAAATTGTTTTAAAGATATTTGATTAGGAAGTTTACCAGTGACGATTGGTCTGTTGCGTTTACCTTAAAATAATAAAACAAAAATAACCCTAAAATTAAAGACTAAAGAATAACTTTCTGAAAATAATCGATTTTGACGTCCTCAGAGCTATAAATTCTTAGTTAAATCATGTGAATTCATCATTCATAATAAAATAATTGTAAAAATGCTCATTTAAGTACTCTGTTATAAATAACATAATGACACCGCTCTTCGTCTCCTAGTGGCTTGGACGCAGAGCGTTTCATTTCAGATCAACAGTACCCGGGTTCAAACCCCGTTACGTCCTATTTAGTTTTTTTTTTTTTTTTTTAAATTTTTTATTTATAAGTCTGGAAAAAAGAAGTTTAAAATAAACAATTTGCCAGTTGTAAGTTTTAATTCAGCAATTAATTTCTACTTCATTATTAGTTGAATTTAACTTTTATTTCAGTACAAATTCAAGTAAATATTTCAAAAGTAAGCATTTTAGTTTTAAAATTTAATTGCTTTTTTTTTAAATATTTTTTTAATTTAATTAAAACAAAAAAGTTAAATTTAATGAATAATGAAGTAGAAAAAAATTAGTAAGTTAAATAATACATATATACACAATAACAAGAGATTAAATTAAGAATAAAGAAATAAATAATAAAGAAAAAATATTTCAGCTTAAAGTTTAATTTCTGTTTAATAACTTTTCAAAAGCAGAAAAATGATCAAACATTTTATTTTTAAATTATTTTATTTAAACTAACAGAAAGAAGAGGGGGGAAAAAAGAGAGAGAGAAGAAGAAGAAAGTTCCATTTTTGTTAAATTAAATCAATAATAATAATAATAATAATAATAATAATAATAAATTATACATTATCAAATTAACTTAAACATTTTTATTTATTTATTTTATTATTAGTGTACGTGCTCTTACTCTAGCGAAATATTTGAAGCGATAATAATAATTTATGGGCGGGAAATTAAATTAGTTACAAATTGTAGCTTCTGGTATATAATAACTATAATTAAATTTAAATGTAATATATATATATATATATATATATATATATATATATATATATATACATATACATATACATATATACATATCAAAATATAAGCATTTTATTATGATTATGATTATTATTTTATTTCATTCAGAAAAGGGGGGTGATATTTTTTTTCAACATTTAAATTAAATATTCATATTTTCCTTGTTAGTAATAAAAGATATTAGGGAATTGCTAATACAATGTATATAACTGTGGTGCTTTTATCACAAAAAACAAGAGCATTAATTAACAAAAAGTAGTCTATTAAAGACTGAAGAATAAATTTCTAAAAATAATCACTTTTGTGTTAACAAAAGCCAAGTGCACATACGCAAATTGTTTTATTTCGTTTGCGCTGTGTTTTTGTTATTGTTTTCTGTTTACGATAGAAAGTGATATTGCATGTATTCATTAATTTGTATGCACTATATATACGTATACAATATAAAAAATATTGAAATTTTTTCAAAAATATTTAAATAAAAAATATTTTTTAAATTTTTAAACAGGTTTTAACACCACTGATCTGGAATAAAATTTATAAAAATAATAATGACATCTTGTTGACACACCAGCGTATCTATCATAGTTTTTGTTTTGATTTAGACTTAAAACCTAATTAAAAATATTTTTAAAACCTGGAACTCTTATGAAAATTCACTATTTAAACATAAAATATTTCTTTTTAATGGATCCGTAAAGCAATATCTAAATACGTTTGGGATATATATTTGAACAATAGCGATATAAAATTAAGGAAGCACACATCCACACTTTTTTTTTCTTTCTTTCTTTATTTTTTAAGTTTGATTACTAATTTTTATCATCAACTTACTTTTTTATAAACAGCAAAGGACTAAGATTATGACTCGAGAAATATTTACTTAACAAAACAGATTTAGGTACTTATCTTTTAATTACGAATTATTGTTAACGCTTCGATGATTTTGATGACGATTGTAACTACTCTAGGTTCCTAAGCCAGCAGGTGGAGTGTCTTTCGTAGGAATCTTTCTAAGGGGTCCTGGCCTGTATTCATACTAGTTTCGGAGAAAACCACGGAAATTTTAGAATAACGAGGTTGACGAGCAGGACCTGGGATCGAACCTGGCACTTCCCATCTACCAGCTCTGAATGCAGAACCACTCGGTTACTACTGGGGCTTTAATTTAAAATTAAAGGGAATTTTTTTTTTTAACTGAGCAAGGCATTGAACGATTACACACACACACACACACACACACGCATATATATATATATATAAAGTTTTACTTTCTAATTTAAATAGTTTTGAAGAAGATACAATTAACACTTATATTTTAATAGATATGTATGCAAATTTTCTTAATTTGACAACTGTAATAATAATAATAATAATAAAAAGCTTCGTAACGTCCCCCTTCCCTTTAAAAAATTAAACATGCTAGCTAAACGCGAATATTTCAATAATTTGAATGTATGTATCTTTTTATCATTTATAATATGAATAGAAAATAGAAAATCTACAATATTTTTATTTTTTTTTTTTAATGCAATTCTAATATTAAAAAAAAAAAAAAAAAAAAAAATATATTTTAAATTTAAAACATCATGATGGGAGAATAAAAAATTCCCATTAAATATGTAAGATTCACATTTTTTTTTTTTTTTTTTTTAGAAAAATAAATTATTTCTCACAACCCATTAAATTATAAGATATTGTCTAATGTTTGTTCAATTAACAGTTTATATCCTTTGTCATTTAATCATTAAAAGATAAACTTATTTATTGACAAGACATTTTTCTGCGTTTTTCAATATAATTTTATTCCGTGCAATTTGTTTTTATTAAACTTGTAATCAATAAAATTATTTTCCATGGTGAGTACACATGATTTCATATCTTGTAACTTAATTTTGAAGAAAAAGAAAATCGCTAAAATGGTTCCTACAGACATCCTAAAAGCGCATTTGATCTGAATTATTTTTTTATTAAAAAAAAAAAAAAAAAAATCGATAGCATTGTTTTAAATATATCAAAATGTACGTTTCAAAAATTCGTTTAAAATATTTTTATGATTTCTTTTAAAAAATA
Source organism: Salticus scenicus (assembly GCA_963930645.1). Classification (NCBI taxonomy): domain Eukaryota; kingdom Metazoa; phylum Arthropoda; class Arachnida; order Araneae; family Salticidae; genus Salticus; species Salticus scenicus. The sequence goes on along the minus strand of OZ005650.1, from coordinate 60,644,367 downwards.
CTCATTAATTTCCCACTTATTCACAAGAAAAGCAATGTTCTTAAATATATAAAATTTTCATTTTGGTTCACCATTACTATTACAAATTGTTTTATTTCTTATGAAATAATAAATAGTTTTTTTTTTTTTTTTTTTTTTTTTTTTTTTTACAATATCTATATATAAACGTTTCGGATCCATGAAATAAAGAAAAACAAATCTTAAACACGCGCGAAGTGTCTTCTTATGGGTATTAAATCACGTGCTTTCATTCGACCAATCAACTTTCAGCAGTTCAATCTACGCTGAAAACCTTCAGGTTCAGTAACCAGCTTTGCAAGTTAACGGTGAATAACAAATATTCAACACAGGTTTTGAGTCGCAAGCCTAGAGTTTTTGCACCTGGGGTTGAACTAGTAGTTGAAGGTTATCGGTGAATTAGCCGGTAAGTTATTCGACTCGACAAATATTTATTTAACAGCACAGTATTAGGTGCCCATCTTTTAAACAGAAATTTTTGCGCGTGCTTCAATTATTTTGCTGACGACTGTATGTCCGAAAATATTTTAATGGCAATGAATCCAAATTTAAAGCATGGATCTCATCAGTATTAAAATTGTTATTAGTATTCTTATAAATGCTATTAGTTTGAATATTTTTTTCCTGTTTGACATTTTTTTTCAGGGAAAAAGAAAAAAAAAAAAAAAAAAGAACTTTGAATACGTAAGTTTTAACATATCAGATATTTTAAAAATTAACATTGAATAATAAATTATATTGTGGAAAAATCTTCTTAATTTTCCATTTTATATAAAAGACGGTCTCAAATAAGTAATATTTAAACAATTTTTAAAGAATAATTACATTAAAAAAATATATATATATATCTGTACAAGCTGTTTCAAAAAAAGAAAATTACCAATAGCAGGAAACTAAGAAATAAATGAATAATGGAAAATTACCTACAAGTAAACAAATAATTTTCGTCTTTATACACACATAACACACACCCACACATATTAATAAGAAAGAAGAATTTTAATTTATGCATTAAAAAAGAGACTCTTCTTTGAAATTGACTGAACCATGAAATTGCTTTTTCTTCTGGTACTTCAAACAAAACTAGTGTTTGATACAATGGACAGAAAATAATGCATGGTGTAAATTTTAAAGGTATTCTTAAGAAATATTCCTTCGATGATATTTTAAAATATTTTTCAGATAATATTTAAAAAAATATATATTTGTAATGAACAAACATGTATATTCTAACGAAATGTCTCCCTTTCTCAAACTTTCTCTCATTTTCAAATTGTATTTTAGAAAAAAAAAAAAAAAAATTAAGGGTACATAGCTATAATATTATGGAGATTATCTTGATGGATGTTTATATACATTACATGGTACAAGAGAAATTGTACGTTTGTTAATTCTTTTTAGAAGCTTTTATTCAGGACCATTATCGAAAAATCTTACTAATGGAAGCAAAAATCTGATAATATTTTAAATTTTGTAGTGGTTTTATATTTTTAATTCTTGTTAAGTTACAAATTATATCAATATATGAATGTTTTGAATATTTTATCTGAATAAGAAAATATTCAAACTGAATATATATATATATTTTTTTCAATTCGCTTTTCATCTTCAAAACAAAGTAATAAAGAAATAAAGAAATAAAAAGAAATCAGTTATTTTATACAAAATGATTTCGAATTTACATGAAAAGCTTCCTGAAATGAAAATAGAATTCACTAAATTTTGTAAAACTGAAGCTATTCTAACAAATATTAGAAATTTTGATTAAGAATTTGATTTCGATAGTTTTGTTATATCTAATAAATTGGCGATAACTGATATGCAAGATGCGTTCTCTAAACAAAATGTCTAAAATCTAAAATAATCTTTATATATTTATTTTTTATTTATTTTATTTTATTTAAAATAAATTACGAAGCGAATCGTTTTCTATCTTATTGCTTTAAAATAGTATTTTCGAATGAAGTTTGTGCTTTGGGAGTAATGTACACATACATTGACGGTGCTAATATTCAACCTTTTACATGTTACTAAAGTGATTCGTATTAACTTCATAGTTTGCCATCTACTAATGTGATTATATGCGAGAGTTAATTCGAGTCTGGTGAGTTCGTTATTTTATAGTTTCTTAAGATTTACTATCGACCGAAGTTTATTTAAATTCAACATCTTTGTAAAAATCTAAACATTCTTCTTCGATTTGGTTTAAAATCAGGGCTGAAAATCCGTCCTTACAAAGTTCGATACTGACAATGTTCTGGGGGAAAAAAGTATATACCTGTAAGTATTTTAATAGCGGAATGTTTTATGATAAATATATTTCTAAACCCAAATATATATATTTGTTTTTACTTTCGAGTTAATTAAAATATATAAAAATGTTAAATTTTTATTATATAACACGTTTTCTATAGAACTTGTTCGTATATAAAAAAATAATATAATTCACTTAACTTTAAGTTTAAAAACGCAATCAAATGCTTTAATTAATTTAAAAGCATCTCTTCTTATAAAGTAACTCTTAATTTTCGATTTTTATATTATCATTATTCATTATTTTCAAGAAAATTCCCTAAAAAAAAAAAAAAAAAAAAAAGTAAATCATAAAATAATTTGAACTTTATGAAGAGCTTTCTGAACATTACATTTTTATCACGTAACTGCACAGTAACATCATATACAAATAAGCCTTAATTCATTTTATGAAAGTAATAATTTCATTAAAAAGAAATTATGCATAATGAAATCCCAACAAGATAATGTTCTTTGATAAAGATTTAGTGTTATTTTTTTTTTTATTATTCGAGCGAGACATAATTAATAATTTCTTCAAACATTGGATTATTTTCGGAAGTTGTATTTCTAATAAAAAAGAGAGCAAAATGCCGCTATACTGGGGAATTTTAATCTTTCTTAATTGTGTTAAATCCCCTTAAAAGAAAAAAAAAACTGTTAAGTGTTAAAAATGCAAGTTTTAAGTTTAAGGGAGGAATAGGATTTAGAAAAAATACACATCGAGATAGTTAATAAATATATTATATATAGTTTATATAATGGAAATATTGGAATAAAATAGAATATTTCAAGGGATTTATTTTACGAGATATATAAAACATACTTTTTTACATAAAAAATAATAATAATAACAATAATAATAAAACACATTTAAAAAGAAAAAATTATAAAAACAAAGAAAGCAGGAAAATGAAATAAACAAATAAATAAATAAAAAGCAAAATAACTGTATGTATGAAAAGAGAAAAACCTGTAATTTCAATATTTTAAATTTAGAAAAATAATTTTTTTTCTTAATTTAAATTTTAACTCATTCTTGGTCACGTACGTCCTTTTAATTTTTTTCGTTTTGGAGCCTTTTTACTGGAATGAGTTTTACATATTTTTAAGTGCTTAAAAATTTATCAGTAATACCAAGAAACTGAACTTTCTCCATGTGGCATATTCGTTGCAATGAATAAAATATTAAGAAGTAAAATACTTTGACCTCATATACGAGTTCACGGCCATAAGTGAGTTAAAACTATGCGGATTCGAGGATTATTTTGATTTTATGCGAAGATTACGTTTGTAAGAGTACTTGTATAAAAAACACTGTATAAAAATTACTAATGACTTTTAATAGGTATCTTTCCATTTTGATATACTTTCCAGTTAAGGCTAATTGTAAATCTTGATTTTAAATAATCAAGAATTGATCATTTTTCATAAATATTATATGATTTTAATCATATTTTTAATAAACACAGGAATAATAAACAACAATTTGAATGCCAAAGGAATTCTTTGGCGTTAAAGATGTTGTTTATTATTCTAGTGTTTTAAGATACAAGAGGTTTTACAAACATAACACATTTTTAATAAACACAGAAAATAAAAATATATTACCCATTACCAGTCTATATAAGATATTTTCGTTAAATCCTTCTTTTTAGAATGCTTTTTTATTCATGCGGGTTGTCTGTCATTCTGTCTGTTATCGAGCCATTTTTCTGATATATTTTGATTTAAGGGTCATCCCTATGAATATGAGTGACCATGGGTGACCATGGGTGACCCGTGAGTGACCTATGAGTGACCAGAGAGCGGCTCAGAATGTCAGTAACTCAGAATGTCAGAAAAATTTACAGTATTTGAAGGATTTCAAAGCATTCGCGTCCTGCTTCATTTCGGTTTTAAATTTTTATTTCCGTTATTTAGTTTTAATTTAAAAAACAATATAAAAAAATATTTTAAAAGATAATGCTTTTTTATCGGGCCCTAAAAAGTAGTAAATACGGCAAAAGTTTCTGTACTCAAACCAATTAAAAGATCAAAGGCATTCATTGAGGACAAAGTATGTTATTATATAGTAGGATGTCGTCATCAATGAATGCTTTTGATCTTTTAATTGGTTTGAGTACAGAAATTTTTCCTTATTTACTACTTTTTAGGACGCCGATAAAAAAGCATTCTTCTTCTTCTTATTTTTTTTTTTTTTTCATTATTGATATGATGTTTAAGATAGAATAAAATAGTTCATAAAACTGTCCGTGTGTAGGATGTCCGTTAGTGTATTAGTTTGTTGGCTTGAGTACAAAATATCTCAAAAACAAATAATCTCTGAGAGGTTGGAAAAATTTTACAATATTACCTATGACACTGGATAGTGCCTTATTTATATGCAACATTAGAATTTCAGAACTTTTTAAGTTATTTAAAGTTTGTGATTTTCTTAACAAGGAAGAATAGGATAATTTCACTTATACGTGCATTAACAGAGATATTTTTACTGTAAAACTATCACATCTGTTTCAAAATATTTGTTATTATGTTGGCATGTGTGGTTGAAATTTGTGGTTTTCTTAACCCGTTAGTAGTCGCTAAAGACAGCGCCACCTATTACAGCTTGCGCACTTTTTATTTAACTGACACCAATAATTTTAAGAAGTGATGTGATCGACGTTTCTTTAATTTTATTCGCATTTTATGTATATAAAATGCCACTTCTAAAAATTTTTGGTGGCTGTTGAATAAAAAAATCTCGCAACACTGAAGGATGGGCGGCAAATCGACCAACTAGCAACTACTAACGGGTTAACAGGGGAGAATAGGTTGAATTTCCCTTATACGTGCATTAAAAGATATATTTTTACTGTAAAACTATCACATCTGCTTTAAAATATTTGCTATGATGTTGGTTGGAACACAATTAACTATGCAAATTCAACTATAAGAACGTCGTAAGTTATTTGAAATTTATGAATTTCTTAACATGCAGAATAGGGCAAAATGTCGCATAAACGTTCAATTTGAGTGTCATTTTCATCGTAAAAATACCAGACTACTTTTAAAATGTGTTTTATGGTATTGGCTTGAATATCACGGATAACAAATATTTTAATTTGAAAATTTCGAAAGTTATTCGAAATTTTAGATTTTTCTCGATATAGCAGAATAGAATAACATTTAATATAAATTTCTACTATGAAAATCGTTGAACTGCATGAAAAATAGAAGCTAATTATGAACCGATTCTAATAAAATAAATTAACAAATTAGGATAAGGTAAATGTTTTGAATACCGGTGTTCAGAAATATATATGACGAGAACTGAGCAGAATCAAACTATGCTGATTCCTAATTGTTTTCTTTCTTTCTTTGTCTTTCTTTGTCTTTTTTTTTCTTTCTTTTGAGTAATTCGTCTCCTCATATTTTCTACAATCTGTATATAAAATTTGTCTAAATTCTCCATATTGATTTTAACTGCAGATGCTTCCAAACAGGGAAAGTTTTATATGGCTGCCCTGTACTTAAGCACATGCATATGCCCTCCCCCCCCCCCCCCCACAGATATATAAATATATACACCCCGTGACAAAAAGATATGTACAAAGGGTTTTTTCTTTTGTTTTTCATAAAATAACATTATCTAAATTGTGCTTATCATTTATTATTATCATAAAACAACACGATTCACTGACTAATTTTTGTTTCAAGACTAATTTAAAAACGTTTTACGACTAAATTTTTTCGAATTTAAGACTACACTCCGCAACAAAAGATAGGAACAAAGGGTTTTTTTTAAATTTTTCATAAAATAACATTATCTAAGTTGTGCTGATCATTTATTGTCATAACAAAATATTATCTTATCAAAAACAAATTAAATATTTGAATCATATTCAAAATATTTATATTCGAAATAATCATATAAAAAAAAAAAAAAAATCATTTTGTTCCTATCTTTTTGTCACGGTCTGTAGTCTTAGATTAGAAACATTTTAGTCTTAAAATTTTTCTAATTTAGTCTTAAAACAAAAATTAATCAGGGAATATTGTTATTTTATGATAATAATAAATGATAAGCACAATTTAGATAATGTTACTTTATGAAAAATCAAAGAAAAAACCCTTTGTACCTATCTTTTTGCCGCGGGGTGTATATATATACAAGGTGTCCCACAAATCTGCAGACATTTTAAAAATTCATAACTATTGAATGAATTGGTAGAATTGAACGCAGTTTGCGATAAAGTCCTTCTCATGAAAGGAAATTTATTTTGGTAAAAATAACGTCGTTTTTTTTGTCGACGTTAATTAGAAAAATAGTTAAATTTTTCGTATGGATGTGAAAAAAAAAATATGCAAATGAAAGTCCTATAAATTGCATAATTTTGTGATTAGAACAATTTATTTCTTATTTTGCCTCCTACTTCTGCATACACGAAGTTTTAATTGCGATGCTGACTTTGTGGATAAAGTGTTATTGGTGAAGATGTTTTCCCTCTGGTAAGAACCGCCAACTGAAACTGCAGTTAGCAGTGTTATAACTCGTTTGCAAACTGTAGTTTGTGATGACGACGGACATATAAAATACGATTTATATCCCTGTAACATCTGCATGCGAATAAGTACAGTTTTTCATGAAAATGTGTGATCTGGTCACGCACAGTGCCCTCTATTGATAAATAGTTTAATTACTTTTTTTCTTCACCAAAAAAAATCCCCCTTCTGCAAAATGATTTTTTCGCAAACCGCGTTCAATTCTATTAACTAATTCAATAGTTATGAATTTTTAAAATATCTACAGATTTATGAGACACCCTGTATATATATATATATATATATATATGCATACGTACACACACGGATATCTATATCTTGAATTTACGCATTCTTTTCTTTTTTATTTACTTGAAATTGCTTTGTTAAATTTTCAGTCTTTAATCCACAAAAACACTATAATAAAAAAGAATCTCAGTATTTGAAACTGACAAAGATTGATGACTACTTGTTAAAAATTGTTTTAAGCCATTAAAGCTATTTTCTCAAAGACATTTTTGTCAGCTTCACTAAATTTCTTAAAGAGCAAAATTAAACAATTATATTGGACGAGGCTTCTGGGAAAGAATTTAATTTCACGCATGAAAGTTTTCTAATAAAAATGATTCCGAATTTTCAATTTGTGCTAAAATAATTTTTACTTTTAAAATTAGATTTTTGGAATATTGCTGTGAATCATTTCACCTTAACATACGACACTTAATTGCTCTATGCTTGACGTTATTTTTTTATTACAATATTCAATAAAGTAATGCAGATTTGTATAATTAAAAATGGATAAAACTCGGTTTGTGAGAGGTATAATTGGTGTAAACAGTGGTTTATTTTATATTTAAATAATTCAGAAATAAAATAGCCGTAATATTCTAGAATATTATTTTCTGAAAGATCTTAATTTATAGTATATTTTACAAATAAAATAATCTAGTGTAGCACTCACACAACTTTCCCTTACCCTGGAATTCAATACAATAGAGACAGATTGGAGATTAGAGTGTAAGACATCGCCCCCCTCACCACTCCGTTGGAATATTTTTCCTACAATTATATAGAATTCAAAGCTATAATAAAATTATTCATACAACTTTTACCTACACCATTCCTCGAAACTTATGAATCTTGATCAAGCTTATCAAATAACAACCTTATATTAACTTCAAAATACAACCTTTTAATTGCCTTAATTTTTTTTTTGAGTTGCTCTGTAAAGAGACATAGATAAAAATCAAACATTAGAATTTTACTTGAATATTCAGGAAACTTCAAAACGGGTAAATATATAAAAAACAAAAAGCTGAATATTTAGCTTAAAAATACTTTATTTACTGTACAAATATGAATAATTAATTTGTATCCCTGCATAGTTTCCCTGGAGATGGTAAAACATTATAGAAGAGCCTTTCAACTACTGACATATCATAATAAAGAATGTTTTTGCCTAGTTGTTGACAGTCCAGTATATTTTCTTTTGTACACACTGCATTTTACACTTAAATGTAATTCTATGTTAGTAACACACATAACAATCTGAAATGCGCTTCCAACAATTTCCAAATATTGTCTCACTATATTCTAGTTCTTTAATTCTTTAATACTCTCACTTCTCAAAGTCCTAAAAGGTGCGCTGTCAGGAGTACACCGTACAGTGAACTCCTTCGACAAGAAGTCATTTCTGATTTACAGGAATGGGAATGTTTGGAAACCACATTGAGAGTCAAGTCAAAGAACTAGTTCCCGTTAACTTTGACAAGAATTGTGTAATTATTCACAGTGCATAATATTAACAGTGCATAATATTCGCAGATTTCCAGATGCCTGACCTCCTCGTTCACCCGACTTAAATCTCAGTGATTTCTGGTTGTGTGGATTCTAAAAAGGCCGTGTTTATAGAGGAAGAATGAGGAATTTACCTGAGTTGAAAGTCAGCATTACACGCCATGTTGCTGAAATCTCTGGAGAGTTACTTTGCACTACCATTGAATACGTTATAATGCGCTTTCAACGCGTAATTGGTGTCAATGGAGAACACCTTCAGCGCATTCTGTAATTGAATAAACTGCAATGAATCTGACAGATTTTTTTGTGCTTCCTAAAGCGTTACAATTACCCCTAGTGGTCCAAATTGGAACTATTTTATTGCAGAATCATTTCTCCATGGTCAATATAGCGTATATATCAAATTTCATCAAAATGAGATCGGCAGAATTGCTTCTAGAGGGGGTCTGATTAGAGTCACTTCAATTATAATCACCCTGTGCAGCAACAACGTCAAAAAAAAAAGAAAAAAAAAACAGAAAAAATGCACTTGTAAAGTCATTTAAGATAGAAAACGAGAATTCTTGTTTTCTAAATAAAACAAGTCCCGCGTTTGAGCGTTGTTCTGAAAACAACACAACATAGAAAAAGGAAAGTAAAAGTGACTTTGCGTAGTCGTGTTGAACCCGTTAATTTACGTTGGAAAAATATATGCATGTAGCATTTACCTCTTCGACTACTGTAATAAATTTTGAATACTTTAAACGAACACTATAACGTAAGACCAACTAAATAGGCGGGGCTTACTGTTTAAAAAAATTTTTTTGGAGAGTGGGTTTAGTATTTTAAGGATAATTTAGTTTTACAAATATACTTATTTATAAGTATATTTTAATTAAGAAACTCTATTTTCGTAGAAATTATAGCACAAATACTACAGTTTCAAAGTATAAAGCTCAGCAAAAACTGATAAGTACAATTAAAAATGTTTAATGTATACTTCATGAAAGGAAGATGCGTTAATCCGAAACCTTACAATAATTTGTCTGAACTTTCTGTGCTGTCGTTGTATTTAATAATTTTGTTTGCTCACAAAGTTTTTATTCATCATCATTCATCACCATTAATTAATATCGATTTTATTAAACATTTATGTATATAAATATACATCGCTATGTTATTGCACTCCGTACATTGCGTCAAGCATACAACGTAAAATAAATGATTTTTAATTTTTATTATGTTGAAAAAAAAAAAAAAAAACCAGTTAAGTTTTATTGCTGATCAGTATAGCCATGATAGAAACTTTGTAATTAAAAAATATTACACATTTTTTAAACAGCACTATCTGACCAATCCTAAGTGTAATATAGTTAAATATATCTAATATGTATTATATTCATATTCGTATTTGTATTTACATTTTACATTATTATCTAATCATAGTTGCCAATATTTCAATTTATTCCCGAGCATTTTTAGCCCTGCTTTTATATCGCACAAAATTATTTATAAAATAATTTTCCCCTTTATGAAAATACAATAAAATAAGAAAAAAGACTCTGTTGTGAAATAAATGACATAAAAATAAAGGCAGAGCTAAAATGCTCCGGAATAAAATCAAATATTGGCATCTCTGTCCAATTACGCAATTAAGTATGCATATTAAGTATGTATATAAAAACAATTGATTTTGTATATAAAAAACCGAATTAAGGATAGCCAAGGTACAGTCGGTAACAAAAGTGTCAGAACACTAGCAAAAATTCCTATGTAAAAAAAGTACACTTCGTAAGGTTTTATTAAATAAATCCTTGTCGAATCGTGTTCTTAGTCAGTGTAAGAACATGATTCGATAAGGATTTATTTAACAAAACCCTATGAAGTGTGCTTTTTTTGCATAGGAATTTTTGCTAGTGTTCGGACACTTTTGTTACCGACTGTACTGTAAGGATGATAGTGCTTCTATAATAATTTATTTTTTAATTTGTTTTTTCATAAAACACTTCCGCTATGAAACAATAATATTTTGTTCTAATTTTTGTACGATCTTAATTTTATTTTTCTAGATTTAAACCCCTAAGACCTTTTTGATTATAACTCTAAGGTAACTAACTATAAAGTGTACAAAATATTTTTCACCACAGCCAAACACTAGGAAATTCAAATATGAAGTCAAAATCTGGTATTGCTATTAAAAAAAAAAAAAAAAAAAAAAAAAGCGCTCGTTTTAAAACTTTTACGACCGCATGTTTTTGTCTTTTTAGAGTAAGGTCCGCCTGTAGGCGTTATTCTCCTAAGTTACTATATTTCAGAACAAAATTTTCTATATTTAGATTTCTATTGCAAATGGATATACATTATAATTATACTCGTTCTAATCAAAGTATTTATATCCATAGTATATTCGTTGTACATATATGAATATTCTGTATTGTTATAATGTTTGTTGAACTTGTTTTGATAAAAGGATTAGTATAATTTTTGACGATGCTAAAATTTTTGATATTTTGATGAAGCGATGTACTGATAAAATGGAGAAGAATGTTCAAGCTAATTTAAAGTGATGGCCGTAGATATTGCACTGTGTAGACAATACACCCAGGAAGCAGGTGCTGACTTTAAATCTTTTATTTACCTTAAATTCGTGACAAAAATATTCTTGATTAAGTATTCCAATACTTATAGAGTTACAGCAGAAAGTCTTTTTGAAAACATCAAGATAAAAATATTCATTTACGAATAAATGGATGAATGGACAGATGGAAGGACATGGAGAGTTTTTGAGAGAACGCACAGCTTGTTAGCTGCCCAAGAGCAGCGGCAAAAGTGATGAAAATTTGGCTCATTAACTTCACATCAAAACCACAAGATATGTCGCCAAACTTCATTTTGACAGACAAAAAGAATAACACCCACTTTTTTCACTTGCGCATAAATCAGTATATCTTTTAAAAATATATTGGCGATTCTTTTCTTAGCCAAAAAACCGTTATCAATTCGTGAGAAGATTGGAAAAGTACGTTAAAACTCAACCACAAAAATTTATGTTTAAAATCTTATCCTAAATCTTTAGCCGATACAAAGTAATACATAATTTCTATTTAAAGAGCGGATGCAAGTGTTCTATGTTCAAAACTGAAACATCAGGAAATGTTTTCTTCTATTTTACTTACTGAGATGAAAAGATTTGTCCTTCACAGAACATTATGCGAGCAAAACCACATCTCTTACTTTTATTTTTATTTATTGAAAGAAACAGAGAGAGAATGACTTTGATCCTTTGCCAGAAGAGAAACCGCAGAAATTAGAGCAGTTTTTATAAACATAGAAAAATGCGTTGGAAAAAAAATTAAACTTTGAAATCTAATATATAATTTAGAATATGTGATTTTCGATATCACATGTATATTTTAAAGAAATAAAAGGCATACAAATTGCAAAAGAAATGCTCATTGGCGGAGTTACAGGTTTTCAAATGACGTGAATCTTCGTCAGCGGTCGCGAGAGTGTTAATATGTAGATGACGTATTAAAGCAACATAAAATTTTGATGATATTGAAGTTGTGCTTATTAAATGGATCGAAAATAAGGGATGGATAGAATGATTTTAGGAACAAAATAAATTTTCTAAAAAAAAAAAAAAATGTAGAGAATAATCATATGTTTGAAAATTGTGTGGGTGAGAAAAAGGTAGACAAACACTAGCATTAGAAAGATATTAAAACTTCCTCACACACCATAAATTTTAAGTCAGCACAACCGGACTTAAAATTTATGGTGTGTGAAGAAGTTTTAATATCTTTCTATTGATTGTACGCCAGTTTTTGAATTTATTTTTGGAAACACTAAGAGTATTGCTGGGTTAGAATATAATTGGAACTGATAAAACCCTTAGTCATTGAGAAAAATTTAATACCATATGGTTAAAAAAATATTAAATCTATTAAAGTAGTCTATTGAGTTAACCCTAAAGCATGGATGAAATAAACCATTTAGGAAGAAACTATAAAGACGTCCAACAAATAATTTGTTAAGAAAAGAAAAAACGTGTCTTTATTATTGAGAACTTTGTCATCCACACAGCAATTAATGTTTTGAAAGTCATCAGGATTGTTTATATGCTAACGAAAACCATGTTAGCGTTGCAAATAAACGCTTAATTAACGAGTCACTTTAAATCTAAATACAGCACTGTAAAAAATTTCTGTAAATTGACTGTAATAATAATCCAGAAGTCTCTGTAAGTTTACGATAATTTTTGGTTAAAAGTAAGTGATCGACATTCTCCTTTTTTTATTCTGTATTTTTATCTATTTTTATATTTTAATTTCTCAATAAAACTTTAAAATAAATGTTTCCTCTATAGAAAAAGCATTGTAAGTCACAAATATATTCTCGCCAATAATTAATTAAATTAATATTAGTCATTAAGTTATGTATAAATATGTAAATATATAAATTATGTGTATATAAATTATTATATATAAAAATTATTATTAACACATATAAATTACTTTTTTTTAAATTTTCGTTTATTTTTCTCTGTAAATTTACATAAGACTTAAGATAAATGATTATTTCTGATGAAATTTTTAACAGTACGTAGCCTGTTGCGATATGGCCAGACTTTGTGACTTTTTTATTAAATAGTCACCGCTAATTTTGAGAAGTGGAATTTGATATACATAATAGACGATTAATGTTAGTTTTATCGCTAATTTTTATCATCAACTTACATTTTTATAAACCACATAAAGATTAAAATCATTAAATTTATTCGACAAGTATTTACTTATCAAAACAGTATTAAGATCTTTACGATACAAATTATTGCTAGCGCTTCATTAAATATTCTGCTGACTGTATGCCAAAAACGTAGACAAATTGTATTAACATTTAAATCACCATTTTTGATTCAAATTGCTCCTATCCATATAAATAAGTTTATTTTTAATACAATTATTTTACTAGTCATGAAAAATCATATTTCGTACTTTCGAAACTCATTTTCAAGCTTTCACTCTCGAATATTCATATATATATATATCCTTATATATTCATATATAGCATTATATTCACATATATGTATATACATATACATATATATATATATATATATATATATATATATATATATATATATATATATATATATATATATATATATATATATATATATATATATATTAGGTGTACCGGAAAGTTATGTCGTTTTGAATTAATAAAATGAAACCGGAAATTTTTGTTTAACAGTGTTTACATGGTACTTTACAAATGACCATCTTATAAGTCACCTAAGAATATCTTAAATTTTATCCAGGATAAATTTCCGATGTCAGTATTTTAATTCAAAAAGACAGAACTTTCCGGTACACCTAATATATATACCATACTTGCCAACCTAACCCGGAAGATTGTTAGTCCCCCCCCTTTCCGCCTACTTTTTCACACCAGTCTTTTTTAGAGTATTTTTCTTCTTATTTAATCGTAATTATATTTGAAGAGAATTACTCTAAAAATTAAGTGGTTTACAAAAAGGGGCGGAAACTAACCATCTTCCGGGTTAGGTTGGCAAGTATAGTACGACCCCGTTTCCTACGACAAGCATTGAGGCCGAGTCCAAAAGTTTAAAGGGATGCAAAATTGGCCGAGAGATAGTTATTTGGCAAACATCCAGGTATTCGGTAATCCCTTATCGCTTGTTTTCTCTCTGTCACCCCTATTTTAACATTGGACTCGTTCAATCCGCACTTGCGCAGAAGCTTTCATGGTCGCAAGAAATGTGGTTAAAGAATATGTATATATATATATATGTAGACCTGCTAACTATGTTAGTTTATCCGTAATGGTATAATGGCCCTCCTTTATTTCACACCAGAATAGTTGTAGAGCAATAGTCTTCTTTTTTAATCATGAGAACATATTGCTGAATATTACTCTACAACTATTCTGGTGTGAAAAAAAAAGACGGGGCCTAATACCATTACGGATAAACTAGCATAGTTAGCAGGTCTATATATATGTATGTATAATGTATTCAGATATACGAGGGGGTGCTGAAAAGTTCCTGGCTTTGCACAGAAAGAATAGAGTCAGAGTTCTGAAATTACACATTTATTCAACATATTCTCCTGCCAGACTGATACACTTGTTACATCGTTGTTGCAGCTTTTCTAGTCCTGTTAAAAAAAAATTAGCTGGTTGTTGTGCAAACCAGCTCTCAGCTGCATGTTGAATGTCTTCGACATCGTTAAAATGATGACCCTTAAGGTGTTTCTTCAGATTCGGAAACAGATGGTAGTCGGAGGGGGCCAAGTCAGGGGAATAGGGGGGATGTTCGACCAATTGGTAACGTAGGGTATTCAATTTGGCAGTCACAACTTGGGACTTGTGTGAGGGTCCATTGTTCTGCAAGAAGAAAATGCCTTTTGTTAATGCCTCGGTGTTTCCTCTTAATTGCCTCTTGCAGTTGGTCGAGGAGGTTAGCGTAATACTCTCCGGTTATACTGCAGCCCTGAGGAAGGTAGTCTACCAACAGAATACCATCTTTATCCCAGAAAACGGATGCCATGACTTTTTTGGCCGATTTCTGGGCACGGAACTTCTTGGGTCGTGGGGAGCCACTATGACGCCACTCCTTTGATTGTTCCTTTGTTTCAGGATCGTAAATGTGAAGCCACGTTTCATCTTCAGTCACTAACCTAGCCAAAAAATCTGGTGTGTCACTGAAATGGGCCAAGACAGCTGTGGATGTCTGCACTCGTGCTTGCTTCTGTTCACTCGTTAAACATTTTGGTACCCACTTCGCTGAAAGCTTCCTCATGTCCAGGATATCGTGGATAATAAAAGTAACACGCTCTCGGGATATGCTCAGTATCTGAGCTATCATTTTCCCAGATATTCGTCGATCTTCAAGAATAAGGTCATGGACAGCCTGACCTGTTGCCGCGTCCGATGCTGTTGTTGGCCTCCCACTGCGGGGTTCATCTTTTGAAATGTTCTGTCTTGAAACGCGCCACCCAAAATTTGAGGGTGCTGTAGGAAGGACTGTTCTCCCCTAGTGTCTGTGACATCTCAATGTGAATGTCCTTTGCGGACTTTCCTTGGAGAAACAAAAACTTCATAACGCTCCTCAACTGCACAGTCGTGAAACTTGCTTGAGCCTCTGCCCTGTTATCTTCTACCAGAAATTTGAAATAGCTATTAGAGTGGGAAACAACTGAAATTTTTACAGTAATATTACAAGATGACAAGCTTTCTTATGGTAACAAAATTTTTTTCACTTTTCAACTAGAGGGGGGCAAAGCCAGGAACTTTTCAGCACCCCCTCGTATATTATTATATTTATATATGTATACATGTGAGTGCGTGCGTGCGAAACTAAATAAATTCATTCCAAAATGTTGTCAAAATTTAATAACAAAAAAGGTTGAAACAAAATTAATTATGATTCTACAATATAACTTTAAAACTATTTTTAAATTAAAAATTAGCTATTATTTTAAAAGATTTTTCTAAAAAAAAAAAAAAAATGTTGAATCTTTCTCTATAAGAAGCTTTATCCTACGAATGTTAACTTAATTAAGGAAAACTACACAAAAACTTTAAAGTAAAAATCTATTATTTTGCGTAAAATAAGCCAGAACTTTTTTTAATTTCTCTGAAAAAAACTCTACAAACTTTTCTTTTTCACTGAAAAATTTCCTACTTCCGGAACATTAAGTATACAAAAATTAAGCAAAACATTTGCTCTCGATTCTTTAAAGAGACGTTTACTTCATCTTCTTTCAAACCAGGAATTGTTCTCATAATTACTATTAAAAGAAATAATTTTAGAAAAACGATTTACTTTTTATACAGTTTTACGAAAGAGCATTTATGTGTATAACTAATTTTCTGTTTTAAAATAATTTTGTTTTAGATGCATCACAACAATTTTTTTTAAAAATAGTTTAAAAAAACTCTTTTTTTTTTTTTCAGAAAAAAGAAGTAAATTTAATTCGAAGTTTTTAAAAACGATATTTCTGCAATATTTTCTGTTTTTCTTTCTTTCTTTCTTTTTTTTTTTTTTTTTTTGTAAAATTTTTTTATAGTATGGAATAACTAAAAATGCACTCAAAAATGCTAGAAATGTTTTCTTGGTAAAAAATGGTAAACGTGTAATTTTTAGATAGGCAAATAACTTAAGATAATTTTGTGTTATTGTACAGTATATATTTCTATCAATATCAAAACCGAATATCAATATTTTTAATTCATATTTAAAAAAAAAAAAACTGCCTAATTTTTTTAATTAGAGAAACCATATAGAAATTTCATAAATATATAAAAATTAATATCACATCAAAAGTGCTTTTTCAATAATCTTTGTAAACGATATCAGTTTATAAATATTGCTTCCAAATTTCGATATGTATTTCAAAATTTTTGATAACGAAAAAAAAAAAAAAAATCTTGAAAAAAATCTATTATTTTTAACTAGTCATTATTCTTATATTTTTAACTGAATTATTGCAAATTTTAATATAGTTCGATTTGAAACTAAGTTCATTAAATCAATCCCAGGGTTAAGTCTCATGATGTACATCTGTTAATAAAATGCGAGGTAAACGCACCAGTAGTGGACACTTTAAGGACATTTTCCGGCTATTTTTTGTGTATTTTCCTAAATTTTAGCGTTTCAAAAAATAATTAATATTTCAGACCTTTACTAACTCTTTCTTAACACGACTGTATTATGAAAATTGCTAATTGTAGCATTTATATATGCAAAAAATCAAAAATCTTAAAATGGGACAGTAGTGGACCCATTTTTGTTCCAGTAGTGGACCCCTTTGATTTTTTGCTTTAAAATTCAACTCTAAAATTGCTAGATTACAGAATTGTGTCCACTACTGGATTAAAAGTCACATGAGCGAGTAGTGGACAGGGCTGTCCACTATTTGTCATGATGACATTTTTTGGCACCAGTAGTGGACACACATAGAAATGCTATGTGTTAATACAAGAATTAAAAACTAGCACAATAAATGAATTCTGCATTCTTATTTTAGTCATATGAAAGCAAAAGGTAGAAGAAATCAATTAAAAATAAGCAAAGAGCGAGCAAATAAAATTTCATCTCCTTCTTCAAAGTGATAAGAAGAAAACGGCAAAATCACAAAATGTGCAATTTTTTTTAGATAAAATAATATTATTTTAAAACTAATGGCCGGAATTATTTTTTGTTAAAGGTTTTAACAGCAAAGGACTATAATTTCCTTCCTGAACATTGCTCGAATATTCAGAATTTTTAGGCTGCTTATTTTCCGAGTTAATGTGTCCACTACTGTTGCTTTTACCTTAAATGACATTGGATTATTTGAGTTCCATTATATTGATTAGAAACTCGGTTAACTTAAAATAAACTAAGTGCAATTTCACATTATGGCGTATAGGGCCCTCTTACAAAATTTGAAATTTTGCACGGAAGGAGCCGGAACGTTTCTCGCTAAGGTCTTTCCTTATGGATATGGGATGGGAAAATGTATTATTCAATAGGTATGGAATATAATGAAAGGAATTTTTATATTGAAGAAGGATTGATTTGTGTATAGGAGAAAACTTTTCATAATTAATTTTTTAAATCAGATAGGGGGTAGCGTAAAAATTATTTTTTAAACTAAGAAAATATCTTTAATTTCAGATTGCAACAATTCGGCATTACTAGATTAGTGTTTAGCACGATTCAAAAAGTGTGTGAATAACAATAAGTTTATGAAAGAGAGGATTAGCTTATTTGAAGTTAAAGTATTGTCCTAAAAAAGTAGGGATTCTATAAACGAAAGTTGTGAATATATATATATATATATATATATATATATATATTGATTGAAATATGCTTAAAAGATGAAGATGTCAAGGAATTTGTAGTTTATTATTATTTTCAATTTCTAGGATAAACTGGATAGCTGAACATAGTTGTTTGGAAAATCTAAAATATCCTCTATATATGGTTCTTCAGTAATTACAAAAATATCATCAACATACCTTCTCTAGATTTTTTTTTTTTTTTTTTTTAATCTTTTAAATGAAAATTAATTTTCTTTTCTAATATTGCATTACAATTTCAGCAATAATGACTGAAACAGATGTTCCCACAGTGGTTCCGTAAATTTGACTATTGTAAGAATCATTAAATAGAAAATAATTAGAAAGTAGACAAATAGAGGTAAGATTAACTATAGTATCTAAACTTAAATCTGTTTGATAATAAAATTAGTACAGATCAATTAGTACAGTTACAGTATTGAGACATCGCAAGTGTAAGAGATAGGAATAGAAAAAAAATGAATACGACATCTAAAGAAATCATAATACAACGAGAAGAGACTTGAACTGATCCTATAGCATCTAAAAACAGAAAAGTAGTGTTTAAACTAAAATTAGAAAAACTGAGCATGAATTTTAATTGATTCGAAAGAAAATGTGAGATGTTGTAAAGAAAAGACTTTGTATAATCATCAATGGGACGAAGGAGAGATTTGGTTTATGAATTTTTGGTAAACTATAAAAGGTAGGGGCAGAATAAAAGTGAAAAAAAAGTAAAAAAAGTGAGAACATTTGAATTTTCGAGTGAAAAAAGTCTTAGATTTTAGCCATTGTAAATTACCACTTATCGAAGTATTGATATTATAACTACAAAACTTTTAGACAGTACAGTTTGTAGAAGAGGAGCAGACTTCAGATGCTATTTGTGCAAATGTAACTATTAACACTCCGTCGGGCGCGCTGTATCTCACAGATATAGATATACCTCTAAAATTCCTTTCTTTTAGTTTCACAACCTTGACCTAAATAATATTTGCTCATCTGGTCACGTGGTCTCTTGAAATGTTGCAAGAATTGGTTTCAGTGGGAACTTTTTTTTTCTTTCTTTTTTTGTTGTTTGGGGATACATTTGCTGGTTTGTGTATGTGAGATACAATTCGTCCGATTACGTTTGTCTTTTTCCTTTCTTTCTTTTTCTTTTCTCTGAATTTTTCTATTTTTGTATACATACTTTTTTAAATAAATGAATTTTTTTTTCTTTTAGATTTAAATGAATAAAAAGGTTTTAAAAGCATAAATATGTATATATTATATATTATATATTATTTATTTATTTATTTTTATTTATTTATTTTATTTATTTATTTTTTGTAGGGAAGGAACATTTAGTCAGAAAATTTCCATGAATGTGTCGTAGGTGAAGAAGATTTGACGGGATATATATCTGAAAACTGCAGTGCAAATAATGGCAGTAGTTTTTAAGATACTGCATGTTTAACAGATTACTATGCAGGAAACATTATTCAACAACTTGAGCGAAACTAGTATGGAGAAAACCAAATCTGGTGTGAAACAACCACACGACTTCCATTAACCACTATTACGCGTATTATATGCATTTTTTGGAGATAAAGTGATCAGAAGACATAAAAGTGACCTAAAGAAGTAGAAACATATTTTTTTTCGATAAGAGAAACATTATACACATGTAAAGACATATAAAACGAAGCTTACATATTGCGAGGTAAAAAATAAGAAAAGAAATGGTACAGTTATTTTTTGAAACACCAATTTCCAAGATCTAAAACTGACCTCCCCAAGCAGAATGTCTGTTAATTTTTCTCTAATAACCACGTAATACATGAGAAAGGAATGGATTTATATAACAATTTTCAAGAAAATCGTTAGAGTCGTTTTTGAGATACCAACTTTTACCAAAACTCAATTACTGACCGGAAAACAATAATTATATACAAAAGGATATTTAAAAGTGAGTTTATCTGGCGAGTTTGAAAAAAATCCGTACAGCCGTTTTTAAAGGAACGCGCTTCTGAGACCTGAAATTGAGCTATTTATACGTGACGCCTATCAATTTTCCCGAACTAACCAACTATATCATTTAAAAGGACATCTCATAGCGTGTTAATACAGCAACTTTGAAGAATTTTTAAGGTATGGAATTACGGACCCACTTCCTTTTTCCGATGTCCCACTTCCGGTTTTTCAATTTTCACCAAAATTTGGAAAATGTATCTGTACACCAAACCTGCTTCAATTCTGAAGTTTTCTAGTTCTATCCTTATTAGTTTCGGAGATATGATAGCCAGAAGATTCCGCACATGCACACACACACACTGACGAATTGCCAAAAATTACTTTTTGGACTCAGGAGACCTTAAAACGTGTAAATCAGGTGAAATCTTGATATCGAAATTTTGTACCGAATACATAACTTCCATTAGCTACGGTAGTAGGGTAGTGGAAGTAATATTACAATATGGGAAAAAAAATCTTTTTCAAACACCAATTTCCGAGATGTAAAACTGACCTACCTAATCAGGATGACTGTTAATTTTCATGTAATAACAACGTAATACATTAAAACGGGTACCTAATATAGTTTTATGTAACAATTTTCAAGAAAATCGTTAGAGTTGTTTTTGAGATATCGACATTTACCAAAACTTGGTATACTCCGTTGTTGAACAGAAAACAATAATTTCATGCAAAGGATGTCTAAAAGGGGATTAATTTGGCGAGTTAAAAAAAAAAAAATCTGTACAACTGTTTTTAATCTGTATAACGTCACGATCTCAAACTGAGCTATTTACACAAGACGCCTATCAAATTTCCTAAACTAAACAACTATATCATTCGAAAAGACATCTAATTATATGAAATTAAAAGAAAATCTTTAGGGTCATTTTTGAGATACGGGACTTACAGTCTTACTTTCGGCTCCCTAAGTTCCACTTCCGTTATTCCAATTTTGATCAAAAGTTGAAAATATCATCTTTACACCAGACGGATCTCAATTCTGAACTTTCGTAGTTCTATCTTTATTAGTTTCGGAGGTATGATATTTAGAAAATTCCCCACATACTTATACACACACACACTGACTAATTACCCAAAACTAGTTTTTTGGACTCAGAAGACCTTAAAACAAATAAATTACGTAAAAACTCGATATTAAATTTTCGGACCAAATACAATGCTTCCATTACCTACGGTAGTCAGGTAATGGAAGTAAAAAAATGTACGAATTTAAATTATTTATTTCATTATTTATTTGAAAATACTTATGCAATCTTTACCATTTTGAATATTAAATAAATAAATAATAATACATGTGTAGAAATTTCTAATGGAAATACTTATGCTATATATTCACTTTTCTGAATTCTACAATGTAAAAGATTGCTACCTATGAAAGGATTTCAGACAATAAATACGCAAAATCATAAATTCTGGATTTTATACTTGAAGCACTTCTAAAATGCTTTACAGAACTTTAAACATTTTGTATTTTTCCATACATTATAAGTACAACATTTTACAAAAAAAAGTTGACTAATATTTCTTTTTTTTAATTTTTACTAATCATACTGAACAGGTACTTGTTAAAAATCTTATCAACAAATCTCTAAAAAAAAAAAAAAAGCATATTACACCGATATAAAACATTTACTTTTTTTAGTACACAAAAATGCACTGTAAACATACGCGAAACAAAATTACGTTGAATAATATACGTTATTATTTACTACCTGAATAAATGCTACAACAATAGACTGACTCATAAAAGATATTATGTATATTGTGACGGCAGTCATTACAGATTTTTTGTTTTTTTTTTTTGCATGTTTTATTTCTTTTTAAAGAGTTATTATTAAACATAACCGTATAATAATAATAATAATAAGGCATGTTTTTAATAGACGTTGAAATGAATGCTTCTATTATACACCTCTATTTTAATGCAAAACTATTCGGAATAAAAATTTATGATGCACAAATAAAAATGATAATAGTACTATTCTTTAACTAATTTAATGGAACTACAATGCTGAATACATTACATTGTATTAGAATTTATGATACTGTCTGTATAAAGCGGAATTCATACTACATTTTGAATTTATGAACATTATTAAGAGGTTAATAGAAATTTTAACAATACTTTTACATGTACTATACTGGTGACAGAAAATAATTATAAATTAGTACGCGACATTATATTTATTCAGTTAAAAAAATACATTTCCTTACAGAATCACTAGCTGTTAAATTTTTCTATTCATAGTATTTTAAATTTTAAAAATACCGATACATATTTGCTGTGATTATTTATAAAGAAATAAAATTAAAGTTTATTCTGTTTTTTGCTTCCTGCTAGAAACTAACGAAATTTATTTTTAAAAAAAATGATCATTTTGTTCAAAATTCTGCGCAAAATTATATTTTCGTCTCAAATGAGGTTTTTTTTTTTTCTTTCTTTTGAGTGCAGTAACATATATTTATTTTTAATTAAAGTTTGACATAATGCAATGATGTTTCATTTGCTGTTTTGTTAAAATCACAGTCTATTTTAAGTTACAGATTATAGTTTTTATAAATGTAGGTTGTTTATTGCCTTAAAAACATTTAATTGTAAATTTATACATTTACTGAAGAAAAGATTTTACTCTATAATTGTCAAAGTTAGGAAAATATGTTTATACTATACATGAATCTGTTAATATATAATCATACAGTTTATTTATGCGCTTAAAGTTTGCTACAGGTTGTAATTAATTTTAATAATTTATTATACAATGCTAGCTTGAAATCACGTAATTAGTGCGAATAGCTGTTTTCATAAGTTTAACAAAATTTTAGCTCTATTAAATATCAGCTCTCATATATAGACAGTAATTAAGTTTTCTCCGTTAAAATATACCATTTAAAAATATATTTAACAGTGGTTTTGGACAATAAAACTGTAGTGATAGTAACACATACTAAAGACATCTGAAAAATTGGTTTATATTGCAAATTTGAAGAAAATTTTTAGAACAGTTTTAGATATATCAACTTTAGGCCCCACTGTCAATTTTCACCATAGCTTGTAAAACACTGACAAAAAAATATACCGCCTTCATCGAGAATGAATAAGTGGTCATTTTCTAGATCCCTTAACTAGAAATATACATTTCCGAGCTATGCGCATGAGGTACACCAATAAATAGAATAGACGAAATGATAGAGAATTTCTAGTCTATACATTTCTAGATGGTGAAACAATATTCTGAATCTTTTGTATTGCGAGAAATTCTTGCTTGAATTTCTAGAATTGGGTAATAAAGCAAGATTATAGTTGCTCAAACCCGCCTCTAGTATTTGCATTTATTTGCAGAGATTTTTAAATAACTTTGACCTCGAGAATATATGCCAACGCTCCAGAATTCTAATACGGGTTTCTAGAACTCGCTAGGAAAGGGGAAAAGAATTTATAAGGATGACATGTAACTAATTTTTCTAGAGCTACAATTTAGATTCTAGATGTCTGGTACAGAAATTTTTCTCAGTGAACTCAACGTCTCACAGGAAACTAACAAATACATCCGAAAGTCTATCTATAAGGGAGTTAATATGGCGAGTTTGAAATTCCTACAGCTGTTTCATAAGGAACATATTTGCGAAACCTAAAATTGACCTGTTTATACAGGATGTTAATAATTTTTTTCTTGAACTAACCAAATAATACATATAAAAGGACATCTTAAAGGGGTGTTTATGTAGCAAATTTTTAGAACCGTTTTGGAGATATTGATTTTTGGCTCCACTGCCAATTTTATACGAAAGCTTGGAAAACTCAGCGTCTCACAGGAAACAAACAATTACATTCGAAAATCTATCTATAAGGGAGTTAATATAGCGAGTTTGAAATTTGTACAGCTGTTTTCTAAGGAACATATTTGTGAAACCTAAGATTGACCTATTTATACAGGACCTTAATCATTTTTTCCTTAACTAACCAGGAAATACATATAAAATGACATCTTAAAGGGGTGTTTATACAGAAAATTAAAGAACATTTTTAGAACTATTTTGGAGATATCGATTTTTGGCGCACTGCCAATCTTTACAAAAGCATGGAAAACTCATCGTCTCAAAGGAAACAAACAATTACATTCGAAAGTCTATCTATAAGGGAGTTAATATGGCGAGTTTGAAATTTCTACAGCTGTTTTCTAAGGAACATATTTGTGAAACGTAAGATTGACCTATTTATACAGGACGTTAATAAGTTTTTCCTTAACTAAACAAGTAATACATATAAAAGGACATCTTAAAGGGGTATTTATGCAGCAATCTAAAGAAAATTTTTAGAACCATTTTGGAGATATCGATTTTTGGCCCCACTGCCAATTTTTACGAAAGCTTGGAAAACTCACCGTCTCACAGGAAAGAAACAATTACATTCGAAATTCTATCTATAAGGGAGTTAATATGGCGAGTTTGAAATTCCTACAGCTGTTTCATAAGGAACATATTTGCAAAACCTAAGATTGACCTGTTTATACAGGACGTTAATCATTTTCTTCCAGAACTAACCAAATAATACATATAAAATGTCTTCTTAAAGGAGTGTTTATGTAGCAAATTTAAAGAAAATATTTATATGCGTTTTTGAGATACGGACCTACTACCCAACTTTCGATTTTCCAATTTTCCCTAAAAGTTTGAAAAATAATCTATACGTTAGACTTATCTTAATTCTGAAATCCCACTATTATGTCATTATTAATTTTAGAAATATGATTCACAGAAGATCCTCACACCAATACGTACATATAGGCATACACACAGACACATTAACTAATTCCCAAAAACCCTTCATTTGGTGGTCTTAGAACTTAGACCATGTACACCAAGTGAATTTTCTATATTGACACTTCTCACCGAATACAATGCATCCATTACCTTCGGTAATAGGGTAATGTAAGTAAAAAACAATAATGTAAAATATTACATTTCCAAGATCCGCTATAAAAAGTACTGATAAAATTACTATTTTTTTTTCATCTTTTTATTACATATTTAATGAATATATCATATTATCTAAGCATTTTTTTTAAATATATGTATGCATTTATAATGTTATAAAGCAATTCACAAATTGTACGTCTAACTTAAAAATTAAATGCACATGAATCGTTTCGCTATCTACCATAATTTAAATAAAATAATAATAATAATAATACCATTTGTTAGATCATTTTTTTAATGCAATGACAGGTTATCATTATGCCTGTCTTTTATTTATTCACTTTTCCAGTTATACGGTTTGCCACAGATCAGTGGTCTGAATATATTAAATTACGTGTAAAATTCAAGTTCTGTCACTATTTGACTCTTTATTCAATATGAGATCATATCAAAACCTGAAAAAATAAAGTTGCACCATATTAAAAAAAAAAAAAAAAAAAAGTTTTAGTAAATTGTAAAAGATAAATCTGAAAATGTACGGATTTGATGGAGTATAATGTTTCTACGTTTTTTTTTTTTTTTTTTTTTTTTTTGTATATTGAGTTCCAGAGAGGCAGAAAATGATGTTTAGGAAATAAATAAATAAATAAATAAATTACAAGTTTTAATTCGCGTATTAATACTTCTTTTTAAATTTGAATTTAACTGAAATTAGGTGCTTAAAATTAACTTTTATTCTGATTTTTCTTTTAAAAATAAAAAAATTGTTTTACTTATTTTTGTATATAATTATAACGCATTGCTAGAAAAATTTATTAATATGTAAATATTTGCCTATGCAGCAAATTTTAAGTAAGAAAAATCTATGTATGTTTACATAAAATGACAGATTATAATGCATAACTATAATAAAATAATAATAATAATAAAAAGGTAATGCATTTTTAACCGTCCGTACACAGTAAAATATTTATCAAAGTTATTATAAAGTTAATAAATGTAAATATTTACAAAGTTATATATGAAATTAAGCTGATTCATCTTTCACATGATATCTCATACAAACTTTTTTTCTTATATAAAATGTCTTTAAAAAGTACTATAAAAATTAAATAGTTTTATAAATGTTTAATTGAACCTTTATTTCAATTGCGCGTGCTAGCGCGTACGTATACACACACGTACACATACGTTTCTATATGCTGACGCTTACACCTGGCAGAAAACAGCAAAGTTGTCGTTTTTATCTCGAAAACGGCACGAGATAGAGGAAAAAGCGAATTACAGATTTTATACTTCAAAGACATGAATGCTTAAGAATCGCATCTGTTTGTTTACGACTTCCTGCACTGTGACGTGATGAAATAAAATTAGAAAAAAAACAATTAATTATCACAAGATGCAATAAACACAAATAAATAAATATGATTATAGTTAAAATTCTAAATTGAAATTTTATAATTATAAATAGTATAATTGAAAAGGCCTTACATGAAGCTTTTGCAAAATTCTTTCGTTACGGGTCCGCACCATCCTCAAGCAGCTTTACAAATGCTGTTGACACTCTAAACCAGAACGACCCACCAATTGACATCGATAAATGGCGACACCTATTTAGAAGAGAAAAAGAGTGACTGAAGACTTGGAACATTCCAGAAGCGTCAATTGCATCTTTGAAACTGGCTGAGGATGGTGCGGGTCCGTATCGAAAAAGTTTCTCAAAAGCTTCAAGTTAGGCCTTTTTACTTATACCATTTCTAAAGATGATTATATCATAATAATCTAAATTTACCATTCGATAATTATTCGAATTATTCGAATGCTTTCATCATGCAGACGAACCTCATTTACGTGAACACGCTTAACGTGAATTACTTTCAACATGAACTGTTTCCACAAATCCAGACAACATGAAGATTAGTTTAGTTATATGAAAATTAGTTACTGATAGCATGATCTACTGATAACATGAACATTTTTTTATCCTTTTTGAGATTCACGTTAGCGAAGTTCGACTGTAAAAACGTATCAGATGAAAAACGATCGAGAACGATTAGAAATCGATTTCTAAAAAATAATTAAGTATTCAAAATGCTGATATTTTTACGACATTTTTCTAATTTTCAAAAATACAAGTCTACATCTATAATTTTGATTTGATAAATTTGCTGATATTTATCTTTTTGGATGTGCTGAAACGAAAACGGAAGCCAGTTTTTTTTTACTTTCCGAACACTATAGTGAGGAAAGTATTGTAATCATGTCAAAAATCCGAATTGGAGATTTTGATGTTTCTATAAGTTTCAAGGTCCCCTGAGTCCGTTTCCACTATTTTTACGATGATGTATGTATGTGTGTGTGTATGTGTGTGTGTATGTGTGTATGTGTGTATGTCTGTGGGTGAACACGCTAGCGTCTAAACGCTTTATTCGAATAAGCTGAAATTTGGTACGTATATTATAAGTCACCATAGTACGAACCCTATAGATTTTGGTGAATCTAGCACTTATAGTTTTTTTACAGGGACACAAAGAAAAATTCTTTATCATTATGGCCTATGGGACCAAAATCTTAAAAGTGCGATAGCATCTAAACGCCTTATTCAATTGAGCAAAAAATTCATACACATATTATAGGTCACAGATACTAAGTCTGTATAAATTTTGGAGAGTCTAGCAGTTATAGTTTTTTTACAGGGACACAAAGAAAAATTCTTTATCATTATGGCCTATGGGACCAAAATATTAAAAGTGCGATAGCGTCTAAACGCTTTATTAATCTGAGCAAAAAATTTGTACACATATTATAGGTCACAGTTGCACCAACTGTATAGATTTTGGTGAACTAGAATTAATAGGTTTTTTACAGGGACACAACGAAAATTCTTTATCATTATGATCTATGGGCTCAAAGTTCAGTAGCGTTAAATAAAACACCGTGTAATATATGGAGAAAAGTACTCAAACATTCTATTATGGTTTTCTTTCTTTTGTTCGTTTAACAACTCCTCTTTTTTTACTTTATCTACAAAACTGTTAATTACTCAATGTTCGGAAAGTCGAGTGGAGTCACTCCAGATTTTTTTTTTTTATGACGTATAAATTTTTGTCAGTACAGGGTGTTTGATTCTTCCACAAATATAATTATATGGTAACTTTGATAGTATGTTTCCATGGATAATTATAATTAATCATGCAAACATAGTAGAAACTACCGAAAATGGCGAAATTGTGCAACACTATATTGACATTATATGCAACACTATATTGACAAAAATTTATACATTATAGAGAAAAACTGGCTTGAATTTTGATTCCAGCACACCATAAAACATATATATCAAATAAAATTATCAAATAAAATTTTGCCAGCATTTTTTTTTTTTTATAACCTGTGAAATTTAGACCAATTTCATATTCCACATTACAATAATCTTAAACTAAGTTTCATTTAATATTTTCATCATTAAAATGTTTAAAAATATTATTTTTTATATATAATATAATTAATCCTTTGCCTCCTCTTTTAAATCAATGAAATAATTCGAATGCTCGAGATTTTTCAAATCTGAGAGCACTTATTTTCAAAACAGAAGTTATAGTAATATGTCAAAATTTATTGAAGTTTACAACGTTTCAAATTTATTAAAACTGTCTCTGATTATTGCAAGCAGCATCCGTCCCTTAAGGTTCATAATTCTTAATATTCTCAGAAGAGTTGATAGAAAATGACAGATATGCATCATATTTTAATACCTAAGATTTTGTAAATTGCAGTAAAAGTTTTCTCGACATATTATGTATATTAAATAGAGAGTATTGCATATATTGTATGTCAAAAATTATATAGCATTATTTTGGGGGAAAATATTAATATTTAGAATCAGTTAATGAATATCAAGAACATTTTTGTACATAATTTTTACTTTCTTTGTATATATAGACAGAAAGTATTGGATTCGTGAAAATTTTCGAACTCCAGTTTTCAATGGATTTAATCGTTTTGAGTGTCCTGAACATGGTTTGACTGTTTTTAAAAAATGTCTGCCTGTCTGTCTGTGTGTGCGTAGCATAAATTTTATGGGCACTATATCTCACAAACCAGTGAACGAAATTTAACCAGACGTGGTACTTAGTTTGACATTGACGTCAATTAATGCTGATTAGAATTGGGGATCAATGGCTCAACAGGTGGCTCTGTGGTCCCATTTTTTTCTAAATTTTTAACTTGACGGTAGAGGACAAAATTTCGTATAAATGTACACAGTGTGAGTCATTTTTAACGTATGATTGAAAAATTAATATGAATTACTAAAAATAGTAGTAGTAAACTAGGAAAAATGTTTGAGCATGTGGAAGCATCGGTTCCCTTCCTGGAGCACTGAGAAAAAAAAATGTACCGCCTTTCTCTAGAATGAATTAGTGACCATTTTCTAAATCCCTTAACTAGAAATATAGATTTCCGAGCTATGCGCATGAGGCACGCCAATAAACTGAATAGACGAAATTATCGAGAATTTCTAGTGTACACATTTCTAGATGGTGGAACAATATTCTGAATACTCTAAATATTCTGAATTATTTATATTGCGAGAAATTCTAGCTTGATTTTCTAGAATTATTAATAAACCAAGATTATAGTTGCAGAAACCCGCCTCTTGTAATCTCATTTATTTGCAGAAATTTTTAAATAACTTTGCCCTCGAGAATATAGGCAAACACTCTAGAATTCTAATAGGGGCTTCTAGAACTCGCTTTCCAAGGAGACTAGAATTTATAAGGATGACATGGAACTATTTTTTCTAGAGCCACAATATAGATTCTCGATGTCAGTGATAGAAATTTTTCTCAGTGAGGGAAGTAACCCCCGGTGTATGTAGATTTTTAATATGGGTATCTTTCGAAAGGTCTCGTCAATATCTTTAAAACGAATTGTTGAACCATAGATCTGTAATAATTTAAAACAAAGTAATCAATATTTTTCATCTTAAAAAAAGAAAAAAAAATCTTCTTCTTTTTTTTTTTTTTACGTTGGCACAAAATTGATTTTCTTTCGTCGTTTAGTGCGCTGTCAGATAGAAATCGTCTGAATTTATCGGGGAAAATAATTTTCATAAATAATAATTTAATAAATAATTTGCACTGCATGAATTTCTGTAAAATTATATAGAAGAAAGTCTTGTGGTGACCATATTATATTAATTTAATCAAGATATTTTAATGATTATCGTAACAATTTTAATTATGCGTTTCAGATATTTATTGGACATTTTATAATTGTATATATATATATATATATATATATATATATATATAGTACTACGCATTTGAATATATATAAACGAATATTTTGTTTGGTAATGTTTATATGATGCAAATATTTCAGTCATGTTATTACATATTTAAGAAAGCAACATTATCAAAATAAATTTCAGTTATATTATTTTAATACAAAGAAACTTTACGTTCGAAACTATGGATTCATGCTCATATAATATATATAAATCAGTATACATAAACACAATTGCCCACTTTAATTTATTTTGAATACAGAATATATTTCTTAAATGCAAAGGATGTTCTCTCTACACATTTCATTTTTCTTTTTTTCATGAAACAATCAAGAATAAGAAATGTTTAATTTTTTTTTTTTTTTGCTACCAGTACCTTTAATAATATCATCTTTTCTGTTTAATCACGATACAGTATTACAAAAATACGATAAAATTTTCTATATGAAAATAGGTGTATTGAAAAAGCTTACACTTCGTAATGTACGGACATAAAAATATTTAGTAATCTGATGTGTTCCTATACATCTATTCTGCAATAATGATTGTACTGAGCCGTCAACAGACTTCCGATTTCAGTTTTTCCCCCTGTTTACACACATTTGTCAGAGTTTTCATGCTTTTTCAGGTTCTCCATATATACAGTAAGCATTTTCCAATGTAGTGCGCAAAAATACCATTTTAACCCTTTGCGGCGCAAGACAATTTGAAACATTTAAATTATACTGCCACCGGAATTCATGAACTAAATTAAACTAAAAGAAATTTTAAATTTTAAGGTTTAAAAAAACCGGTCTTTCCTGATATGTTATAAACGTGAATTTTTGCTAAAATATTTCCGGGATGAATTTTTGCAGCTGGATCTTAAATTTTGCGTCCTCGTGGCGAGGACACCGCGCGTTAAGGGGTTAATAACCATTTACATCTTACCATTTACATTAGTATGTTGGAGGGTATGAAGAAAACAAGTGCTTACTTTAATTTTATGGTATATGAATAAATATTATGATTAGATTAGTAATAGTAGATTTAATTTGAAACCGACAACACAAGTTTTAAACGGACAGATAAATAGGCAAAAATAAATTATTATTAATATTATTGTTATTATTATTTTAATGTTATCAATTGTTTTCAAAACAGAAACGACTCAATTTCAAAATGATGACACATGCATAAATAAATAGAAATATTACAAAAATTCTGTACTGTCATCTCGAGTATTCTACAGCTTACATGCTTATCAAATGCTAAGCGGAATTAACATAAATAAGTATATTAGATTTTATTAAGTAAGTATATAATGTTTTAAGATACAAATAAGTGCAAAATGTAAATTTGTTATTCTTCTACTTTTAAAGTATTTACATAGTATGAAATATTTTATGTCTTGAATACACAGAAATCCAAATCATACTCACGTAAGAAGAGAAAACTTAATAAGAAAAAAATCATTATGCCTCAGGAAATATGCCTCCTCATCCATCATATTTCGTCTAAATATATGATGCGTCGAAAGCTGCAAACTGGCTTTGCCGCATAATGTTTTCTCTACTTTTTCTGCAATTAAGATTATATATAAATATATACATTTATTTATTCTATATTGAATAATGTTCACGAATTTAACTTTTACAAAGATGTACATAATAATTCGGATATATTACATTTGTCAAACCTGTTAAATTTGATTAATTAAAGTCGTTTTAATGCTTTTGAAAATTGGTTCATTAAGTTATATTGGTAAATAATATATTCGTACTTCTGTTTTATTTATTTTTCATTTATATTAATATTATCAGAATAATATTCATTTGTGTCGTTTTTTTTTCACTTACATTGTTCAGTAAAGTTATACACACATACATACATATACATACATATACAGCGGAGTAATACTTAAACTGACAGTAATCACAGTGTTTTGTAGCTCGATGTAATTGCAAGAATAGATCCAAATTTTGTAGAAAGATTAAACAAGACGGAGGACGAAGTGTTAAAAAAAAAATGCTTCTAAAAGTCACCGCTAGAGAAATATGTGGCACTGTGTTGCTAAGTAAATCTATTGTTGCAATGTACAGTCGGTAACAAAAGTGTCCGAACACTAGCAAATATTCCTATGTAAAAAAAGTACACTTCATACGGTTTTGTTAAATAAATCCTTATCAAATCATGTTCTTACACTGACTAAGAACAGGATTTGACAAGGATTTATTTAACAAAACGGTATGAAGTGTACTTTTTTTACATAGGAATTTATACTAGTGTTCGGACACTTTTGTTACCGACTGTATAATTAAAAATTGATGATTGTACACTTTTTTGAGCACTGATTTTATCCTCATTTATTAATTTAAAATTGGAGACAACGCAATTATTTATTTATTTTTTTGCGTAATCCTTCATTCTTTGTCTGTTTTAATCTTCCTACAAACTTCGTCTCCATTCTTGCAATGAGATCGTACTACATAACTCTGTAATCAGTTTAATCATGGCCACCCTGTATATATATACTGGGTGTCCCATAAATCTGTAGATATTTTAAAAATTCACAAAAATTAAAGGAATTGGTAGAATTGAACGAGTTTTGCGCAAATATTATTCGCGAGGAAGAATTTTTTTTTTTTTTACTTTCTTCTATATTCAATAGAAGAAAGTATTGGATTCGTAAAAATTTTCGACCTCGGGTTTTCGATGGATTTACACGCTTTGAGAGCTGTAGAACACGATTTGACTATTTTTTAGAAAATGTCTGTCTGTCTGTCTCTAGGTGTGTGTGTGAAAAACTTTTGTGGCAACTGTATCTCAGGAATTACTGCACAGAATTTCATACAAATTGGTATGTAGTTGCACCTTGACATAAATGAGTGCCTATCAACTTTTGGTAAAAATTGTCTTACAGGTTGCGTTGCCATCCCGCTTTTTCTAAATTTTTAACATGGTGATAGAGGGCAAAATTTTGTATAAATGTGCATAAAGAGAATTATTTTTTAATAATCATTATGGAATTTACAAGAATTATTTATAATAGAGATAGTCAACTGGGAAATTTTTTTGTATGTGTAGGAGCCTCGCCACCCCCGGGGGGTCCCCCTCGAGGGGAGTAAATTTTCATGATGGGTATCTTTCAAAAGAGCTCGCCAATACCTTTAAAACGAATTTAAAATAAAGTTATCGAATTTTTTCTTTTTTAACAATTTTTTTTATTAATGTAATATTGACAATAAAATTGACTTTTTTTTTAATATTTAGTGTTATACTACTTCTCTAATATGGAAATCATCTGTATTATCATGGAAGATAATTTTTTTAAATAATAATTTTAATAAATTATTTTTACTGAGTGAATTTGTATAGGAAAATATTGAAGAAAGTCATGTGGTGGCCACAACATACTAGTTTTTTTTGGGTAAAGAAAAATAAATAAATATTTTTTTCGTCGATAAAGGGTGCTGTACGGACGCGTAACGAGAAACATGGAAATCAGAGTCCTATAAATTACACTGATTTACGATTAAAACATCCTATTTCCTATTTTGCTTCCTACTTGTGCATACATGAAAAGTTTCATTTGCGATGGTTTTAAAAATGAAAAACAAGATACTTCATAAAACGATTAATATATTTGAAAAAATACATGTTTCCGTGTGTTAATTAAACGTATGTGAGAAAAATCCATCTTGATGCATGTGCTATACAAAATTTTTTATCTTTTGCTTAATTTCTTTTCATGTGTATAATAATAATTTTGTGCAGAACAGATTTCTCATGCATATATTATGGGAAGTGAATTTATATTTATATCACGAGCTGTAAAAGCTTTAATTATGAAAAACGCATTGTTGGGAAATTGTAAAGGCGCATTGGTTAAAAAGTAACCCAAATAAACTTCATAGAACAATAACGATGATGCTTATTCTTTTGGATGTAATGAAGTTTAATATGACAAATAATAACATAAGCTATTTACAAAAATACATTTTGAGTTAAAATTTAATTTTACAAGCGTTCATTATTCAATTTAATTGACAAAGCGTTCCATTCTTCTTCTCTTCCATCGTCTCTCATCCTCTGTCTCCTTGTTGCCAACTTCAATAATGGAAAAAAAAAGAAGAAGAAGAAAAGAAAAGAAAAAGAAAAATTCTTTTTCGAAACTGTTTTCTAACATGCATTTTGGGTTTTGCTGTTTATTTTCAAAATTATATCCTTTAAATTGCCTAGAAAAATTAATTATGTTGTCCTACAAATTAAATATGATAATTAAGAACACAAAATCAATTGCTTTATAGCATTATTATATTTGACCTTATCTTGCATTACAATTACTAGAAGTTTTTTTCTATAAAATACGATATATTAATCCTCAAATTATTTCCAAAATTTTAAATCTACCTTAAATATTTACTTGAAGTACTTTTATATTGGACAACATTTTATCTTTCCATTAAATGATGGATATAAAATATTACAGTAAATTATTGTACGAAATCTTATTTTATTAAATATATTTTGATTTTTGATAACGTAAGTATATCTTAAATTGTTACTTATATGCTTAAAAAATAATGGAAATATTTTATTTTATATATTTAACACAAAAATATACTTAAAAAGACGGACAATAGCCGATTTGGCAGGTACTAAATTGATAAAAATCCGCCTTTTTTTTCAGATTTGAAGGCTAACAAGTTTTTTAATTATTTACTAATTCACTTTTATAATTCCGTTACATATATTTACACTTAATTTATATTCTATTAAACAATGTTTTTTATGGTTATAAAATAGAGTATAGTTATTTATTAACTAAGTACTTTAAATAAACACACGATAAAAGAAAATTTCATTTAATTTTCCAATACATTTCCAAATTATGTTACAAATTATACATTTCTTTAAACTTTGCTTTTAAAAAAAATTATAAAATGAAAATTTTTTATTATTCTTTTTACAGGCAGTATAAATACTCAGTTTTATTACTTTGCTTTTGTAGGACCCGTATATTAAATTTTTACAATGGCAATAAATTTAAATACATATCGAATTTGTATGTGAAATTCGCCAGAAGACACAGTTTAAATTATCGAAAACTGAAGTGAGATTTAAGGGAACAGCATAATTTTAAAAATGAGAAAATGAAAAAAATTTAGATTAACTTTTAGAACTTTTTCGAAAAAAAAATGTGAAAAAAAAAAAAAAAAATGCATGAAATTTTTTTTTTCCGTTAACTAGTATACCATTACTCTATTTATTAAAAAAAATATTCTGGTTTACATTGAACTAGAAAATTTTTAAAATGTTATTTTATTACACTTTATTTTCAAGGGTGCTTTCTCACTGTCATAGGATATCTTAATTTTTTTTTTTTTTTTTATAGTCCTTTTATTTTTTACATTAAATAAAACAAAGCATTGAAATTGAGAATCTGAACTAAAATTTTTAATTAGTTTAATAATATAGAGTTTCATTAACAATTAAATTTGAAATATGAAATTACCATTAAAATTTTTATATTTCCACATTCATAATATTTTTCCTATTCAACAGAGCTTCTCATTTTTAGTTCATTTTATTCATTATGTCAAAATGTATGGGCTAAGAAAAATTTTAATCTCATATCTAAAATACATTTTGAAATATCATGCCCGTAATTAGAAAGCACCCTTATTTATTTATTATTATTATTATTTTTTTTAATATTCTGCAAAAAGTAATTTTCTCTTTTAAAGTAAAACAAAATAATATTTTTAATCAATAGTTATACTAGTTAAGACACACGCACACAAAATGTATGTACACATATTCATTCTTTTATTAAAAATTCGGAAAGTTGACCGAAGGCTTTTTTATCTTCACATTTTTAAAAAAAGTTTGTCCCCTTTATGCAGCTTAAATTTTATGCCACATTACCAATAAATAATACAATGATTTCAATGTATACATAACTGCTGAAATAAATTTTATTTTATTCAAAAACACTGTATAGGGTAGGTGCTCCAGTTATTAACATGCTCCAGTAATTGATATCTTCCCCGAAATAATAAATAAATAAATAAATAAATAAAATCAAATGATTTACACATCACAATTTTAACATTGTATGTCAAACAATGGAGCATAGGACGTCTATTACTGGTAAAATGAAAAACTATCAGTGTCAAACACTGGAACATAGCAGGCAAATTACTGGTAAAATGAAAAACTGTTACTGTCAATTACTGGAACGTTGAGTGAGTATAGAATAAAAATTCCTTTAAAAAAGTATTATTATCAAATGTATATATTTTAACATATATGTGGTTCTGAAAGTCTTTCATCCGATGTATTAACTTCAGATTTTCAAAAATAGTCTCTGATGACTAAAACTTTAAAAATCTCAGAAATTACTCTAAAAATGTCAATCACTGGAGCACTTATCCTATATAAAAATCATGGAAGAAATTTTCACTGAAATAAATGTTGACATATCTAATAATAATTTTATCTATAAAATAAATGTAAAATTTCTAAATATTTTCAGAAAAATATTCAGTATGTTCTTAAATAAAAACTGTCGGAGAAACTTAATAGTATCCATTCCCTTTTCAATAAATTTTCTATATCTGAAATAAACTAATGCGTAATATCTTCATTTCACATTTCCAGACAATCTGATAAAAAATCTATTATGAGCTGTCAAAAACAAGATAAAGTGAAATCCTTCGTACTTTCATCACTTCAAGTCGTCAACAACTGATAAAACTGTTAAATATTTGTGCTGTCATTTAACAGCTTTGTACCGTTTTTCAAGAGATGTTACATATGTATTATCGATGAGATAACGATAATATTTTGTCAAATCTGATTATGATTGAATGTTTCAAAAATGTATCTCTCTTAAACTTTTCATTTATTTTGAAATGGTATATATATATGTGAATGCTTCTTCTTCTTCTTTTTTTTAACCTTAGACGTGTAATTCATTAACGTTTAAATAAATTCTTTGCATATATATTCACGTTTAAGAAAAGTATATGCACATACAAGAAGATAAGCTGGAATATAAATATTGTTTACACAGGTCTACATTTAAAATATTGATTTTATAATTTTGGGAGCACTTTATCTTTTTTGGTGTGTTGAAACTGAAACTGAAGCTAGATTTTTTCTAGCATGTATAGATTTTTAACACTATAGGGTGACTACAGACACAATTTTTTCTGTGATTCTTCCACCAATATAACTATATGCTAACTTTTATAGTATGTTTCCATGATTAATTATCACAAATTATTGAAACTTATTAGAAACTTTGAAAATTAAGAAGTTTTGTCGGAAGACACCCTATATTGACGAAAATATTTACATGATCGCGAAAAACTGGCTGCATTTTCAGTTATATATATATATATATATATATATATTAGAAAAATTTGATACTTTTACTACCCTAAGAATTTAAAGCTGGAACCCTCTTCCATGAATTGTAAGAATATAAATTATTTAGAGGTAAATACAAAATTAGAGAATGAAAATCTGGTAACTAGAATATATGACAAAAGAAACGACTTTCATTTTAAAACAATAAAGCTAATGCATTTTACATCTACCGTACATATTTCAGTTAAAAAGAACGTGTTTAGAAATGGTTTAGTACGTATAGCTAGATAAAATTCAGACTTGGAAGAGATGTTTGAGGATATGGTAGAATGGTGTCGTCAGAGCATAGCGCAGGGTTTCCATAGAGGTTTAGTGAAAAGTATGACGTACCATTTCGTGAATGAGTTTAAAAGGAGTAATGAGTTGAAAATGTTGTTGGAAAGAAAGGATGGTTTAGAGAATTGGTTTCATGAGTGTTTTTCATTTGGTCTTGACAGGTGAGAGGAACATTGCATGCGTAGAACTAGTTTAACCCTGCAGTGCATGTTGTAAGCCATGACGTCTGTGTCCATATTAATTTTAATTTCGCTCTGATCTCCATATAAATTTTTATTTCGCTCTGTTTTATTTTTAGTTTTGGTTTATGTTAAATATATTCTTCGTACACTGTTTGGTTTTAGTTTGTTTACTAATTTTGATAAGTTTCTGTTGAGTTGTTTTATTCTCGAATTTTATGTTTAAATATAAGTTTAGAGTTAATTTTATTTTTCAATAGAATTTATATATATATATATATATATATATATGTGTGTGTGTGTGTGTGTGTGTGTGTGTATTGCAGAGTTGTATTAGAATATGCGTTGAAAGTTATCATAAACAAAAAGATTTCTTTTAAAATACCTATTGAAAGTTTAAAAATATTCTCTTCATAAACAAAAAATTAAAGAAAAAAGATCAGAGAAAAAGTTTTACAGGACAGATATATTTTATTTATTTAATCTAAGGAATACAAATATATATACACTACAAGTAAAAGTTATGCGTGAAATTTTTAACACAGATTTTTTAAATATACGTAGGAATTTTGTGGTTCCTTGAATACGAAAATCAAGTTTTTAGTGGTTGATATATGTATATATAAAATGTACATATATACATATAAATACAAAATACTAATTCTAATTAAATTTTCGACTGGATTAAAATTAAAAAAATATTTAGTATTAGAATATAAATTAGCTATTTTTCGCAACAAAAGGTACGCAACAATTTCGTAAAAGTATTCCGTCTCTCTCTGAAATTCAATTAGCTTTTCAAATTCTAATGTAGTCTGCACTCTGCAAGCATTCCAACTATTTTAATTTAAATCTTTGATTGAAAAGCTCTTTGATGCGTATATATATATATATATAAATTAAAAAATCTTACAAATCTTGTGTAATTATTAAAAATAGCTAATACTTTATTATTAGTCAAGCTAAATAATACTTGTAGAATAACAATCGAATTTATTCATAAAAATGTTAACTAATAATTAGACATATTTTAACTAACTGCGAAAAAATATTTTTAATGTTACTCGGCAATTCTTCTTAAGCAGTACATTTTGTGAAATATTAAAATATAAACGAGAAATCCGTATATTGCGTAAATGCCATAAAGAAAAAAAAAATCTGGAGTGACTCCACTCGACTTTCCAAACATTGAGTAACTAACAGTTTTGTAGATAAAATAAAGAAAGAGGAGTTGCTAAACAAACAAAAGAGAGAAAACCATAATAGAGTGTTTGAGTATTTTTCTTCATATATCACAAGAGGTTTTATTTAACGCTACTGAACTTTGAGCCCATAGATCATAATGATAAAGAATTTTTCGTTATGTCCCTGTAAAAATCTATAAACGCTAGATTCACCAAAATGCTTATAGTTAGTGCAACAGTGATTTATAATATTCATACAAATTTTCAGCTCAATTGAATAAGGCGTTTAGATGCTATCGCACTTTTAAAAATTTGGTCTCATAGGCCATAATATTAAAGAATTTTTCTTTGTGTCCCTGTAAAAAAATTGTAAGTGCTAGATTCACCAAAATCTATACAGTTGGTGCAAATGCGACCTATAACATGTGTGCAAATTTTTTGCTCAGATTAATATGGCGTTTAGACGCTATCACACTTTTAAAAATTTGGCCCCATAGGCCATAATGATAAAGAATTTTTCTTTGTGTCCCTGTAAAAAACCTATAAGTGCTAGATTCTCCAAAATCTATACAGATTGAGCATCTGTGACCTATAATATGTGTATAAAGTTTTTGCTCAATTTAATAAAGCGTTTAGATGCTATCGCACTTTTAAGATTTTGGTCCCATAGGCCAAAATGATAAAGAATTTTTCTTTGTGTCCCTGTAAAAAAACTATAAGTGCTAGATTCACCAAAATCTATAGGGTTCGTACTATGGTGACTTACAATATACGTACCAACTTTCAGCTTATTCGAACAAAGCGTTTAGACGCTAGCGTGTTCACTCACAGACATACACGCATACATACACACATACACACATACACACACACATACATACATCATCTCAAAAATAGTGGAAATGGACTCAGGGGACCTCGAAACGTATAGAAACATGAAAATCTCGAATTCGGATTTTTGACATGATTACAATACTTTCCTCACTATAGTGTTCGGAAAGTAAAAATACTGAATTATTTCTATCTATAAATCAAATAATGCAAACATAATTGTGCGGAAAAGATAAAATGTTTTTGTTAATAATAGTTATATATACATTTGGTTTAAGAGAACAAGATACAGTCGACATCAAAATTATTCGAGCACTAGCCAATAATTCCTATATTAAAAAAAGTACACTTAATACTGTTTTTATAAATAAATCCTTTACGAATCATGTTTTAGACTGACTAAGAGCATGACTCTACCAGGATTTATTTAACAATGTAGTATTAAGTGTACTTTTTTTTTAGATAGGGATTATAGCTAGTGCTCGAATAATTTTGTTGCCGACTGTATCATTAAAATTGTTAAAAACGATGCAATTAAAACTAGGTACATATTATAAAATGTATGAAGTTATGCAATACTTTAAATATAAAATTTTATTACAGTTCTTTAAATAATATTTAGAAGTTTTTACAAATTTTAAAGTTTTAATTTATTTATCTTCACTTCCAAAAATCGGAAATAACCAGTTACTTACAATTCTTCAAGAAAATTTGTTCCCATCCAATTTTTTTTTTTTTTTTTTTTTTTTTTTATAATTTTGTATGGATTTTAATCAATTTATTTATCGACAAATTGATTATTCATTTAGAAATAAAGAAATAATAAAATTATTACATTTATTACGGTCTTTCGAATTCAAACACAAGTGAAAAATCCACGACGTTTTTCTTAATCCGTTAACGCCCGAATTAATATTGCAAACTATTATTAGCTGATTATTTAACTTCTAAATTAAAATTGACAACTGACAGTAAAATATATTAACTTAAACAATTATTCTTATAGTTTTAAATTTAAACCCTATCCTCATTGATTGACGTTTAGTACTCTAGCGAGAAAACTTCGAGATGGAAAAACTTCGAGATAACTGATTAGTTTCCTATTATATGTTGACAAAGATCTCGAAAGTAAAGTATCATAATACATATTATTATTCAACTTGATTTAAGTTAGTATACCTGCGCAAAAAGCAAACATATGTGCGAGGAATAAAAAATCATAAAATGACTCTCAAAATTATGAAATAATAATTAATAGTAGGCACATAAAACTTTCAGGGATTATTTAGAGTGACGTTATAAACTGTCACTAAAAAGCAGAAATCATTCCAAGAAACTACAAGAAATATACGTGCTATTTTATTAGCTGTCCTCAAATGAGGACACTGGGCGCTAACGAGTTAATGGTGTGCGCTTTCTGTTTAAGCATTCTCCGGAAAGTCGACATGAGAAAGGGGCATCCATCCCAAAAATGCAATTGGCCCAATGCATTGCCGCCTCTAACCACACAAATTTAAACATCCGTACCATGTCTAGGAATCGAACCTGGACCGCCCCTACCACGTAGGTGTCAGAGACGCTAACTACGACCCATGTGTGGCTTTCCTGAAAAATTCAAATGTTATGTTTTTCCGTTGCCACTCATTGTGTAAATGAAATAAAAAGAAAACTAAATACACAGATTTGTTCAGCTACATACAATAATCACAAAGTTAAAATTTTTGATATTTAAAAAGTTTAGAATATACATGAAGCTTATTGAAATTGATACAATTTTTTTTTATTATTTTCACATAAAAGGCTTTTCTGCGTCTAGAATCACATTTATCCTTTAAAACATGCTTTATGCATGTAATTGATAAAATTCGTAATACAATAGAATCTCGTACAACGCGCTTTCACAAAACGTGATTTCATATAACGCGACGAAAAATCTGCGACTATTACTTTTCAACGCGATAAAGAGTCTCGTATAACGCGTAAGATAAAGGAAGCACATGACACCTTTTCTACTTTCAACCTGTTCAAGGTTACTTACTTTTTTACTGCAGACAAGGATTGCTCCGTTACTATGCCAACACCTGACGCTTTTGGTCTCATTGCGGAACGAAATCGTCTGCTCAATGTGTGTCTCCTATAACGCGATTTCCTATTACGCGGAACATATCCCCCGCGTTATACGAGAGTCTACTGTACTACATGGTTTAAGAAGCGACATAATGTAAAACAAATATAATTAATTCATCAATTCTTCCCTTAAAAAATTTCACTTAAATTTATAAATTCTTTGATATCATAATTTTCAATGCACTATAATAAATTAATGTTTCATATTTTATAAGTAAATTTATTAGATACATTTTCTTAAAAAATAAACAATGACTATTTAATAAAAATCCAAGATTAAAAACCTTTTTTATTCAGCATTCTTAATTGCATGAAAATGTTTCTTTTAAATTTTGTAACACTACATGCGTCGCAGCTTTAATGTAACTAATTAATTTCTTTTCTATAATGAAAAACGCATTGGCTTCATTAACTTTTAATTGTTAAAAGGAATGAAGAAAGGTTTACAATTTTTTTTCTCGTGTTTAATAAAAGTATAGGCTAATTTTCAATGAACAAGAACACA
The DNA here is from genome assembly GCA_963930645.1 of Salticus scenicus. Taxonomy (NCBI): domain Eukaryota; kingdom Metazoa; phylum Arthropoda; class Arachnida; order Araneae; family Salticidae; genus Salticus; species Salticus scenicus. The sequence continues at coordinate 60,601,155 of OZ005650.1, read as the reverse complement.
ATATCTTCATTAACAGACGCTTCATGCAAACTAATTGATTTTTTAACACCAAGTTCCACCAATGTTAATTAAGTAGAATCAATAGAAATGCTTTAATTAATTAGCGAAAAAATAAAATTTTAAATGTAAAGTGTTAATAAAGCTTTTAAAAAACGTATAATTGGAATTTAAACAAATGGGATAGAAAACACTAAATAATGATGAGTTATTTATTGGCATAACACATTTTTTTAACATTTTACAGAAAATCAGATTTCCATTTCATTCTGTATAAACATTCTGAAATAAAAAAAGTGATTTTAAATAATGAATAGTTGTTTGCAGGTAATTATAGTTTTTAACGAAGCAAATATAATCTAATTGTCGAATTTACTTAAACAATTAATCTTGAAAACATATTATATATATATATACATGTTTTTTACATATCAGCTAAAATTTATATTTATATTTAAATAAAACTAGATAATAATTTCTAAAAACATTTATACTTGATTAACCCGTTAACGTCAGAATTAATTTTACAAAATATTATTAGCTGATTATTTCACTTCTAAATTAATATAGACAACTGACAGTAAAATATATTAACTTAAACCATTCTTCTGATAGTTTTAAATTTAAAGCCTATTCTCATTTATAGACGTTTAGTGTTATTATTATATATGCATATTATTATTCAACTTGATTTAAGTTAGTATACCTGCGCAAAAAGCAAATATATGTGCGACGAATAAAAAATCATAAAATGACTATCCAAATTTTGAAAAAATAATTAAGAGTAGGCACATAAAACTTGGATCCTTTAGAGTGACGCTATAAAGTGTCACTAAAAATTAGAAATCATTCCAAGAAACCACAAAAAATATACGTGCCATTTTATTAGCTGTCCTCAAATAAGGTCACTGGGCGCTACCGGGTTAAATGACAAGTAGGAAACAACGTCTAAAGGGCGTAAATGAATAAAAGATTGTATTCTAGTATATGGCCTTTCCGGATCTTCGTAAGTTTTCTCCTCAGTTCTAGTGGAAAATGAATTTAAAGAGCAATTGGCACCTTTGATTTGGTAGTACTCCACACTGTAAAAAATATGTTCTTAAAAATAAGTATATATTGTCTCAAAATAGCCCCGAAATAATATATACTTAAATTTCAAAACCCATGTACTCATTTTTGAGTATATTGGACACGTTCAAAAAACGGTGTTGATCAATAAGAATCTCAATATTCTCATGTTTGACATGTCAATGTACTCAAAAGTGAGTAGATGTGTTTTCAAATTTAAGTATATATTGTTTCTGGGCTATTTTGTGACAATATATATTTATTTTTAAGAATCTATTTTTTACAGTGCAGGCACCACTGAAAAAAGCTTGTATTTCAATTAAATATTTATAAGTCGAAATATATTGGGTTTGTCCAATAAAATTTATATTCAGACAATAATTCTTATGGCTTTTGATATGTTGTTTTTACAAATTTGAGACCTCTAAATTGAGTTTTCTTAGTATTTATTTATTTATTTATTTATTTATTTATTTTTTTTTTTTTTGTGATTTCGTGATCTTCAAAATGCTAAAACTTCTATAGGTATTTTAAGGAAGAAGACTTAATATTTTTTGTATGTTTAATAGGACTTACTTAAAAGAATTAGTGATAAATTTAGCAATATACATTCCTTCTCATATTTATAAGGACACTTTATATTTTGAAATAACTAATGTAAAAATAATTGTAAACAAGATTATACTATGTGCACTTAATATATCTAGTATTCTAAAAACCAAAACTGTTATAATTTTTTTAATATAAAACAAAATTAATAAAAAATAATGCAAAATGTGTTTTTCTCCACGTTTTTAGATGTTCATAATTATAGGGACAATCCAGATTTTTTCGTTTTATTTAACTTACTAACGGATAAATTACAGTTGACATGCGAATTTGTTAACTACTGGGCTAGATTAATTCATATATAAGCCTTCAATTTTTCTTGGACGGACATTACTGATAATTTCTCGAAAAAAAGAACGTTCAAGTAGTGAAGTATGATAAATGTGTTTTTTAAGTCGAAGGATAATTTCAATCCGCCGAATTTCTAATGAAATTCGAAAATCTAAAATTGCTGAAGGAAATGGGATCAAACGTTGAACTGCTGGTTCGATAGGAGAGAGATCTGATGCAAAATCAGAGTTGTTTTACAGACATCGAAGACTCATAATTCCTCTTACTCTTCTACTCATAATGACTGCTGCTGAATTTGCTCGTGATTTTTAACAAAAGGTTGGGGTCCACATTTATGCATATTTAAAATAATTAATAATATGTTAAAATGAATAAAAACCCTGTAATAATCAATCTGCATTTAATGGGAGGAAAGAACATCTGTGTTAAAGTTGAATAAAGACAATGGTAAATGGTAAAATGTTGCATTTTTGGCTGAAAAACATTTTATCCTTGATTAACCAAATGGTTTTAACAGTTACTGGCACGATATGAAGATAGCGAAAGATAGAGCAGGTTTTTTAAAGGCAGATGTGAATCGGACATTTTAAAGATGGATATATGGTGCTCTGGGGAGCTGTTTCTACTGAAGGCCGAGTGAGTTTACTAATTTTTTCTATTATTATGAACATCAAGAGAATATCCGCAAATTTTAAACGTGGAATTATCAGATTTTTGTCAGATTTTGGGGGGTAATAATATTTTTTTCAACAAGACTTACATTTTTGCTCTACTTTTAGAGCAATAGGAAATAGTTTGAAGAAAGAAACTTCTGTATTATTGCCTTTCCCATGGCCTAAAAGTTTAAAAAACCTTAACTTATGATATTAGAAAAGTGCATGCAAGTGGAAAGCAATTTTAAATAGTTTAAATGTATTAGGAATATCATATGTGCTATATGAAATGGTATTGAAACTGAATATTAACAAAATATGTATATATATATAACAGAGAGAATGTCTGACTGTTTAACCTTAAAAAGAGACCCCATAAAATATTAATTTAAAGAATAACTGAAAAAAATTACTAAAATTCGAACTGTCCTTATAATTGTGAACACCTGAAAAACCATCTTTTTACCATATTTATCGTTTTTTAAGATATAGAAACGATAAAACTTTTTAAATATAGTCTATTAATGAAATTCAGATTAATAAAAAATATATTTGTTTAAATAATAGTGATCAATGTTTAGTTAATATAGAAAAACGGGTGTCCTTATAATTATGAGAAGGAGTGTATTTATTTAAAAAAAAAAAAAAAAAAAAAAAAAAACTTTAAAAGTAAAACATTTACAAAAATCACTTTTTTTTCCCACATAGAAATGCAATATTATTTTTTTTTCCTAAGAACTAATTCATAAATTTCAAAGTCATTCCTAATTCTATTATGTAAACTGTATTAAACATAAATAAAAGAATAATAAGTCATTTCTTAAATATCGGTAGAAGTTTTAGCATTTTAAAAATCACGAATTAATTAAAAAATGCAAACTGAGAAAGCGCAGTCGGCCGTTACATTACTGGCGAGTTAAGGTTCGTCACTCACCCTTATATCCGAGGCCTCCGTAGCGCAACATTTAAACAAGAAAATGCATGAACGCAAGTTTTCCGTATTATCCGAATTTGTCTTGATGCAGAACTGTTGCATTGGCCAGCGCTTTCTCCTGATCCCGTACAAATAAGATTAAATGTTTAACTGTTGAAAGGTGCCTGGCACGCCACTACCCACCAGTAACTACAGTCGATAAACTGTGGCATCGTATTGAAGCTTTCTGAAGTGATGTATCCGAATATGTCATCCAATCGCTCTTCGATTCAATGCCTAAACAGTTAAGAGCAGTTATTGCTACCAGCGATCGCTGCTTTATGTACTGATTTCTCATGATAAATTACTCCAAATTTCCTGAAGATTTAATCAATTGTTCTTCTTGCTACAATGAAAGTACCCTATAAATATCATTCGGATATTTGCATTTCTTCTTGTTGTTGCATTTTAGATGATCAGCAGTGTATCTACTGTGTTGTATATTAAAAAGGCACACATGCAAATAATTTGTTTAATTAAAAACATATATACTGGTTAAATTTTTTATTAAAAATGATTTTTCGCTATGACATATCATACGTGTTTCAGTAAAAATAGTTTAAAGTTTATAAGGTACAGTCAACTAACATTAGAATTTTCTGTTAGGATTAAAGAGAAAGCTTAATAATGTATATGAAACAACCATTTGTAGAGAGGCCTAATCGAAATATTACTTACAGAAGAAACTTATGAAGATTCCTCAAGAAATGCATGGAGGTCAGCATGGAGGAGGGCAGCGGTAACCCAGTCGGTAGAGCGCCGGGCTCGTAATTGGAAGATTGCGGGTTCGGTACTCAAGCCGGGCAAAGACCGTCGTGTATACTAATGGTGGCTGGTGCACGTAAATTCTGTTGTGACCGTAGTTTCCTCCATTTTCCTACCAAAATTATACCTCTGGGGGTAACCAAAACGGAAGAGCCATCCCTTTCGTGGAGGAACAAAATTGTGATGGCATGTATTCGGACCACCTCTAGGGGTGAGTCCCAGAAAGTCGTCAATTGCCCATTGCGCAAAATTAGTGCGACGTAAATCCCATCCAACCAACCAGCATGGAGGAAATACAGGTAGAGATACTCGAACTAGGTAAAATTCGCATGAATATTTCAAAAGAGAAATTTGTGAGATCCAAGAGGAGGAAACGAATGCAGAGGCACTTTTTCTTGGTTGGTTGGTTGCGTTTAAATAGTGTTGCGCTGTTGGGCAAATGGCGAGAATCTAGGACTCGCTCCTAAGGACGGTCTGGAGACATGCCATCAAAATTTTTATCCTCCACTTTAGGGCTAGATCCCCCGCTTCGTTAACCTCCAGAAGACATAATTTGGATGGGAACATGGAAAACATTGCGGCCACGATGAATATTACCACCATCCACCGTTAGTGTACACGACGGTGCTTGGCCGACTCAAGTATCGAACCCACAATCTTCAAATTACGAGCTCGGCGCTCTACCGACTGGGCTACCGCGACCCCACTTTTTTTTTTCAGCATACGTTGCATGATGGATCATAAATATTCTCCATGTACAGGAAGAAACCAACCCTTGTAGGAGTGAGTTGGTATTTTAATGGTTGGAAATAGAGGATGAGGAACTTGTTATAAAGTTATTTAGAGTTGAAATGTTGTTTTTGTTTTCTAAAACTATAATGACAAAAGTAAAGAATAATTAAGAGTATGATTGAAAATGCGATGCAGTATTTTTTGGTAAAAAGGCGAAATCTTTATGATTAATCACGTTTTTTTTTTTTTTTTTTTTATGATATTAATAACTTAACAAAAAAATTAATTCGATGGTGCAAAGGTGATTATTGTCAAAAAGGTGCGGTACAAGGAATACTATAAGGGTTAGTTCATATAATTTCATGGGATATTTTAGAAAAGTGTTGATCGACAATTTTTTATTTCTTTGATATTTGTGTCTTTTATAATCACACATGAGAGATGTTTTCACTTCTACTGACCTAGTATGTTTTTCAGTTCATCAAATGTCGTTCTCTTGGTTAAAAATATGTTTTCTAGACTTTTGCATTTTGGAAAAAAATCTCTTTGAATTAAATTTAAGAGTGTTAATTTTAAAAAGTAGTATCAATGTACATAAGGTACAGGTGTCTCATGCTTAGTTATGCTGCTGTAAGTTAATAACTAAAATAATTAAATAAATCAAATATCAAGGTCAAACGTAAAAATTTTACTAATTTCTATAGTAAATAATTCTTCTAGGGGAGAAAATCGCAAAATTAAATATCACAGAAATTAATCTCTGTAGTCACGTTGATGAGAAAATTTAATAGTAATTGTGTGGTTTTTAACCTTTCGCATTTTACAGTCCCTCTAAATGTCATAAAAATTACGTTTTATGACTCCATAAAACAAAAGGGAGGAAAAAAAATTGTTTGCCAATTTATTAACTTATTAAAGTATTAAGCATACACTGTGTATAATGCTTTGTGGTTTTGCTTAATAAAATACTACATAGATTTTTAATTGCGCAATTCGTTCAGCTAACTGACTCACACTAAAATAAGAAATTAAACATTGAATTAAGTAAATGCAGATTTTTATTATTATTATTATTATTATTATTAAAATGTCCTTTATAATAATGCAAAATTACTTTAATGGAAATATGATGAAATATAGAGAACTTGTATTTATTTTTTTTTCTTTTGTAAATATTTAAACATTATTTTATAGTATTTTTTTAAAACTCAAAACCACAAAACAATATTCTCGGTATACATAATAGTTTGATAGATTAATAAATTGGCATTAACAACAACAACAAAAAATCATCCCTTTTTGGTTTATAGTGGTCTTTAATTGCCCTTTCTGTCTTTTTTCTGATATTTCGGAGGACTCTAAACTGTAAACGGTTAAAAACCTCTCAATTACAATTACTTTTTATCATATTTGGTTCCAGAGATTGTTAGTGTGATATTTATTTTGTTGTTTTGTTCCCTAGGAAAGTTATTCACTATCTAAATGAACAAAAAATTTATGTTTGACCTTGATTTTTGACCTGTTGTAATTATTTTTTTTACTAAATTACAGCAAAGTAATTAAGCATGCTACCTTTATCTTATTACTTTAATAATAATATTTAAAATTGGCACTCATAAATTTAATTCAAAAGATTTATGCCAAAATATAAAAGTCTAACAATCCCATTTTTAACCGGGAGAACGACTTCTGATGACAGATGCGTGCCTAAAAGGGATACAAATATCAAAAAATCAAAAATAGTCGAGCATAGCCATTCCACGAATCAGTATGGATTGACTAATTTGACTAATAGCATTTAATACTATTGGAATTTTATAAACCCCCCCCCCCATGTAGATCTAGTAGAAACGCCGCCGTTTATGCTTCATTATTTGAAAACACTGCCCTACAAAAAAAAATCCAGCTCTAATATTATTTTTGCTAGTTCTTATGTAAAATGACCTCTTGAATCTGAATATGACCCCATTTCCCTTAATCATTCACCGTTTTCGCGGGACGCCACCTCCTGCCCCCTATTTTTTATCACTATTTGGCAATTTTATGGTCGCGAATCTGATTTGGAGAATGAAAAAGGGTTATTATCATTCTTAGCTTTTTAGTTCCTCGTACTCTGTAGGTAGTATATTGAGAATAAATGATTGTAAAAATATCGAAATAATGTTAAAGTATAACTTATGATACTGACAAACACTCTATACTGACATTTTTCTAATTTGATTTTTTTTTTCGGTTTTTTTAACACGAGAAATTAGCGAAAGTTTCATACAAATGTGTATTATAATTAGGTTATTAAGTATCGGATAGTTTTTGAAACATTATTTATGATATCGGCATAAACGTTGTTTCCTATGAACGTTATACTTTGAAAACTTCATTTGAAAATTACGATTTTCATAACAAAAAAGCATCTATGATATTGACAAATCAGCCACAGTTTATAAATATTTTATTTTAATTATTTAGTATATTATTCAAAATTACAGATTTACAATTTTGTATAAATGTTCATTATAAGGTTTATTTTCCTTATAAATTAATCAGATCAGTTTTAAAATATAATTTATAAATTAATGCTCTGAAAATTAATACATACAAACATTTTATTTCAAAAGTTTTGTGTGTTGTTCGAAGATAAAAGTTTGTATAACATGGCAAAATTAGTTAGTATTTCACATTAATTTGCATTATGTGGATTAAATCACTAATATATTCACATGACACTGCATACAATCTAAAATACGAAACTTATCTGGAGTGACTCCACTCGACTTTCCGAACATTGAGTAATTAAAAGTTTTGTAGATAAAGAAAAAAGAGTTGTTAAACAAACAAAAGAGTGAAAACCATAACAGAGTGTTTGAGTATTTTTCTCCATATATTACACGGTTTTATTTAACGCTACTGAAATTTGAGCCCACAGATCATAATGATAATGCATTTTTCGTTGTGTTTCTGTAAAAATCTATAAATGCTAGATTCCCCAAAATGCTTATAGTTAGTGCAACAGTGATTTATAATATTCAAATAAATTTTCAGCTCAATTGAATAAGGCGTTTAGACGCTATCACACTTTTAAAAATTTGGCCCCATAGGCCGTAATGATAATGAATTCTTCTTTGTGTCCCTGTAAAAAAAACTGTAAGTGCTGGATTAACCAAAATCTATACAGTTGGTGCAACTGTGACCTATAATATGTGTATAAAATGTTTGCTCAATTGAATAAGGCGTTTAGATGCTATCGCACTTTTAAGATTTTGGTCCCATAGGCCATAATCATAAAGAATATTTCTTTGTGCCCCTGTAAAAAAACTATAAGTGCTAGATTCACCAAAATCTATAGGGTTCGTACTATGGTGACTTACAATATACGTACCAACTTTCAGCTTATTCGAACAGAGCGTTTAGACGCTAGCGTGTTCACTCACAGACATACACACATACATACACACATACATACACACACACATACATACATCATTGAACCTCGAAACGTATAGAAACATCAAAATCTCAAATTCGGATTTTTGACATGATTACAATACTTTCCTCACTATAGTGTTCGGAAAGTAAAAATTAATCAAAAAATTAAGAGAAGGTAATATTTTTAAAGCGGGAAAAGCGTCCATAATGGATGGAGTGTGCAAGCTCTTGACATGAATATACTATACCCTACAGGAAAAATTTATGGCAACAAATAAATGATAGTGGACTAGCAGAGACTACCGATACCATATAACTATCAGTTTATATTAATTACAAAAGAAACAGTAAACCTTAATCATCTGGCAACACCTCCTTCTTTACGTTAATAGTTAGTCAATATAAATAATTAGCAAAATTTATATTTTAGAATGAATACGAAAGTATTGCTTTTGAATTCAAGAAGTTATACATACAATTTATTCAAAATAAATAGATAAATAAATAAATAAATAAAAACAATTTTTAAGCTGTACTAAAAGAAGTTACTCGTAGCAAAATTTAAAATGTAATTTTAAAAAAGAGGCGTCTATACTTTATTTAAAAAAAAAAAAAAAAAAAAAAAAAAAAACGGAAATAAACACAGACGTCAAACAGCTTAAAACTACAAAGGTTTAATCATAAAAATGATAGAATAAATAGTTTAAAAATAAAAGTTTTTTATTTTATTTTATTTTATTTTATTTGTTCGTTTAGTAGTATTTATTTTATTCGACAATTTATGACTTCCTGGAAAGGGAACGAAACATTAATCTTATTTTTTATTTCCTCTTTTGTCATTTATTTTATTGTCTTTCTAAGAAACTTCTTTTATGGTAATAAAGTAGCATTAACCGGTAAATTTAAAACTAATGAGTTTCTTTATTTTAATTTAAACAAAAGAATTAAGTTCATATATTTCTTTTATATGCTTCTTTTAATATAAATTATTTTATGAGTTTAGAAGTATTTCAAATTTTATTAGTTACAGTTAAAACTAATAAATTGAATTTTTGAGTTGGATGGAAACATATTTAATTATTAACTTTAAAAATAAAATTTTACGCTTTAAATAATATTATTATCCACTGGATTTGAAAGCAATATAGAATATTGTTACGAATTCATAAATAATTGTAGTTGTTTTTATGTAAATTCTTTCAAAGAGGTTTAGTCAGGTTATAAAATGTTAATTATATATTAACCATAAAAACTTTCTACACTCTGACATGAATATATATATATATATATATGTGTATATATATATATATATATATATATATATATATATATATATATATATATTTCCGAATAAACATTTTTTTTTATTTTTTATTAAAAATATTAAAACAAAAAATGAAAGAGATCCCACAAATGAAAGAAAAAAAAATCATGTCTTATGTCAAAATACGTATGAAAAATAGGAAAAAAATATTGGAAATAATGGAAGATTTTTATGAAGCTTAATAATAAGAAAGTTAACCAACTCTTAATTTACTTTCTTTTAACATCGCATTAGCCGAGAGATTATTTTTTTTTTAATAAAGAAGATAAAAGTTATGTCAAAACATTGACATAAAATGGGAAAAAAAGTACTACTGTATTTAGAAAATTAAAAAAAAAAAAAAAAAAAAAAATGTATACTAATTTATTACACAAACGAAATAAAAACAAAAATACGTTTTTTTTTTTTTTTTTTTTTTCTTATTCAATATTTTTGTGAAAGTTACTTTCGTGTGAAGAGTAAGAAATTAAAAATAAATGCAATTATTCCCATTCACACATTAATATTTGCATTAAACGTCAAATATTTTAGTTTCTCATCATATGTGGAGAATTTAGATAATCGTAAAAATTTCTGACATTTATTTATTTATTTATTTTACTCGTTTTGAGGCATAAGGAATAAAAAAAAAAATTTCAAAAATCATGGTCTATGTCCGTTAGTTTCTAGGTTAGTTAGTTAATATATTAGACTTTGTACGCATTATGTTTAGAAGAAATGATCGTAGAAATGTTGGTTACGATTTAAAATATTATTTACGACACTGGAAAGAACTCTATTGACAGGCAGCATACTACATAAAAAACAACGTAAATTATTTGAAATTTAATTTTAATTTAATTAAAAAAAATTCTGTTTTATATTGTTCTTCATAAATATAAAAGTGCATTTAATGAACCAATTAAAATCTTTATTATCATAAGAATATTTTAATGAAATGTTCTGCCTTTTTTTTTTTTTTTTTTTTTTTTTTAATTAAAATGAGAAGTATTTTTATTAAAAAAAGAAAAAAAAATCTCAAACCTGCATAATCAAACAAGATTTCATTTTTATTTGAGCTATTTAACAGTTTATATATATACATATATATATATTTATATATATATATATATATAAATTTATATATATATATAAATTTATATATATATATAAATTTAAACCTCTGCACTTAATATCAAAATAGGAATTATAAACAAATCTGACTAAATACACAGCAGAATTTTCATACCAATTTACTATTTTAACTTCATTTTTAAAATTTTAATCTAAAGAATATTGATTGTTTCTTTGAAATCTAAACAACTTTTGTCACAACAAGGAATTTTCATTTAGAAATGCTAACCATTCAAGATAAAATGCTCCCTTTTATGTGGAATCAGTGAATTTTAATAAAACAATTTCCTGATTTCAATGTCTTTAGCAAATTGGATGAGAAAATTTCTGATAACATCTTTTCAACTTGGTAATTAGTGTCTTTGTTTACACTTAAAATTAAAAGTTATAGTGGTAATTTTCGTGTTTTAAAGTGAAAAGAATACTTAAATCGATTTTTGAATTACTATTAATTATGTCCGAAGCCTGTAACATGACTATTGATGAAAAAGAAAATATAATAATAAAGAATGGATTTTATATTTAATCTAAACGCTTTAAGAAATTTATATAAATTATTTTTGTTTTAAGGCAATCATAGTTATTGAAATATTAAATTATACTGCGCAATCATAGTTATTGAAAAAATAAAAATAAAATAAAATAAAACATTAAACATAAAATAATAAAAGTTCTAATAAACTAAGGTATGTTCAAATTTGGTCTGAGATCGTACCTAATTCAGAATTTTTAGGAGCAAAATTATAAGAAATATTAACCATAAATTTGTGTATGAGAAAGATTTTGTAATGAAACCTCATAATTATACATCAATTCCCTTACATTTGACATTGTTTGATATTATATTTTGTAGTATATGCACTGTTCTCAAAACAAATATAGGATATTGTAAGTCTTATATAAAATAACGGTATAAAGATTTTTTTTTTCAGAAAAGGGAAGAAGAGAATCACAAATTTTTTTCTCAATTTCAAACTTCGGAGTATGCAAATTGTTAGTTTGACGTGAAAAATCTCGCTTTAGCGGCAGCGAATGAAATTTGGTTTTCAACATAATGAAAGACAAATCGGAAAAATATGGTCGATATTCAAAAAATGGGTTATTTCGATAATTGCAATACCTCAACGAAGTCATTTAACCAATTCAAAAGCTTGAAGAGTCGTTGGTAGGTTGGAGGGTGGTCCAAACACAAGCCATAGTAGCCGAAGTCACTGGAGTTACGCAAGGTGTAATTTAAAAGACCTGAAACCGTTTTTTAGAGAATAAAAATACAGGCGAAAGACCAGGGAAGGTCCTAAACGTGCAGAAACACTTAATGAAGATCGACATTTAAAGCTATGGGCTCGGAGACACCGAAACACGAATGACACTCTACTTCCCCCGGCTACTCGTACCACAGTTTCGACTCAAACTGTCCAAAATCGGCTCCACGTCACAGGTTTGTATGCTCACTGACCAACAACACTATGTGGTATTTCAACAGCAAGGCACTGTCGCGGCCGCAAGGAGTGGGCAACAGAGCATGTGAATTGGAGGAGAAATGAGTTGCACAAAATTCTTTTCTCTGACGAGTCCATTTTCTCTGGTCGTCATGATAATACACATACTTTCATCTGGAGGGAACGTGGCATTAGAAGCAATCCTTCCTTCGTGCACGGAAATGTCAGATTGTGCGGTGAGGGATGATGGTCTATCCTAGCATCTTCATTGCTAAGCGCACCGTTTCTCACATCTTTCAAAATGGAGCTTTTACCGGTTACTGATATTGGAATGAGGTCCTCAGACCAATTACTACAGCGTGAAGCCTGTTTCAGACAGTTTTAGTCGAAAATGTGGTGTCAGTAGTCGAGCGAAGTGTTTGTTGAAGGATAATAGCATACATATTTTAGTTTCCCCGAGCCCTTAGTGTTCAATATCGATCTTCATTGGGCATTGTTGCACGTCTACGACCTTGCCCTGGTCTTCGGCTTCCATTTCCAGTCTCCAAAGAAGGCTCCAGTTCCTGAAAATCACACTTTGCGTAACTCAAGTCACTTCGGCTACATCGGCTTGCGTTTGACCTCCTTATAGTCGACCAACATTTCCTTTAGCTTCTGAATCGCTTAAATGACTTCATTCAGACATCGCATTCATTGAAACAACGCACTTGCTGAATGTTGATCATTCTTTTTCGCTTTGCCTTTCATTAAGATGAAAGCCAAATTTTATTCGCTGCAGCTAAACTCTCGTATTTGACGTTAAACTGAAAATCTGCAGAGTCTGAAGTCTGAAAATGAGAAAAGTTTGAATTCGAGACTCTCTTCTTTAGTTTTCTGAAAAAAAAAGAACATCGCTTATACCATTACTTTATATAAGATTTGTAATATCTTTTAATTGTTTTAATCAGTTCATATTCACCTATTACAATTCTATATCACGATTTTTAGAGAAATTCTGTACTTTTAAACAAGTCATAAAATGATTATTTTATAGTTACAGTGATTTAATTCAATCACTTTTTAATATTTATAAAACCCAATAGCAAATTTGGAAATTTGAAATTGAATCGTCCACACTTTTTAGTTAAAAATTAAAAAAATTCAGTCTATTTTTTTCAGTAAAGCACTGAATTTTAATTTTATACATTTTTTTTTTTTTTTTTTTTATGTTGATATATCTAATCTATACATATAACAAAATAAGATGTTTCTGTGTGTGTGTGCGTGTGTAATTGTGTATGTATATCTAGAACCTTTTAGGAAAACGGCTGATCGCAGAGCTACACACGTTTGCATGGAGGTTCGTAATGACCTCTCCTGATGCACCTCGAAGCCCGATTTTCGAATTTTTGATAAGTTTTTTTTTTAATTAATTAAAATGTGAAAAGTTTAACCTACTAATTTCTGATATATAAGCCATTTAAGTTTTATCCATAATTTAATTGTTGTCATTTTTTTTTCGACAGAATTAAAAAAAAAAAAAAAAAAAAAAAGTACATTTATTTAAAATGAGGCAAATAAATTAGAAAGATTAGGAAATAAATTAGAAATATCAGTCTTATCGTTACAAATAAGGTACCAAATGAAAGGGAAATGTTTTGTGATTGCAATGGATTAATTATATCGGTCGGACAATTAGATTTTTAAAAATTAACTAAAGTATGAATTTTAGATGGCAACAGCAGAAGATTGTATGGATATCTTTAGGAGAAAAAAAAAATCTGCTTCACATTAAGTCACATGTTTTTGAAGTGGGATTAAAAACTGCAGTTTTCATTTTTTTTTTTTTTTTTTTTCTCTGACGAACACAAAAATATAATATACAGCCTGTACCCTACAAGACCAACTTTTATAGTTAAAAAGTTACATTTTTTAAAAATTAAATTTTATTTCTACTTCGAAAAGATTTATGTGATAAGATACATTAAGAATTTTGGTTAAAAAAAAATTTTTTTTTAATAGATTATTTAAACTCTATGAACCATATTTTTATTTTATCAGTTTCATGAATAAATCCTGCTGGGCGATTTTTTTTAATTTTGGTGTTGAATACACCGAACGTTTTTCGACCAGAAGTTTAATATAGCAACAGCAATTTTAATCTAAGCAGCGCATCAAAAATATAAAAACATAAATGATTTATTTTTATAGAAAGTTTATAAGAAAAATGCAGTTTTAAAGATAGCGAATTTATTTCAACAAGCACTATTTTAAACCTAAAAACCATTAAAAATATAAGCAGAATATGAAGGATTCTTATGTATAAACAAAATTATTAGCAAAATAGTCTTCCCCTTTTCATACAAAAAAAAAAAAAAAAAAAAAAAAAAAAAAATGCATCGCTAATATGGCAACAAAAATTCAAAAACTGCCAATGGAGTGTCATAATAAAGTTGTGTAGCACGATAATGTTTACCTATTTATTTACTTTTTTATATAGTAATCACTATGCTAATTTATTATACAAACAAATGAGCCTCTTTGTGTTACTGCGCTTGTACGCTGTCGAACAGAAATATTTGATTAAATCAAATTAATATTTAAATAAATAAATAAAAATAAAACTATGTTTATTGGAAAATAAATATAAAAATAAAAAGATTTGTTGTCTAAAATACGGCAGAAATAGCGCTCATAGCATATTGTTACAAGGGATTAAGTCTTATTGATACAAGAGATTAAGTCTAATATGGTGACAAAAATTCAAAAGTGGACAAAGAGAACTATATTAAGGCTGTACTATAATCAGGTTTACAAACTATGAATTATATATAACCACAAAAAATTAATTGTCTCGTGCGACAGACGTAGCCGGTCATAGCATATTGTAATATTTGGCGTGAAATTGCTGTCATTTTATAGTTGATTGGATAAACAAAATAAACATAGGAAATGACGTAAAAGCAAATATTATGTGCACCATGTATAGTGTTGTTCACTTGTAACTGGGATTCAAATATAAAAGGGATACTCCAATTTTTTCGATACTATTTTTTTTTTAAACTGTTACATAATAAGCACCTAAATGAAAGCACATTCGTAAACCATTGTTGCAGTTAATAGGGACAGGTGCCCGAGTTTCAGTGGATGACCAAATCACTGTCGAAGGCAGCACGGACCTGAAGAGAGTTTTTGAGCAATTTCAGTATTTTATTTTATTTTATTTTATTTTTATAAAGCTATATAGAAAATAGTTTCCTTTAAATTTAGTGACCAGCGAAGTGGCCAAAGTCTGCTAGTTAATATATGTATGTATATAGGTTGGACGATATTAAACACTCGTAAAAGAACAAATAGGCACCACTTTTGTTGAAATAAGGGGATTTATTAACAAGCCTACTAACTAAAATATCTATAAATTATCAACATAAAAAGTAAGAAGTTAAGTAATATTTATTGTTTTACAGATTCGAAGATTCGAAGATTCATCATTTAAATTAACAATGCCTTACGTTTGTATATATAAATATATATTTTTATTTTAAAAGAAGAAATTTCACATGCAAAGTCAAATGCAATTGATTTAAAAAGTTCATTCAAATTGCCGATACGATTGACTTTGGTAAAATAAAAATAAATAAATATACAAATAAATAAATAAATAAATAAGTGGGGTCTAAAACGTAACAAATGATTACAGCCATCGACTGAGTCGATGGCTGTAACCATTCACCTGATTTTTCACCTGAATTTTTGTTTTAAATAAATATTCACCCTGTTTCACCTGAATTTTTGTTTTAAATAAATATTAAACTAGATTGAAAATAACTCAGAGACTAGTCTTTAATTAAACCTTCTCATTTATTTAGTTCTTTACTTATTCGTTTATCATATACTGACATAAAATGCCATTTAAGAAGAAAATATGACATCCTATTTTTTTATTTATTTAATTATTTGTATATCATGTAGACACAAAATATTAATTAATAAAATAAAATCAGAGTAATGTTGTTTAAATGTGTGCGTTTGTGAACACCGACTGTATACCCGAGTGACCTAGGCCTAGGGATAATATACTCTATTGGGGTCTTACTAATTGCTTCTAGTCCGCATTTTTACGTGGTTTGGAACAAACAAAGGGTTATCAAGGTTTGGAACAAACAAACAAACAAAAAAAAAAAGTAAGTTATAAGTAATATTTTCAGATTATAAGTAATATAATGAGTATAATATTATGAGTAATATTTTAAGTTTAATACATAGCTGACATGCTATTACTAACTGAAAGAGTTTTCATATCAATATTCAATAATAGTAATTTTGAACATGTACAGTCATAGATATATATTTGTAAACGATACGTTTTTAAAATACTTGTATAAAGATTGCGCACGCTTTTTCATAATAAAATAGAACCTCTTCTAATATATATTAGAAATATTTATTACAGATTTTTACATTAAGTATAATATATGTATGTTCTGTTTTTCTTTTTCTTTCTTTCTTCTTCTTCTTCTTCTTATTATTATTAATTTTAGGGTTTTTTTTATGTTCCTCAATATTTAACTGTAAGAAGCATGATTTAATATTAAATCTATTCTTCATGAGCAGGATTCCCATAAACGAAAACTTTGATACTGCATTTCTTATAAAGTACTATTTTAACCCTTTCAGTCGCAGTGTTCCCGCTGATGGAACACCTAATTTTAAATCTCAAGTGCAAAAACTCATCCCGAAAATTTTTTAGAAAAAAATTACATTTATAGCATAGCAGAAAAGGCCTTTTTTTCAACGTGAAAATTTAAAATTTCTTGTATTTTAATTATGTTCGTAAATTCCGGTGGCAGTCTAATTTAAACGATCCGAATTACCTTGCTCCGCAAAGGGTTGAAATACTCCTGAATAAATTGAAATGTTGGGATTGATGCAACTTTTACGAGTTTTTGTTGTCGATAATGTTTACTTATAAAGTGATTTATTTATTAAATTATATATTATTTGAATTTAATAAGGTTTACTTACAGATGTTTCAAACCAAAAATTTCTCGAAAAGGAACAATGCTAATTTTTTATTTTTTAAATATTTATGATCAGCTATGTGTCTAAAAGCCATTTTAAAAATTAGTTTAGTAATTTTTAAAATAAATTAAGTAGTGAACGTTAAAGGGTTAAAATAGTTAACAACGGATATCAATATTAGTCAAGTTTAAAATTATTATATAAAAATAGTGGTGTTCAAATTTTAATTTATAAGAACCTTGTTCATGACAACTCATATTTTTCAAACATTACAATATGCTTTTTTTTTTTGTTTCTTTGTTTCTTTTTTTTTTTTTTTTTTTCTGGATTGCTATAAAATATCCAACAATAATGTCAAGGAAATCTCAAGTAAAAAAAAAACAACTTATACATTACCGCATTTATTATTTCAATAAGAATAAAGCGTCTATTTTAAAAGCTCCGCCACAAGAAGAAAAAAAAATATATTTTATATATTTGCAGGAAACAGTGTTGAAAGCATATGTTGTGTTAGAAAATGAAATTTCATTGTTGTTATTAATGGAGTCGTTTGGACCAAAATACTAGGAGTAAAATACTTTTTGATAAATAACTGGTGTTATACCAAGACGTAATGTAAAAGATATATTTTAACTTCGCTTTAAAATATTACTTCTTGTGTTATAATTTATCATTCTTATAGTATTTTTTAGGTGCAATAAATAATAGAAAAACAGAATTCATTTTATAATTCAAAAATTTTAAAAAACACAGCAATATTTTCTGAATTAATTCATTGAAAATGTGACTAAACATGATAGAAATTACAGATCTATATATTTAATGATACATTTAATTGTTTATTTGTACATTGCAAATAAAGGTGTCTTAAAGTAAGACAAAAAACAAAAAGACATTTACGTGTCTTAAAAGCCTTTTCAGTTATTTTAGACACGTAAATGTCTTAATATAGAGCTTAGACTTAAAAGATATAATTTAATACACTCGTGTGTTTTAATCGATGCACTGTAAATAAATTCGTCTCAAATTTGAGACACTTGTGTGTTTTAATTGATGCACTGTAAATAAATTCGTCTCAAATTTGACACACTTGTGTGTTTTAATTGATGCACTGTGAAAAAAATCGTCTCAAATTCACACAAAAATGTGTCTGAAATACCAATTCAGACACGAAAATGTCTGAAACACGTAAATATGCAAAATTTGAAACAGCAAAAGGATATGAATTTTCAGTCACTTGTATTAACCCTTTAACGTTCACTACTTAGATTATTTTAAAAATTACTAAACGAATTTTAAAAATGGCTTTTAGACTCATAGCTGATCATAAATATTTAAAAAATAAAAAATTAGAATTGTGCCTTTTCGAGAAATTTTCGGTTTGAAACATCTGTAAGTAAACCTTATTAAATTCAAAAAATATTTAATTTAATAAATAAATCACTTTATAAGTAAACATTATCGACAACAAAAACTCGTAAAAGTTGCATAGATCCCAACATTTCAATTTATTCCGGAGTATTTTAACTCTTTGCGGCGCAAGGTAATTCAGACCATTTAAATTACACTGCCACCGGAATTTACCAAAATAACTAAAATAGAAGAAATGTTAAATTTTCACGTTAAAAACAGGCCCTTTTTTGCTATGTTATAAATGTAAACTTTTGCTAAAAAATTTCCGGGATGAGTTTTTGCACTTGAGAATTAAAATTAGGTGTTCCATCAGCGGGAATACTGCGACAGAAAGGGTCAATTAGTAAATTTTTTATATGGAATATACTTTAAGTAACATGCATATAATGTTTAAACTATTTTTTACATTTAATAAGTATAATCTTCTACATACGATATTATTTTATATAATAAGTAGTTAAACTCTTTAAACTATGTTAGCTTTATGAAAGAAAACTTTTAAGGAAAAAAAAAAAAAACATTATATTTGTATGGAATTATATCGGATAAAATTCATAAAACTGCATATTTAGAAACTTATTTTATTACAAAAAAAAAAAAAAAAAAAAAAGAAAAGAAAAAAAAAACATATTTAAAGCTCTATCATATTAAAAGAAAAAAATATTAAGATGCACGATACATTGTAACTCGTAACGAAGAAATGAATTTGCACCTGAACAATCTTGAACAATTTGTGCGTAACTCTTTCTTTCTTTCATTTTGTTTTAAATTTAAATTTAAAAACTATTTTCTTCCACAAGTTTACATGCACATCTTCTCCTATTGATATTCATAGTTTGTTTTCTTTTAATTATCAGTGTTTAAGGAATGAAATTCTTATCCTTACATCATAGGCTGAAATATTTTCATATATTTGTTATAAATTTTGCAAAATTTTAAACCTCTACATATAATAATATTATAGTTTTAAAAAATTAAAGAACACGCTTATATAGAAATGTGAACTAAAAAACACAAAATATCTATCTTAGTATTAAAATGCAGGGTAAGAGAAAATCGTGTGATTGACACACCATAATATTTACATACATTTAAATCTTTAATTAAAATAATTTAGAATTAAACAAAAACCATTTTTAAAAAAATCTCCCTTGACTGGGATCGAACGCTAGATCTTTAGGTTCGTAGCGCGGAGCTATACCTCAACGCCACGGTGTTCATAAAGGGATTTTTTTTTTTTTTTTTTTTTTTTTTTTTTTTTTTTTTTCAATATAGATTTTTTGTTTGCTCCCAGAGCGGTTACAAACATGCAAACATACATACATACATACAGGTGAAGCTAATAAAAGCGTGTTAAAATTTAAGATAATAATATATATTAACCTTCAGACATATTATCGATAGTTTTTATGGCAAAAAATATCGATTAAAACATAAAACATCGATTTGCTTCTCGACTTCTATTTTTTATATTATCATACAAATGAACCTTGCTATATAGGTGTCGTGGTGTCGTTATTGATAACACACTCGACTCCGATATTGTAAGTAGTATTAATGTGACTTTGATTCCAGGACCGAGAAATAGATTTTTGTTTATTATTAATATTCAATTTATTATTTCAAACATTCTAAAATCTATTTTTAACAGAAAAAGAGAATCACACGAAATCTTTATTTATTTATTAAAAATTCTTAAAAATCTTGGTGTTTTTAAGCGAAAAACATTTCGGTGTTTTAAGACATTTCTAGTGTCTTTATTTCAGATTCAAAAAGGTGTTTTAAAAAGTAAGATTTTTTTTTCTCTTTAAATGTTACCATCAATTTAAGACACTTTTTAAAACTGAATTTCAGATGTTTGTGTTTACACTAGAATAAGCAATATATATTAGAATAGGTAATATTTTTTTTACGTTACACTTTTAAAGTATACGATTTTGAAATATAATAAATATTTAAAAATAAAATATCCTAAAGTTGTTTATCTTTTATACGCCGATTTTTTTCGAATATAATTGTTTATGTTTTGTGATAGAATAGGCTAAAAATTTTATATTTGATATTATGTTGAAATATATCTATAAAGTGTTTTAAGATTTATCCGAAACAGTACTATTACAGGTACATAATATTTATGACTAACATTTCTTATTTCGTTTATTTATTTTGTTTTTAATTAAACATACTACAGTTTATAACACTGACGTACATTTAGATTGTATACCCCAGATATGTTTATGTTGATTCTTAATGAAGCAGATTAAAAAATTTTAGCACGTTGATTAACATTATCGAATAAAATACAATGAATAGTAAATCACATATACTTTCTTAAAAAAATCAAAATGTACTAATATGCAGCAGTAAGTTCAAACGAAATATTTAAGTAGAAACTTTAATCAGCTAAAAAAAAAAAAAATAATAAAAAAAAAAAAAGGAAAAAAAAAAAAAAAGAAAAGAAAAGAAAGACCAAAGCGGGAATAAAGCAAAACAATGCGTGGAAAGATTTCAAAGTCGAAAAATGCTAGTCCAGTTGAAAGAAAGTCAAGCTCGCTATCGGAGGATAGCCGATTCGGTACTTCCTGTACCCAAAGGCCGACTTGTGCCTGCACGGTGGTTTTTGCACATCATATCCCATTGGTTCTCCAAACATTATTTCTCTGTTCTCTAAAATTTATATCTCTGTGCATTACCAAAGTGTAGGAGATATCCCAATCGAATAAGATCCGATTTTTTATGGAATGTTATCGAAGAACACATAGGAGAGAATCACAGACCGTCATAAATTACGCAATGTCACTTATGGGCAATTATCACCAGTTTTCAGTGAAAACTGCATAGTTATATTTTCCACTGTGATTTTTCAGTTTTGTCTTGTAATTTTAAAGTGCTTGTATGCATTGAGAAAAAAAAAATATATATACCGCCTTCATCTAGAATGAATAAGTGGCCATTTTCTAAATCCCTTAACTAGAAATATAGATTTCCGAACCATAAGGCACGTCAATAAACTGAATAGACGAAATGATCGTGAAATTCTAGTCTACACATTTCTAAATGGTGAAACAATATTCTGAATATTCTGAATCTTTTGTGTAGCGAGAAATTCTCGCTCAATTATCTAGAATTGGGTCATAAATCAAGACTATAGTTGCTGAAACCCCAGCCTCTTGTGTTTGTATTTATTTGGAGATATTTTCAAATAGATCTGACCTCGATAATATAGACAAACTCCCTAGAATTCTAATAGGGGTTTCCAGAACTCGCTTTTAAAGAGGTCTGGAATTTATAAGGATTATATGTAACTATTTTTTCTAGAGCCACAATTTAGATTCTAGAAGTAAGTTACTGAATATTTTCTTAGTGTGAGACATTCAGAAAATGCGTAACTCTTGAATGAGACATTTTAAACTTTCAAAACGTCCCAAATTCATGAATACTTTTATTATCTGGAAACTGGAATCTCATACTCCTTATTGGATATATGTATATGGATATAGTAAGCCGGCATCACACATTCTCTTACAATGCCGGCATAGAAAATACGAAACAAAAATTTTTTTATTTTTTTTTCCTTCTTAAGTGACACATTGTTAAATTACAAAAAAGTTAATATTTTTTAATAGCCTATTAGATTTGGTAAAGACAAAAATAAATTCAAAGGTATATATATAACATCAACTGAGCAAAGTGAGGTCAAAGACAGATTATACGAAAACGATATTACACTTACCCAATTTCAAACTGCATAATAATTCGGAAAATGCATTGCAATTAGAAAACAAAAATAGAAATAAAGATTTTATATGAATATATGTTCCATATATATATATATATATATACATATATTGTAAGTTGTAAGTTACGAGGAATTAAAATTTTCAGTTGAAGTACATTATAAAATGTAGGTGCAACGCAGAATATAGTTTAATATGGAATTAGTAAAACAGCTGTAAATTTAAAGCCAAATTACTAATTCTGGTCATCCAGTGAGATAAAACATCTATATCCTTTTTCATTTATTTTGGTGTCAAATGTAAGTGCTTTATTTATAAATTTAGTTTTTGTAAATACAGTAACTGCTATTTAGTTCTAGATAACAATTAAAATACTAGTATGTTGTGGCAACCACAAGACTTTCTTCTAGATTTTCCTATACAAACTCACTAAGTGCAAATAATTAATTTTCATCTTTGAGAAAACTAACACTAAATATGAAAAATTAAAAAACAAATTTAAAAAAGACAGTTTTATTGTCTATAAATGACATCTTAATAAATGCATTTTTATAATAGTTATCTCACATATCAAGTTTCGTACAGTTATATGCCATAGAAGTTGAGATATAGCTTTCCTGTTATCGAGAAAATTTGCAGTAGAGCAGCGCCACCTATTGACCTAAAAACATACAAATTGAATCAGCATAATGTCTCATAATGGGCTTCATATATATCATGTTTTGTTTGATTATACGCAATAGAACCTGCGATATAGCCTCCCCTTAAATTCCGGAAATCGCTGTACAGCAGTGCCGCCTGTGGAGCGGTTTACACCAAAGGTTGAAAGACACTCATTTAGGTTAAAGTACATCAACATGTAAATTTATATGCAATTCTGTGCAGTAGTTTCCTGAGATATAGCTTTCTCTTAAATTGCAGAAATCGCAGTATAGCAGTGCCACCTGAAGGTCTATAAGCATTCAAATTGAATCAGCGTAATGTCTCATAATGGCCTTCTCTTATATCAAGTTTTGATTTATTATACGCAATAGAACCTGAGATATAGCAGCGCCACCTGTAAGCGGTTAGCATCAAACGTTGATAGGCTGAGATTGAGCTTAAGGTGCCTCTGCATGTAAATTTATATCCAATTCTGAGCAGTAGTTCCAGAGGTACAGTTAGCACAAAATTTTTGTCACACACACACACAAACAGACAGGCATTCTCTAAAAATAGTCAAATCGTGTTCTAGACCTCTCAGAATGTGTAAATCCGTCGAAAACCTGAAGTAGAAATTTTTTCCAAATCCAATACTTTCTTCTCTTGAATATAGAACAAAGTAATTAATATGTTGTGGCCGTCACAAAACCTTCTTTTATATTTTTCTATACAAATTCACTCAGTGCAAATAATTTATCAAAAATTATATTTAGTAAAATTATCTTCTAGTGTGAAAATATAAATTTTCATTCAAGTGAACACTAAATTTCTTCAAAAATTATAATTTTAAAAATGATATCGTGAAATGATATCTTTTTTTTTTTTTTTTTCATTTTTTTAAATCTGAAATTAAGACACTAGAAATGTCTTAAAACAGGGAAATATTTTTGGCTTAAAAACACTGACAATTTTTAAGGATTTTTAATACATAAATAAAGATTGCGTATGATTCTGTTTTTCTGTTAAAAATCGATTTTAAAATGTTTTAAATTATCACAGAAAAATGGTTCAACTAGTCGTTTTAAATGTACTAGCAGGCTTTGTCCGCTTCGCTGGCCACTAAATTTAAAGGAAACTCGTTTCTATATAGCTTTATAAAAATAAAATAAAATAAATTACTGAAATTGTTCAAAAGCTCGCTCCAGGTCCCTGCTGCATTCAGCAGCGATTTGGTCATCCACTGCAACTCGGGCGCTTGTCCCTATTACCTGCGACAATAGTTTACCAATGAGCTTCCATTTAGGTGCTTATTATATAACAGTTTCGAAATAGATAGTATCGAAAAAATTGGAGCTTCCCTTTTATATTTGAATCCCAGTTACATGTGAACAACACTATACGTGTTGTTCACATGTAACTCGGACTGGACTCAAACGTAACTGGGTTTAGACAACATAATATTTGCTTTTACGTTATTTCATATGTTTTTTTTTTTTTTTTGTTTATCCAATCAACCATTAAATGACAGCAATTTCACGCCAAATATTACAATATGCTGTGACCGGCTACGTCTGTCGCATGAGACAATTAATTTTTTGTGTTTATATATAATTCATGGGTTGTAAACCTGATAGTACAGCCTTAATATAGTTCTCTTTGGCGGCTTTTGAATTTTTGTCACCATTTTAGACTTAATCCATTGTAACAATAAGACTTAATCCCTTGTAACAATATGCTATGAGCGCTATTTCTGCCGTATTTTAGACAACTAATCTTTTTATGGTTATATATATTTCCCATTAAACATATTTTTATTTATTTATTTAAATATTAATTTGAATTTTTCAAATATTTCTGTTCGACAGCGTGAGAGTGCAGTAACACACATAGGTTCATTTGTTTGTATGATAATTTAGCATAGTGATTATTATATAAAAAAATAAATAAATAGGTAAACATTATCGTGTTACACAACTTTATTATGTCGCTCCATTGGCGGCTTTTGAATTTTTGTCGCCATATTAGCGATGGATTTTTTTTTTTTTTTTTGTATGAAAAGGGGAAGACTATTTTGCTAATAATTTTATCAGACTCTTTTTTGTTTATACATAAGAATCCTTTATATTCTGCTTATATTTTTAATGCTTTTTAGGTTTAAAATAGTGCTTGTTGAAATAAATTTCCTATCTTTAAAACTGCATTTGTTCTGTAAATTTTGTGTAAAAATAAATCATTTATGTTTTTATATATTTGATGCGCTACTTAGATTAAAATGGCTGTTGCTATATTAAACTTCTTGTCGAAAAACATTCGATGTACTTCAACACCAAAATTTAAAAAATCGCCCAGCAGGATCTGTTACTGAAGCTGATAAAATAAAAATATGGTTCATAGAGTTTAAATAATCTATTTAAAAAAATTTTTAAAACCCAAATTATTAATCTATCGTATCACATACATAGATATAGTAATAATATATAGATTGATCATTGGGGACAAAAAAGTGATTCCTTTTCACTCGGGAAAAGACGGCGATTTTACCAAAATATGGCAGTCTTTCCCCGAGTGAATACACACGGGAATATGCACGAATGTTTTAGCAAATAAAATTCATGAATAATTTATTTACTAAAGGTGAATGAAAAGACCCAGATATAGTTTCAAATTCATTCTTCTTTTTTTTTTTTTTTCCTTCAATACCACTTTTATGGCTGATTCCAAAGCGTTTTTTTCGGCATCAAAAATCTTTGCACGATAATATGGGGATGATAGATCTATATATATTATTATATCTATGATCACATAAATCTTTTCGAAAATAGAATAAAACTTAATTTGAAAAAAAAAATAATAATAACTTTTGTTTATTAACCAAAATAACTGATGAAATTTGAAATGCAAGTTGGTCTTGTGTATATTATATTTTTGTGTTCGTGAGAGAAAATTTAAAAGAATTTGAAAACTGCAATTTTTAATCCCTTTTAAAAATCATGTGACTTAATGTGAAGCAGATTTTTCATTTTTTTTCTCCTAACAGTTTCCATACAATCTTCTGCTGTTGCCACCTAAAATTCATGCTTTAGTTAATTTTAAAAAATCTAATTGTCCGATTGATAAGCTGTTTAATGCGTTGGATTAAAAAAAAATTTTCCCTTTCATTTGCTATCTTATTTGTAACGATGCGACTGATATTTCTAATTTATTTTCTAATCTTTCTGATTTATTTTCCTCATTTTAAATAAGTGTACGTTTTTTTTTTTTTTTTTTTTTTATTATTATTATTTTGTCGAAAAAAATGGCAACAATTAAATTATGGATAAAATTTTAAAATTTAAATGTCTTATTTATCAGAAATTAGAAAGTTTTTATTTTCACATTTTAATTAATTAAGAAAAAACTAATCATCCGATTGATAAGCTGTTTAATGCATCGGATTTACAAAAAATTTCCCTTTCATTTGGTGTCTTATTTGTAACGATGCGAGTAATATTTCTAATTTATTTTCTAATCTTTCTGATTTATTGTCCTCATTTTAAATAAATGTACGTTTTTTTTTTTTGTAATTATTACTATTATTTTGTCGAAAAAAAAATTGGCAACAATTAAATTATGGATAAAATGTTAAAATTTAAATGGCTTTTTTTATCAGAAATTAGAAGGTTATGATTTTCACATTTTAATTAATTAAGAAAAAACTAATCAAAAATTCCAAAATCTGACTTCGATGTGCACAATGACCCTTCGGGATGCACCTTTGTGTTAAATCTCGTGACTGTCCGAGCTACCGTTTTCGAGATCAGTGAAATATACATACAAATATTGCTCACTTAATAGTATAAGATTAACGATTTCTTTTGAAAGATATCCATATTGAAAATTGGTGTGTGTGTGTGGGGGGGGGGGGGAGGAGTCCACCTCTTGATGGGGCCGTTGCTACTATATATGAAAGATATCCTAATTGACTACTACTATTGTAAATAATTCTTTGTAATTTCATAATTATTCTTTAAAAATAATTAATTTCCATTTTGTAAGTTCATACAAATTTTTATAATGTTCATCCATGTTAAAAATTTAGTGAAAACAGTATGGTAACACCAAAAGTTAGGCAACTATCATCAAAAGTTGATAGGCACAAATTTATGCCGAGGTGCAACAACACTTGAATTTGTAGAAAAATATGTGCAGTAGTTCTGGAGATACAGTTGCCAAAAATTTTGTCGAACACACACACACACAGAGATATTTAATAAAAAAGCACCACAAAACTGGCGTTGTAAAAAATATTACTTACAAACTTTGAATAAACACCATAAAATGCAATAAACTCGCAACAATTGTTTCGTGTCGAAAAAACACACGACCCATCATCAGGCGAATAAAGTAAGCACGAGTGTTGCAGTCAAAGCCCAGCACTCGTGCTTACTTTATTCACCTGATGAAGGGTCGTGTGTTTTTTTCGACCCGAAACAATTGTTGCGAGTTTATTGCATTTTATGGTGTTTATTCAAAGTTTGTAAGTAATAACACACAAAGATAGACTACTCGTAAGAATGGTCAAATCATGTTGTAAACCTTTTAAAACGTAAAAATCTTTCAAAAGTTTGTCTTGAATTTCATGTAAATCCTAATTAAAAATAATACAAATATCTTAAAAAGAAAAAAAATAATAATAGTAACGAACGTATAATGTCGCACACAGGCAAAAAAATAAATAAGTAATTATCTTTGTCATAAAAGTTTTATGTTTGTTTTATATATATATATATATATTTCAGTATTTGCCAAAAAATTTTCTAAAGGAAAAAAAATAAAAATATCTTTCTCTTTGAAACGTCTTACTTAAAAAGAGTGAAAATTTCTTTGAAAATAATGCATTAAAAGTTTTTTTTTATTATTATTAGTGCCATTATTATGGACATACGATAAAATGACTAACCATGTTAAAAAAGTTATAATCAAAGTAATCCATCTTTTTTATATGCCAAAAACTAATATTTACTAAAATAACGCAAATATTAAAAGCTAATTACACTATGACATGACAAAAACTAATAAAAATTCTCATAGTTTGAGCTTAATTATCTCGCAAGTTTTTTCTTGACGTATTTGTTTTTTCTTTTTTACTTAAAATCACATAACATTTGAATATCAGTTTTATTTTTTTAATCCTTTATTTTTTTTAGCATTGACATTATTAAAAAGGATTTACCACAATATAATAATATTGTTTTTGTTTACTGACAATTATTATAAACTGATTTACTTCATTTATTTTTCATATATTCATAACTTTGCTTAAAGTTTCATTTTAATAAATAAACATATATATATATATATATATATAGTAGAACCTCGATTCATTGTTTTTTACCATATACAGAGTGCGTGAAAAAAACAATGAAAGCAGAAAAACGACAAATGTGGGTTAATGTAAACACGAAGGAAATAATGTTTACGGATTAATATACGCAATGTGTACTGTACAATATCCTACTAATAAAAACTAATTTGTTACTTTTCAAACTGTCAAGGAAACAAATCAATGTTGTAGAACACTAAGTAAAATGAATTTTTTAAAACCAAAAAATTTATGTTCAGTTTTTTGTTTCTTTTATAAATTGAACAGGGATTTTTCCTGATTTGTAACATTTTTCTGGTCCTTTTAAGTAATTTCATGTGCTTATATAAAAGTTCGTGATTTTTAACCCTTTCATTCCCGATTTTTCCCCTCCATAAAACAGTAAATATTTAGTCATAAATTTATTTCAAAGGTAATATATGTAAATATTTTTTTTAAAATAGGAGTAATAGCAGAGTACGAATTAATATAGCTAACAAAGCAACTGAGAATTGTTTATTTGTGTTTAATATAACCTCTGATGCCATTAAAAATCATAACTTTTCAATAATAAAAATATCAAAAATTTGGAAGAAATACATTTTGTAATTAATTAAAATACAAACTATAAACATTAAAAAATAAAATAAAAAATATTTCAAACAGTTAATTTACTTAAATTGACAAAAACAGGAAATTGATTCCGATATTATTATCATAATAAAGTAAAATATACTTTCAATTATCAACAAGGGTAGTGAAATCATCTAATATATTGTTTTCGGTGGGAAAATGTATATAGATTTAAATATTGTTCATTTTGAATTAGTGAAAGTGTTAGATGGCAAGAAAGAAAATCAGAAATGTTATGATTCCAATTGACATCACGGGGAATGAAAGGGTTAAACACCATAATTGAGTCATGAGAGTCATGAAAATTATCCTGCTTCTCTTCACCATAACTTTAATTTTTTGAAATCACATATTTACTCTATGTTTTAGGATACCGCATATCGCAACGCCTTGAATAATGCAAATATTATCACTAAATTTTGCATCAGGCGCATCCTCTGCTACATGTAACCAATGTTCATCTGCATTATCAGAATCATGATTTTCTTGACCTTCTCTTTGATATCCTTCATTATTACTTCCATTACCCTACTACCGTAGGTAATGGAAGTATTGTATTCGGTCTGAAAATTCGATATCGGGTTTTCACCTGATTTACACTTTTTAAGGTCCCCTGAGTCCAAAAAAGTGGTTTTTGGCAATTGGTCAGTGTGTATGTATGTATGTATGTGTGTGTGTGTGTGTGTGTGTGTATGTACGTATGTGGAGAATCTTCTGGCTATTATAGCTCAGAAACTAATAAAGATAGAGCTACGAAACTTTAGAATTGAAATACGTCTGGTGAAAATTGAAAAACCGGAAGTGGGACCGTAAGTCCGTGTCTCAAAAACGGCTCTAACGATTTTCTTTAAACTTGCTATATAAACACTCTATTAGATGTCCTTTCGAATGATATAGTTTGTTAGTTCAGGAAAATTGATAGGCGTCCTGTATAAATAGCTCAAATTCAGGCCTCGCAAAGGCGTTCCTTTAAAAACGGTTGTACGGATTTTTTACCTCGCTATGTGTAAGCTTCGATTTTTATGTCTTTGCATGTGTATAAACTTTATCTTACCACAAAAATGTTTGGTTTCTACTTCTTTAGGTCACTTCCATATCTTCTGATCACATTATCTCCAAAAAAAATGCATATAATATGTGTAATAGTGGGTAATGGAAGTCGTGTAGTTGTTTCACACCAGATTTTTTTTTTTTTTTTTTGCACGTAACCGTATTTCACGAGACAATTTTCTGGATTACTAAAGAGGTTAATTCCTGTCATGTTGAAATTACAAAATAAATAGATGGTCCGGAGACATGACATTGCAATTTTGGTCATCCATGGAAATGTGGAAAACAGTTATTTTAGGATGAAAGAAGTAATTCCAGTTTGCATGCCATATGGAACCGCTTGATCTTCAGGAGAAAAATTTTTTAACGTGAGGAGAAAAATTTTACGGCGATGAATGCGGGAAAACGAATTTACGAAGCATGATATACGCGGGATTCGTTAGCATTATTTAAATACAATTTGTGCAGGGACCATAGAAATAAAACGATGAACGCGGGAATGATAGATCGGGGTTTCACTGTATACACAAGGTAATTCGGGCGAAGTCGTAGAATACATATAAAAAGGATATTTTGTTTAGTAGAGCCAAAATTGTAATCATAAGATAATTACCATGAGTTAAGATGCAACGCAAAAGACAAACATTGGAATATTACTTTAAAATTAAAAACTATGGAGAAACAAATAAATGTATAAACTGATTCTTTTTTTCAAATTTACTTTGCTTAAACTACACTGTAAACGTAAAAGTCTTAAATTCAGTTAGGGGAGAGTTGTCTAAAACGGGGACGGCGGGTCAAATGGGGACGTCCAGTTTTTCATTGATTAGTGCTGTTTTCTTTGAATCCAATAGTCTACGATAATTCTAATTCGGCTATATACAAGTTTGAATCTAGTTGTTGACATATTTAGCCGGTTCTGTTATTTTCTACAAAGTTTTCAATTTTTTTCGATTTTCATTTCGATTGTGGCCGTACACTCTATTGGATCTTATCAAGTAACTGTTGAACGTTCGAATTTGGTAAGTATGTTATGAATTCGTCTAGATTTAATTTACATTTTCCCATATTGTTTTATAGTTTTGTCTGACACGTATGCGTAGGGACGCCGCGTTTTTAGCATACGTCATGGTCGGCTCAAATGGGGACATTGACGGTAGTCCAAAACGGGGTCATCCCCATTTTGGACGCCATGGAAGTAGGATAAATTTACAATTGTTATTTCATTTTTAAAGTGTTTTAAAAGAGTACAAGTGCTTATTTATGTGTGTAATACATGTGTGGAGAGGACGAATAAGAGACAAGAAAATGGCTCATGCATCACCCTGGACGCTACGTGACAATTTACTAGGTAGGAAAACTTTCCGGAACTGCATTTTCAAGAGCAGCTACTGTGCAAAATGCTATGAATGGATTAAAAAAAACAGGCATATATCTCTTTAACAGAGTAGTGTTCCTTGAACATTTATTTGCGCCTTCAGAAACAACTCAAAAACCTGCTTACAACTCTTTAGAGCCTCACTTAACATCAAGGTGTGAAAACGTCACACCCCAACCTACCACTTTACCATTTGGAATACCTCCAGATATAGAACCCCAGAAATGTGCAGTTTTTAACACTTCGCCTAATAATGCCTCTACCACAAGGAACTGAACGTTAGCAAAAAAAAAGTGAATGACATGAGGAAATGTAAAACTGTCATACTCACTTCATCACCTTACAAAGCAGAATTGAAAGCTGTAGAACAGGAGAAAAATGCAAAGCAGAATAAACAGAAAAGAAAATTGGTCAAGAAACCCACCGAACCTAATCCTAGGTATCCAAAAGAGAAGAAAATAAAAAAATTCAAGACCCAATATTATCATCTGATGAGGACACTTGTATTTTTTGTAATGAACTTTACATTGACTCGAAAGACAAAGAGGGGTAGATTCAATGTAGCAGCTGTCGAAGTTGGGCACATGAAGTCTGTTCAAGTGTTGAAAAAAGCGATGTCAATTTCATATGTGAGGTCTGTGTTTGATTATTTTTTGTGTCATTCAAGTAACTGTTGAAAAAGATAACAAAATACTTTATCTGCATCTTGATTTTGCATCAACTTCACCTTTTCTTTGTAATCCAAGTTTTTCTAATAAAATTTCGCATTAGGACTTGAATTTACGTTACTTCTTATGAGTACCCCATTTTACCCAACCGGTTGTCCAAAACGGGGACTTTGCACATTTTTCAGAAAAATGTTTTTCTGCCTATACTAATGATAATTTTTTAAAAATAACTTTGCCATCCGATAGTCAAGGACATGTTCTATTCAGGAAATGCTTTGCCAAATTTTTCTTATTTATAGATTTCTTTTTACGGATAGAGATATGTTAACGTCCCCGTTTTGGACAACTTTCCCCTAAAATTTTTAACTGAAACTTGTGTCTTAAAAGGGTGGTCGTATATTTAGCGAAAAAAAAGTCTTACTTTTTGAAATACCGCTTTGCATCTAAAATTAAGAAATTGTAAACGTCTTAAAACAACGCCATACTTTTTTAGGCTTAAAAATACTGCCATGTTAGGCTTAAAAACACAAATATTTTTAAGGCTTTTTAACAAATAAATAAACAAAGGTGGTTTGTGATTCTGTTTTTGTGTTAAAGAGAGATTTTAATTTTTCTAGATCATAAATAAAATATCATTTAATTAAACAAAATTTCCTTTACAAGAATGAACTCGAACCTAGGCCAGACATGGAATCGGAAAAATGTTGTCGGAAGTTAGTGTCTTCACCAATCATGCCACTGCAAAACACAATAAAATTCAAAAACACACTGACGTTTTACGTTTTGAGGGGACATGACACCTTTCATTTTGCACTACCGAAGGTTTCATAGGGCAGCTAATATTTCCGTTTAATATTTATAATTTTAACTACACTAGGTATTATTAGTCATTAAAATGTATATTTAGGCAATTATTCTTATTAGGTTTGTTATATTGTTTACACTTATAAAATCTTTAAATCGCATTTTCTCAGTTTTTACTTTTTCATAAATATGTGATTTTAAAAATGATAATACTTCTTGAGAAAATCAATTAAAATTAAAGAAACCCTAAATGTAAACAAATAATATATATGTAAACAAAGTTTCTAAATATAAATAAGGACCTAAATGTAAACAAATACTATAAATGTAAAATAAACCATCCTAAATGTAAACACAAAATATAAATGGAAACTAAGACCTTAAATGTAAAGAGAGACTACAAGTATAAACAAAGACCTAAATTTAAACAAAGACTAAAAATATAAACAAAGACCTTAAAGTAAGTACCAAAATATAAACAAAGAACCAAATGTAAAAAGACCTGAATATAAACAAAGGTTATAAATGTAAACAAAGACTATAAATTTAAACAAGGACCTAAATGTAACCAGACACCAAATTCAAATAAAGACTACAAATTTAAACAAGGACGTAATTGTAAACAAATACGCGAAATTTCTCTAAATGTAAACAAAGACTAAAAGGCAAACAGAGACGTTAAATGTAACCAATGACACCAAATATAAACAAAGTCTATAAATATAAGCAAAGGCAACAAATATAAATAAATCTAAATTTAAATGAAGAACCTAAATTTAAACAAAAAACCTAAAAGTAACCGACCTAAATGCAAACAGACTATAAATGTAAACAAAGACCCTTCATGAAACCAAACGCCCTAAATGTAAATAAAGACATAAATGTAAACAAATACTATAAATTTAAACAAAAACTACAAATATAAATAAAAACCATAAATGTAAATGAAGGCCTAAATGTAATCAAAGACCCTAAATGTAAACAAAATTATAAATGTAAACGAAGACCATAAATGTATCAAAGGCCTCAATGGAAAAAGACTTTAAATGTAAACAAAGATTATAAATGTAAAGAAATACGTAAATGTGAACAAAGACTGTAAACGTAAATGAAGACCCTAAACGTAAACAAGGCCTAAAAATTAAAACAAAGACCTAAATGCAAAAAAGACTATAAATATAAACAAAGACCTTAAATGTAAACAAAGACTACAAACATAAACAAAAACCCTAAATGTAAGCAAAAACCTAAAAGTAAACAAAGACTATAAATGTAAACAGAGATCTAAATGTAAACAAGAACCTTAATGCAAATATTAACCTAAATGTTAACAAAGGTTATAAATGTAAACAAAACCCCTAAATGCAAACACAAACCATAAATGTGAATAACGATTATATATAAACACACTAAATGTAAACAAAGACCCTAAATATAAACAATGAACCTAAATGTAACAAAAACTATAAATGTAAATAAACACCTAAATGTAGACAAAGAACTTAATGTAAACAAACACTTTAAATATAAACAAAGAAAAGAGTTTTAACGTAAACCCTTAATTTAAATAAAAACCTAAATGTAAACTGAGACTATACATATAAAAAAAACCTAAATGTCCCCAAAGACTATAAATGTAAACAAAGTTTGCAAATATAAACTAAGAATTAAATGTAAACAAAGGCTTTAAATGTAAACAAAAACTAATAATATAAACAAAAATCCTAAATGTAAACAAAGAGCTAAACTTAAAAAATGTGACAATAAGTGTAAAATAAACATAAATTTAGCAAGAACTTAAATGTAAAAAGACGTAAATGTAAACAAAGACAACAAATGTAAACAAAGGCTATAAATGTAAACAAAGACCCTAAATGTGATCAAAGACATTAATATGAAGAATGATAATAAATGTAAACAAAGGCCCTAAATGTAAACGAACACTATAAGTGTAAACAATGACCTAAAATGTAAGCAAAGACCTAAATGGAAACAAAGACCAAAACGTAAACAAAGTCTAAAATGTAAACAAAAACCTAAATGCAAACAATAACCATAAATGTCAATAAAGATTATAAAATATACAAAGACCCTAAAAGTAAACAAAGAACCTAAATGTAAACAAAGACAAAAATGATAACAAAAACCTAAATGTAAAGAAAACTAAATGTGAATATAGACTATATATGTAAAAAAGACCCTAAATATCACCAAAAAATTACAACTGTAAATAAAGTTTGCATAAATAAATTAAGAAGTAAATGCAAGCAAAGATTGCAAATATAAACCATACAAATATAAAGACCCTAAATGTAAACAAGGAACAAAATGCAAAGTATGACTGTAAATGTAAACAAAGGTCTAAATTTAAGAAGAACCGAAATTTACATAAGGATCTAAATCTAAACAAACACAAAAATAAACAAAGAATATAAATGTAAAAAGGAACCTAAATGTTTACAAAGGATATAAATGTGAACAAAGAAATTACATGTGAATAATGATAACAAATATAAGCAAAAATCCTAAATGCAAAAAAAGACTATAAATGTAATTAAGGACCTAAATGTAAGCAAAAACTCTAAATGTAAACAAACATCTAAATGCAAAAAAAGACTATAAATGTAAATAAAAGAATATAAACGTAAACAGATGTAAATGTAAACAAAGACAATAAACATAAACAATGACTACAAATATAAAAGAGATCCTAAATGTAAACTAAGACCTGAACATAAACAAAATCTATAAATGTAAACAAAGGCCATAAATGTAAACAAAGAACTTAAATGTAAACAAAGGCAATAAATGTGAACAAAAATTATAAATGTAAACAAAGAAATTAAACGTAAACAAAAACTATAAATATGAACTAAGAACTTACATTTAAATAAAGACTAAAAATATATAGAAACACCTAAATGTAAACAAAATCCATTAATGTAAGTAAGGAACAATATATAAGCAAAGTCCCAAATGTAAAAAAAAATAAATGTAAACAGACTATAAATGCAAACAAAGACACCAATTGTAAACTTGGACTATAAATTTAAACAAGGACCTAAATGTAAATAAAGACCTTAACTGTAAATAAACCTACATGTAAAGCAAGTCCTTAATTGTAAAGTCCTCAAAAGACCCTTA
The DNA here is from genome assembly GCA_963930645.1 of Salticus scenicus. NCBI lineage: Eukaryota > Metazoa > Arthropoda > Arachnida > Araneae > Salticidae > Salticus > Salticus scenicus. Next base: position 60,564,957 of record OZ005650.1, on the reverse strand, counting down.
CTGTAAACGATGACCCTAAATATAAACAAAATCTATAAATATTAGCAAAGACTGCAGATATAAATAGATCTAAATGTAAACAAATATCCTAAATTTAAACAAAGAGCCTAAAAGTAACACTTAAATGCAAAAAGACTATAAATAAAAACAAAGACCCTTTATTTAACAAATGCCCTAAATGTAAACATATATATATAAACAGACTATAAATTTAAACAAAAACTACAAATATAAACAATAAATGTAAAGACAATAAATGTAAATATAGGCTTAATGTAATCAAAGACCTTAAATGTAAACAAAATTATAAATGGAAAGAAGACTATAAATGTATCAAAGACATTAATGGAAAAATACTTTAAATATAAACAGACTATAAATGTAAAGAAAAACGTAAATGTGAACATACTGTAAACGTAAATAAAGACCCTAAACGTAAACAAGGCCTAAAATATAAACAAAGACCTAAAATTAAACAAAGACTGTAAATGTAAACAAACACCTAAATGTAAACAAGAACCTTAATGCAAATAACAGTCTAAATGTAAACGAAGGCTATAAATGTAAACAAATTCCCTAAATGTAAACGAAGAACCTAAATGTAAACAAAAACCATAAATGCGAATAAAGATTATAAATATAAACAAAGACACTAATTGTAAACAAAGATCCTAAATGTAAGCAATGAACCTAAATATGAACAAAGACTATAAATGTAAATAAACACCTAAATATAAACAAAGACAAAAGTTGTAACATAAACCCATAAAGTAAATAAAACCCAAAATGTAAACAGAGACTATACATGTAAAAAAGACCCTAAATGTCACCAAAGACAATAAATGTAAACAAAGTTTGCAAATATAAATTAAGAATTAAATATAAACAAAGGCTTTAAATGCAAACAAAAATTAAAAATATAAACAAAAATCCTAAATGTAAACAAAGAACTAACCGTAAAAATGTAACAATAAGAGTAAAATAAACCTAAATTTAACAAGGACATAAATGTAAATAGACGTAAATGTAAACAAAGACTATAAATGTATACAGACTCTACATTTAAACAAAGACTATAAATGTAAACAGACTCAAAATGTAAACAAAGGCTATAAATGTGAACAAAGTCCCTAAATGTGATCAGACACTAAATATGAAAAATAATAATAAATGTAAATAAAGACCTAAAATGTAAACAAAGATCTAAATGTAAACAAAGACTAAAAATGTAAACAAAACCAAACACGTAAACAAAGACTAAAATGTATACAATAACTTTTATTGTGAATAAAGATTATAAAACATACAAAGACCCTAAGTGTAAACAAAGATCCTAAATGTGAACAAATATTATGTATATAAATCAAGACCAAAATATAAACAAACACCCTAAATGTAAAGAAAGACAAAAATGTTAACAAAAACCCTAAAAGTAAAGAAAACTAATTGTAAATATAGACTATAAATGTAAACAAAGACTCTAAATATCACAAAAATTACAAATGTAAATGAAGTTTTCATGAAAAAATTAAAAAGTAAATGTAAACAAAGACTACAAACATAAAGACCCTAAATGTAAACAAGGAAGTAGTGTAAACTAAGACTATAAATGTAAACAAAGACCTAAATTTAATACGAACCGAAATGTACACAAGGATCTATTTATCAACAAACAACAAAATGTAAACAAAGACTATAAATGTAAAAAGAACATAAATGTATACAAAGGATATAAATGTAAACAAAGACTCTAAATGTGAACAATGATAACAAATATAAGCAAAAATCCTAATTTAAACAAAAACCCTAAATGTAATTAAGGACCTAAATGAAAGCAAAAACTATAAATTTAAACAAAACCCCTAAATGTAAACAAACACCTAAATAGAAACAAACTCTATAAATGTAAAAAAAAAGAATATAAACGTAAACAAATGTAAATGTAAAAAAAGACCCTAAATATAAACAATGAATACAGATATAAAAATATCCTAAATGTAAAGTAAGACCTAAACATAAACAAAAATTATAAATGTAAACAAAGACATTAAATGTGAAAAAAGATTATAAATGTAAACAAAGATTTTAAACGAAAACAAAAACTATAAATATAAACTAATAACTTATATTTAAACAAAGACTACAAACAAAGACCTAAATGTAAACAAATACTATGAATGTAAGTAAGGACCAAAATATAAGCAAAGTCCCAAATGTAAAAAAGACCTAAATGTTAACAAAGACTATAAATGAAAACAAAGCAAATAATTGTAAACAATGAATATAAATTTAAACAAGGACCAAAATGTAAACAAAGACCTTAACTGTAAATACACCTAAACGTAAACCAAGTTTAATTGTAAACAAAGACCCTTAATGTAAACAATGATCCTAAATATAAACAAAGACTACAAGTGTAAATAAAGACCATAATGTAACCAAAGACAAGGACAATAAATGTAAACAAAAACAAAAATATAATCAATGACACTCATACATGTAAACAATGATCTAAATGTAAAAAAGACTCCAAATGTAAACAAAGACCCTAAAATGTGAACAAAGACTAAAAATATCAATGAAGACCTAAATGTAAACAAAGATCATAAATGTAAGCAAACAACATAAAAGTAACAGAACTAAGGGCAAAATGACTATAAATGTAAACAAAAACCCTTCATGTAACCAAAGGCACTAAATGTACACAAAGAGCTGAATGTAAACAAAGAATACAAATGTAAACAAAGACTACAAATATAAACAAAGACCATAAAGATTAATTTTTTATCCTAAATGTAACCAAATACTATAAATGTAAACAATGACCCTAAATATAAACAATTACAAATATAAACAAAAACCCTAAATGTAAACAAAGACATGAACGTGAACAAGGACTGAATATATAAAAAAAGATCTAAATGGAAATAAGAACCTAAATGGAAATAAAGATCTAAATGTAATTAAAGACTTAAATATAAGCAAACACTATAAATTATCAAAAACCCTAAATGTAAACAAGCACCTAAATGCAAAAAAGGCTATAAATGTAAACAAAGTATATGAAAGTAAACAAAGACTCTAAATATAAAAATAGAAGACCGAAATGTAAATGGACTATAAATACAAACAAAGATCCTAAATTTAAACAAAGACTACATATATAAAATAGACCCTAAATATAAACTAAGACCTAAACGTAAGCAAAGACCTAAATGTAAACAAGAACCTAAATGTAAACAGGTACGTAAATATAAACAAAGACTGTAAATGTAAATAGACTCTAAATTTAAACAAAGGCTATAAATGATATCAAATCCCCTAAATGTAAACAATGGTCCAAATGTAAGCGAACACTATAATGGTAAACAAATACCTTAAATGTAAGTAAAGACCTAAATGTATACAAAAAATAAAAAGGTAAACTAAGACCACAACTGTAAACAAAGACTACTGATGTAAACTATGATTTTAAATGTAAATAAAAACTACAAATATAAACAAAGACCTAAATGTGAACAAAGGATATAAATAAAAAAGACCCTAAAAGTAAATATGGACAAAATGTAAACAAAGACACAAATATAAAAAAGACTTAAATGTAAAATATTATAAATGAAAACAAAGACACCAAAGGTAAACAGACCATAAATTTAAACAAGGACCTAAATGCAGACTAATGCTCTAAAAGTAAACAAAGAGTATAAATGTAAAGGAAGATCCTAAATGTAAATAAAGACCCAAATTTAAACCAAGATTTTAATTTTAAACAAAGACCCTTAATGTAAACAAAGACAAAATGCAAAAAAATACCTTAATGTAAAGAATGACCCTAAATGTAAGCAAACACTATATATGTAAAACAACACGCTAAATGAAACCAAGGAGTATAAACAAGGACTACTAATATAAATATACCTAAATTAAAACAAAGACTATAGAGGTAATTAAAAACACTAAAATGTAAATAAACACCAAATATATAAACAATGAAATAAATGTATACAAAGAACTAAATGTAAACAAAGACTTTTCATGTAACCAAAGAACCTAAATGTAAACAAAGACTACAAATATAAATAGTACTAAATGTAAACAATGATAATAAAGTGTAAGCAAAGACTAAACATATAAGCATAGACCTAAATGTAAACGAACATCCTAAATGTGAACAAAGACACTAAATATAACACAGACATAATAAAGGCTCTAAATGTAAACAAAGACTACAAATATAAATAGATCTAAATATAAACAAAGACACTAAAACGTAAGCAAAGACTAAAGAAATAAGCATAGATCTAAATGTAAACAAAGATCCTAAATTTAAACAAAGAATGTAAAAGTAACATATCTAAATGCAAACAGACTATAAAATAACAGAGACCCCTTCATATAACCAAATGCCCTAAATGTAAACAAAGTCATAAATGTAAACATAGACTATAAATGAAAAAAACTAGAAATATAAACAAAGACCATAAATGTAAATAAAGGCCTAAATATTATCAACGACTATAAATAAAAACAAAGACCCTAAATGTAAACAAAATAATAAATGTAAAAAAAGACTATAAATGTGAACAAAGACCTTAATGTAAACAAAGACTTTAAATGTAAAAAAACCCTAACAGCACAAAATGTTCCAGAAACGTAACAATGATATAACATTGAAACATTATAAACATTTCTAAAACGTTTAAAAACGTTCAGATTGATTTCCGACTAGTTTCAAAAACGTAGAAATGTCCGCGATCGTAACAAAAAATGAGATAAGTAACAGAAACGTTAAAATCACTTAACAGATACAAAAACAAAAAGGACAAATGTTTCAGAAAAGTATCAGAGAGCATACTAAAACGCGTTACGTTTTTGTAAGATTGTAAGACTTTTGCAATATAACAGAAAATTTTTGTGCTGTATGGGAAGACTATAAATGTAAAGAAATACGTAAATGTGAACAAAAAGGGTAAACGTAAATAAAGGCCCTAAATGTAAACAAAGACTACAAATATAAACACAGACCTAAATGTAAAAAAGACTATAAATATGAAAGAAGACTACAAATATAAACAAAGACTTAATGTAAAAAAGACTATAAATATAAAAAAAACCCTAAATGACTATAACTGTAAACAAATACCAAAATATAAACAAGAAACGTATTGCAAATAACGACTAAAATATGGACAAACTCCTAGATGTAAAAAGGCTACAAATGTAAAAAAAGACCCTAAATGTAAATATAAACCACAAATGTGAAAAAAGATTATAAATACAGACAAAGACAGTAAATATACAGTCGGTGACAAAAGTGTCCGAACACTAGCAAAAATTCCTATGTAAAAAAAGTACACTTCATACGGTTTTTTTAAATAAATCCTTATCGAATCCTGTTCTTAGAATGACTAAGAACAGAATTCGACAAGGATTTATTTAATAAAATCGTATGAAGTGCAATTTTTTTACATAGGAATTTTTGCTAGTGTTCAGACACTTTTGTTACCGACTGTAAAATAAAGACCATAAATGTAAACAATGAACCTAAAGGTGAACAGAGAATATAAGACCTAAATGTTTCAATGAGTTTAATGTAAACAAAGACAAAAACTTAAACCCTTAATGTAAAAATGACCCGAAATGGAACAGAGAATATTCATGTAAAAAAAGACTATAAATGTAAACAAAGTTTGCAAATATAAATTAAGAATTAAATGTAAAAAAAAAACTACGAATATAATCCAAGATCCTTAATTTAAACTTTAATAATCCTTAATAAAGACCAAAATATAAACTTAGACGAAATGTAAAAAAGGCCTAAAATGTAAACAAAGACTATAAAATTAAACAAGGAACTAAATGCAAACAAAAACCTTAAATATAAACAAAGACCTATATGAAAACCAATTCTTTTATTGTAAACAAAGACCATTAATGTAAATCATGACCCTATATATAAACAATGACTTTAAAAGTACATAAAGAAAATGATGTAACCAAAGACTGAAAATCTAAGCAAAGACTACAAATATAAATAGAACTAAATGTAAACAAAGACAGTAAATATAAACAAAAACAACAAAAATAAACAGTGACACTTTATGTAAATAATAACCTAAATGTAACAAGATTATAAATATAAACAAAGACCCTAAAATGTAAACAAAGACAAAAAATATAAACAAAGACCTAAATATAAACAAAGATCATAAATGTAAACAAAGAACCTAAAAGTAACAGAACTGAAAGCGAAAAGAACTATAAATGTTAACAAAAATCCTTCATGTAGCCAAAAGCACTAAATGTAAACAAAGACCTGAATGTAAACAAAAATATCACTCAGACAACCTGAGTGAGTAAGGCTGACTGGTTGTCGGCCTGGATAGCTCAATTGGTAGAGCCTTGATCTTGTAAGTCAAAGTTCCGGGGTTCGACTCCCGGTCCAGGCATTATTTTCACTCAGTCGGAAAAATAAAATTTCAAAAAATATGATTGTCTTCCACAGTTGATTGTGGGATTTTAATAAAAATTGTAAAGACCTAAATGTAAACAAGAACCTCAATATAAATAAGGACGTAAATATAAACAAAGAATATAAATTTAAACAAAGATCATAAATATAAACAAAGATCCTAAATATAAACAAAAACACAAAATGTGAACTGATTATAAATGTAAACAAAGACTATAAATATAAACAAAGACCTTATATGTAATTAAAGAAAACAAATATAAACAAACACCTAAATGTGAAAAAAGCTATAAATGAAACAAAGGCAATAAATGTAAATAAAGACGAAAATATAAACAAAGACCAAATGTATAAAAGACTTAAATGTAAACAAAGAGAGCAAATGTAAAAAAAGACTATAAATTTAAACATGGACCTAAATGTAAACAAAGACCTTAAATGAAAATAAAGACCTAAATGTAAACCAAGTCTTTAATTGTAAACAAAGACCCATAATGTAAAGAATGAACCTAAATATAAACAAAGACTATTAATGTAAATAAAAACCATAATGTAACGAAAGACTATAAATCTAAGCAAAGACTACAAATATAAATAGGCCTAAATGTAAACAAAGACAGTAAATTTAATCAAAAACAACAAAAATAAACAGTGACACAATATGTAAATAATGATCTAAATGTAAAAAGACTATAAATGTAAACAAAGACCCTAAAATGTAAACAAAGACTAGAAATATAAACAAAACCTAAATGTAATCAAAGAGCCTAAAAGTAACAGAACTAAAGGCAAAATGACTATAAATGTAAACAAAAACCCATCATGTAACCAAACGCACTAAATGTAACCAAAGACAATAAATATAAACAACGACCCTAAATTTGATCACATATTATAAATTTAAACAAAAACACTAAATGGAAACAAGGACATGAACGTAAACAAAGATTATAAATATAAAATATTAAATATTAATATTATATATTAAATTTACTTATGAACCCGAGCATGACAACGAAATAAACTATTTAGATGTAAAAAATAAACGTGAAAATAATAAAATAAGAACCACTGTTTACAAGAAACCGATGGCCAGAAATGAAATAGTAAACAATAGAAGCAAAACCCCTTACCGATATAAAATTAATACAATCCTCAGTTACGTTAATCGCGTAATATTAATATGCACTGATAAAAAGATTTAAATAACTTAAATTTATTAAAAAAATAACAGATGAACCAGGATATCCTAAATTCCTTGTCGAAAAATTATATAAAAAAAGAGTAAAACAATTAAATCAAATTCCAAACTGTCAAAAAAAGCAACAAAAGTTTACATTTTCAATCCCATATAACCAAGAAACCTCAAATAAAGTAAAAAATATCGTTAATAAATATAATCTAAGCATCCCAATAAAGCCTAACCCAAATATTTTTCAGATTATAAGAAACGACAAAGATATAATCCCCCCCCCCCTTGAAACCGCCGGAGTTTATAAGATCCCTTTAGAATACCCCGATAAAAATATCTGAAGTTACAAAGAAGTTTCAAAAATAAAAATAAAAACACGCCTGAAAGAACATGAAAATGATATTAAATATGCCAATTTACTACCGCTCTTCCTCGAACCTATTACGAAAATAAAATAGATATTAAATTTAATGACGTTGAAGAATTGGCCAATTACAATAACCATACATATGCGTTTTACAGAGAGAGTATCGAGATAATTAGTGATAGGGTTGCCATTAATGACCACGAATCCGCCAAAATAGATCCGCAGTGGCGCTACCTATTAGAAGAACAAGGTGAAGCTATAAATAGCCAAGGCCTACACGAACAGTTTGCAATTAAAAAGGGGGAAGAATCCTCCCACGAAAAGCTTCTTGCAGAAGATGATGAATCCTAAGTAAGGTCTCTTAATTTATTTTATAATTAGTTCTGTCATATATCAAGAAGAATTCTTTAGGAATTATCTTGAAATTTTTTCTGGAAACAGAATGGGAAAAAGGTTTAATATATATTACGAAATATGAGCATTTTTAGTAAATAATTTTAAACTACGCATTCGCTAACTTTAAAAATAAATCATTTGCATAATTTAATAGCTAAACGTATGGCGCAACTTAATGTAAACCTCAAATAAATATTGTGTGAATTAAAAAAGTTATGAGAGATAGAATGAACATAATTTCAATTATTCTAAAAAAAAACAAAAAAAAAGTAAGAAAGAAAGAAAGAAAAAAAAAAAAAAGAAAATGACAGGGTGTTTATCAGTATTTATTTACAATCAGCGCACGCTGTGCTAAAATTGGGCATTTATTGAATCAGAAAGAAAATGTGTGTAAAATCCCTTATAGTTTGGCTTTTACTTTGCGAGAACTGAAATTCTGTTCATTCTATTGCTTATAACATTTTGAATTTATGCGATATTTGTTTAGTGTTTTAATATAAGAGGCTCAAGGCTTTTGGCTATTAAATTATGCAAATTATTTTTTTTTTAAGCTAGCGCATACGTAGTTAAAAATAATTTAGTAAAAATTCTCATATTTCTTAAGATATTTAAATTTTTTTTTTGTTTTCAGTATGATGTGTCTAATGTAGCATGCCAAATTCTCGAAAAATGGGTTTGCACTGTGTTTAGTACCGTACGTGTTATAATTAAAAAAGTGGATTTTTTTTTTTTTAATCCGTTATATTTCCATGAATATATGTGGTAGTCTCATAAATATTTTTATAGGTAATGAGAAAACTCCTCATAATCACATGCTACAGCCAAAATGCATTTGAATCATTACTTTTTACAGGGTAATCCGAAACAGTTTGGCATTTGTTTCATATTTTACTGGTCCCCGTTACTTCTTCACGACACAACTGTCACTGAAATATATGATATATAGTATGCTCTTTACACTACCAAAATTTGAAGGTGATTCTTAAAAAACTTTTGCAGATATTTGACTAAACGTCTAAATTCGAAAGAGTCGAAATACTTATTGGTAGATAGTGTAACTAAATTTATTAATTCCATTTATATTTAACACCTTAATATAAAGTGTATAAAATAAAATAAAAAATTTAAAGGTCATTTAAAGGTCCCAATTATGGAGTAGAAATGACATACATGCTTATTTTCATACTGCTGCAAGCTTATGCCCGCTTTTCCTAGCCTTGTGTTTGTAACAGAATGTGGAAATCACTTGTACTGATAATATAACATTTAATAAATAAATAAATAAATAAATAAATAAAATCTGTTTATGAACTTTATATATGAGTGACGGAATATTATAATATCTTTACTTGCTAGGTTAAATACTTACGAGATCAAAATAACGGCGATTAAACGAGATAAATTCTGATAAAATTACAATCCACGTGCACACTGGAACTCCTCACACAAGTGGGTTAGAGTTGGAATATGTTGACACATAAAAATACTAGAAATAAGCTTGCGCCTTCGTAAAACCACCTTATGATTTTTTGGCAAATTACTGAAAATATATCTGTAAAATAAGAATTATAAAAAGAGCATTTATAGACTAAACCCATTGACTATAGACCATGTCAGTTGTTAATAAATGGTGGAATTATAAATTAAAAGCATCAACGAATGAGTAACAACGTTTCATTAGCATGAGTTAATAAGAAACAGCGAATTTTTGTTTATTTAAAGGTCTCTCTGTGAGTTTCATTCAACTTCGCTCTCTCTCGATAATGGGGCCGCGGTAGCCCAGTTGGTAGAGCGCCGGCCTCGTAATAGGAAGATTGCAGGTTCGGTACTCGAACCGGCCAAAGACCGTCGTGTACACTAATGGTGGCTGGTGCACGTAAAATCTGTCGTGGCCACAATGTCCTCCATGTTACCATAAAAAATTCGAAAATAAAATAGATATTAATAGATAGCTATCCCTTCCGTGGAGGATGAAAATTGCGATGGCATGTCTCCGGACCACCTCTAGAAGTGAGTCACAGACCGTCGCCAATTGCCCATCTGCGCAGCACTAGAGCGACGTAAAAAACCAACCAACCAACCAAGCTCTCTCGATATGTATACATAGACAGATGGATAAATAAATAGATAGATAAGTATAAATGTACATTAAAATTATATACTAGTGCTATTTCAAACAATGAATATATTACAATATTTATACGATAATATATATATATATATATATATATATATATATACCATGTTTTTAAATTTTCTGATGAATCTTAGCTATAGAACTACATTAGTACTTACCAATGTGTATAAAATTTTCAAAGTGATAATGACGTCAATTTTTAGGCGATGCATAATTTAACTTTTTATAATTTTTTTATCTTCACGTTTAATTAAATGTATTTATTTTTATGTCGAAAGAAAATAAACGCGTATTTTTTTTATTTTTTTTGGCAACAATTAAATTATAGCTAATATTTTAATAGCTACTTTTAAAACTATTAGGAGGTTAATAATAACAGGCGACTTGGCGACGGAATATTAAAACCTGAATGAACTACTACGTCTCAAACGCCAAAGAAAAATAATTGAGATGCATACAGGTGTTTCGGTAGCCTTAAGCGTACCGTCTTCAGTGCGAAAAGAAGTTCTTTTTGCAAAAAGTTCTATTGCACTGAAAAGTTCTTGTGCAAAAAGTTCTTTTTGCACTGAAGACGGTACGCTTAAGGCTACCGAAACAGCTGTATGCATCTCAATTATTTTTCTTTGGTGTTTCTGACGTAGTAGTTTATTCGGGTTTTACTATTAGGAGGTTATCATTTTCCTATTTTAATTAATTAAAAGAAAACTAAACAAAAGTTCGAAAATAGGGCTTCGAAGTATTGTGTTGTCATCGAGTTCTGAGCTATTCTAAAAGTTTCAAATGTCTAGCTAGTAGGGAAGTTAGTTAAAAATCGTCTGAAAGATTTGTACCGGACAAACCAACAAAAATATAAGTTAATAAAAACATGGTAATAAAAGCAAAATCTAATGGTTTCTATAAAACTAAAGGATTGACAAATTTCATAACGAATAACATATTGGTTTAAGCAATGAGATAGGAATATATAAAAATATAAAATGTAATAAGCATGACAAGTAAAGAATGTTAATAAGTAGAAGGAAAAATAATAGTATAAGTGTGTTATAAATTATGTGGAAATGAAAGATGCAATATTTTTCGAATAGTAAAGAAGGTCAATATAGATAGATTGCGATATAAATGTTTATGTAACGTGTTATATGGAACGTGGATTATATTAAGTAGAAATTTAATTCAATTCAAATTAGAATATATTAACATAGGAAAAGTATCAAAAAACAGGATAGGAAAAAGATTAAGCTTTGTGATAGATTGGAAATTGCTCATTTTTATTGTCATAGATTTCATAATGTTGACAGTAAAAAAAAAAAAAAAAAGACTTCTTAACATTTTTATTATAATTTTATTGTACATCCTTTGTTACGCTTCGAAATTCCTTAATTGTTTTTGAATTGCTTTGAATCTATGGGTAATTTTGATTTCAATCGAAGACGATAAATATCATGAGTGAATTGTCATATATTTTTATAAATTTTTTTCTGGCATAGATTTCATATATATTATGGAATAAATTAATAGTATAGAATATAATTTTATGGAATAAAATAGTTTTTATTTCTTTAATCAATTGCAGTTGACTTAGACGTGTAACTGATGAATTCACCCATATGGATCTCAATTTTATTGATATCATTTTCATGCAGCAATGGAATTTATTTTTTTAAACTGATGATAAAATACTTTGCCGTATTATCTATGGTATATCTTAAATAAGCACTAGATTAAAAGAAATTAGCGAGATTTTTCGTTAAGCTAGGTCTAAGAGCGCAAACAGATTTTAAATATGGCAGCTCCTGTCTACATTATTGACGGTAGATTATCTAGGCAATATACGTGACATTATTTTAATCAAAAATATTATATATAATAAATGAAGATTATTGTTACAAAAATATATATATATATATATATATATGTATATATATATATTTACTTTTAAAAATGAAACAATAAAAAAAATATTATTTATGTCCATTTAAATATTTGTAACACATATTTGGTTAAAAATCTATTTTTTCATTTGCTTTTAATAATCTATATTAGAATAAAGCATAAAATTCCTTATTTGGTTATCACTATCTATTTTTATTTACCATTATTTATTAGTACGGAAGACTATTAGTCTCAACCTAAGGATAATATGCTGTCGCCAGTTTTACGACATTTATCGAAATAGAAAATTCTGTACTGATAAGTATAAAGGATTTAGGTCCAAAATGTCGATTTTGAGTTAAGTACATAGTCAGACTCAGAAAAAAAATTCTCAATCGATTGGTATAAAGGATTTAAGCCTATGCCATTTAGTCTTTGAGAAAATCCATTGGTAAAAAAAGGTCCAAGTCAGAAATTTACCATTCATGTATGGTTTAAAATATTTAATTCAATATTTTCCCGTTATTAAATGAAGGTTGACAATCACTGAATAGTATAAAGGATACAAATCAACGAAATCCCTTTTTCCTAACCGATTCTTCAGATTTGTTTTTAATTAGTTTAACTTTATTTTTCGTCTCCTGAAAAATCAAGAATATGGACTTAAATCCTTTATACATATCAGTACAGAATTTATCGAAAATGTATTTAAATAATTTGAAAGCGATGTTATAATTTGAAAAAATAAATAAATAAATAAATAAAAGACTAATAGTCTCCTTTACTAAACTAAATTCTGCTTTTGCCAGAATTTCATCAAAATCTTTTTTTTTTTTTTTTTTTTTTTTTTTTTTTTGAAAGAAAAAGAAAATTAATAATAATCAGTATCGAAACGGACAGTATCGAGAAAGTTGAATAAGCTCTTTTTTAGATAAAAATACGTAATTTATTTAAATTTTTAATTGTTGCCAAAAAAGTTTACGAGTGGATTTCAAAAATTTTTTTAATGAAAATAAATTCACGCGTAAAAATTAAAATTGATATAGAACATTGTGAAAAATTAAACTTTTATTTATTTATTTATTTATTTATTTTCATTTTAGTTTCTGTTATATATGTTACCTTTGAAAACTTTTATTTTTATTATACTAGAGTTTTTCTTAATTTAAAAACAGAAGTTACAAATATAACACTTCTATTGCATTCAACATTTTGAGAATAAAACAAATCGTGTGGAAATACTGAAACGTATTCTTCCAAATAATTTAAACAATACAAAACATAATAAAAAGTCATGAATACTATTTTGAGTATTCAGTATAGCATTAAAATTTCGAAATAATTTAAAGTAGACTGTATAGAACTCTTTTTATCGTACACTCTTATCGAAAAAATATGACATTTACAGAACATATTGGTTTACATAATGACGTCGAAATATATAGAAATGTAAAGAAGAATAAGTATGAAAGGAAGCGATTCATATTAAATAGAATAAAAAAATATATAATTATAAAGAAAACCAATTTAAAGGTTTTCATATAAATGCATATATAATATGAAACGTTTATTATGAAACGTGGATTTCATTACGTAGACATCTATTTCAATTGATATTTAAATCGAGCAACATAGAAAAAATTTTAATAAAAATAGGGAAAAAAAATATACAGAATGTGAAAGACTGGAAATAGCTGGATTTAATTGTCGTGTATTTCATAATTTTGATAGTTTCATTGTAAATATAATACTAAATAATAGAAAAGAATATGGAAGAAAAAATTAATTATAACTGAATATTACACAATTTATTCATGAATATTAAATTTCTATCATTATAAATAATGTAGGTAAGGTGTGGTAAAGAAAAAAGAGGAAAACATTAGTGGTAATCATAGATTTAGTAATATATATAGATCTATCATCTCCATGTTATCGAGCAAAAATTTCTGATGCCGAAAAAAAAGTTCTAAAATCAGCCATTAAGTGGCACTGAAAAAAAAAAAAAAGAAAAACGAATTTGAAACTGTATCTGGATTTTTTCATTCACCTTTAGTAAATAAATCATTCATAAATTTTATTTACTAAATTATCCGTGTTTATTCCTGAGTGTAATTTATTCGGGAAAAGACAGCCATTAGATGGACTTTTCCCGAGAATAAAAGGTTGGTTGGGTTGGGTTTTTTTACGTCGCACTAGTGCTGCACAGATGGGTAATTGGCGACGGTCTGGGTCACACCCCTAGAGGTGGTGCGGAGACGTGCCATCACAATTTTGATCCTCCGCGGAAGGGATGGCTCTCCCGCTTCGGTGACTCACAGAGGTATAATTTTTGATGGGAACATGGATGACACTGCGGCCACGACAGATTTTACGTGCACCAGCCACCATTAGTGTACACGACGGTCTTTGGCCGGCTCGAGTATCAAACCGCAATCTTCCAATTACGAGGCCGGCGCTCTACCAACTGTGCTATCGCGGGCCCCCGAGAAAAAAGGCATCACTTTCTCCCCACCATGATCAATCTATGTCTTATTACTATATCTATGATTGTAATAATGAATGCATTAAAAATATTCCTAATCGTTCTGTATATAAAAGAGGAAAAAGATAAAATATTAAATGTAATGAAATAATATTCATATTAAAATATATATTAATAAAATAAAAAGTGCAAGTCATGAATTTGGAGGAAAAAAGAATTTGGAATAATTAAAAATTATATTTTTACATTTAATAAAATACAAGCAATTAATATTAGAAATTCTTTAAATGTGGTGTAAAATATATGCATTTTATGTAATATGCTTTAAAAAAAAACCTTCACGTAATCTTTACTAAACCTTAATTTTCCTATAACTACAGAAGATCACTGAATATTAAGGAACTTGTTTATAATTATTGTTGTTATTATTTCGTATGAAGTGCCGACTTCTTGGAAGAATTTCCTTTAAGTTAAAAGTCTTAATATTTAACAATAAGTTATAGCTTAGATTTAAAAAAAAAAAAAAAAAAAAAAACTTTTCTGTTAATTTTATTCTACATCCATTGTTCTCTTTCGAAATTCGTTAAGCGTTTTTGGATTGCTTTGATGCGTTGTTTTGATAAATCGGAACTGTCAAACATCACGAGTAATTTCTCAAATAAAATAATTTTAATTTCTCTAATCTGTGGAAATTGACTTAGATGTTTAACTGAAGGATTTATCGACATGAAGTTCAACATTATTAATTTTCTTTACATAGGATAGTGAATACACACACACACACACACAGAGAGAGAGAGAGAGAGAGAGAAAGAGAGAGAGAGAGAGAAAGAGAGAGAGAGAGAGAGACATATATATATATAACTAATGCTAAAATACTTTGTTACGCTCTCTATGGGACATTAGCTTCGTTTATAAGAAATTAGCGAGAATGAGGGCGAATATATTTTAAATATGGAAACTCCTGTCTACAGTCTTCAAGAGCGTATAATTTAGGCATTTGGAGTGGACTTATTTTAAAAGCACGCATTGAATTTAAATTACATAGTGTGAGGAAGAGTATCACATCTCTGCAATTAACTAAAACTCTCCAAAAACGAATTTCTTTGTACTAGAATACGCATTGATATTGAAATGTGCTTAATTAGAAGATGTGATCCTATTCCATATCCCCCCTGCCAAAAGAAAGAAAAATACTTTTTTATCGTTGATACATATATATTATTTTGATGTGAGGAGGGGGGGGGGTGAGAACAAAGAAAAACATATTTTTTGTTAAAATATGTAAAATGCTCTTCTTCATTCATTATCTTTTATTGTAATATTCATAATTTTACGAAATATATTCATTTTATAAACTGGTAAAAGTAAAAAAAAAAAAAAAAAAAACTGTAAACAGTAAAATAATTTATATACGCACACTTATGTAATAGCAGGAGACTAGGCGTTGGAATATTAAAACAGGAATAAACTACTACGTCAGAAACGCCAAAGAAAAATTATTGAGGTGCATACAGCTGTTTCGGTAGCCTAAAGCGTACCGTCATCAGTGCAAAAAGAATTGCACTGATGACGGTACGCTTTAGGCTACCGAAACAGCTGTATGCACCTCAATAATTTTTCTTTGGCGTTTCTGACGTAGTAGTTTATTCCTGTTTTAACACACTTATGTACACAACACATACCAGTGGTGGCTCATGAGCCGAAAATAGATGAAGAGCTGAAAAATAACATTTAAGTAATCTTAATGTATAATTTTTATCAAGCATAATTTTAAATTAAAATTTTCATTTTATTTAAATGTAAATTTATACTCTATAAATGAATACAATGTAAAGTATTAGGTGAAGTGCCTCTTTACATATTTTCAGTCCAAGAGCCGCCACTGACACACACACATACACACACGCAAAAAGGAATAAAAGTTCTGTTTGAGTAGTTAAAACTATCCACAATTTGAGCTATAATGTAAAATGAACAGTACTTCCGAATTATATCTTTTTCTGATTTTAAAATAAGATCTTTAAAATTAATTAAAAGTATAAACCTATAATTGCAATTTCAAAAATGAAAAAGATTTTTCGAATAAATAAAAATACTAATTAATACACGTATAAATTTAAGCGTATGTGACTTAAAAATTTGTAAATTGTTCGATATCTTTTCTTTTCTTTTCTTTTTTTCTTTTCTTTATTTTTTTTCTTAGTAGAGGTAAAATTAGTGCTTTCAACATCAAATCATTTTTTACGCTATTCACTAAACATCAGTTTTCAAATGTACTAAAACTACTTGTATTTGTGGAGAAAATATGCTGTTTGCCGAATCGTATGGTTTCTTTGGCTTTTCGCGTTAAATACTTGAAAATATAATGTTTTATTATCATACAGGGATTCCGTCGATAAATTTTAACTAATTTTATATTACGAAAGTGATTAGTAACAGTAGAATTTATTTAGAATATTCTGAGCATGCGATTTAGAGAGACTTTCCTTGTAAGGATAGATTACGTTTTTTATTGTACTTTCTATGATAGGTGAGATTGCGCAGCTTATTGGTCATGACAATGATGATGCGTGCATTGAAAATCTGAAAATATATCAGAAGACCTTAATTAAATCGGTTACTTGTGGTAGGTGATTGAGCAAAAAGCGGCAAAATTTATAAAAATTATTTATCTCTTTTAGACGACTACAGCCTAAACAAACAAACAAACAAATATTGAAACTGAAAAAAAAAAAAAAAAAACTCATTTTAAGTTAAGCATGCTGACTAGTTACTTAATGCTTTTGTAATCTTATCAAGGCTTGTATTTTAATAATTATTCAATATTTTTTATTCTTTAATTATTCTTTTTTAATTATACTTAAAAAACTTTTATTTTTTCGATAATTTAATAACTAAATATTCCTTCTTAGTACAATATTATTTGCTTAAAAGAACGTTACAATAATCTCGTTTAAGTGCAACTGTTATTTACAAAAAAATTAATTGAATTTATTATTTATAACAATGACTTTTATTCATATGCGCAGTCAGAACTTCCCAGTTAGGACAGATCATGCAAAATAGCTCTATTCGTTTTATTAGAGTTGTTGATTAAAATTAAAACTTAACAATAAAATAGCAAAATGCATAGAAAACGAATCAATTTAAAATTATTCAGTAATAGCTTAGCAATAAAATAATATTAGATTATTATTATTCTCTTGAATTGTGCACAGATTCTGCTACCTTTACGTTAACACATATTTTTTATTTCATATTATTCATTTAACATTTATACTGCTTTTGAATGAACTTGCAAAAGAACCCAGATATATTACAATACGTTTTAAAAAAAATCGAGCTTTTTTTAATCTCGTTGTTGTTGTTCTTGTTCCTTATGCCATTCGGAAATTCCGAGCCTCGGTAGTGGAACTATGTGGATTTTAAGGCATGTGGATTTTAAGGCACGTTTTACAGAGATGGGAGAAAGAAAGGCAGCTAAGGGAGGAAGAACGACTTAGCTCCAGAAGCTGGCGAAAGATGGCAGCACCAGCAAACAACAGGAACTCGAATTTTGATCCGGATCAAAGCCGAGTTAAATACATGTTCCAGTACCCCCAGAGATATAATTTTTGATGGGAACTTGGAGGACTTTGCGACAACGACGGAATTTAACATGCACTAGTCGTCATTAGCGTACACGACGGCCTTCGGCCGGCCGCAACCTTTCGATCATTTTACTGACTTATTATCTGATTTTTATTATTATCATTATTATTATTAAATTATTATAATTAATATTATTCTAACAATCGTTAATTTCAAATTGTTCAGAAAGTCCTGTCAGATTTTTAGTTTTACATTTAAAAATGTTTTTCAAATGTACCCGAGTGATTAAATAAATTAAATAAATTAGATGATATGTAATAATATAAGTACAAAATTTTGTATAAACACCATAAAATGCAATAATTGCATTTTATGGTGTTTATTCAAAGTTTTGTAGTTGCTGCTTTAAAATTACGAAAGTTCTGTTGTGTTTTCTTATTACGTAATAATATATTTCTGTTAGAATTGTCTTACTAGAATTTTTGTGGAACATAATACTTCCATAATTTTTTTTTTGCAGAAATTCACTAAAAATGCATTCTTCCATTTCCATACTTTGCTACTTCTGTATATATAATGTTAGAATTTTTTTTAAACCTAAATTTAGTTTACTTTAGTGCGTCGTCACATTTTTCTTTCGAACTAACATTATTTCATTTTGAAAACTTCTTTTATATATTGAATAATGCACGAAAAACGTGAAATATTTCATAAGAAAAATTTTGGCTTTACAAAAATGTTAGGGTCTAAATATAGTTATCATATACTTTTCAGTATTTGTCAGTATTTGCAAAAAGTAAAAAAAAATTGGAAGATGCTCTTAAGGTTCATTTTGTTAATAAAAGTATTTCTTATCGATAAATATACTGTTATAATTTTTGGTGACAGGTAATCATTATATTCTTCAAAATCCTGTTTTAAATCAGATTTAATATTTTCGTATATTTTCTGCAAAATACCAATTTATGTTTCATATGAGTGTTACTAATAAATTTAAATAGATATTTTTTCCTTAAAAACTTTTTAGGTTAATATTATAAGTAAAAAATATATGTATTATGAAGCAATGCTTAACTGTAATTATTCATTGTAAATGCGAATTATATATTTAAAAAATGTTTTATTTTACTCCATTCTTTTATTTTTATCTCTATATACATTTGAAATCGGTTCTTTATAAAAAATAATCTCGGTATTTAATGGATTTACACGTTTTGAGACTTTCTAAACAGTATTTAACTGTATTAAGCAATGCCTGTTAGTGTGTTTATATGTTTGTTATTGGGTGTACTAAAAATCTGTAAAGTGTGCTTAAAAAAAAAAACTGATACGTACTTAAGAAATAGTAATAATACCTTTATTTATCAAAATATTCTCCATTAGGATCTAACAATATCATTCACTGTTCAGGCAGCTATGGGTAGAGCCCCTTAAATAAAATATATAGGCCGGCGCATCGCCGCCCTTTTGTTGCCTCGGATGAGGGCAGAATTCCCGCTTGGTGTCCTTATCGCTTAACTAGCGAATTTAAGAAATCTTAATCTGACGGTCAAGACGGTGAAGAGAAGTAAGCAACAAGTAGTTCACTTAACAACAAATTTATACGCAGTGCATTCTTGGTATGTTTTTTCATCCTCAGGATATTGTGTGGACGTACTGGGGATAAGATGTGTTGTTAGGACTATTTCTGTCTGTTTCAAATACAAATCATAACTTTTTGAAAAAAAAAAAAAAAAAAAAACTTACTGTTTAAAAGTGGAAAATATTTATTTATTTACTTACATTTTCTGCTACTTCTAGCATATACTTATTCATTTAAAAGAAATTAAAATAAATTGTAATTACGACACGGAAATGAAACAACTTTGGCGACCGCAGAAAATGTCGCCAAAACTCAAACGCACAGTAATATAAAAGGTCTTCTTTAATTAATTTGTGGTTTTTAACATAAATATTATGATTAAAATAGCCCATTCTTTGTATTTATATATTTGAACATGTGAAAAACACAGAGAAAAATATCAGTAAATAAAAGTTAATTTATTTTATTCTTCCTAAAGTATCTTATTTAAATCTGAACATTTTATGTTCTTTTCTTGAGTGATTATAGCAATTTATCACTAAACAATCTCCCATATGATAATTTACCGAGCTAAAATTATGAAAATGATTAAAAAGTAACTCCAAAGTAATACAACACGTCATAAATAATGACTGCCGTTTGTTTATCTACGGGAAACGCTGGGTACATGCGGCAAACCTAAGGCAACAAAATACCTCATGCGCTAGCTCGTATATATGCCTTAGCTAAGGGATACTAGCAGTGCAGAATAATTTGTCATCTCACCGGATAAAACGGATAAAACTGTGAATACACTTTCGTACTTCGTAGGCTATCCAGAAGAATACAGAAGACAAGGTACTGTGCATCGACCGAAACGGTTAATAATCCGAAAAAACTATGACTAAACAGCGGGTGCTTCAAAACGTTCCAGCAACATGTTACTAATGTGTCATGGCCGCTTTCTTAACACGAGGCGTTATTTTGCAATACAGAAATTTTATGGGTCAGAAACCTTTACAAGTAGAGACGTTTTCAATCGATTTATATAGTTAATCGTCGTCGTTGGTGCATCAAGCGATCGTGTGCATTAGGCGTTGGTGTGTTAAGCATATACTGGACAGCAATAGGTCGTAATAAAGCACTCCATTTCACATCAAATACATAGGTGAATTTTTTTGCAATTAATGGCTCTTTCGGTTTCAGTATTAGTGCTTTACAGGGATTCGTGTAATAATTTTTTGCATTTCGGATTGCCACAATATGTCAATTCTTCATGTCCTCCTACGATTTTCTACACAAAATTTTCTGTGTAATTAAATTTAGTTCTAAATCCTTTTAAAACAACACAAAATTAAAAATTAGCCCTTATACTTAAATTATACCGATTCTGCATATTAAGTACAGCACATATAATTCTAAATCAAAAGAATAAAGAAGATAAAGTGCAACAGCAACAACATTTTTTCAATAACATTTTAATATTTTATATGAATTTGAATAGATATTTCAAATCTATTTAAACAGAAACAAATTAAAAACCATCAAAATTTTAACATTAAGAACAAAATTATTCTACTTCTGATTTAATTTAAGAACAATTTATTTCAATAACAATATATCTTTTTCTATTTCTTTATTTAATAAAGCCTGGAAAAAGTTTTTCACTAAATAAAATAAACTAATATTTTAATAAATGAATAAATCTAATTTTAATACTTAAATATTCACCGTAAAATAAAAATAACACTGTAACACAAAAGTTTCGATTTTATTTTATCGTGTAATAATTATGTAAATAAAGATTTAAGAATTAAAGCTCGAACCTAAATAGATAGACCGAAAACAGTTAGGAGCTAGCAAATAACAACCAAAATGTTAAACTTACGAAGAGTCAATTTTAAGGAGTCATTTAAGATTACTTATGATTTAAAGAAATTGAATTGATTAATTAATCTCTCGAATTCGGGTAAAACGACATGGCAAGTATATTAGCAGAACAGCTGATGTTAAGAAATATACTTGATTTACTTTTTAACAGCAGATCACGGATGACTAGCGATTCATTACCAGTCTAACATTTTGATTTGAATTTTCAGCATGACAAAATCCCTAGCATTTTTAGGAAAGAAGCCGTGAACGTTCATCTTAATAGAATACACTCTAGCAATGTTATAACAGTTTAACTTAGCTAGTGAAATGTATCACAATTCACTCGAATCAAGATAATTCAAATTCGTTCCAGCGTTTCCATTCGTTTCCCCCATAGTGTGTAAAGATAAAGTCAATGGTTCAAAGTTAATAGCAGTTGGACATAATCTAGAACATATACATATATTTATTCATAGGTAAATGAATAATTTTAAATATCATACGCATAAAAATCCTTCTTAAAAATATACATAGATATGATATTGTTTTATATACTTTTAAGTTTTTATTTATTTATTTACTTATTTTTTAATATTGTCTTGTAAAAATTTAATCATTAATCTGCAAGAAACAATAAGAAACAAATCTCCGTATTTGAAACTGACAAAGATTGATGACGTTTACTTGAACATTGTTTTAAGCCATTAAAGTAATTTTCTCGAAGACAATTTTTTTCAACTTCACTAAATTTCCTACCAAGCAAGATCAAACAATTATAATGGACGAGACTTCTGGGAAGGAATTTAATTTCACGTATGAAAAGTTTCTAATAAAAATGGATGCAAAGTTTTCAATATAGAAGTTTTTTTTTTTTTTTTTTTTTTTAATTTAGTTTTTAAATTTTCAATACAAATTATTTTTCTTATCATACGGTACTTAACTTTTTTTTTCTTTGCTAAAAGCCGTTTTTATGATAATATTCAGTTAGACAACGTCCTTAAAACGGCTGAAAATGACACGGTTTTTAAGGTTTTAATCAGTGTAAATCATGGCTTATTTTGTATTAAAAAAATCAGCCGTGTTATATTATTATATTTCTGTTATATTATTTTAATGGCGAATTTTTTTTTATAATAAATTATACAAAAAATGATGGGAAGACTATTATACAAAAATTCAGAAGCTACGAAAAAAAGAAAAAAAAAACTGAATTTTTGATGCAATGAAATTCGTTAATAATTACATGTAATTAAAATGCTAAAGCATTTGAAAAAAAAAACACATTTCAATTTTGAAAACATTCAAGTTGGAGATTAATCTTCGTCCAAAACAACTGCAGTACAATCTATGTTGAATTTACAAATATAAGAATTTTTTGTATATATATATATATATATATATATATATATATATATATATATATATATATATATATATATGCGTGTGTGTGAAAGGGGTATCATTAAATTGTAATTATTTCTCAAAAGTAATTGAGATATCTAAATTAATATTTATTCAACTTATTAATTCGTCTTTTTATAACATTAACATCCCTTGCAACTATTTAAATTTAAGAAAGCACAGATTAAAATAACCCACATCAACACAAATCTGCAATAATAGATATGAAAATATGTAACTCTGGATTGTACCTATTTAGAGGCGTTTCAAGTACAATAATAATAATCTAAGTTTCTGTATTGATTTTTTTTTCAGTAATAAGTAATAAACAATAAGTTTTTGCGTTTTCTTCTTCTTATTTTTTTATTTTTTTTTTTATTTTTTGTAATTAGTAATTATCTTCGTTAATTCTTCGCACACGTATGCCATAAATTATATGATTACGTAGAAAGGCATAAATATAATACTTAAAATACTCTTATATGTAAAAATGAATGTAGTTTGATCGATGAAATAAAACGCAAACTGAAGAATGACATAGGATGTGCAAGTTAAAATCAATTTATATGATATTATTAAAAGCAGATTTTAGTATGCTGATCGAATGTTTAATAAATACATGTATAATATTTACAATATTCGAGTAAGTTATCTTTTAAAATTTTAGTCGTATTTTACTAATTTTGAAATTCCTATTTTTGAGTGAATGTAATTCAAATAAATAAGTTAATATATAATATTATTAATTTTCTTTTAATTGCATTTTTTTAAACGTTTTATATTATTAATATTTTTTGTACTCTTTTGTAGTAAATTTTGTAGCATTAAGTGAGCTCTCCATATAGATTTGTTTATTAGAGTATTTTATATACAGTCGGCAGCAAAAGTATCCGAGAACTAGGAAAAATTCCTATGTAAAAAATGTTCGCTTAATACTATTTTGTTAAATAAATCCTTATTGAATCTTATTTTTAGAATGACTAAGAACCGGATTCAAGAAGGATTTATTTAACAAAACAGTATTAAGTGTACTTTTTTATATAGGAACTTTTGCTAGTGCTCAGAAATTTTTTCTGCCGACGTTATATATATATATATATATGTATATGTGTGTGTGTGTGTATTAAATAACTTCTTTCAATAAGATAGTTAATTAAGTCCGATGAACAATTCAATTTAGAAACTATTTTTTATACTTAGAAAATAAATTTAATGTTCCAAAAATTTTCTTAAAAATTAAAGAAAAAAAATAGGAATATGCCCTTCGTTCTTTTATTAGCTTAATTAACGAAAACTATATGAAATGTTTTAAAAAATCTATTATTTTACGTAAAAGAAGCTAAAACTATTTAATATTTCTTTGAAGAAACATATAGAAATCTTTTTTCAAAAATTGCTTTGAAAAATTTTCTACTTCCGTAACATTAAGTACAATGAGATTAAATCAAAACTATTGTTCTACATTCTTTAAAAATTGTTAATTTAATTTCCGTTTGAGACACGAATTGTGTTCATAACTGGCAATAAAAGAAATGTTTTTTCAGAAGAAATGATTTCTTTTTTTTACTCAAATAAAAGTGTATGGAAATATGTAAAACTAATTTGTTCTAAATTCATACTCATTAATAGTTTAATCCAATTTATAGATTTAAAAGAAGTAAAACTAAGTATATTTAAATTTGTAAAAAATAGAAAAGAATCGCGTCATCATATATGCGTATTATGAATACCGCTTTTTATTAACACGATAATTCATAAATTTTATTCTTGAATATTAGAGTTTTCTATGTAAAAACTTAAAAATGCATAATTCAAAATTGCTGGAATATTCCCTGTGTAACAAATGATAGATTTTTTAACTATGTACATGACATATATCAATAAAAAAAATATTAATAATGTGTAGTGTTTTCGTATAATTATCCAACGTTATCAATTTAATACGAAAAGTAAAATCATCACTCAGATTTTCTATACTAAATAATTCAAATAAAAACCTTGTAATGAGTTAAAGTCTACTTTATATTCTACCATACTTATTATATAAAGACTATATATGTTTAGTTCCCTACCAATATGCTTTCCTTTCATTTCATTATATTTTCTTTAAAGAGAAAATTAGTTCAACAATATTACTTCCAGATTTCTACATGATATACAGATTTTTCTAATGAGAGCATATCTAATGTTTTAGTAATACGTTTATAGATATAGCTTAAAAGTGCTATGTTTTGCGTCGAGTAAAATGCATATTATTACAATATGGATTATATTTACGTAAATTATTTGAGTTATACACTCCTGTTCAAAAGTTTAACAAGAATTGCAAACGATCACTTTTTTTTTTCAAATTGAAAACATATCCCTCAATGAAATGTTTTCAAACGTTGGGTATTCAAAGAACAGGGTCTCTCTCATGTTTTTCAGTGAAAATTGGTTTAAGACAACAATCAGGAGCCAGTAACAAATTGAGCAATATTAATAATGTTCGTAATCACCCTGTATCGTTAAGTAAACGAAATGAACTGTAACTTTTGAATATGTTAATGTAGACCCAGTTCAATTTGTGGATGAATTTTTGTTACGATAGCATATTAAATAAGGGAGATACAAGCATTTATTTTAAAACTAAAAAAAAAATCAACATGTTTCTTGTTGTTGTCGTCGTATGCCACTCGGAAATTCCGAGCTTCGGTAGTGAAAACTATCCGGACTATTTTAAGTACATGAGGGGTGCGTCTTCCGTTATTTAGGAGCGCCTCATAGAGAGAAAGTACGACTTCAGCTCCAGAAGCTGGTGAAAGATGGCAGCACCAGCCAAACAATAGGAACTCGAATTTTGATCCGGACATGTTCTTTATTTATAATATACAGAGATGTTAACGAAAATTATTACCACTTTCAGATAAGTTGGAAAAACACCTTTAAAACAATATACTGCAATCGGAATACAAATATCTTCAATATCTCATGAATATTTTTCTTGAAAAACGTGTTTACTGCTCATGTACGAAAGATAAACAAATTTTCATACGTTGAAAGCTAGGTGTATTGGGCAACTTTTATCAAAAGTGCATTTGAATAGAATAAAAATTAAGATAATTGTACAAAAAAAGAACGAGATAGATTTTAGATATTTTCCAAGAGTTCAAATTTCTTAAGGGGTTTTCCACTTGCCGCATAATTAATTTGAAGATCGAATTATTTCAACCACTTTCCAAAGGTTATTTTTGGGGAAAAACCTTTTACGATCTCACAAATCATAGTAAATGAGCATAACTATGTTAGAGTTACAAGCTTATAAGGGATGTAAACGCATACATTATGTTTCAATCATAATTTTGTTTCAGTTAAAAAATATTAGTAAGTACATTTCTTTAATGATTTTTAAGTCTATATATATATATATATATATATATATATATATATATAAAAGTCAGTTGAATCATTCCAATTTAAATATATTTCTTTAGTGATTTTTAAATCTGTTTTTAAATCTAAGCTTAAAATACATTTAAAGTGTTAAAAATGATAATTTTGTCAACCGCCAAAATTCAATAATTTTATATTTAAAAATTAACTAACATTAATTTTTCTAATAGTTTCTAATTATAAGAGCGGAACCTCTGCAGATGAAATAGAATATTCATAGATAGTTAAAAACTTTTTAAATCCCCATATAAAGTAATTGAAATATTTATATAATATTTATCATTTTCTATATAAATAATAAATACATTCTTCACATACCTCAAAGAAAATTACGTCAAATGATGTATTAGTTATATTTGATACTAAACAAATAAATGCTATAACAAACGAAACACTCATAAAAGAGATACATGTATTTTGTTCTGACAAACATAAAAGGTTATCTTTTTTTGTAACTTTTTTAAAGATTTATTGTTATATGCAAGCATATAAAGCAGTTAATAATAGGAATAATAACACTTGCTTTAAAAGACTTAGAAATGAATGAGATTATTATACACAATTTTTATGAACTGCCAAAATTTTTATGAATGAAATTGTATGATACACACATAAAAGTGATCATTATGCATTTCTGAAAATAATTTAATGGAACGGTAATGTTAAATTCGTTACATTGTACTTAATTTTTTCTGTAAAAAGAGGAATTTACGCTTTATTTTATATTTATGTTTATTAATCCTTAAATGCGTGATTTTTTATTTTTAAGAAATAATATTTTAAATGAACTGGGAAATGGATGTAGTTAATGAGAAAAAAAATTCACATAAGTTTAAAATATATCTATTGATTTAGGAAAAAAAAAAGTTATTCTACATCATCAAAAAATAAAATTAAATAAATAAATAAATAAATAAAAATATAAATAAATAAATAAAAATAAAAATAAATAAATAAAATAAAAAAAGTTTTTTTTGCATAAATTTATCAATACAGGCAAAAATAGAAATATTATTCGTTACTCTTTCCTTTTTTCTATCAGAAAACAATTTTTCCAGTTTTTCATACTTTTTATATAAATAACTGTAATTCGTAGCATCCGTCGAAACTGAGATAGCACGCTAACAACTGAAGATTGTCACAGATAAAGAAATAAACTGCCAAAGATTCTAGTTGCGTTCGGGAACAATAAAATAGTTTTGATAATATATATATATATATATATATATATACACAAAGGTTGACATATACAGAAGTATGATGTTTTAAACGTACGATGCAGATCTACATTGCTATGCATTCAGGGGTTAATAAAAAATCAGAAACAATTTTATCAAAACTTTTATATAAATTAGACAGATTTTAATGACACATTTTAAAATTATATGACAGTCTCATCCCAGTCTGCCTCGGTACACTGGAAGAAGCGCTCGTCGGTGCCTCCAGTTCCATTACGACAGAAAGCATCAAACTTCACTTCACGCGTTTTTTGAGTGGGCACGTCGGATCACTCACTTTCCAGCAAGGTCGTAAATTTTCCCCGGAGTACCCTGGTATAATACTAGTCAAATAAATTTTACAAAAGACGAGATTTTAAAGAAACTTATACCCTTTTTAGACTTTCTGGAAGTTGTTGGCATCATGGAGGTGGTCTAGCCTATGCTGGACTATCTGCAATTAGCAAAAACAACAACAACATATGACAATCTACATTTCCTTGCATAGCTATGCTTCTATAGTTACGTCTTTCATTTGAAATATTTAAAAATTTAAAAATGTAGTTACGAATATTGTGCGATTATGCATTAAATAATAAAAAAAAAATTACTTACTTTTAGATTATATAAGCTTAAGTGTTAATTTTCATAAGAAACATGAAAATGAAACTTTACGTTTGTGTAATATTACAGTGAGTCTCGAATTATTTTATATTTTTTATTCAAAAACAAATCTATGGAATATTACACTAGCAATCTCATTTTCAGATTTATTAACGTCACAGTATATTTTTCGGTGTAAGATAACCTTTTTATTTATTTATTTATTTATTTATTTATTATTAATAGAAAGTGCATTTTTTTTCTGGCATTCACATTAAATTTTAAAATATACATTACATAGTAAATATTTTGCCTTACTTTTCAAAGCATATATAATATTGGCATTCAGAATCAACATTGATATTTAGGTAATAACTGTGTTTTTCCCATCTAAATTTACTACTTTTACAGTCCTTGGAAAGCGTTATAGTAAAAATATTGTGCCAAAAATGTTCAAAGGATATTTCTGAGCAATGATTTTTGTATAAAAACATGATGCATGTTTTATATATAGTTAAAAATATATATATAAAACGTCTTTAAAATATGCAACAAAAAATTCATAATGCATTTTAAATTTAATATTGATTACTTTAATTCAGATTTATTTAACAAAAATTTCATATATGTTTTCATAAGTTAGATTTGCTTCAATTAAAAGATGTAAAATCTATTATATCACTTAAGTTAATGTAAAATTGAGAAACAGGTGTTTTGGTTCAGTTCGAAGGAAAGGTTGACTTTTTTCTTTCTTTCGTATTTAAACAATAATATTTAAACAATATTTCGGATAAAGTTGTTTAATATACTTAACTGAGTCCTTGATAACCGATACGTAAATACAAAACATTCAAATAAATCATTAAATCAAGTAAAAATGAATATATTATTGTGTGGTACTTTTAAAATTTGCATATACTTAGATACTGACCGTTAAAAATGTTGTATTTTGGGGTACCAGGTATTTAAAATTTCACCAAACAGATATCTTTATAGAATCTCTCCGACAAGTTAAACAATTATGTTTTTACAAGTACGGCACATGGTTACATATCGTCTTTTCCATAATGGTATATGGCCATAAATTCCATACACATAGAAATAAGACAAATTAAACTAAGCATTATTATTTCTTATTATATACAGCGCCATAAAAACTAGTTTATTCGTCTAATTTTGTGTTTTGTAGTTATATAATATACGTAATTGGCGTCTGGGGATTCGGATAGTTATGTACTGGGTGAACACAGTGCAAAATTTGCCACTTGTTGGTGTTCCAGCATTGAAATAGTTTTGAACGTTTATCTTCCGAAGTATTATACTGAGTTGTTCATGATCTCTCTAATTCACGTTTCCTTTTCTGTCCACAAAAATGTGTAAGAGATTTTATGCTTTTATATACTGTTTACGCAGTCGAACCTCGTTAGCGTGAATTACTTTTAACATGAACTGTTTCGATAATCTCCGACAAAATGAAGATTAGTTTAATTATATGAAGATTAGTTACTGATAGCATGAACAATTTTTTATCCCCCTTGAGATTCACGTTAACGAAGTTCGACTGTATTTTGATAATCTTTTTTGACAGTAGAATCATTTTTTTTTCTCTACCTCAGAAAACAGTGTCCAGTTTTATAAACATAGATGATAAACCTCTCAAAGTCTGTTGAATCGTATAACCTACATTTGCATCAGAATGTATCAATCTCGCATTTTTCCCAATTTCGTGTATTATTTAAGCACTTCTGATTATAATGACAGACATCATATTTCTCATATTCGAATATGTGTTTTCTGGCACTGAACTAAAAATTTTAAAATACATTCTTAAATGATTTTCAAAATGAAAAATGTATTCGTAATAAGTAATATAAAAGAAAAATTTTTAAAGTCAATTCCTACTTACAAAAAATATTGAAAAAGTTTTTTTTTTTTTTTTTTCATAATTTTGAATTAGGAAATAAAAAGCGCTCGTGCAAAATGGGGAAAAAAAAATAATTATAAGATTAAAAAAAAAAAAAAAAAAAAAAAAAAAAAAACTTTTTTTTACCATGTTTTAAATTTTCTGATGAATGATAGAGCTCTTATCAATGTACATAAAATTTTTAAAGTGA
This sequence comes from Salticus scenicus, assembly GCA_963930645.1. Lineage (NCBI taxonomy): Eukaryota > Metazoa > Arthropoda > Arachnida > Araneae > Salticidae > Salticus > Salticus scenicus. Next base: position 60,534,242 of record OZ005650.1, on the reverse strand, counting down.
TAATGACGTCAATTTTTGTGAGATGCATAATTTAACTTTTTATAATTTTTTAATGTTCACGTTTAATTAAATGTATTTATTTTTATTTCGAAAAAAAATGATCTCGTATTTTTTATTTTATTTTTGCAACAATTAAATTATAGCTAATATTTTAACCCCTTAACGCGCTCTGTCCTCGCTGCGAGGACGCAAAATTCAAGATCCAGCTGCAAGAATTCATACCGGAAATTTTTTAGCAAAAATTCACGTTTATAACATATCAGAAAAGGCAGGTTTTTTAAACCTTAAAATTTAAAATTTCCTTTAGTTTAATTTAGTTCATGAATTCCGGTGGGAGTATAATTTAAATGTTTCAAATTGTCTTGCGCCGCAAAGGGTTAATGGCTATTTTAACGCTATTAGGATGTTTTTATTTTCATATTTTAATTAATTATAAGAAAACTAATAAAAAATTTGAAAATTGGACATCAAGGTATTATGTTGTCTCCGTGTTCTGAGCTATCCGGAAAGTTTCAGATTTCTAGCTAATCGGGAAGTTAGTTAAAAATCGATTGCAAGATTTGTACAAGATATACATATATAGGGAGACTGTTAACAAATAGTAGGAATTGGAAAATAAAATTTATATTAATAAAAATTAATTTCGTTTTTTAAAATATGAAAAACACTGGTATGAAAAAAAAAATTCAATCAAATATTAAATTCATTCAAATATCATCATCAAATTAATATTAGTAACGTTAAAAAAAAAAAAAAAAAAAAAAAAAACACGAAAACATCCTGAAAATCTTAAATAGTAAATAAACAGTCAAGGTATAGGAAATAAGGAAATTGTATAATTTTTCATATTATAAATAAATCTTAAAACAGAATTAAGTTGAATAAAAATATTTTGCACATTTATAATAATAATAAAAACTTTTTGTACTGTGTGGTCGATTATTCTGCAACTTATATATACGTCAAATGCTTAATAGAATTTATAAAAAAGTCTGTCTAATAGAATTTACAAAATTCTACTCTCAAAGTATTTTTTATTTTTTTATTTTATGAAATATTTTACATCTGTAATAAAAAAAAAAAATGTATATATATAAAAAAAAAATCAAGGTGTCCCATCCATCATATACTCATTCTTTTGCAGCATTAAAATGTGCTTAAAGGAATGATGAATCGCAAATCGCATCCTTACTCAACCGTATAATGCGTTTCTCTGCTACCTTTTCAACTTTATTATATATATACAGTTGCGTGCAAAAGTTTCGAACCAAGCTAATTTTCACCAATAGCTTTTAGATAAATAAAGATAGAACGAAATTAAATATTGTACCGTAAACTTTATTAAATGTACATTCGAAATATTTAACTGGCAAATTTTTACAATGCAGGGAATTAAATATATAATGTGAAATACATATAAATCCATTCATCAGAAGTTTCGGGCCAAGCAGTTACAAGTTCGCAGTGACGTTAGTTCCCCGAAATGACTGGCCCATTTGAGACGAAACACGACAATATAAAAGGAGCTCGAGTTTGTTTACACTTGTGTCAGTAGTGTAAAGTCAAGATGCCGTAGCGTACTCATTTACGGATCCGTGAAACTGCTTCTCAATATAATAAATATACTTAATCCTGGTATAAGAATACAAGGATTAACAAAGTTTCTCGTGATATTGCTTCAACATTATCTATTAGAATAACAATTCTTGTTAAAATTATTAAAAAATAAAAAAAAAACAAGCACTTTGGCAGACAAATCAGTTCTTGAAAGTCCCAGAAAAAAATGACTGTGTCATTTTATAACGTTATTAAAAGAAAGGCAGTTGTAATCCAAAGAAAAAAGCTGCGATTATAGAGCGTTATTTACATGAAGAAAACTTGGCGGATGTTACTCGTAGTACTCTTTGGTATAGATTAAACCAAGTTAGACGTTTTAGATGAGCCGGAGCAAAGAAACTGTTGATTAATACAATGAATAAGAAGGAGAGATTAGAATTTGTTAAAGCACATGGATATTTGACAGTCGAAGACTGGAAAAAAGTATTATTTTCAGACGAAAGAAAGATTAATCTTTATGAAAATGACGGAAAGAGATATATTCGTTAGCCAGACAATGCCAAGTATGATTCTAGATATCAAATGTTGACTGTAAAACATGGAGGATGAAACATCATGGCGTGGGGAGCTTTTTCGTGTAAAGACGTTGGTCTTTTAATGACACTAAACGGTACTATGGATAAAGTTATATATAATAAAAACATCTTAACGGACTAAATGTTTTCCTATTCGCTCCGAAATAAGCCACGAGGGGGCATTTTGCAACAAGATAATGACACCAATCTTCGATATGGACTAGTTCAAGACTTTTCGTATCTTTCAATGGCAAAATCAATTTCCTGACTTAAATCTCATTGAACATTTATGGAAAGAACTAAAGGTAAAAGTAAGAGGTATTAATTCTTCAAATAAAAACGATTTATTGGAAAAAGTTCAAGAGAAAGGGCAAAAAATTGACCGTAGAAGGATTAAGACTTTAATAGTGTCGATGCCTCATCGATGTTCTACTGTGATAGCTTCATAGGGCAAGTCAACAAGATATTAATAATTTTGACCTACTGATGTATTAGAAATAATATTTTTTGCTATCTTGCTAGTTTGCTTTTCATACGTTTTTTTGGGCCGAAATTATTGCTCACAAAACTTTTTTATGTTTTGTTATAATTTAATGTATTTTTGTTAAAAAAAATTGTAAGTCGTTTAGTTCGACAATATAATTGATTTACTTTGCAAGATAATACTATGCTTTTTTAAATCTTTATTCATACAAAAATTATTTAAAAAAAAAAAAAAAAAAAATCTTTGGTCCAAAAATTTTGAACTGTACACCCATATATCACATAAATCTGTAGACATTTAAAAAAATTATAATTATTGAAGGAAGTTTTAAATTTGAATGTGGTTTGCGGGAAAGTTATTCTCATGTAGGGGGATTTCTTTTGGTAAAGAACAAAAAATAGTTACAATTTTCATCGATAGGGGGCTCAGTACGTGAGCAAATCACAAATTTCCAAGAAAAAGTTTATTTATTTCCATGCAAATGTGTTGCGGGCATATAAACCCTATTCTGTGTGTTCGTCGTCATTACAAATTACATTTTGTAAACGAGTTAAAACACGGCTAAATATAACTTCAGTCGGCGTTTCTTAGGTCACGGAAAAGATCTTCACCAATAACGCGTTATCCACCAAATCACAACCTCAATTAAAACTTCATGTATGGACAGGTAGTAAGCAAAATAGGAAATGAGATGTGTTTGTTGCAAAACCGTGTAATTTATAGGACTCTGATTTGCATATTTCTTGTTACTCGTCTATGCAACGCCCTCAATCGACGGAAAATTAAACTTTTTTCCTTTGTTACAATAAATAAATAAATAAATAAATAAATAATAATAATAATAATCCCCTTTACGAGGATAACATTTTTGCAAACCGCGTAAAGTTCTACCAGTTCCTTCATCTTTTATGAATTTTTAAAATATCTACAGACTTATGGGACACCCGGCATATATATAAATCGTCGCTCAGGCGTACCTCAAATAATCGCAATTTTGAGAAGAAGAAAAAAAAAATCACGATTTTTTTTTTCTTTTTGGGTCTAAAATGGTTAGTTGGTTTCGTTTATCGTCGCACTAATACTGCACTATGGGTAATTGGCGACGGTCTGGGATGCATCCATAAGGATGGTCCGGAGACATGCAATCATAATTTTGATCCTCCGCAGAGGGAATGCAAAAAGATATATATGGCATGCCAATGTGGCGTAACTAAATATTTTACGCCTAAAACCATTTTTTAATATTGGTGTGGGGCAATGATGGGAAGACTGCTCTTTGTTCAGTGTGTTTTTTAGTTGTGGACTGGCGGAATTCGAGTGGATGCATTATTTCCGAAATGTGTTAAAAAATACGTCTATCTCATTTTATTTTGGAAATAATTTCTCGGTAAATAGTCCAACATGATAATTAAATAATTTCTTAAAAAATATTCACAGATCTCTTTTCATAGTTTGCGTTTTATTGCTCATTTAGAATCGATTGCCAAACGAAATTAATTTTGTTATTAAGATTTATTCTTTCATTACGTAAACCTTCCGCTAGATTAATATTGTACTTTAGGATACTTTAAATAATTTACGAAATACATTTGATTTTTTTTTTAATTCATGCAATAAACATTAATTAAAAATGAACAATAGAAAGGAAATTTTATTTAACTATCAAAAGCTAAATCAGATATGTATCACAAATCATTACAAATAAATGGACTTAGTAATTTATTGAAAAACTATCTATTTAGATTTTTTTAAAGTGAAAACAAACACTCAGTTTTATTATTACGATTGCGCAGAAGCCTCATGTTGTTACTTTACAACTAAAATAAATTTTAATGTACATTGGTATGTATAAAAGATTGTGATAAATCAAATTTTAAGAAAAAAATTTAAAATGTTACATTGACGTAACTTTATTGTTATAAGCCAATAAAAATAACTAGTACAATGTTTTGATGAATATGTATTAATTGCTAAAAATAAATAAATATAATTATTAATTACTATAAAAATTTATACAGTGCCCTCGTTTATTAAAATCACATTCATTCTGAGCCAAAATGATTTCATTAAGCGGTTGATTTTTATTTCCGACGATTGTTCCTGCACGCAAGATAAAGTTATTATACTTTTCTGAATTAGGAAATAAATTTAGAAAGATAACGAGCAACGGAATTAATAAACAATATTAATTAATTTTTGACAGATAATTCATTTTTTCGTTGAACGCATTCTAAGTTTCTATGCGTTTTTTTTTTTTTTTTCAGAAGAATCATCATTAAATGAAAAAAGTTCACGTTTTTCTTATAAATTAAAAATCATTCCGTTTAAACCTCTTGCCTCATAGTTATTTCAAAATAAGAACTAGAAATTGTGTTTTAATAATTAGAAATTAAAAAAAAGAAAAGAAATATATCACTTGCGAATCAAATGAAATTTTTAACTTGTTACCGCGCTTATAAGAGTAACGTTCCTTGAAATATTTATTGAGATAAGTGATGGGAATTGTTTAATTTGTAACTACTGTACTGCAAGTGTAAAAGTTTCGAGAAAGAGAGATACTTTAGGGATTTCTGTGCGTTAATTTATTTTTTCATTTAACAAAAAAAAAAAAAAAAAAAAAAAAAAAAAGGAAATAAAAAGAAAATTTAGCTTGCATAAATGATATTTTTGCTGCTGAAGAGATTGTTTTGAGTTTATTAACCGGCGATGCTAATTTTATTAAGCGGCTGTTTAAAAAGTAATTTGTATTGACATGATTCCGGTCCTGGCAATTTGATCAGATTAAGCGGCTAATTTTATTACCAGGGAATTTATTAAGCGGCAATGACTGTATTATTATGTAACAGCACTTTTTTAAGTCACACCGGAAAGAAATTTAGAAATTACTTGCTCTCTGAAATATATTTTGGAAAGAACTTAAAAAAATATATCGATAGAATAAACGCTAGATTAACAAATATTTTCAAAACGTACATTCCGTATATTCTCAAAATAAAACTCTTCAAGAAACGTAATCATATCAATTTATTTTCAATATATTTTATGTAACTGAAATAAACGAACGCATAAAAATCTTCATTTCACATTTCCAGACAAGATGATAAAAAAGTTATTATATGTTGTCAAAAACTACATAAATTGAAATGCTTCAACCTTTCAATATCGCAATACTTTAACAACTGATAAATCTGTTAAAATATATGTGCTGTTATTTTGCAGGTTTGTGTCTTTTTCTAAATATATGCTACAGATGTGGTTTTGGACGAGATACAGATGAGAATTTTGTCATATCTTATTATGATAGATGCTTGACAAATGTATCTAATTTAAATACTCATTTTATACTGAAATTGTTTTTAAAAAAAATCGTATATCTTTAATTCGAGGTACGCAATAGTGTGTGTTGTTAATGATTTCCTAACAAATTCTAAGTGTAATTGCTTAGCATTTAAAACATGTAAATTCCACATACAAAACACACACACATATACAGTGGGTTGCCAAATTAATGTGGACACTTGACTTTGTTTTACATTTTCGCGTTTTTATGCCACTTATAAGTCTTAGAAGTATTTCTTATGTTACTGAAACGCATTTTTATCAAATTTTACTACGTTACACATAATTTTCAGTGCTTTAAACAAAGCATGCTGATCTTAGCGACTTTTTTATGACAGTCACTTCATTTTATGTTGCAGAGCGATCTCAACGTGTAATATTGAAGGTTGATTTTGGATCCTTCGAACTGAGATTTAGCGGGCATTCTGACGCATTTTTAGTAACATAAGTAAAGTTGGATTACTGAATTACAATTAAATTAATTTTACTACATTTTTATAACTCAATTAATTTTATTTTTAATTTCAGTATTGTCAGAGGAAGTGATATTGTTGGGGTTTCTGAATATGCTGTTAATAAAATAAAAGTGAATTTTGGCAAAAAAAAAAACCTGTCACTTTCACCGAAAAGAACAGGGAAGCGTGGTAGAAAACGTATAACTAAGCCCAGAACCGACAGTAAAATTAGGGACATTTGCTTACGAAACAGGAAAAACAGTGCTGCTACAATGGTTCAGATTGTTCAGGAGACAGGTATTGTCGTTTCAAAAAGAATTATTCAGCAAAAATTGGCAGAAGAGGATCTGTCAGGCCATCATCTAGCTTGCAAGGCTGAGCTAACAGAGGCGACTCTTCTGAAAAACGACTCTTCTGGGCTCGAGACTATCGTTACATGACTGCAGAAGATTGAATAAACAACTATATGATATTTATTAATGGTTTCAATGATTTATAAGTCTTTTTTCCTATTAAATCATAATTATTTCAATTTCAGGTGTGTTTCTGAGACGAGTTAACTTTTGAAATTTTAGACGATAACAGCGATTTCGTCCGGCAGCGTCCTGTCGAGTAGTTTCACCCTGATTGCATGGGTTAAATATTTACTAAAGGTCATGTTTAGCACTACTATAAGTATCAAGGGTGTAGGGCGTTTATACATTGTTAAAGGAACTATGAAACAAGACAAAATAAGGAAATTCTACGAACTCTCCTTCTTCCACAGCTAGAAGAATGGTTCCCGGAAGGTGAGCATGATGTTTTTATGCCCAATTCTGCCTCTTGCCATAAAGCCAAAAGTGTTACTGAATTTACGGCCCAAGAATTTCGAAGTATTACCGTGATTTGAAAATTAACCTGATACGAATCCCATGGAAAACGTATGAGAAATTACCAAGAAATTGCCAAGAAAATTGCCAAAATTATCTATTAAAATCACAACAGCATTTAAGAGAAATAGATGTATGACGTACACAGATACATAATACAGTTGATAAATAAGTAATTAGAATTTAATTATTAGATTTTAATATTTTTTTCTATACTTTTTTAATTATCTAGACGATGAGGTATCCTCTAAATTACTGTAATATAATATTAAGATACTGAAATACAATACAGTGTTTATTTATTTATTTATTTATTTATTTTTATATAAATTCATTAAACATTGTAAATAAAAATTTACTTCTCATTCAATTGCCGGACACATTAAAACGTTAAAAGGTTCCCAGTATTAAGATACAATTAAGATAATTTTCGCAACATGCGGTGGGCAATAAATTCATAAATGTATTCCGTTCCTCTCTTAAAGACTATTAACCTTTCAAGCGGGGTTCTGATTCAGCGAACATTCAAAATATCTGAAATTCACTCTTTGAGAGAAAATATATTTTGGTCATATTTGTATATTTTTAGAAAGTCGTATAAATAATGTGTAATTATCAAAAGTAGTATAAATTTTATTATTAATCAAGATAGGAATAATACCTCTAAACTTTAATGCAAGGTTATTATAATTAATGTTCCGTTTTCAAAGCACCCTAACTTTAAAACTATTGGTCGAAAAGACTTGATATTTTAACAGAATAATCGTGTGTCTATGTAATTTTGATTGGCAAAGGAAAAAAAGTAGTTTCTAATCAGTAAGGTTCCACAAGACTCATTTGTTTTCTATCACTGTTTTCGCTGTGAACACATAGTCTTCTCGTTTTGATTTAAAAAACATCGCAAACTTTAGGAGTCTGTTTCTTTCTGCTATTCTATCCTACTGCTGACAGCATTTCTGTGATTAATATATCTATTTAGGCGTTTCCACTAACAGTGCCCTGACAGCCTATAGGTGTATTTTAAAACTACATTTTTCATCTGTTAAAATAAATAAATAAATAAAAAATCCATTATCTCGCGACTGTTGTGGTAAAACATGAAATCATTCTGATGAGTAGGATTATTTTACCGGAACAATCGTGTAGCAATGAAATTTGGTTTGGCAAAGAAAAAAAAGCTCCTTTTTTTCTCTCTTTTCACTATCACTGTCTTCACTGTAAATACATAGTCTTGGCTTTTTGCTAAAAAAAAAAAAGAAAAAAAAAATGTTGCAAACTCTGTGAGTCTATTATTTCCTACCATTCTATTCTCTTGTTAATAGCATTATATATCCATTTAGGCACTTCCCTTGACATTATTCCCTGTACTGTCTATTTATAGGTACATTATGGAACTACTGTTTTCTTCCATTAAAAAAAATTCAAGATAGTTCTGGTAAAACATGAATTCATTCTGATCAGTAGTGTTAAAGTTAGAGCGTCTCAAAATTGCAACTTTAATTATAATACCCTTGTACAAAAACAGGAAATTTTTTGCATTGAAATTTTAAAAATTATATAATTTTTTTGACTTTACGGAATGATTATGCATACAAATTTAAAATAAATAAATAAACTAGTAATGGACTTCTTAAACAGAATTAGCTTTTACTCATTTAAAAATTATTTTTTAACATTAAACCTTGTGAAAAATAAATTAATAAATATTCTATATAATACGTAATCGATATTGAAGAGAAGTATTAATTAATTATTACCTTTACAACATTGTGTCTTAAAATGGAATAATTCAAACATAACAAAGAAGAAATCTATAAATTTAACTTAATAAGATATTATTACACACTGGATTTTAAAATTAATAGCATATAAAAAATTTTAATTTCTTCAAAATCCTCTTTTTTAGTAAGCCGTATTTATTGATAGTATGTAATATTTTTTTAAAGTTTATATTTCAGTTATTGTTATTAGATACATTAATTATTTAAAATTACAAAGACAGTTTAATAGAAACCTCAGAAGTAAAACCTTTTTATTTAATATAATTAACTGCAGTAAGATATTTCTTTTAAATTTTATCTAAGCACATGATTTGCAGCTTCAATATAACTAATTGATTTCTTTTTTTTAATAAAAAACGGATTGACTTCATTAATTTTTAAGTGTTAAAATGAAGGAAGTAACGTTTAGATTTTTTTTTCAAGATAAGAGTAGACTAATTTTCAATGAACGAGAACACAATATCTTCATTAAAAGATGTTTCAAGCAATTTAAGTATTTTTTTTAACAACAAGTCTCAAAATTGTTAATTAAGTAGAATCAGTAGAAATGCCTTAATTAACAAGCGTAAAAATAAATTTTAAATGTAAAGAATTATTAAGGCTTTGAAAAGAGTTTAATTGGATTTTAAACAGATGGGATATAAAACATTTAGAAAGATAATGAGATTTTTATTGGCATACAACAAGGATTTTTTTTTTTTTTTTTTTTTTTAATTCCGTTTACAGAATCTCAGCTTTCTCTTTCATCATTTTTAAACATTGTGATATAAAAAGGTAATTTTAAATTGCGAATATATTTTAAGACATTATTTATTACATTATGTAAAGAAATTATAGTAAAGGCAGGTGGGGCAATGATATCCATGGGATAATTATGACCTACGCCATTTACATGAAAATTCTAAATGGTAATTCTAAATAGTAAGCTTGTGATATATTTTTCACGATAGATATATCTCTTATAGTTAATATGCTGCAAATTAAATCAGTTGCAAGTGTTAATTTAACAGCCTACCAAAATTTTTGAAAAATTAATTTTACAACTGATTGTTAAAAGTTATTTATTCCTAATGGAGGATATTTCATTTTTAGAAATAAAATTCATACTTAAAACTACCCTAACAGCAAATTTCTATACAATACATCCTGAACATGTCCATAGGATGTCCATATATGTCTATTTCATCCATAGGATATCCCGAGGATGTCGTTTGGAGAAGATGTGCTATTAGAGTATGCAAGTAATATAATATTATATTACAGATTCCTATTATTATTAGATTCCTATTATTTCAGATTCCTATAACTAATTCGATAATAATAATTAATTCGATGCAATTCTTTTACACGTATCGGCAACGAGACAGACTGACAAATGAACATTTGTACTTCTAAACAGTATTTAAAGCTTCTGGCGCTATCTATTAGCGAATATTGGTACTATTCCTGTAAACTGATGTACAACAAATTCCAGACCTGTCCATCTAGCATAATGCTAATGGTACCAAATATAGACAGTTAAAATTTTCAATAAGGGGATTAAAATGCAGAAAAAAAAAAAAAAAAAAAAAAAAAAAAAAAACAGAATACGGTGATTATTATTTTTGGTATTACGAGAAATTATCTCAAAAGTATCATTGCTTTGTATAGAGGTATTTAATATTAGGTAGTTCCGTTAAATTTATGTATCTATGGTATACTTTTAATCTTTCTAAAACAGTTAGATGTTATAAAATATATGATTATTTTTACCCTGCTACTTTTTGAAAGGTGGGATGATTATGACCACACTGTAATGCAATGATAACGGACAAAATATTATTTTTTTAATTATTCTGCTTCAGAATGATTAAATCATATCAAATAAAGAAGCCTGTATTTTCTTTTACTTTATTTATAACTTTCTGAAAGCAGTCTATAAGATGAAAGAAATAAAAGTTAAAGAGGAGCAGAAAAACTACAAAAACCAAGTATGAGTCAGTACAAAAGTTGGGCTTTTTCGTCTCTATTTGTTTTTAAAAGCCAAATCATGTTTTTTTTTTTTTTTTTTTTTTTTTTCTTTTTGTTGAAACACATAAAGAAAAGTCACAAATAAATAGAAAAAAAAAAAAAAAAAAAAAAAAAAGAAAAAAAAAAAAAAAAAAGACATGACTATGAACGTTCTTTCATAAAGAATTGCTGTATCTGAACAGTCCTAGATATCTATTTAGCTTTTAAAAGTATTTTACATCTGAAATAACTCCTTAAAAATATTCTTTATTATGACGCAAAAAAAAAAAAAAATATTCAAAAAACATTTTTATAAATTTAATTTAACAGAAAAATAACCATACAATACTTTATTCTAGAAATATTTACGGAAAAAAAGAAAGGACATTAAGATAGTCAAATTAAAGGCATAATCATTTTACATTTTGCTGTAAAATTTGTTGAAAAGTCATAACAAAAATAAAAATGCATCTCAGGTAGTTTTCAATAATCTTAATGTATTTTAAATCTTTTCAGTTAACTTGTAAAGAAATTTTAAATTTAAACAGACAGATGGACAGAGAGACTGACATGCCAAAGTCAGTCATAAACATTTTTCAACGTTGTCGTATATTGTTATATATAAATGTTGTTCAGTATTTTTCATTTTGAATATTATTGGTCAATATTCAAACTTTTTTTCAACCTTCAAGTTTTATTAATTTTTATTGATAATATATTGTTATAATTACGTCTTAAATATATTTATTTAATTAATCATAAAGTGCAATAAATATTTCCGGTGATATCTGGAGTATATATATATATATATGTATAATAAAGTACTTAAATAAAAGACTATATTGAAAAATATCGGAGCAAATGAACATTTAGTGTGAAGTAATAATAATAATAACAATAATAATAATAAACTGGAAAATATTTAGAAAAAAAATGTATTTTTTTTTTTTTTTAATTTATTCTATAAAGAAATATCTGTTAAACATTAAAAGTAAACATCTGCAATGGGCAAATAAGCAATTCGCAAAAAAATCGTTCTAATAATAATAATAATAATAATAATAATAATAATAATAATTAATAAAAAAGAAACTATTTTAATTTTATTTTTTTTTAAATACGAGATAAATTAATATTATTTTTTGCGCATTCAGAAAATTAACGAAAAAAAAATATTAAACTTTATTTTTCAATTTAAAACACTATAAAAAATTGATTTATACTCTTTTATCAACTGGTAAAATTTATTTTTTCCTGTTTTTTGGTTAGCAAATAGAGTATGTTAACATTTTTCATATTTGATAAAGAACCAGATTTTTTTTTTTTTTTTTTTTTTTTTTTATATATTATTAGGAATTATATGCACACTGTTTATTCAGAAGTATAAAATTTTGGTTTAAGCATTATTGAAAAAATTACTAATAAAAAAAATTAATAATATATGTATATGTATATATAGAAAAAGAAAAAGAAAATACATTTTAATAACAATAATAATAAAGATTTACAATAATGCAACGCCGGGATAATGAAAAAAATAATAATAAATGAAGTTTAAACATAAGTAGATTTATTTTTTCTATTTCCTAGTATTTATTTTCTCGAGAATTTATGACCTCTTCGAAATAAAACGGGGTATTAGTCTTAATTTTTCTTTCATCTTTTGTCATTTATTTCATTGTCTTTCAGGAAATTTCCTTTCTAGTAATAAAGTAGTACTGAATGGAGTATTTAATGTTAATGGCTTCTTTATTTTAAATTAAACAGAAACATATCATTTATGATTTTCTTTAAAAAAAAATTCTGATAATGTTTCTTTAAGTTAAAAAAAAAAAAAAAAATGTGGTTTATGGTTATAACAAATAAAATAGATTTTTAAAAGGGATGAAGACATAATTAATAAAAAACTTTTTAAAAATGTGCGTATTATTTAGAATCATTATTTTCTGGTTTTTAAAGTAATGTAGAGTACAAATTCTGATAAAACTTAAGACATACTTAAAAGCTTAGGATTTTATTGAGATTGTTGTTTTGTACAGAGAAACTTGTTCCCCTAACTTCTTATTTTTCTTTTCCTTGCAGTGCAAATTTTTTTTTTTTTTTTTTTTTTTTTTTTTTTAAGATATAAAATTTACCAAATAATCTAAAACATCTTTAAAAAACCTCCGCAATAATTTGGTACAATATTTTTTTATTTATTTATTTTATTTATTTTTTGAGAAAATAAGTTTACTTATTACATAACTACATGAGTACATAACTAATTTATACGTAACTACATAAATAGAAAATTAATCAATACATAGCTACATAATTATTAACTACTAATTACTACATAAGTAAATAAATGCTATGTCATGACATACTGAAACTTCTTTAACATTAATTAAACTCAAAATGTTGTCCGTTTCAAGCGTATTTATTAAACATAGGAAATAATATTGTCCTCATTACGTAATAAATAAATAAATAAATCACATACCTGCAATACGTACTTGTCTGTGTTGTTACTTTATCATTTCAAATCAGGTTAAATCTTGACAGACAGCTCGACAAATTGTTAAAATTAATTATGCAGAAACGTGGCTCTTTAGACATACATATTAACTATAATATTTTTAATCAACCTCCCTTCATCACAGGTCTTAGATAAAAGCTGTTCAGAATGTTGCTAGTTGAAATAACAATGTGTTTGTTTTATCTTTCGTGAAATATTAAATATGTCTTTTCTCTTTTACGTTACTTCGTTCGTCTTATTTCTTTTTGTATGTTCATAATAATAATCATAATAATAATATTAACCTAACAACACAAAATGTTCCAGAAACGTAACAATCATATAACATTAAAACATGATAAACATTTCCGAAACGTTTAAAAACGTTCGAGTTGCTTTCCGATTAGTTTCAAAAACGTAGAAATGCCCACGATCGTAACAAAAAATCTGATGCGTAACAGAAACGTTACAATCACTTAACAGATAGAAAATTAAAAAGGGCGAATGTTTCAGAAAGGTATCAGAATGCATACTAAAACGTGTTACGTTTTGGAAAGATTGTAAGCTTTTTGCAACATAACTGAAACATTCTGTGCTGTATGGGTAAGTTATCCGACAACTCTGCAGAAGAATATTTGTTTCATAACCTCTTTCCTTGCAGATGCATTAGTGTAAATATAAATAAAAAATTCAGAAACCTATATTACAAAAACTGTGATTCATGTACAAATAATCGTGAAATGTATGTAACTATACAGCAGAAGGATGTGCAGAAGTAATTCAGAATATTTCCTACAGGATAGCCTGACTAAAAAAGAAATTATGCATATTTCTGCATACATCTGATGGAATTAAAAAAGACTCACTTTTCTTAACTTTCCCGATATTAGTTATACGACATTTCAAGGGTACTTAAAAAAAAAAAAAAAAAAAAAAAAAAAGGGCGGGAAACTATTTTGCAGCTTTTTAAAAAGCCTTTCAACGTTCATGTATATATGTGCACGTCTCATTCATATAAATACGGGTAATTAGAAGAAAATACTTAACGGCCCTCTTCACTCACCGTCGCCGGAAGCGCGAGCCAATGTTATTCTATGGGGAAATTTTCTTTACAAATAACTTATTAACTAATACATATTTTTAAATTATGTTTTCATATTCAGAAAATTCCCAACTGTTAAATTGACGGACCTTTTTTAAAAAATGTATTTTTTTTTATTTTTAATATTTCATTTCGAAATTGCAAAATGAAAAAATTTCACATATTGAAAATTCGTATTTTGCAGCTTCAAAATAAAATATAAAAAGTTAAAAAAAATATTTTTTTTAGAAAACGTGCGTCAATTTAAGAGCTGGGAACTCTCAGATTGTGAAAACAGAATTTAAAAATATGTATTACTTAATAAGTTATTTGTAAAGAAAAATTTCCCATAGAATAACATTAGTTTCGGCTTCCGGCGGCGGGGAGTGAAGAGGGCCCTTAATGACATAGTATGCAACTAGAAATCTTTTCAGTTATTACTC
Source organism: Salticus scenicus (assembly GCA_963930645.1). Classification (NCBI taxonomy): domain Eukaryota; kingdom Metazoa; phylum Arthropoda; class Arachnida; order Araneae; family Salticidae; genus Salticus; species Salticus scenicus. Next base: position 60,519,172 of record OZ005650.1, on the reverse strand, counting down.
TTTACAGGATGATCATAATTATTTAGGTTTTCCTTTAATGTTTTACTGATTTCATTGTTTGCTTTCAGAGCAAAAGTTTCGCTGCAATTTATAAGATATGGCATGTTCTGTATACTACTGAAGTTCCGAGATATGATGAAAAGGGATTGAAATCAAAAGTGCCCTGTCATTTATGGAAAAATAGAGTATTTATTCAACATAGAAAGAAAACCCCCACCTTATTGTATATATTGATAATTAACTACATATCTGCTCAACGTACTGGGCAGCATTGTTACTTCGCTATTTTACCACACATTGGAGCTTGATAGGCATCTCGATACATGATTTAAATTAACCTTTCAGCTATTTATGAAAAACAAATACAGTAGGTGCTGCTTAATGTGATCGCGGATAATGTTATCATTCGTTTAATGTTATCAGAGTTACGAAGTCCCTAACGCTTGTATATTAACACATGTTAAGAAAATCGGTTTTTGTAATCCGCGCCTTCGTTTATTGTTATCACATTCAAGTATCATTTTCAATTTCTTTCTTTCTTTTTTTTTTTTTTTTTTTTCATTCAGTCAACAAAAATTGCAAACTATAAAATCAAAGGGAGAATCCCCAAATGAAGAGAAAGCCTCTCTGAATTTTTTCTCTCTGCCCATTTGCACTTATAATCCAAGCATTTTAGCTATGGAAAGAAAATGCAATGATTTAACTCTTAAGGACAATTTATATTTTGAAACGCTTTGATAATTTTCCCAAGATGAGCCAGAGAAACGCTTCTGCTGCACCGAAAATCTCTCAGCCATTACTCTGTAAAATGATAAAGAACCGCGACGAGCCTGACAATAAAGTGAAGGTGAACACAAATTTGAACTGTAAGCGAAGACGTGCTGGAAAAGATGGAGAAGTCAAATCTGCTTGGAAACTATGGTTTGACAATGTTAGGCAAAATGATGCGCGCACAAACTGCCCTTTAATGTGGCAGAAAGCTGAAGATCTTGCTTCTAAAATGAGCAAAGGAAATTTCGTCGCAACAGACGGGTGATTTAATCGCTCGCAAAACAGAGAGAAAACTGTGTTAAAACGTACCCATGGAGAAGAAAAATATGCTAATTTTTCAGCTGCAGAAAAGGGATTTCCGAGGAATGACCGAAAATAATCACTCATTATTCCTCCAAGAGCATCTGCAATGCTAATGAAACCACACTTTATTTTCGTGCCTTGTCAGAACACACGTATCTGTGGAATAGAGTGTCCGAGGAAATAATTAAGAGCTGTTTCTTGCACGGTGGATTCGTTAAAACTGACGAAGGTATGAACATACTGGAATTCGACGAAACAGTACTCGTACCATCAGACATGACTGAAAAGGATTTTGCAGAATGGATGTCTATAGATGAGAACGGCTAAGTGACTACAACAATGACTCATGAAGATGTATGCCAAGCTGTGTCTTGTTCTATTGAAAATAAAAACGAGGAAAAGCATCAGATGAAGATGATGACGATGTTGAAAACATTGTTGAGAATCCACCTACTGCTATTGAAATGAGACAGGCTCTCCATGTCTTGGGACTCGGAGTGCAACACAGAGATACAGCTGAAGACTTTCGCGAACATTACAGGCATGAAAATTTTATCAATAATTTGCTGACACAAAAAACAAGGCAAACAACTTTGGAAGAATTTTTTTAATTGACTTATTTCAACGATTTGCCCAATATAGCGTTTAAATGGATCATTATATTTTATTTGTAGCTCCAAAAGTAAATGTTACGTACGTATATTAAAATAAAAATTTTTATTCCTGATAGTTTTCGTTTATTGCTATCAATTGGTTATTGTTTTCAAATAGTATCTTTCTCAAAGTAATCATATTAAGCGGTACCAACTGTATATATAATTACTGCAAATCTTCCGTACAACACGGAAATTGTATTTTTGAAAACAGTTCCCCTTTATCATAGGTCTTCCGTCTCAGATAAAATTTGTTCTGGTTTATCTAAATTGAATAACACTTTGAACTTTGTAAGTATTTTTTTATTTCCTCTTTATTTTTCATTTTATATATTTTACAAAAATATTTAATGAGGTATTGGACAGAAGAAGCTTTATATTGTGATTTCTTTTTTTGTAGATGCAATGGTATTAACATAATTAAAAGTAAAATAAGAAGCATGTATTACTAAATTCAATGAATCATACAACAAATGATTTCACAAATAAAATACTCTGGCTCCTGAAGAAAATTGCTGCATTTTTTTCTTTATCTTCCATAGTCATTCCATCGGCTTGTAAAGTTACAGAATTATAATATAATTTATGCTACAATGTTTTATAATGTACACTAAAATAAAGGTTGTATCAAATGGACACTAAAACATAAATATAATGATAAACATAAACATAAGAAAAGTTATGTATAAATATATTGCGGAAAAGCAACAGCTTAGTTAAAGGATATATCTGGTTTTGATGGCCAGATGGCTAAGGACGTCAATATAACATTCACAGGATTACTTCTGGACTTAGATGGGAATATTAAAGACAAAATTAGGATGATTTCAGAAGTTTAATATGTGTATTTTGTACAATATTATGATTATTACAAATATTTTTTCTTTTGTTTTGGATTTTTTAGCCTTTAGTCCCGACAGTTGCAGGATGTTCCAACAATTTTTCTCATGATAGTTTATAATTTTAAGAATAATTCTGTAGCAATAATATAGTAGAGATTTACTACGTACCATAACCTTTCGAATTAGAAGTAAAATATCTGAAAGTGAAGAAAATACAAGGAAAATCAAGTCAATAATAATGATAATAAAGAACATAACGAGTGATTTAATAAGCTAGTAAAATATCTTGTAATGACGGTCAGAAATGATAAATTGAGGAAAATTATTCCGCATCCTTTATTGATGAAAATAGCAGGATGTTCCAACAATTTTTCTCATGACAGTTTATAATTTTAAGAATAATTCTGCAGAAATAATATGGTAGAGATTTACGTACATTAACCTTTCGAATTAGAAGTAAAATATACAAAAGTTAAGAAAATACAAGGAAAAGCAAGTTAATAATGATAATAAAAAAGAACAAAATGAGTGGTTTAATAAGCTAGTAAAATATCTTGTAATGACAGTCAAAAATGATAAATTGAGGAAATTTATTCCGAATGCAACAGTGTCCTATGCATTGCGCTTATGAATCGCACCACAGGATGTCTTCCAAAAATACATCAGTTATTTCTCCCTAAATATTACATCCGCGGAATGTTAATGTATGTTTTCTATGGGGTGTAACAGCCACAGGATCTATGAATCTTTGTTTAATATCTAGAGGTTGTGTTTGGTTCACAGGGAAAATTCTGTGTATGTGCACACAAAAATTCATTTTTTTTTTTTTTTTTTTTTTTTTTTGTAAATCTAATAACATGTAACATGGATAATTCTAATAAATAACTATTATAAGGCAATATAGTGTGTCTTTCGCTTTGAATATGTGAAACATAATGAATGTCAACTAAATAAATATAGCTGAGTTGATTTTAACCGGTTAAAATTGATGTAGAGAGTACAGGAGCTTATTACCAGGTTCAATTCCTAGCCAGTTCACCTTTGTCTCTAGTTTAAAATATTTATTTTTATCAAAAATGTATAGTTTGTACTTGCGCAAGTTTTTTTTTTTTAAATATTTTCTAATATTTTAGAAAATTATATTAATTTAAATAAAAAAAAAATATACGAAACGGAAAATTATTTTATGTAAATGTCTTTAAGTTACGTTTATTAAAAAACGTTTCTAAAGTATTAATAGTATCATAAAATAATAAAGTCCAAAAATCTCTTTAATCGTGCTGCGTCAAAATATGGCAATCCTTTTTTACTGAAGCTCAGACAACGTTTATTTAATTATCATTGGATTTGAGGCATTTACATTATGAAATTTAGTTATTAAAAAAGATATTTTATTGAAAAATTCCCGTTTGATTGACATGTACAATTTAAAAATATTATTATATAAGTCACATATGTCACATTTTTTGTTCACTATCTTAAAATGAAATCTCAAAATCTTTGTTATTTTAAAATAATAAAATCTATTTTGACATGTTGATAAGATTAAGATATTTTTTGACTACATTTTGCTTGTAGAATCTGATTATGATAAAATCGGCCTTAAATGTTGAAAAAAAAGGGGGGTTGAGGAAGACAACTTGAAAAGATAAAAATTGATAAAATGTTTCTTTTTTTCTTTTTCCTTTTTTCTTTTTAACACTTTCCATCAAGGTTGAAAAGTGTTTATGACTTGGGTTTGTCTGTCTGTCTGTCCGCGCTCTAACTCCCGTAAATAGTTATGGAATTTCTTAAAACTGATATATGTTATTCAAGCTCACCATCAGATGTTCCCTATTGAAAATGGAGTTTATACCTCTACTGGTTTGTGTACAGGGACCCCCGAAAATATTTCAAAGCATTGCGTTCTATGAGAGGCATTTCTATAAACCGTATTTTCATAACCTTACTGTACAAAAATCTTAATGAAATTGAAATATGTTATTCAAGTTCACTATCGGATGTTTCGTGTATAAAATGGAGTAAATACCGCCACTGATTTGTGTACAGGGGCACACAAAATATTTCAAAGCATTGTGTTCTATGAGAGGCATTTCTATAAACCATATTTCCATACCCTTACTGTACACAAATTTTAATGAAATTGAAATATGTTATTCAAATTTATTATTGGATGTTTCCTGTAGAAAATGGAGCAAATACCACCATTGATTTGTGTACAGGGACACACAAAAGTATTCCAAAGCATTGCGTTTTATGGAGATATTTCTGTAAACTAAGTTTTAATAACTTTGCACGAGGATTTATGAAATTGAAATGTGTTATTTATAAGCACAAAAGAAAATGCTTTGCATAGAATATAGCATGATTAGCATTAGATTTACAGGGTGACACAAAAATAATCAGTTATATAAAGAGCTATTCATAAATATTTGCTAAAAGTGTACTTTCGTTTACATTAAGCGTTTTTAACACTTTCTAACATTTTTAACACTTCCCAACAAGGTTGTAAAGTGTTAATGACTTCGGTTTGTCTGTCTGTCTGTCCGTCTGTCTGTCTCTCCGCGCTCTAATTCCCGTAAATATTTGTGAAATTTCTTGAAACTGAAATATGTTATTCAAGCTCACTCTCGGATGTTCCTTGTTGAAAATGGAGTTTATACCTCTACTGGTTTGTGTACAGGGGCACCCGAAAATATTTCAAAGCATTGTGTTCTATGAGAGGTACTTCTATAAATCATATTTCCATACCTTTACTGTACACATATCTTAATGAATTTGAAATATATTATTTAAGTTCACTATTGGATTTTTCCTGTAAAAAATGGATTAAATACCAACTCCGTTTTATATACAAGGACACTCAAAAGTATTCTAAAGCTTTGCGTTCTATGAGAGATATTTCTATAAATCAAATTTTAACAACTTTACTTTCCACGAAGTTTTAGGAAATTGAAATATATTATTTATATTCACAAAAGAATGCTTTACATATAATATAGCATGATTAGCATTAGATTTACAGGGTGAAACAAAAATATTCTGTTATATTAAGAGCTACTATTAAAAATTTGCAATAATTCTACTTTCGTTTACATTAAGCGTTTTTAACACTTCCTAACATTTTTTAAGGGTGAATATGATATATATTTGTGTATTTGTCCGTCTGTCCGTCTGTCTGTCTGCCCGCGCTCTAACTCCCGTAAATATTTATGGAATTTTTTGAAACTGATATATGTTATTCAAGTTCACTATCGGATGTTTCCTATTGAAAATGGAGTTTATACCTCTACTGGTTTGTGTACAGGGACACCCGAAAGTATTTCAAAGAATTGTTTTCTATGAGAGATATTTCTATAAACCATATTTTCATACCTTTACTGTACAATATCTTCATAAATTGAAATATGTTATTTAAGTTCAGTGTTGGATGTTTCCTATATAGAATAGATTACATACGAACTCTGTTTTATATACAGGGACACTCAAAAGTACTCCAAAGCATTACGTTCTTTATGAGATATTTCTATAAATCAAATTTTAAAAACTTTACTTTCCACGAAGTTTTAGGAAATTGAAATATGTTATTTATATGCAAAAAAGAATGCTTTGCATAGAATATAGCATTGTTACCATTAGATTTACAGGGTGGCACAAAAATATTCAGTTATATTAAGAGCTATTAATAAAAAATTGCTAGAATTATACTTTCGTTTACATTAAGCGTTTTTGACACTTTCTATCATTTTTTTAATGTGAATATAATTTCAATTTGTGTATCTGTCTGACTGTTCTTCTGTCCGTCTGCCTGTCTCTCTGTCTGTTTTTCTGCGCTCTAATTCCCGTAAACATTTATGGAATTTCTTTAAACCGATATATTTCATTCATGTTCGCTATCGGATGTTCCGTTGAAAATGGAATGGATACCTCTTCTGGTTTGTGTACGGGGACTCCCAAAAGTATTCGAAAGCATTGTGTTGTATGAGAGGAGTTTCTATAAATCATATTTTAATACCTTTAATGTATAGAAATTTAATGAAATTTTAATATGTTATTCAATTCCCTATCGGATGTTTCTTATGTAGAATAGAGTACATTTCTAACTGGTTTGTGTACAGAAGCACTTAAATGTACTACAAAGGATTGCGTTGTATGAGAGTTATTTTTATAAACCAAATTTTAATAATTTTATTTTCCACAAAGCTTAATGCAATTGAAATATATTATTCATATGCACAAAAGAGTGTGCCTTCTATGTAATATAGTATGGTTAGCATTATATTTACAGGGCCACATAAAAATAATCAGTTACATAAAGAGGTATTAATAAAAATTTGCTGGAATTGCACTTTTGTTTTCATGAGCGTTTTAACACTTTCTTATAATTTTAGTGGGAATATGATTTCAATTTGTGCATCTGTCTGTCCGATTGTCTACCTTTCTATCTGTTTGTCTCCGGCTTCTATCATCCGTGAATATTTTGAGAATTTTATAAAAATGATACACTCAAGTTCCCTATGGAATGTTCCCTATTTAAAATGTCATTAATAGGTCCTGTACAACTAGTTTGTTTACAGGGACAACAACAGCAACAACAATAAAAAAAGATAATGCATTACGTTTTAGGACAGAATTTTTTTAAAAGTTATATTTAAAAAATTTTCTACTACAAAAATCTTAAAAACATTGGCATGTATTAATTATATTCTAAAATATATTTTTGTATAGAATATGATATGATTATCTTTCATATTTACAGGGCTACTGTAAAATATTGAGAGAGTTTGAATGCTGTAATTATATCTAACGGCTGCATTTTCTTTTGCGTTAAGCCTTTTTAACCCTTTCCAAAAATGCCTAAGAGTAATTTTAAAATCAATTAGTCTATCTGTATGTTTTTCAGTCCTTCTGTCTGTTGTGCGATAACGTAGGCAAAGAATATTAATAGTTATTCGATACAACAATTGCATACAGTTGGAAAGTGTTAATAATCAATGCGTACTGCATGATTTTTCTTTCTTCTTTTTTTTTTTTTTATTCTTAATAAAAAAATCGGATACTGCTAATTAAAATTTTGTTTACTGTACATTCATTATTTAAAAATAAGAAAATTACAATTAAAAATATGATATATAAGAAAAAATAAATAAATAAAAATTGTCAAATATGTTTCCAAAGTTCATTTAACGACTTTTAAATGCTTGAAAACCTTTTGTTTCTGCCATTTTTTTTGTATATATATAGTATTGTTGTACAATGGTTTTATCACTGTTCTTTTATCAACAAATATACTATCAGAATGTTGTGAAGTTACAAGGGGTTTTCGTAGGAAATTCGTAAAGCAGGGGTTGCGAACTAGTCTAATCGGGTTAGTAGACTTTATTCCGTTTAACAAAGTACTCTACATGTATTACAGTACTCTAGCTGTTCAATGTTTAAAAATTAAGCTTAAATGTTTGTGAGATTTAATAAGTAATTAGTTTAGGTTATGTTTGCTGAAAACGGCGTTGCATATAAATAAAAAATATTTGACCAGCATATAAAAGGCATGTTAAATTCATTCCCGGATGTTCTGATAAGGTTCTGACTTAAATCTGATTTTTGAGCAGTCCAGTACGCGGTCTGAGGATATATGGGTTTCAGTTCGGGATAGTTCTTGGATTATCTGAAGCATAGTTTTGTGGAGCATAGCACACTTTTACTCCTGTTATGTCGCTTCCAAAAATGAGTAATATAACTTTAATTACTGTTTTACAATTAAGTGAAAATGCAAGCCTCCTTTGAAAAGGACAGAATTGTAAAATATTTTTCACAGCACATATTCTTTAACCACATTTCTTGCGACCATGGAAGCCTCTGCGCAAGTGCCGATTGAACGAGTCCAGTGTTAAAATAGGGGTGACTGAGAGAAAACAAGCGATAAGGGAACACCGAATAACTGGATGTTTGCCAAATAACTATCTCTCGGCCAATTTTGCATCCCTCCAAACTTTTGGACTCAACCTCACTGCTAGTCGTAGGAAACGCGGTCGCACTATACTTTTCAATTCTGTTTACAAAGAATATAAACACATTTTTTTTCTTCCTTTTTTCTTTCTCCCTCCCCCCTCTCTCTCTCTTTGTGAAGTATTTTTTTAGTATGTAACTAAGACACGTAAAATAATGTTTGTTTCAACATGAGATTGGAATTTTTAACTCTGAACATGATTATAACATTCATGACTAGCGTATAAGATCTTGAAGTTAAAAAATAAGCTAAAAATCCTTAAATATGTAATTTTAATTTCTAAGTGTATCGTAAAAAAGAGAACAGGACAGTGATCGGATATACCCGTCAGCGTCAGACAGGTGGTTAAGTTGCTACAGATTGAGATCATTTATTGCTTCTCTTTAGTAAAGATTTACGGTATTTATGTTCCAAGCGTCGTCTACGGAAGCATGCCTATTTATCCTCTCAATTAAGAGGTTCAGTTAAGTGTTTCCGTTAAGTTTTAAAATTCGATCTCTGCTTTATTGGTTGGTCACACAGTATGCAGAAGTATGAGGAAGTTGCACAAGATAAATGTTCACTTTGGCGCCACACATATTTCGATACTCCTCCCTCGAGAATATTCCATACGAGTTCAAATAATATACATGATTATATTTTTACCAGGGATATGAATATCTTGTTATAAATAAAATTGTGGAGGCTCATAAATTTAATGTATTAAATTATAGTCTTAAAGGAGATGTAGCAATTTTGTTCGAAAATGCGGCTTCACGTATTTCGGTAGAAAACCCTACATTTGCTGATTTAAAACGTAATATTAAATATGCATTTTCATATGCCATACGTAAAGCAAAACTTCACAGGAATTGTACAGCAGTAATACGTCTCTTATTGGTAAGCCAACTACCTTTTTAGCGTAAGCTTGCGTTTATACAGCAATTAAATCTACCCCTAACTTTTGCTACAATTCTCCATCTTTAGAAAATCTTACGTTTACAAAAGAGGTTAAATTAGCGATTTTACACTTTTTTATTTTCACAAATAACTATTTCCGTTTTTAATGATCTGTTTAAGTTCATCATACAGATAACTTTCTAAAATATATGAATGCTTATGTAAAAATACAAATGTAGCGAAAATAATCTGTTGTGGCATTCACACGACTTTGCACATTCTGCATTTGAATACTATAAGATATATTACATATCAAGATGTAAGATAACATGTACTATATATATATGAACTCTGAAAGGTGAAAATAGTTTTACAAATAGTTTTATTTAAAATTCTTTTCTATTTTATGTATCTACTTCTGATCCGTAACCCTACTCTTCGTTTGAACATGTTACTCATGTTAAAATAATAATATAACTTTTATTAAATCCCAAAGTTTATTCAAAAATATTCAGACATTGAAACACACAATTGCTTAAAATTTACAAACCACAGTTAGATTTTTTAAGTGGTGGCTTTATATGTCATTCGAAATACCAAAACTGAATTCATTGCAATTACTTTTCTTTAGCAATACAGCGCATACCAAAATTGTTCTCCACAATATCCTCAGAATCTCCTAGAAAGAAGAGAACATCCCTACTAATTTCTAAGAATACTTTTGAGGTAAAATGTGCTGTATAAGAAATGCTGATTTTTCTTCAGAATTTCTCTTTAAAACGTTTCAAAGGTAAACTAAAATTACCGGTAATAAAACATATAACATTTAAACTGTCATTATTGGTGTCCTTTTCTATGTTTAGAACAATGGAGCATAATGCCAAATAATGTACAAAATAGCTATCGTTTACATAATACTTAATACAAAATAAATTATATTTATTTACATAAAAAGAAATGTTCATAAAATGTTCATGTAAAATGATTGTAAAATAAAAATAATTCGTAAAATGTTCAAGTAAATATTTTACTACATGTATAATAATTGCATATGGTTCAAAATATCATTTTATGTAAAATTCTAATGTGATTGCATGTATCAGTTGATGTTAGGCATATCGTGTATTTCTTAATTAGCTTTAAAAAATATGTCTAAACTTGATAAAATATGTACTAAAGTAACAGTGATGATTTCTACTAATTCAAATATAAAATATGATACTTTCAGAAAAATAATTCAAGTATGCATTTTTAATATGTATAAGAAAATATTATTAATTTCTTATTTAAGCATAAACATTAAAAAAAAAACATGACTATAAAATAGTTTATTTAATTGAATAAACTTATTTAAACCAATTTGTTATTTTTAATTTCTTTATGGAAAATAATTCGTTTTTACATTTTAAATAAACACTGCAGTTTAAATACAGGCATTATAGTAAATTTCGTCGTAGAATATGTATATATACATGTTGCGGTTAAAGTAATAAATAAGGGTATTATTTATAATCCTCGGCGAATCTAAATAATAACCATGTCTTTTGATGAATATGATTAATTTGTGGACATTAATCGTTTTAACAGATTGTTATTAATAATTACCAAATGAGTTTGGGGAATGTGATTAAATAATAATAAAATTAATAATCACATTAACTAGTTATTATTAATACATAACAAGAGAGTTTGTGATAAATTTGTCAATGTTATCAATTAGTCATACGTTAGAAATAGAAATTTCTAGCTAAACACTTTGAATATTATTATCCGGTCTAAATGATTAATTTTCAAAAATTATTCATTTTAACCAGTATATTTGGTTATTAGTTACAATCGCCGGTTATTATTAATAATAACTAATTATTCACGATGACCGTAACACACACACACGCACACACACACACACACACATATATATATATTATGTTATATTATTTTTTCACTTAAAAATAACTGTGTAAAATGCATTGCATATGCAGCATTGCAGATTATTATTATCTTTAATAACAAAATAAAAATTCAGACTCTGCAAATATTTTTATTTAAATAAGATTCGAATGCTTTGAAAGAATCTCTATTTTATGTGACACCCATCTTAATATTGATCTTTATAGGAAAAGATCGAATTCCTGGAGGCAACAGAAAATTTAAAGATTTCCTTTTATCTTTTTTCATATTGCCTTTACGTTTCATAGATCAAAGACCTAAATTTATCATTTCCTTTTCTGAGAAATGTAAATCCGCTGAAATAAAAATTTTATATTTTACTAAAAATATTCCATTTTCTTTCTTTCTTTCTCTTTCTTTTTTCTCAAATTAAACATGTGTATAGTAAATTTATTATAATCAGTTGGCGATCTTCTTATATTTTATAAAATCTACGAATAAGGAAACTTATCTTAAAGTCACATATTTGATTGAGATCGGTTGAAAAATTTACATGTATTTTAATAAAGCATCTGAATTTAATTTTCCCTAATATTTTATATTGATAAAAGTAACATTTTAAGTGTTTTTAAAGCTTACATGTAATAATTCAGTAAAAGTAAGTTACAGAAACTTATTATATATAATATTATGATATTTTCACTATTTACATTTAAACAAAAGTGTGTGTTAATATTTATTAAAACCTTTGATATGCAGTTCTTCTAATCTGAAGCATTAATTTAAAATAACAAATAAAGAAATTGAAAATGACTCCGAAAACTTCTCTTAGTATAGAAATGTGATGGATCATAAACAGGTCAAGTTGATCCTTTTATTTCTACTAAACGTAATTACTGCTGTGAAATATTGACTAATGAGTACTTGTGAGTTTTTCGTTTAGAAGCTTTTTCCCAATTAATTACTTTATCCTTTTAAATACTTTATTATTTAATTATCGTAAAGGATTAAGTGTACTAATTAAAATGTTAAAGATGCATGTTAAACTAGATTAAATTTCAAACATCCAATTAAATATTTTGAAGAGTTAATATTGCGTGTTAACAAAACAAAACATAAAATGTATTAATAAAATTGTTATATAGTATTTTATAATGTTTACTTCCGCACGATTGAGTTTTATATTGAAAATTCATACCTAAATGTGCGAGAAACAAAGAATTAAATCCATCTTAATAAAATATTTTAGATAAAACCTATTAAAAAAAAAAAAAAAAAAAAAAAAAAAAAAAGACTTTAATTTTATTTAGCATGCATAAAGTCTTGAATTTGGTTACAATTACTTGTATTCTAGCTTTAATTTTCTTGCATGATATATGCTGTCTCAGTACTTTCTACAATAACATGCAATGGTTAGCAACAACAGCGATAAATCATAAATATGATTTTTTCTTGTATATTTCACATAAAGTATGATTATTTATGACAAGGTTTCACTTGAATAATTTTCTCTGTTCATAATTAACCCATTTAGTACAAAAGTTTCAGTTATGGTGAACAGTTACTGCAATTAATCAAAAAATAATGTAAATTATTTTTAATTATTTATTATATCCCATTTGGAATTAATTAAAAAATAAATAAATTATTATTTTATTTTATAATCACTGTTAGAAGTATTTATGATTATTTTTAAAATATTAAAAGAAATACACTTTATATATTTTTTTCAGTTTTTCCTGCTACAAAAGTAATATTTAAGGCTTTATATGTAAATAACATTTATTAAACAAAGTGCGGGCAATGCTTACTTAATTTAACTTTCATGTTTTATGCCAATAGTGTTTATTTTGTCATTCACATTTTCTAAAGTAATGAAAACATTTAAAAGCATTTTTCTAAAATTTTATAATGTATTTATTCTTTAAACTAATGTCGTAATAAGTAAAAAACTTTGAATAAACATCATAAAATGTAATAAAGTCGCAACAATTGCTTCGGGTCGATAAAACACACAACCTTTTGTAAAAAACAAACAAACTAATCACGAGAGCTGCAATCAAAGCGGCAACGCACAAAACCTGTTTAAATATAGAGCAAAAATATATAAAGATGACTATAAGTATAAATATTGGTGTGATCAGAATTATGAAATGAATGAAGAAAACAAATAAATAAATAAGATTAAAAAATATATATATATAAAAATCTAAATTTCTTAAAAATATCAAAATGAAACGAAAATGGAAATTATGTGAGTATTTTTCAAGTATGGATCAGTAGAAGAAATATCAATAATAAGATTTTTCGAATTTTTAAATATGTAAAAAGCTTCATGGATATCTAGATGGGAAGAAGAGACAGTAGATGAAATTATATTAGTTTTAGAAAAATCAAAACTATAACCATGAGCCCAGTACTGGGGAGCAATAGAATAGGTCGAAATCTCTTCATTATGAACATTCAGACAATGCTCATTTATTCTATATTTTAAACACCTCCTAGTTTGACCAATATAATCTAAATTGCACCTAAATTGCAATTTAAATAAATGCGAGATCAGTTTTCAGTAGGAACGCGATTTTTAAGAAAAGATAATTTAATTTTATTGACGGAGTTGTAAAAGACTTTAAAACTAAATGGTGAAAGAATTTTAGAAAATTTAAAAGAAAGTGATAAATAAATAGGAAAACAATTGGAATGAGACTGTGATCGTTCAATTTTGGAGCAGAAAGTTCTTAAATAATTTTCTCCAAAAATTATTTTTAAATTTTCAGTGTTAAATTTAAAAAGAAATATTCATCGTAGTAAAACTCAATCGAAAATTTTTCTTTGTATAAGTATGGGCTTGGCTCCCACCCGGAGGAAATTATTTTCCAAATGAATATATTTTAAATACACTCTTCAATGTCTTTAAAACGAATGGTTTATGTGTTAGTTTAAAACAAGTTTATTTATTTATTTTTTTACAAAACAGGAACTTAGACAAGAAATAGCATTTTCTGAGATGTCCGCAAACTTTACTTTCTTTTGACATACTTCTCTGAGAAAAAAATCGCCAGGTTTAAATAATTTTGATCTATAATAATTTAAATAATAAATACTGTGTAATTTTTTTTTAATCTGAAAATAATGAAGAAAGTTTTGTGTGGGCCACAACATGCTAGTTTAAGCGTGTATTTGAACAATAAATATTAGCTGTTTAAATTTCAGAATTATACATTTTAATTTTTAGGTAAGTTTCATCACAGTTTTCATTTGATTTAAAGTTTAATAATATGATTTAATCTATGCAGATGAATATTTTAAATAAATATTTATTTTTGTTAAAAATTACTAATATTAAAATACACCCAAAATAAATGAAGATAAATTATTATTCTATCTCAAAACAAGTATGAAATTTATGAAAAAAAAAATAATGGAAAACAATTTTTTATAAAGTCTAATAATAACAAAATTAATCAACTCTTAATTTACTTTACTTTTAGATTGTATTAGTAGAAAAAGTTCTTTCTAATAAAGAAGATAAAGGAAATGACAAAAGATTGACTTGAAAAAAAGATTGAGGCAATAATTAAAAGAAACTTACTTTTGGAAAATATATATATATATATATATATATATATATACATTATTTCATCGTACAAAATGGATAAAAATAAAACTACATTATTTTATTATTAAGTTTTTCATATTCAATATTTTTATTGAATATATTTTCATGTAGACAGAAAGAAATTTGAAATAGATGCAATTACTCCCACTTATTATAATATAATATATGAATGAGAAAATTTTAAGATATTTTTCAAATAACGCATTTCCATTACAGAAAAAAACATGCTTCTACATTAAGAAAATAATTTTGAATGTTTCATTATAATCTGACATTTTATTATCCTTTTCGTATAATATATAATCAATAATATTTGTGCACAAAATAATATTTTAATATTGGTTTAAAAGGATATGTGATAAAGTTCCATTATATTTACACAGTTTGTGTTTTGCACATAGATGTAAACTCTTCATTGTACGCTGTGGCCTGTAAAACCAATGCCGATCTAAATACCTTATTATACGGTACAGTATGAAAAAACAATCAGCAGTTAGACTCGTCATTTTACAGGAAGGAGTTAACAAAAAAATATTTTCGTAAAATATATGTACTACATATTTTAAAATTTTGACAGATTATTCGGATTTAATTTCAGAAGTTTAAAAAAATTACTGTTATGTATTTGAATATGATATTTGTAGTGTAAACTTTTCAAATAACCGAACCATATTGCATGATATCGAACAAGCACAATTCCTTGATGTGAAAGTTTAGAATTTTTCTTTCGGGACTTAAAATCAAAAGTTTCGCTTCTCCACTAACAGAGAGGAACTGATTTAAATGTTCCTAGATAAAAAATAGTTTGCTCTATCCAGGTTCACACTCTTCAGCATAGATGTTTACACTTTTAAAAATAATGCAACTTTGCTGCCAGAAATTCTCTGTAATTTGAGAAAAACGTCGTAAATTATGGAAAAAGTATGTTGGAAAAACTTTTTTTTTTTTTTTTGTAATTACAGAGAATTACACAATGGAAAATTGTGTCAGATTCAATGCATTTAAATAGGAAAATCTTGTCGCTTGAAAACCCAGTCCATTTTTAATCAACGTTTAAGGGCATTTTAAAATATTATTAACAGATGGTTAATATATGTATTGAATAAAACTAGTTTTTATTAAAAAAAAAAAAAAAAAAAAAATTAGAAATTATTCATTGTCGAAATTTGGATCGAAAATTTGAGAATTTGGATTTTTATAGCATTTGTTATTAATACTAAATCAAATTTTTTCGCATCGTGATTGTAAACATGTCTTAAAAACGCTTTAAAAATTTTTCATTCGTTTATGTCCAGTACAGTTCCATACTATGGTTAACAGAACAGTTTTTTTTTTCATTTATTTATTTATTTATTTATTTATTTTATTTATTTATTTATTTACATAACAAGCATTTGACAAGAACAGTTTGGTTATAATCAAAGTGATTCTATTCGTAACCCACTAAAATCCCGTCCTGATCGGGTTTTGATGAAATTTGGTACATACGTTATATGAGACATGGGGAAACGTTTCTGCAATAATAAAATAGTTCAAATTTTGACCACTAGATGGCACTTTTCAAATTTCCCTTATGCAGATTAGTCAAATCTATAAAGAGAGTTGCAGTCACAACCAGAAAATTATTCTGCGTGCCTTTGTCATCGTTAATCATGCTCTTACAGAAGAAAGACTGGTAAAACTGTTTTTTCTGAACAGCAGTAACAGCTTAGCTGCATTGCGTGGATATCGTCCTACATAGGGATTGCAAAATGGGTCCATGTCGAAGTATGGTTTGGTGAAGAGGATTAGAAAATTTGAAGATACTGAATACTTTCGTGTGCTTCCAGGAAGAGGGCGGAAACCGGTTGCGAATGAAACTGTCGAAGAAGTCGCTACTGCTATAGTTAAAAAAGCCTCTAGTTCCGGCTATTCTTCAGCAAGCGCTCGATCGGTTGCAAGCAAGTTAACGATTCCTTGGTCGACAGTACAAAAAGATTTGCGATCCATTTTAAAATGGTATCCTTATCCAACTAATGCGAATGCTGCAACCTCTAGACCATCAAACACACTCAGAATTAGCCTGCCGATTTTTTGTCGAGAATGGATGTTGAAAATACGTGGCCTGGAAAAATTCTATTGCACTTTTCTTCAGATGGAGATGTGAATAATCAAAATTGCCGCATATGGGGTGCTTAACCTCCTAATGGCCTGCACCACCAACCACTGCATTCTGATTACGTGATTGCGTGGAGTGGATTTACTGCAGATTTTATTATTGGACAGTTTTTTTAACTCTTACTCCTCAAGTTCCTAGAAAGTGCTCCGCAACGAGTACATGGTAGAGTGAACGCTTTCGACAACAAATCATTCCTGCTTTACAGGAACGGCAAAGTTTGCAGACCACTGTCTTCAAGAAGGATTGAGCAATTCCCCACATTGGGCATCAAATTAAAGAACTTGTAAAAACACTGTCTTGTCTTCCAACGTTATACTTAACAAAGTAGTAAGAGAAAGTAAATAACAGAGACAAACGTAAAACTGAATATTGTATTTAATTAAATTTCAATTCAAGGGAGCATGGGACTGCACCATTATACGACCTTTTGAAATACATTTATTTGCTGAAACTTCCTCGTAAAATTATAGATACTAAGTTCTTTTACTAGCTAGCAAGAATGTAACTAAACTATCATAACATAAATCAATAAACGATACTATATTACCACTCTTGAAGAAAACTTGACTACTAGCTCGATGATCTCTCGAACAGCTAGATATCCTAGGCGTGTTCGTGGCCAGACTTACGCTTCCAGGCAGAAGCCACTTCACTACCTGCTTCACACCTAACCCACCTGCATCTCCTCGAGCACGATACCTTCATTCTTTTTATGCGTTTTGTTAATTTGCATCTTTCCCTTTAACCACGCCTGTACTAAAACTGACTTTGCGAATCTCGTAAAATACGCAAGTTCTTTTTAAATCCTAACTCCTTATTAGAATACTTTAGTAGGAAAGTAAAACGCTGAAAATAGTTTCGCGACTCGTACTTTGCGAAACTGCCTCCTACCTTACAAACTGCTTCGTGCTAACTTTGTCAAGATTCATTTAATATCCAGAGACTTTTCCGGATGCCTTTCCCCGTCATTCACCCAACTTAAATCCTTGTGATTTCTGTTTGTGTGGATTCCTAAAAGCGTGAGTTTATAAAGGAGAAATTATGACTTTGCCTTAGTTGAAAGCCAGCATTAGACGCCATGTTTCTAAAATTCCTCGAGAGTTTCTTCGCGCTACCATTGGACACGCTATATTGTGCTTTCAACGCGTAATTGACGTTAATGGAGCACACTTTCAGCGCATTCTGTAATTGAATAATTTTTTATGACTCTAATAGATTTTTTTAAGCGTCACAATTCCCCCTTGTTTTAAAAATTTGAATTAAATTTTTGTTGCAGAAATCGTTTCTCCATGGTCCATATAACGGATATACCAAATGTAATCAAAATTCGATAAGCAAAACGAGTTCTAGAAGAGTCTCAATAGATACGCTTTAATTATAACCACCCAGCTTTCATGTGTTTCCCACTTATCGATTAAATGTATAAGTCACTTACTTTTAAGACGTTTGTGCGGAAAAAATATATATAATATAAAATACACTAAAATTTCAGAAATATACTTTTATAATTAGAAAACGTAAATAATTGAAAGAATTAAAAAAGATTTTATTACAATTAAACGATTTTAGCCCTTTCAGACCCGACTTTAATATTATGAGTAAAAAAAAAATATATCCATGTTAAAATATCTTAATATGATGCTAATAAACATATTAAAGTAAAAAAAAAAAAAAAAAAAAAAAAGTACTTTTGTAAAAAAAAAAAAAAAAGGAAATTGTCCATTGTAATGGACAAACGGTCAATGAGGTTGCAAAAGTGAAATATTCAGTGTTGGAATTTCTATTGGGATTTTTGTTTTAATTACCCATTTATTTATGTAAAAAGGTTAAATAATGACACTATATCCCTAAATGAGTTCACACACATTATTACACAATACATTTTATTACACAATAGAAGATACATGAGAAATAAAACTTAATTTCACGTAAGATAGTAATGTTTCTACATTCCAAAATATATAACTAAAACACTATTTTATATGGAAATGGCTTTTGTTTCAAATGGCCTTCGTCTCCAACTAACATCTTTTTTTGATGTAAGGTGAAATAATGTATCGTAATCGCTATCAGAAGCTTCACTATCGGAACTTTCAGAAGAAACATCAGTACCAAAATGGAAATAAGTCAATTTTCAATAATTTTGATAATTTAAATTAAATTAATTGTAATTATTTTTCAGCAATTTTAATTATTTTGTGTTTATTTCAAAAATAAAAGGAGAGTAAAAAAATGTAACAGGAAAATAAAAGAATAAAAGTTAGGTAATATTTGAAAAAATCGTAAATGTATATGAGCTATTTACTGAATTAATTAAACTAATTACCAATTAAATTAATTACTGGGGAAAATCCCATTAAAATTTACCTTTTGGAGGAGATTGATTATCACTTTCAATAAAGCTATCATCATCAGAATCCAATTCATCAATGTCTGATAAGTCAGCACTTGTAATGTAATCTAAAACTTCTTTCAAATCTTTAGAATTTTTCAGATTATATTTTCCTAAAATGAAAAATAATCAGTTTATCATACTTATAACTTCTTTTTGTTTTAAAAGTAGTATAAATACCTAAAATGAATTCGATAAAAAATATAATAATAATGTAACTATTTAAAGAATCACAACCACCAGTACCACATGTCCATTGTAATGGACATGTGATCGTCTTTGCAATTTGGCTAAACTAAAATCAATAATAAAATAAAACTATTCCCCATGCTAACACTAACTTACAATAATTATATAAAAAATCATTGACACAATTAGAAGGCATTATCTACATAAATAAAAACAAAAATCTTACTCACCTTTTTGTAAACCAGAACAAAGCAAACTGTAAACATATGTTAAATGTTGCCAAACCAAGAAATGCAAAGATGTTAAAAACCATAAGCTTTCATCTAACCATGGAGCAAATCTGAAGACTCTCGAGTGAATGAGTTAAAGAAAATAAGGATTTAAAATGTGTGTCCATTGTACTGGACACCGTGTCTAAAGGGTTAATAAATTGTTACAAATACAAATTAAATATTTAACACAATCAAACATTGTTTCTCAAAAACTTTATAAAAATAAAAACCAAATACAAAAAAAAAAAAAAAAAAAAAAAAATCTCTTGTTAAAAATTAAATTGTTTATGGCATTTCAATTCAAATGTATTTTGAAGATTTTCTTGCCATAATTTTTTAACTTGTCCTTGACAAGCTAGGTGACCGCCCGTCTTTGAATCCGGAGGACAGTCCTTGAAAACTTCCTTCGTCCTCAAAAACTCAGAACACATTTGAGGACGCCGTTTATAAAATTGTTGATTTAATATAATAGTTTGTTATATGTATAAGAATAAATTCTTTCAGGTACTTCAGACATAAAAATCACTAAAATTGTAAAAATTAAGGTGAGTTATTTATTTTGTCCTCGAGATTCGCCGCATTTTTCTTCAAATTCAATTAAAATAGATCGCCCTACTGACATGGCACAAGTGTGGAGCGTATTTTATGTGGGTTTAATACACTCTATAGATACACAATCGATAATTAACGACTCTCTTGGATTTACTTCTAGTGGTGGTTATTAGACATGCTCTTACAATATTGATCTTCTTCGCGGCTGATGGTTCCTTCGCATTGGTAATTCGCAGAGGTATTAATTTTGGAACATGAATGACACTGCGTCCATGCCAGATTTTACGTGCACCAGCTGCCTTACTATACACAGCGGTCATTTATCAGCTGTATCGAACCCGCAACTTTTCATTGCTCGGCTCTATAACAATCAGGCCGTCGAGGGCCGACCAAACAAAGGATATTACCACTTCACCGGGCACCGTAATTTGTGGAGGCTAGGATTTCCCCAAGTTATCTTGTGATGACATTTGGGATGGTTACAATCGCCCATAACCACTGTATAATGGTAATTGGCCTCCATCCGTCTAACATGATAAAGGATACTCTTATTATTACTTTGTTTCTGAATTCAAATGTATAATGTTTTGACTTTTTAAGTTATCCGAAACAAACAGTTTAATATTTGATGTAAACGCCAGTGTTTAATTCAACGCTTTTAAAGGACAGATTTCCTTGTATGTTTTTTTTTTTTTTTTTTTTTTATAAATAATAGATATATAATTAAATATAAAAACTAAGGCATCTGTGTTGCAGCTTTTAAATTCTACAAATGCATTTAACAAGAGTTTTCCTCCTTTATTTTCTTACTCTGATAGGTCCTCTTGCTTTACTGTGATTACTATTATTATTATTATTATTGCATTTCTGAGTTTTTGTTATAGAAGAAATGTCTCATGACTTCAGTAGATGTATAATGTTTTTTACGGTTGGTTCTTAATTAAAAGTTATCAAAATTTATTCTGTTCTTCCTTTTATTTTACATAAATATAAGTGAATAGTAATTGTATCATTTTAAGCCTTCAGTAACATATATATATATATATATATATATATATATATATATATATTAATCAAGCACCTTTATTTTAAAAAAAGAAACAAAAAAAAAAAAAAAAAAAAAAAAAAAAAGAAGAGTAATTTTATTTTAAAGACAAAACTTAAACTACATTAGAATATTAGTTTTTATTGTTTCTACTTTTACATTGTTTGTACTGTTTCTATATTTATACTTAGTAATAATTCTAAGCCCCCTTTACTTTCTACTGATAACAGTTATTTATTAAACAGTTAATATCAACTCTTTAGTAAAAAAATTGACTACATTTTCATACTAAACTACTAACTTCACTTTCAATTAAAATTTTTAATCTGGAAAATCTTGGCTACTTCAATTAAATCTAAACGACTCTTGACAAAATAAGGAATTTGAATTTAGAAAACTAATTGTTCGAGATGAAATGTTCTCTTTTATGTCGAATAACTGACTTTGAATAAAACAATTTTCTTGTTCCAATGAATTTAACAAATTGGACGAGAAATTTTCGGATAACATCTTTTGAGTGCGGTAATTAATGTTTTTGTTTTCACTTAAAACTTACTTTGTTAATTTTGGCAGTTTAAAGTGAGAAGAATAATTTAATCAGTTTTTGAATTATCATTGTTTTCAAAAATTTCTAGCATGATTAATGATATATATATATATATATTTTATATTCGTTAGGAATGGATTTATCTTATTTCTAAATGCTTTTTATTCTAAGGTAAGAAATACAAATGTTTATTTACTGCGTAATGGCAGCACTGTAAAAAATAGGTTCTTAAAAATAAGTATATATTGTCTCAAAATAGCCCCGAAACAATATTTACTTAAATTTGAAAACCCATGTATTCATTTTTGAGTACATTGACATGTCAAACATGAGGATATTGGGATTCTTATTGGTCAACCCCATTTTTGAGCATGTCAATATACTCAAAAATGAGTACATGGGTTTTCAAATTAAAGTATATATTCTTTCGGGTCTACTTTGAGACAATATATACTTATTTTTAAGAACCTACTTTTTACAGTTTAATATCGAAATATAAATAAATGTAGAATATTCAATGTTTTAATAAACTAAAACATGTTCTAACTTTCATTAAAAATCGTACCTAATCCATACATTTTGGTGTAATTTTACAACAAATATTATTCTCATATGTATATATGGGGATTTTTTTTTTGTAACGAATTCATGAAATTATTCGTCAGTTCATTTACCTAATAGTTACACGGCATTTATCTACTTTAGATTTTGCATTTAAAGTATTCCCATAATAAACATAATGTTTCATGATTTTTGTGTTACTGTCCGTTTATACAAGTCGTTTATAATTACATACAGTCTTCCTTGTAAATTTCCTTACTTAACTTATAATATACATAAGTCAAAATATACATAATATACATACCACATATATAATATACATAAGCATGGTTTGTGACTTTCAATAAGGGAATTCTTGCGGAAAAAATAAATATTTTGTTTAATTAAAAGCATCGAATAATATGCATACATCTGGGGCAATGCGCAAAATTTAAAATTACAATAACATGCTAATACAAATCGGGTTTTACACTACTCTTTCAATTGACTAATAATATATATATATATATATATATATATATATATATATATATATATATATATATATATACTAGCAGGCTTTGCCCGCTTCGCTGGATGTTAAACTTAAATGATTTGTCAAAATGCCATATCTTTATTAATAACCTAAGTTCTCGCTGTGATTGGTAGAGGATTTTTCGCTCCCAATGTTAGGAGTCTGGGTCCCCACTGTCTTCGGCACAACTTACCCACTTGTTACTTCCTCACCCTCATCGGGTGAGTTCGAAGTTTTGCAAAATCCCACTAATGTACATAATGCGTACACTTAATCAATATCCACACGCCAAAATTCGCCATTCTAAGATAATTCAAAGCGAATTCAAACGGAAAAACATGTTTTTACACATGTTTATTGCCCTCCAACTCCGAGAAGGGGGGGGGGGGGATTTCGAATTTCGTGAAATGCAGTTACAATAAGTGCCGGATGCATACAAACAATTTACACACCAAATTTCGTGACCACAGAAGTCTTTAATAGACAGTATTATAAATAAATAAATACAAAAAGCACAGCTTAAGTATCGGAACCCTTTGGAGACTTTAAATATTTTAAGCCATTTTTGCGATGAACTGAATTGGCTATCTCAACTGTGCAATTAAAGATCTTGGCGGAAAACGTCCGAGCTACTTCGGTGCCGAATTTCAAATTTTGCCAAAGGGATCCAATACTAAAGCTGTTCCATATCGAATCTGGGTTGAAAACGGAAAAAGGGTAAAATAAATTAGAAATATCAGACCTATATTTATAAATTTGATACCAAATGAAAGGGGCGATTTTGCTGAATCCAGAGGTTCAAACTGTTTTTCAATGCGACAATTAGATTTTTAAACAATAACTAAAGTATGAAATTTAAGTGGCAACGGAAAAACGGATAAAGGGAAAAATAAATTAGACATATCAGACCTATCATTACAAATTCAGTACCAAATGAAAGAGGTGATTTTTCTGAATCCTGGGGTGTAAACAGTTTTTCGATACGACAATTAGATTTTATAAAATTAACTAAAGTATGAAACTTAGATGGCAACACTTCATTTCAATCTTTTCATAATTTGTAGTGAAAATCACGCGAATACAAAAGTCTTTAATTTAAAAATTTATTTTTATATTTTATTTTTTCATTCAAAGCATTTTAGTGAAAAAATATTTATGGCGCATGCGCAAGTGTTTTTTACACACAATTTAAACACTAATCATAATTTTGAAAATTTCTATAGATATAATTTCAAGTTGGGTGAAGACCTAAGTTTCTGCCAAGCACCGTTGAATTACGTCCAGCCGTTCTCGAGTGATGCCCGGACAAACGTGTTTTAGTCTTTTACCCCCTAGGGGGGAACGGGGGGGAATTTTTGAAAAGTTGATAGATATAATTTTAAGTTGGGTGAAGACCTAAATTCCTGCCAAGCGTCGTTGAATTCCGTCCAGCCGTTCTCAAGTGATGCCCGGACAAAAAAAGCGACATTCGGACACGATGACACACATACAGACACACACACACACACACACAAACAGGCAAAATTTTCTGAAGTCATTTTCGGCTTTCATGGGGTGTAAAACGTGAAGATATCGCAAAATTTTTCGATTCCGACAAATTTACAGACAAAACTCTGATTTTATTAATATATATATATATATATATAGATATAGATATAGATAGATAGATAGATATTTTGATGTAATATCTAATACATAAAAATTAATAAAATATTGAATTTGGTAACATTAAATATAGTATTTTTTTTTTTTTTAAGGTACAGCTAATTTAAATTTTGAAGAGGATTAGTGCAGCTTAAAAAAGAAGAAGCATGTGAAAAAATTAATTAATTAATTAATTAAAAATATGAAACTAAAGAATCTATTGATTACACATAAAATTAAGCTTAGCTATTAGCTAGCATTCTCGAAAAAATTGATATTCAAACTAATTTATTAAGTAAAGCATTCTATTAAGTAAACAATCGCTTATATTTTTTAGCAGTAATGTCATTTAAATTATTTGATTTAAATTGATAAATTAATATATTTGATTTTTTTCAATACTTATTATTATATAATAATGCAATTTTTCAGATATTTGTTTAGATTTTTAAATTCATTTTATGTACTGCTGTTCGTAATTGTAATAAGTATTTTAATTTTGAATTGGTGGTTAATCAAAACTTTTTTTAATACATTTATAGTAAATGTCCAAGACAATGCTTCCAGAAAATAATACTCCTGGATCATTACATTATAGTTTTAATAAAAATCACCATACGAGATCCAAATATACGAATAAATATTTACATTATATACAAACTCCTTTTGGGTTTTCGCGTGTAGTAAAAAAAATACATTATAGAAATTTTGACTACATCACGAGGCTACAACCTTAATATCACGCAGCAATATCACGCAGTTAACAACTTAAAATCTACAAAAATATAAATCTTTTCACTTCACTTTGTAAATTCGATAAGTATCTGATGATAGTTTTCAAGAACGGCGACAGTGCCCTCTATTTCATTAAAAAAAAAAAAAAAAGAAAAAAAAAAACAGGGAATATGGCTAAATAATGATAAGCTATTTTATCAACGCGTAGGTGTTTGGATTTAGCGTGTTACACATTATAATAAGCAAAAAAATCATTTTCTTTTATCTCCTTGATCACTACAAAAATCTAGTAATCATATCAAATTAAAACCGAGGAAAAAACCCCAATGCATTAACAATTTTATTATCTCTGTAAGAATAAGAATAAAAACAGCTATTTTTGAAGTTTAGCTACTACCAAACAATAACAATTTTTTTTTTAAATATTTTCATGAAATACTCTTAAAAGCATATTCTATATTTAAAAAAAAGAAATTTCATTGTTGTTATTTAAGAAGTATTTTTTTGACCGAAATACTAAGAGTAAAATAATTTTGATAAATAACTGGCATTGTTGCGAAACATAAAGTTAAAGAAATAGTTTAACTTCACCTTAAAATATTGCTTCCTGTGTAATAATTTATCATTTTCAAAGCATATTCTAGGTGTAATAAATAATAGAGAAAACTGTTGCAAAAAATCATATTTCCTAAATAAATAATGTGATGTGCATTACTTAAATACATAAAAACAAGATGTCTTATTTCTTAATAAATATTAGGGAAATAGTTATATAAATGTTAATATATGTAAATATATATATATATATATATATATATATATATATATATATATATATATATATATATATATATATATATATAATATATATATATATATATGTTTATTTTGTGCTAGAAAGTATGTAATACATTTTGGAAAAAAAAAAGTTTTTTAAATATGTAACAATTAGCCCTCCGCGTACGGTGCCCGTGATTTCGACGGGGCAAAAGAACTCTTTATATTAAATTTCATTTACACCACAATTACTAAAATACTATTTTTAAGAGATAAATTATTGAAAATTATTATCCCACTAAATTACATTTCAAACACTAATTGTAAAATGCAGTGTTTGATATTTATAAATCCTGAAAACTAATGAAACATGTTTTTAATCAAAAATAGTGGTATTAAAAAATAAGACTATTTACAACCTGTGTATGTAAACACAGTAAATACAAAATAATCTCCCCGGACGCGGATAATAATAATAAATAAAGATAATAATAATAATAAATAATGATAATAAATAGAGAATAAAGATAATAATAATAATAATAATAAATAAAGTATTTCTACGAAGTATCAGGTCCAGTCGAACATTTTTATCAGGTACATAATATGAGGTTGGAACACTTTTTTTTTTCTTTTCACATGAATTTAAATTGATAATAATTCAAGTTTGCTTTAAAAAGTGTAAATTACTATAAAATGCACTGAATGAAATAAATGTCACGAAATGAAATGAATAAATAATTGAAAAACCATAAAATTATTTAAAGAATCCCTTACTTACAAAAAGTAAATTATTCTACGAAAATTATGCCTCTTTTTTATTTATTTATTTATTTATTTATTTTCTTTTTAATTAGTGTCATTATTATGTACCTAAAAGAAAATGACGAAACGTATTTAAAAAAAGTTAAAATAAAACTAATCCATGTATTTTTTATGTCAAAAACTAATATTTACTAAAATAACGCAAATATTAAAGGATATTTACACTATGACGTGACAAAAACCAACAAAAATTCTTTCATCTCAAGCTTAATTATCTCGTAGTGTTTTTTCTTTTTCTTTTCTGACTTTTTTTAAAGGAAAATTAAGTAACATTTGAATATATTTTTTCCTTTACATTGATGTTAATGAAAAAGACACACTTAAACAATAGTATAGTTTTTTTTTTTTTTTTTTCCTAATAATTATCAAAAAATACAAATTTTCTTATATATATATTAATGTAAAAAGTGCAATTTATTAATAACTATCCATATATCTCCATATACACATATGAAATTCTGCAAGAGCCAATTTTGTCTTCGACTCTTCCGGAAAACACCAAAATTATAACTCACCTTCTGGAACCGTGTTCCAAAAAAGAAGAAACTTCGGCTATTAAAACAAAAGGTGATAAAACCATTGCCTCGTATTCAAGAGAAAATTTTGTCTTTGCCTTCACTGACGGTTCCTCAGATGGAAACTCTAGACAACGGAGGAGCTGGTGTCAACTTTACTTTCCCACAGAGTGGAAGCACAAAGCAATTTAAGATCGAAGGAGGCAAAATAGCTTCAAACTACACTTGTGAACTCATTGCCATCCAAAAAGCCCTAGACGAGTATATAAATCTCGAAGAAAATGAAAGAGCCAATGGGTTAATCATCTTCAGTGACTGCAGAGCTGCTCTTCAAACAATTCAAAGGGGTTCCTCAGGGCTAATTATAAATATACACCGTACACTTCATAAGCTTTTCCATTTGAAGAAACAGTGCACCATGCAGTGGATTCCCGCGCATGTTGGCATTACTGAAAATGAGACGGCTGATGCCTTGGCAAAAGAAGCAAGACAATTAAACACCAGCAGGGTTACTCATGTCACCCTCAGCGATAACAATTCCGTTGCTAAGGCAAAATTCAACGATAGGAAACTTAAAATCAAACACCAAATCCCTGAAATCAGTACCAACAGAACTCTCACCAGCACTCTAACAAGACTCCGGACAGGACACTTTAGGGGGATGAAGATCCATAAAGACGGGACAAGGACTTACTGCCTCTGCAAAAACTGCCCAGACATAGAACTAACCCCCAAACATCTTTTCAACTGTCCTGCTATTCTGGCGCAATTGCAGCAAATAAGTGACAATCCGTGGGCAGACTTATATGAAGACAACTGCCTTCAAATCGCAGATGCTGTATATAGGACCTTTGGTCCCATTTAATTTTTTTTTTTTTCCTATCCATGACACGACACCAACCAACCATATCTCCATATATCTTATATTAAATCTCCTTTATATAAAAATAAATAAATGAATAAATAAAAATAAAAAAATAAAATTGTTTTTAAAACCAAGTTTTAATTCTTAATTAAAAAAATTCACTAGTCTTTTATGTGAATGATATCAAATACTGTTTAAAAAATAAATAATTCAAATTTTAAAATTCAATAAATTTTATGGGTCAACCACGTAAAAAAAAAAAAAAAGAAAAAAAAAATCACGTTATAGCTTTCAAATGGAGATCCAATTGAAGAAATATTCAATTAGAATAAGACGGAATTCGGGTTTCTGTGCTAAGCATTTTATGGTCTATGCTTCTAGACATTTTCGATGTTTTTATTTTAATTTTGAAAGTACCGTTGAAAAATAAAAATTCTAATGCTCTGAAAATTCGAGACGTTTATTTTTTATAATTTTTTACTTTATTTAGAAAATTTAAAAAGCAGAAGTTGTTTATTTCGATATTTACATTCGACATAAGGTAAGTTAAACAAAAGTTATTTATTTCGATGTTATCGACACATGTAATATTTAAGACTGTGCAGTTTTCTTTTTCCTTAAAAAATTAATCAGAAACGCTTACAAATATTGTGATATAGAAATCATATATGTTGAAATTTTTCCCCATTTATTTAAATTCAAATTTATTTTAATGTTTTATATAATAATGTATTCGTGTGTTCAATAATATTCATATTTAAGGTTCAATCATTGACCATAAATATGACCCATAAATATGGTTATCATATTTATGGGCCAATTAACCGCTGCATTATTTCTCCACCAGTAAAAAGATAACAAATAATAATAATAATAAACTAAGTGGAAAAGAAAATCTGGCTGTTAGCAAAATCCCTTTATACCATTTCGGTTTTAAAAGAATACAAGAAGGCTTATTTCATTCTTATGATACGCGTAAATCAGAGTTTAATAACTAACGTACTTTTGATCAGTTTCTTAAAATTATCCTTAAAAAAATTAACTATATTACATTCTTAAACATCTGCAGTTTGTGGTTTTTCATTTCTGATATCTAATGTTTGGCGGCAGATTGGCTTTAATATAATATGGAAAACTTGTTTGGAGTATTCAAAATCATTAACTTGATGAATGTACAACAGATATAAGGAAGCCGTCATTTAAGTGCTTTTTGGGACGGAAATTGGTATGCCAACATGATCGTGATTTTTGATTTTGGCTAAAAACTTGAGACACTGTCTCACTGATCACCGTCAAGTGAACACCTCTTAATACTGGATTGGCATCGTTCTCTCTTTCTCTTTCCTTGCAGTCACCAAACAGAATGTAATGTTTTGTTTTTTACATTATTATTGAACAACTATACATAATGTCTGATGTTCAGCTATTTTATCTGCAAAATAAAAACTGTGTTTTAACTCTTCATTTCGATGTCAAGATTTTTTGCGGCCAATTTAGTTTGAAATCAGCGAACCGGGATTTTCCTATTCTACAAGCTATTTCCTCTGGCTATTATTCAATATAACAAATATCCCTTGGAGCGCTACAATATTTATTAGGATACAAATATTATTTTGTTCATATAGGAGGAATTCACAGTCACCATTTGCGGTAGACTACCTGGAATTTTGCATAAGACATAGTTTATAAATAAAAAAGAATATTCTAAACCAAAAATATGACTCGATAAAAATAGATTTTTTTTTAAATATAGTATGGTTTATTGTAAAAAAAAAAAAAAAAAAAAAAAAGTTTCAAGTATCATATTATT
Source organism: Salticus scenicus (assembly GCA_963930645.1). NCBI lineage: Eukaryota > Metazoa > Arthropoda > Arachnida > Araneae > Salticidae > Salticus > Salticus scenicus. Next base: position 60,488,807 of record OZ005650.1, on the reverse strand, counting down.
TTGTAAAATTGAAACTAAAATAAGTAGAAAAATATTCTTTACGTCCAATTAAGTTTTTAAAGCACAAAGATTTAGTTTTAAATGTATATTTTAGTTTTACTATATATATATATATATAATTAAACTAAACAATACGATTAAAAGTTGTTGTTAAAATGCATCCTGAAAGAATCAATGTTATGAGCTTCACTAAATTAATAACAATCATATAATGAATTTCATAATTCCTCTTATTCGTCGATTAATCATTGCTGTACTAGTTAATATCTTACTTATTAGTAATGTTCGAATGGCAACCAGCTAATTTTTCCTATCTTAGTTTGGTTTCGTATAACATGTGTACATTTAAAAAAATACTTTTTACTTGATTCAATGCAAGTTTGCGTTGGTGATTTGTTCCATTCTTTTTTCACCTGGTTTTGTCGCAAGATAGAAACTTGAACTGTATTTCTGGCTTGAATTAGCTATACAGTTTTCCGAAAACTTGCGTATACACTTGCGTATACACTTGCGTACGCAAGTAGTATACTGCGTACGCAAGTAGTAGTGAGTACTTGCGTACTCACATAAATGCAAGTTTCCTGATGAGCTATCATTTCTATTTTTCAACATTTATTATTCTAATTCTCATTTCAAGAATTCCTTTTTCATTTTGATATCTTTGATATATTTTAACCCTTTTCTCATTTCCGATTACATTTTTCATAACGTTGATGGTTTAAGTATGATTTCTTTATTGGAATATGCAAACATTTATCACATCGATAGGCTTAGTGTTATGGTTATAGAAGTTCATTTATGCGTAAGTAATTTAAAATGATTTAACTATTAACTGGTATTGAAATTAAAATATAAAAAAAACTGTGATAATATTTAAAATGAACTATAATCTCTTTTAATTTTGTATTTTCATTTATCTTTTGATTGCTAAGTATTATAATGGTATTAAATTATTCAATCTATATTAATAAAATCAGGCTATTGTCTGTAAATTTGACAGAATCGAAATATTTTGCGATATCTGCACGTTTCACACATCATGAACGCCGAAAATCACTTCAGAAAATTTTGCCCGTGTGTGTGTGGTGTCATCGTGTCTGCATCACGCGAGAACGGCTGGGCGGAATTAAACGGCGTTTGGCAGAAATTTAGTTCTTCACCCAACTTAAAATTATATTTATCAACTTTTCCGAAATTACCCCGTTGCCCCCTGGGGGGGGAAAAGTCAAAAACACGTTTGTCCGGGTATCACTTGAGAATGACTGGACAGAATTCAACGTCGGTTGTCAGGAATTTAGGTCTTTACCCAACTTAAATTTATATCAACTTAAAATTATATCTATAAAATTTTCAAAAATTCCCCTACGTTTCTCCTGTGGGGGCAAAAGACAAAAACACAAGCACAACTCGGCTCCTAATTACTTCACAATAAAGAAATTCCATATGGGGAGACTAGACATGAGTACAAATAAAATATTATCTGCCATTTAGGAATTTTCAATTTTTAAGGGAAGGAAGGGGGAATATCGACTTTTTGCGGATAACTTCAAAAATTCCTGATTTGCTTAGAACTCTACCAAAAATGGAACAAATATGTTGAAAAAAGGCTATGCAACTTTCTTACGATATTTCCTAAAACACATTTTTGATTTTTTGTGATGTGCCATTTTTTTTTCTTTGGGGAGGGGGGAGGGGGTATGTGTTACAAAGGGCAAATTCGAGACACCCTTTTTAGCGCTAAATTTGTCCTGGAAAATTTATAAGAGCTGCAGTCACGAAGTTTGGTTCTTGGACTATTTATATGCATCCGGCACCTAAAGAAACGAGATTTATCGAAATACCCCCTTCCCCCCAGGGGAACAGGAATTTAAAAAAAACGTTTGTAAGCATAACTCGGCCCCAAATTACTTCACGGTGAAGAAATTGCGCATGATGAGACTAGACTTGAGTATAAATAGAACATTATGTACGATTCTTATTCTCGATTCTTAAAGTAGAGAGTGGAAAAATCGTTTTTCGAGTGGGAAATTTCAGAAATTCCGGATTTTTTAGTAGCCTTCTACTAAAGATGTTACAAAAGTATTGAAAACAGCCATGTGTCTTCTTTAGAATATTTTCAAAAACACATTTTCGTTTTTTTGTTATTTTCGATTTTTTTTTTTTTTTGAGGGGGATGGGAGAGTTGTAAATTCAAGAAACCCCTTTTAGCGTTAAATTTGTTTTGGGTAATCTATGGAATCTGCGGTCGTGAAATTTGGTTCGCAAATTGTTTATATGTATCCGACACTTATTGTAACGAGATTTTACGAAATTCGCCAACTAACCCCCTTGGGGTCGGGATGCGTGAAATAAACTCGCGTAAAAACACATTATTCTGGTTTGAATTCGCTTTATATTATCTTAGAATGATGAGTTTTGGTGTGTGGATGTTAAATAGGTGTACGCATTTTGTCCGCAAAACTTCTAACTTACCCGCTGGGGAAGGGAAGTAAGAAGCGGGTAAGTTGCTGCCTAAGACAGTGTGGACCCGGAATCCTCACGCTGCGAGCGGGGAAAACCTCTACGGAATACAGAGGAAACTTATTTAGGTTAACTTACTTTTTTACTTAGGTTATTAATAATGATATGGAATTTTGACAACTCATTTAAGTGAAGTGCTCAGCGAAGCGGGAAAAGCCTGCTAGTATATATATATATATACATAATTTTGAAAATATGTAGAAACTTGAATACAAGTGGGCGTGGTCAACAAGAAGAAAAAAACGTTAACAAAAACAAAAAAAATAACGAATTAAAGTAACGAAGAACAATTGTAAAAAAATGTGTTATTCACTCTTGTTTATACAATTGTTCTTCGTTACTTTAATTCGTTATTTCTTTGTTTTTATTAACGTTTTTTCTTCTTGTTGACCACGCCCACTTGTCTTCAAGTCTCTACATATTTTCAAAATTATATATTTTTGTATAATTTTTAGTGCTGCTTTGGCGCCTTTTTTATACAAATACACTTTAATTAATATGTAATTAATATATATACTCATTTTTATTTACTTATTATTATTTAATTAATTTTACAGATGTTACTTTTTTTTTTTTTAGTTTTTAATCTTAAAGTGATAGAGTTTTTTTTTTTTACTCTAAAACCAAAGTTATAAGTGTAAATTGTATTTAATTCCATTCCGTGAGAATAAACCTTGTAAATGTATTGAAATGCATTTTACCAAATAGTTCAAATAACGTGAAATACAATATAATGCAGTGAACACTATTTTGAGTTTTCGCTGTAGCATTCAAATTTAGAAGTAATTTAATGTAGAATTCATGAAATTCCTTTACATGCATCTACCGAATCAATAGGACTTTTACATAACGTTATGTTTATACTGTAAACATAAGTGTAACATAGTTTACAGTGTAACATTGTTTACACTGTAAACTACTCAATAAACAGTTAATTTAATTCTGTAAAACAGTTAATTACTTCAAGATATAAATTTAATATTTAATTTTTGTTATAGATATCGAAAAGCCTTGCAATTATGAAAACAGTAAATGTATTTAAATTTTAGTTTTTCATACTTTTAAAATAAGCACTTTATATTTTTTATGTGCTTTGTATGAAATTTCTTTTAATATATATATATTTTTTTTCTATTATCTTTCAACAACAGAAAGTATTTCTAACCATATGCATTTCTATGTATGTGCTTATGTGCACGATAAGTACCAATGTTGTAGTCCTTGCAAAGTTTTTTTTTTTTTATTTTATTGCAAAAGCACTTGATTCTACATCATAGGCTTCCACGGATCGCAGATGCATAAGATTGGAGCTCAAAAATAGAAAGGAAAAAAAACAACAAACTTGAAAATATATACAACAGTAAAATTAACAACGTTAAAACAATAAAAAATACAGCAATTCAAAGGAGAAAAATTCCGTATAAACACATGAACTATGAAAGAATTCAGTTACTGAATGTTAGCATCATCATCTCCCTGGCACGCCAATATCGGTCATATAGGTTTTCTTCATTCAACGAAGAGCATTTGAGAAGCTATTCTTTACCCATCTCTGTATTTTCGTTGCATAAAATGTAAAGGGAACTATTATATATGCCAAAGCAGGTGTTTAGTGAGGCAATCGTGTCCGGTTTCTAAACGAAATGCTGCAACTGCAATAGATCTTGGAGAATCTGGAATTTTGCAAATAGTCTCCCTCCATTTCTTATTTTTGATTTCTTCCTGAAATTTGATGTTGTAATTTTTCTTTGTAGTAATTTTAATTAGTCTTTTGACTGATTTAAATGAAATTTCGCAGTAATTTGATTGCAAAATTTTTGTTCCCTTTTTTTCTAATTTGTCGGCGCATTCACTTCCTGCGATTCCAACGTGAGATGGAATCCATTGTAAGATGACATTCATTCCCTTTAAGGGAATTCTCTACATATCGTCTCCGAAAGCCGAAGCCAATGTTATTCTATGGGAAATTTTGCTCCATTATAATTCATTAACTATTACATGTTTTTAAATTCCGTTTTCTCTTTACGGAAATTCACAACTATTAACCCCTTAACGAGCGGTGTCCTCGCTGCGAGGACGCAAAATTTAAGATCCAGTTGCAAAAATTCATCCCGGAAATTTTTTAGCAAAAATTTACGTTTATAACATATCAGAATAGGTCGGTTTTTTTAGTCTTAAAATTTAAAATTTCTTTTAGTTTAATTCAGTTCAAGAATTCCGGTGGCAGTATAATTTAAAAGATCCGAATTGTCTTGCGCCGCAAAGGGTTAAACAATTTATCGCTTTTTATAAATTGATTTTTTTTTTCTAAGATATCATTTTTAAGCTCAAAAATGAAAAATTTCACATTGTGAAATCTCTCATTTTACATCCTCAAAATAAAATATTAAAAAAAAAAAAAAAAAAAAAAAAAAACTAATTTTCAGAAAGCGATAAATTGTTTAATAGTTGTGAAGTTCCTGAATGTGAAAACGGAATTAAAAAATATATATTAGATCATAAGTTATATTGGGCCGAAATTCTCCATAGAGCAACGTTGGCTTTGGTTTCTGGGGACGGTAAGTGAAAAGGCAAGAGTCGAAGATTCTGTCTACATAATTCAACAATGTCCTTTCAAAGTTATGAATTTAATACGGAGAACCATTATATCTCGCATGGTGTAATCAGAAGTGTAATTTTTAAAGGTAATTTTAAAGATAAATTTTCCTATAATATTGTTAAGAAGAAAAAAAAAAAACGCATATGATTTATGTCTTAATACAAAATTGGTGCATTTTCGTTCATTTTATTGAAAAACTATGTCAATTTATTAAAAAAAAATCTTTTGAACTCGAAACTACTTGTTAACCTTCTTAGTATTTCTTTTTAAATCAGATTTAAAACTTCTAAGCAAACTCGACTTTTTCCTAACTTCCAATTTACGATTATTTTTTTCAAAATTTCTTGAGGGATCACAAGAATTTTAGAGGGTTACAAAATTAAATTCTTATGTATTACACTCTATAAACTAAAAATATTTAAAGTTTTTTTAATTAGATTATTAAATAAATAAATAAAATAAAATAAAATAAATTTTATCTGATTTTCATAAAATAAATAAATATATACATAAATAAATAAAATATAACAAATCTATACTTGATTACTTTCATACAGCATGACTGTTAGAAGAAACTACCTCCTTGCTATGTATACTTTTAACAGGAGCGCACAATTTATCCTAGATATATTACGATCCATTTTCAAGTGCACAAGCTCAAAGAAAAATACACAGACATTATTGAGGTGCCTGCCTACTGTCGGAGGTGATTTTTTTCAATAATTGAAATTTATTGATTTCAATAGTTGAAATTGATTTTTTTCAATAATTGATAGAATATAGTAAAAAACAGTGAATAACCTAAAACAAATTTGCAAATTTTAAAATATTTCGATATTTAAGCTCAGAATATGCATAAAATTTGCGAAAAAAAAAGAACTTTTACAAAACATTATTGAATGGTCCTTAAGGGAGTGAACTACTCTTAAAAATATAACCATGTGATTTAATATTTTAGAGAAGATAACATTTTTACATGCTGAAAAAATCATGATTATACATGACAGTTTATAACTTCTATCGACAAAAAAAAAAAAAAAAAAAAAAAAAAAAAAAGGCTAGATTCATTGTCGTAGTTCAATCTCTAAAACAACTCCTCTAGAGTATTTTGTCAATGTTTCATAACCTTTCAATCATAACTTTTGGAGTTAGGATGTTTTCGGATAAAGCAAAATGTTCGAAATCTCATTTTGAGAGAAAAGCAGAAAACACATTTAAAATCCAATTTTTACCTATTAAATAAAAAATAATTTTAGTAAGTTCCTGATTTATTTCAAAGTTTTTTATCTTCTTTTTTAAATTCATTTTATATTCAGTAACAAATTTTAATGCTTATATTGAGTAAAACAAAAATTTACAGGTCATTTCCGGTCACTTCCGATTTCAAAAACTGGCGAGTGACTAATATTAAAATGCCTGTAACTCAGGTTCTAAGCAAGATAAAAACAAAATTCAAACTGATTTAGGAAACTAAAATGTCAGGATTTAATGTTAACCCAAAAATAGGAAATCGGAGTTTTGACCAAAAATTGCATTTTAAACGTAGGCAGGCACCTTAAGGTTTTCATTTTTTTTTTTTTCAGTTTAATTTATATACTGAGTTATTCTCTGATTTATAGTTACTGAAACGATATTAATTAATATATTTTTGGATATTTGGTGGAGTTAAATATTTTAGTTATACTTAATATTTTTCAAAGTGTATTCTAGTGATTTTTATTTACAAAATAAAATTTTTATTTAAAATTAAATTTTATTATTATTTTGCTTAGTTATTTATACATATATATATAGTTAGATTAGAGTCGTAAAGAATAAGCATTTACTCCTGTAGTGCTAGAAATTTCATGAAAGTTATTAAATTGAAGAAAATATTTTTCAGGATTTGATAAAAATGCATGCTTCCATTTCCATATTTTTCAAGTTCCGTCCATCGAATGTTAGAATTTTATAAGAATGAAAAGTAAATTTAGTTTACTTTGGAGCGAAGTCACATTTTTTTTTCTCAAAACGAATATTATTTCATTTTCCAAAACTTCTTTTGTGCCTATGAATAATGCACAAAAATTGTGAAATAGTTTATGGAAAGGAATTTAGGTTTTAAAGAATTTTGGGGGAAAGCATTTAGTTATATAAAATATATTCCCGCCTTCTTAAACATGCAAAAAAAAAAAAAAAAAAAAAAAAAAAAAAAAAACTATGGAGGTACATTTTTCATTCTTTTTCTGCTAAAATAAATATATCATGCACCGACATATTTTATTATAATTTTTGTGGAGTCAGGTTATCAGGATAACTTCTTCAAATTTTCCTTTTATATTTAATCTAACTTCATCTTATATATTCTTCCAAATGTGCATTTTTTACTCTTAACCCGTTAGCGCCCAGTGTCCTCATTTAAGGACAGCTAATAAAATGGCACATATATTTTTTGTGATTTCTTGGAATGATTTATGCTTTTTAGTGACAGTTTATAGCGTCACTCTAAATGATCACTGAAAGTTTTATGTGCCTACTATTAATCATTATTTCATAATATGGATAGCCGTTTTATGATTTTTCATTCGTCGCACATATTTTGTTTATTTATTTATTTTTTTTTTTTTTCGCTGACATACTAACTTAAATCAAGTTGAATAATAATATATATTATAATACTGTACATTCGAGATCTTTGTCACAATATAATAGGAAATTAATCTGTTATCTCAAAGTTTTTCGATCTCGAAGTTTTCTCGCTAGAACACTAAACGTCAATAAATGAGGATAGGCTTTAAATTTAAAACTATCCGAAGAATTGTTTAAGTTAATATATTTTACTGTATATTTTATTATTTTAATTTAGAAGTGAAATAATCAGCTAATAATATTTTGCAAAATTAATTCGGACGTTAACGGGTTGACGTTATATGTCTAATCAATAAATGTAAAAAATTGAATTTCACCTTAAAAATACATTATTGGTTGATTTTATTCTTTACTATTCTCTCAATACACTTTGGAAGGCATTCGAATAAATTTTTGATCGCCATTTTAAATGGATTTACACATTTTGACATGCCCTGAATAAAATTAGACCATATATAGAAAACGTCTGTCAGTGTGTCAGTGTTAATGTGAGTAAAATCTTGTAACTTCTGTATCTAATGAAGGATTAATGAGAATTTCACAAATATTTATGTTTGGCTATATCATGATACATATCGTTGCGGATATTGCTCTGCCGGTGGTCATGCAATGATGTCATTTCTCTCAATTTACAAGTAATTTTAAGACCTCTAATTTTGAATTTAAACGCACCGATGTATACAATATGTGTGGTATAAAAACTTTTCTTACTCAAGTTAGCTGTACTCCGGCCGATAGATAACAATGCTATGCCACAAATTTTCTCATTTATTGGAAGTCTATATTTCTTCTTTTGCTGCGCATGAATGAACAATATGTATACAGTCGGTAACAAAAGTGTCCGAACACTAGCAAAAATTCCTATGTAAAAAAGTACACTTCATACGGTTTTGTTAAATAAATCCTTACTGAATCCTTTTCTTAGACTGGCTAAGAACAGGATTCGACAAGGATTCAACAAAACCGTATGAAGTGTTTTCTTTTTTTTCACATAGGAATTTTTGCTAGTGCATGTTCGGATACTTTTGTTACCGACTGTACGTGAAATGTTTTAATTAAAAAACTAAGCAGATTCAATTTGAGTACATATCGGCCAAAAGGATATGTTTACTTTACTTCCTTTTAAGGTTTTTCTGAAAAACTGATACAGAATCATACTGAAGACAGTTTTATGTTGGCTAATACATTACAAAATGTATAGAATTAAAGTAATTTTCTTAATAAAAAATATAATTAATAACAAAGAAATAAATTTGTTTACTATTTGGGATAAAAAGCTTAAAAGAGTTAAACGTTTTTTTTTTTCACCTCAACTCTTAATTACAATCCGTCTTAAGGGGAATTGGCACAATTGCAGGTTTTCATATACAAGTTTATTTTTCCATTCAATGTTTATGAATTGGACTATAATAGGTTTGTTCAATAAAATATATATTGAGTCAATATTTATTATCGTTTTAGATATATTTTTTACAGAATTGAAATCTATAAACTGTCTATTCTCGGAGTGCATTTTTTCATGATATGATTTTGAAAATACTGAAATTTTTGCAAGTTTTCAAAAAAAAAAATATTTTATATTTTATACGATGTTTAATAGAACCTACGTGAAAGAATTAGGGATGAATTTTGTAATATCTATAAAAGAGAAAAATATTAAAGGTAAAAATATGAAAAAAAAAAAGAATAAATTTTTGTGCAAATTTTCACATTTTTTTTTTTTTCTTAATTCAGAAAAAAATTCAAAATTCATCCCTAATTCTTTTAAGTAGGTTCTATTAGACATTGAAAATAAATAAATAAATATTTTCTTAAATATCTATGGAAGTTTTAGCATTTTGGAGATCATGAATTGATGAAAAAATACATAGTGAGAAAATCTACATATTTTAAATCTGTAAAAAACGTATATCAGAAATCATATTTATTGTCACCTGAATGTATATTTTATTGAACAAATCTCATATAACTCAATTTATAAATATTAAATGTAAATCATGCTTGCCAACATACTAATTAATATTTCGTAGTATTGTTAACCCCGCCTTCTTTTTCACACCAGTATCTTTTTAAAATATTTTTCTTATTTAATCGTAATTGCATTTGGAGAATATTACTTTAAAAAGTTACAGGTGTGAAAAAAAAGGCGGGACTAATAACACAACGGAATATTAATTAGGATGTTGGCAAGTATGATGTAAATATAACCTTTTAAATAAAACCTTCAGTCGTGCCAAGTCAAAAGTGCCAACTACCCTTAAAAAAAAAAAAAAAAAAAAAAAAAAAAAAAAAAATGTTTTTATATTTTTTAAAATAAGAACTTAATTTTACTAATATTTTTGTATGTTTCCTATATTGTTATACATTCTTATAACTAATGGTTAATACCTAGTTTATTCTTGCATAACAGTGGGTCTTCGCCTACTGCTGTAAAAATCCGCTCAGTTATAGAAACTGAATGAAATTACTTTAGGCAACGGGAGAGAAAAAAAAATTCCATTCACAAAAGATTGCATGGAGCTTTTTTAGTTCCCCATCATACTACACGTATGGGGAACTTAGGTAATCGTGAAAATTTTCGACCTCGGTTTTTTGACTTTTTTACACGTTTTCAGGTGTGAGGAATCCGAAAATGACAAAATTTGTATGGTGTCTGTCTGTAGGGTGTCGGTTAGTGTGTTAGTGTGTTAGTCCGTTAGTTTTTTAGACTGTGTACACGATATCTCAAGAACAAATTGTCGCAGAGAAGTCAGATCAGTTTTAAAATATTACTTTCGACACTGGCAAGAACCCTATTCATTTGCAACATTTGAATTTAAAAATTTCGTAAGTTATTAGAAATTTACGATTTTCTTAACATGGGTGAATAAGACAAAAATTCACTTAAACGTGCATTAAATGGAAACTTTTTACTATAAAAATGTCAGACCAGTTTTAAAATATCAGTTTTGATGCCAGAATGAACATCAGTTACTATAAATAGTATGCTACTTTGAAAATTTCGCAAGTTACTGGAAAAGTTACGAATTTCTTAACATGGCAGTATAGGGCAAAATTTCACATAAACGTCAATTTTGAGAGATATTTTCCTCATAAAGATGTCAGACTACTTTTGAAATATTATTTAGGACACTGGCATGAATATTAATCACTGTGAATTTTCCAATATAAAAATTTCGTAAGTTATTGGAAATTTACGAATTTCTTAACATGGCAGAATATAGCAAAATTTCACATAAACGTCAATCTTGAGGGATATTTTCATCGTAAAGATGTCAAATCACTTTCGAAATATTATTTAGGATACTGGCATGAACATCACAGACTATGATTTTTTAAATTAAAAAAATTGTTAAGTTATTTGCGATTTACGATTTACTTAACATGTCAGAATAAGGCAAAATCGAGTATAAACTTCCATTTTGAGGATCATAAATACATCAGACAACTTCAAAATTACACTTATGATATTCGTTTAAACATGATTGAATACAAATATTCTAATAGGAAAATTTCGTAAATTATTCGTAATTTACGATTTTATCAACATAGCGAAATTGTAAATTGTTCATATAAATATGAATTTTGAGGATTATTGCAATGGAAATAGTAGCATGAAAACTAAACAACGGAATTGACCCTGATAAAATAAATTAATAGTTTAGAATAAGATAAATATATCGAAGTGAACGTTGGATAGCCTTTTAGTCGGGGATTTCATTCCGTCACTGTATCAAGCTTTGGTCAAATTCATTTTTTTAACATGATTATAATATGTCTCGCACTAGAAATTCATGAGAACATAAATATGATGGGGAACTGAGCAGAGTCCGCCTATGCCAAGTATTTTTTTTTTTTTTTTTTTAAGAACGATATTAAGTAGCTCCGTTCAGGTTTGGCATATATATAACACTTTGGCATATGACAATGGTATGCATCCCTTCCTTCAAGAAGGCTTTATCTTAGCTTCTATAAAGTATATGTGCGCCGAACAGTATATGTGAAACCGGTATTGTGAAATACAATACTGATTTAATTTATGCATGTTATATCGCGGAATCTAATTTCTAGAAACAAACAAAACGTAATGTTTAAGATTACTACGAAAAGTTATGCTGAACCATAAGGGTCGCTGAAGCGGGGGAGTCATCCGAGGATAAAAATTGTGATGGTATGCCTTTAGATCGTAATTATGGGTGAATCTCAAACCGTTGCCAATTACCTGCAGTGCGGCGTAAAACTCAACCACTACCACCATGCGAAACCAGTTTATATGTAAATCGGGCGATTGTGAGAACTGCTAAGTTGCAGTTTTTCTTATTACGAGATAGTTATACTTCTGTTTTTGTTCTGTATATATGCGCTAAATTTTATATATTATATCGATTTTTTTTAAAATTTTCTTTTAATTGGGATGCACAAAGGCTGTGCAGTTATGTAGCGTTTACCAGTGTTTAGGCATTTTTCAGTACAATATATATATTAAAATAATTAAGAAGAATATTTTGGGGTATGCACAGTATATTACATTTTTATATAAATTAAGTTATATATATATATATATATATATATATATATACATATATATATATATATATATATATATATATATATATATACAATAAAATATAACTTAATGTGTAAGTTGCATTAACAATTTCTTAGAAATGAAATCTTTGAGCTTTGCTTTTTTGTTGGATATAGGCAGAACTGTGCTCTTATTTTATAAAAAAATTGTCATAATGCATTATTTGTTAGTACCACTTTTCAACAAAATTATAAAATATTTATGAGTTTGCTTCATCTGTTTGTCTCCCTGTTTGAACTTTAACAACCGTAAAGATTCATGAGATATCTGGAAACAGATAAATGTTATTAAATTTCCTTATGATGTTGAGGGAATTACCACAATTGCTGTATGAAAACAATACCCCAAAAAATTCCAAAGCTTTGTTTTTAATGAAAGGTAGAATTTAAACCATATTTAATGTATTTTTTGCACAAATCGAAATAAAATAAACATTCCTTATTCATAAATATTTTTTATTCATAATTTTTTTATTCATAACAAAAAAAAAAAAAAAAAAAAACCAATTTCCATAGAATACAGTATAATTCGCATTAAGATTTGCAGAAATACACAAAAACTTCAGATATATTAAGGGGTACATATACAAATTAATGGGATTACATTTTCGTTTTGAGTAAGCATATTTGATATCTTCCAGCATTGTTTGAAAGTGGTTATAAGAGTGATTATGATTTTAATTTTCCTCTTTCTGACTCTCTCTCTCTGTACATATCCGTCTGCCTGTTTGTCTGTTCGCGCTCTAGCTTCTGCAAATATTTTTAGAATTTCTTCAAAATTATATATGCGTTCCAGATCACCACGGCATGTTCTCTTTTGAAAATGGATCAAACAAAACAATTGGTTTGTGCACAGAGATACGCAAACGAATATTAACGCATTACGTTATAAGGGATATTTATACAAATCAAATTCAAATAACATTGAACTGCACCTATCATAACAAAATTGACATTTATTATTAATATGATAAAGGAATGCGTGTTTCAGAATATGGTATGTTTAGCGTGAAGATTTACAGGGTTACACTAAAATATTCAGATATATAAAGGACTGCAAAATAAATTGCTGCAATTGTAACTCTATTTAGGAAAAGTATTTTTTACCTTTGAAAATGAGCGATGCTGAATTTAGACTGTATGTCATTCTTTTTGCCGATTTATGCATTGCGTGATTACGTCGGCAAAATCCAGTGAAGTACACGCAAATGGACGTTTTTGGAATACTATTATTGCCATTTTTTTTAATTTTTTTATTTATTGGATATAAGCCATCTTAAACATATGAATTACGTGTAATTATATATATTTTTTAAAAATTGAGTGTTAAGTAATTGCTTTTGTTTTAGGATTCATTACAAGATAATTTAACGTTATAAAATTTTTAATTGACACTGAAACACACAATTAACAAAACATATAAGTAAGTTTTTATTTACGTAAGACATGTTGAACTAAGATTATTGCTTTTGATTTAGAAAAAAAAATAATGCAAAAAGCAAAAGTTACTAACTAAAATATGAAAATAAATTATATGCAGATTAAAAAAAAAAAAAAAAAAAAATAGCAGACAGTATTAAAAACCTATTGACAGATTGAATCAGAATTGTGTCTTGCAATTAAACTGCGGTTAATCATTACATTACAATCTTGTGCCATGATATTAAAACAGCATCTAAAAATATATTAACCAATCTAGAGCTTGCATGTTTTTAAACACTTTTTTTTGTCTACCACCAGTTTTTGTATATTATTATTATTATTTTTTTTTTTTTTAAGAAGCTATAATTGAGAGAGATTTTAATAGTAAAATGTCATAAGTTAAACTATTTAAAAATATAATTTTACGGAATATGCAAATTACTGGCAACATAATTTTCAAAATAAAAATGCAAATTTGAAAAAGCATATTTTTATTAACCCTAGATAAATAAACATTCGTCTTATAGATTACCGACCCCTGCCAGTTTTGCAAAATCTAGATGTTCCCGTTGCGCTCACACCACCTCACTCACAGTACCTATATAACTAGTAAAATGTGTTATTTGAAGGTGATAAGCACGGCTGTACACTTGTTATTTTTCGAGATTTGCTGTGATCGTCGTCTAACAGTCGACTGTTTGGTGATCACTAAAATAAATACTGAAGATATTTTGAATATTGAAAAGCCTACAGGAGACACGACTAAAAGCGCGGCGATCAAACGCAGAATTTGTACTTTCTGTCCATTAAGAGACGTAGAATGACAGAATGCGTATGCAACTACTGCAGCAAGGCAGTTTGTGGAAAGCACACTTTAACACCTGCCACACTTTTACTACTTTTGTATTTTTTAATTGAAATATTATAATACTTTTTTTAAGTTACGCTGATTTGTTTGAAATAAATAAAGGAAATATAAAAATATACTTATTTTTAATTCGTTGTCTATGAGTCAAATAATTAATTACAGAGTAACACTGATTTAAGTTTAGTTATCGAGTGTTAAAGACAAAGATATTTTCCTTAAAATCTTATCATTTTTATGATATACAATTTTCTTCACACAAGCAAAAAAAAAAAAAAAAAAAAAAAAAAAAAAAAAAAACATACTATAAACTAAAAGGAATTCAGTTGAATTGAAACGTCTGTGAATTTAAATATTTAAAGTTTCTTTTGAAAATCCGACGTATATTTTTAAAAAGCAATGTTTTTTTCCTAAATAGTGTTTTCTGCCTTTCCTTCTTTACTGAATCTTTTAATCTGCAAAACTTATATTTATTTGGAAAAGGTTGTAAAAAAAGGTTTTATTTAAAACATAAAAGGAGTTGCATTTTTTAGGAATTATGTAAGCATCACTGTGCTTTAAAAGAAATTGTCATTTTTAAATGTAAAGTGATTTTAATCTCGTATTTAAAAAACGGTTTTATTTATTTATTATTATATTCATTACTTTTGCTTTTTCGTGTAAAAATAATTCAAAGAAAATTTTTATATAAAAGTCAATCTAGTGTATTTATTTATTTCTTAAAATCGATCTCAATTCCTTTCAAAGTTGTAATTTGTGGTGATGACAGACATATAGAATAGGACTTATATGCGTGTAAACATTTGCATGCAAATAAAAATAGTTTTTCAAGGAATAGTTTTTCTAAGAGACCTATACACAGAGAAAGACACACTCTCTCTCTCACACACACATACCGATATGTATATGTTTTTTATCTTTTATGTTTGTTGTTGAGTTAGTTTATCGTTTCGTTTGTGATGCAAGTTGTTATTTATTTATTTATTTTTTTAATTTTAGTTCCTATTGTTATAAGTATTTCAACATATATGCATATGTACATATATATACATATATATATATATATATATATATATATATATATATATATATATATATATATATATATATATATATATATATATAACAATGATTCACCAAGCTCAGCAAAAGCCAAGCAACAGATACAAGATCACCGAAACCACAAAGACCAACAAGAATGAAAAAAATTTCCCATGTAGGAGAAACCCAGAAAGGTGAAAAGAATCCATCAGGAAAACAAACGAGGAAAACAAACGAGACAACAAACCAACCCAACAAAATCCCAACAGAAAAGCCCAAACTGAAACGAAATCCATGAAAAAACAATTTAAGAAATCTAAGAAAAGAAGGAAGGTGGCAGACGGCAAGACCCGTGACCCGCCCGTGGGACTAAACTAGTTTCACGCCGGCAACAGTCCCCCGGCCCGCCAAGACCAGATTAGGAGTCATAGGGATTAAATAAAGCAAAATTCCACAGCAGATAAAGAATTGAAACGCAAACTACATTAACTTTGCAAACTTAAATCGCTTCACTTCGATACTTTTTATTTTTCAATTATTTATTTATTTATTTATTTATTTATTTATTTATTTTTTTTTTTTTTTTTAATACGTAATACCTTAGAGCAAAAAAAAATAACAAACTGAACCGAACAATCTGTTCAACAGCTTGCTTGCAATTTCTTAACATATCATTTACTTTATCAGAAGTTTTTGAACTTAGTTTGTGAACACGTCTTATTCTATTAAAAAATAAATAAATAAATAAATAAATAAATCTGAAAGCTGTAAAATGTACATCTAAAGAAAAATGTAAAACATTTGTAGAACCAAAAATAAAGTTATATATTTTATCATAAATTCTTTAAATTCTTTTATTATCTTTTACTTTTAAATTAATATCTAAATATTCATCATTAATAGCATTATCGGAAGAAAGATTTAAAGTATCTTGGTAAAAGTTAAAATTTACTATTTCACCAATTTTAGTACGTTTAAGAAACAATGAATCGGATTAATTAAGGAAATTTTTGACTGCTTCACTTTAATTCTTATTTCTTATAAAATGCTTTAATTCTATTACTGATTTATTTTATTTTTCATTTTTAAGAAGAACGTAGTTATTATCGTGATTATAGCTATCATATAGTTTTTTAGTATAAAGTTTTTTACATATGATTGCAAAATTAGTATTAGCTTTTTCGATATATGTAGCTATAAATTTGTCTTATAAATATTTAAATTTTTTTAAATAAATTCCATCATAATTTTTTATATGAATATTTTTTAAATCTCTTAATATATTGTACGTCCACTCGTGAAACACCACAATAGGTAACTGCATCTATGAGCCATTTTTCATATGAAAAAATGTATCTATATCCATATATAGGTAGATAGATAGATAAATATTGATCAAAATTATATTCAGAGTTTTAAGATCAGAAATATTTTTTAAATTGTTACTGTAACTTAAATTTTACTACAATAAATCTCTTTTAGAAAATCTGTGATTCGAAAGTCGAATCTGAATTGAATCTCGACAAGCGATAAAAAGTAAGTCTCAAACGACAGTAATTCTATTGAAAAAAAAAAAAAGCTGTTATTCTTCTCGCGTTAATCCATGCACAATGCATAGCTTATTAGAATTAGAGTAAAATTGCGAATTGGTTATTACTACATAGCTGCCAACATTTTAATTTATCCCAGAGCCCTTTTAGCTCCAACTTTATTACATACCACTATTTTTTTCCGAGTAATATTTTCTTATTTTATCGTAGTTGTATATTGGAGAAAAATATTCTTAAAATAAGGTGGTTCGAAAATAAGGCGGAGCTAAAGAAAAAAAAAAAGATAATACCAATTAAGTGTTGTTAATATACAGGCATAGCAGTCTTTTTCATTTATTTAAGGAATGTAAAAGAAGACAGTGGGATATATGCTTTTGTTAGCTAAATAATTCTTCTTTTTCATTGTCCTAAATTTCTTGCACTGGTTGAGCTAACATAACTCTGTTTTAATGAAATGCATATTTTACAAAATTATTTTTTGGATTTTATCTCGAAAAATTGTTTAACGTACAATGAATTAAAGGGCAGGAATTGACACCATGAAGATTTCATATAAAATTTTCTAATTGCATTTAATATTTATAAATTGATGTATATTCAGTTTTCTCAGTTAAATGTATATTCGGGAAAAAATATTTAGGCGTTTTGACATATTTTTTAGAGATTGAAAGTCTTGAAATAAGGATTTTTCAATTTGCATTCTTCCATAAATTCATAATCTTCAAAATAAAAAACTTCTACAGATATTTAAGAATAGACTTAATATTAGACTTTAAGTAAAGGCTTTAGATGCTTAATGGATCTTACTTAATAGAATTATAGATTGAATTGAAATTGAAATTTATTAATTAGTTTTTAGGTAAAATTAAAAAGTAGATGTATATGTAAAAAAATAGGGTAGGTGCTCTAGTGATTGGCATGCTCCAGTAATTAACATCTATCCCGAAATAATTAATAATTAAGAAAAATAATAAAATCATATATTTTACATATAAGAATTTTATCATTTTATGTCAAACACTGGAGCATAGGGTGCTAATAACTGGTAAAATGAATAACTAGCAGTGTCAAACACTGGAACATAGGATGCCAGTTACTGATAAAATGAAAAACTGGCAGTGTCAATTACTGGAACATTGAGTGGGTGTCAAATAAAAATTCATAAAAAAAATTGTTATCAAATGAAGTATATATTTTAACATATATGTGGTTCTGAATGTCTTTCATACCATATGTACTAACTTAAGATTTCTAAAAATATTTTCTGATGACTAGAACATTTAAAACATCAGAGATTGCTCTAACAGTGTCAATCACTGGTGCACTTACCCTATATATACATATATTATATTTTTACTTTTAATATTTTTTCTTTGAAAGATATTGCAAACTTTCTCCCTAAATCTTTTAAGTAGGTTCTATTAAAGGAAAAACTATAGTATTTCCCTAAAGCTGAATTTGGCGATTTATTTTTGGCGATTATAGCTAAATCATAAATCTAAAAATCATAAATCATTTAGCATAAATGATAAAATCATAAGCTAAATTATAAATCATAAATCATAAATAAAAAATAAATAGCATGCAGACTGCCATATTATATCGCAAACAGTTCAGAACAATATCGTTATCGTTCAAATCGGCGCCAAAGAAAAATCGCCAAATTCAGCTGTGGGGAAATACTATAGTCGTACCCTATTAAACATCTAAGGAAATCTCAAGTCTTTTCTTAAATATCTGTAGACATTTTAGCATTTTAAAGATCATAAATTCACGAAAAAAATTCAAATACAGAAAATGCAATTTAAAGATTTCAAATCTGAAAAAAATTGTATCATAAACAATAGCAGTTATTTCCTGAATATACAACAAACCTAATATAATTTAATTTATAAATATTAAATGGAAATATATGCTTTTATATGAAATCTTCAATGGTAACAAGTCTAAGGTGCCATGTTTCGTGAAACATTTACGTATTATAAATAATGAAAATTTAAGTAGGCGTTTCACAAATACATATATTGCCTTCAAATTCAATATTTTAAGTATCAAAAATATATTTTACAGATTTTATTTTATTGTTATGTCTGTACTGATAAGTATAAAGGATTTAAGTCCAAAAATGTCGATTTTGAGTTAAGTACATAGTCAGACTCAGAAAAGAATTCTCTACCGATTGGTATAAAGGATTTAAATCCATGCCATTTAGTCTTTGAGAAAATCCATTGGTAAAAAAAGATTCAAGTCAGAAATTTAGCATTAATCTTTGGTATAAAATATTTAATTCAATTTTTTCCCTTTATTAAATGAAGATTGACAATCACTGAATGGTATAAAGCGTATAAACTAATATAATCCCTTTTTTCTAATCGATTCTGCTGATTAGTTTTTAGTTAGTTTAAATTTATTTTTCGTCTCCTGAAAAATCATGAATATGGACTTAAATCCTTTATACTTATCAGTACATATATATTTTTATTACTGTATATTAAGTATTTATAAAAGTTTAAACCTTTTTTTTTCTTTTTTTTTATGAACAAAAAATTGAATACTTGCTTTATTTACATAGTTTTACTTTACGTTATTATTTTTTTTTTTCAAGACGTTTTCCACTTATCAAAACTTCTTCCACATGCATACTTGCCAATCATCTCATTATGAACCGTACAATTTTTAGTACCCACCTTTTTTTTCACATCAATAATTGTTTAGAGTAATTTTAGTCTTACTTAATCTTAACAACATTTGGAGAGAATTACTCTAAAAATATAGTGGCGTGAGAAAAGGGGCGTTTTTTTCAGGGGGAGTTAACAATTGTACGGTTATTAATGAGACGGTTGGCAAGTATGCACATGCATTCTTTCATACAGACAAAAATCGAGGTTTTGGATGAAGATATACACATATAAGTTTTTCTGCAATTCTTTCCTTTTTTTCCGAAATGTGTTCATATAATACTGCAATTTAAATTTTCAATATGATTCATTTGATTATTAATAAATAAATAAATAAATAAAAATAGGAGGAAAAAATATTACTTCTCCAGTTAAATTAATATATGAAAAAAATTCTAAGAGTTTAAATAGGTTTTCAAAAATAGTATGGTTAACAAATATTCTTAGTTTCATATAAATATATATTTACAAGTTTATAATAATTATAAATATACAAGTGTATTCACAAGCGTAATTTTCTTTCCATAAAATATGAAATTCTATTTAAAATATGTATTTCAGATACAGATACATAAGAAAATATGTGGAATAAAATATACATTCCTTTCACAATCATCGTTAAATTCATATTTTAAATAAATTGAAGGCTCATAAAAAAAATGTATATATGTAAATTCAAGAACTACGACTTTAATGGTTATTCATATTTTTATTTGCAGTTGAAATGTATGATCGTTATACGTAAGTACATAAAGTGACAATGGCAGAAAAGTAATAATAACGTCCCTTATAGCACGATGGCATAAATGTCATTCATACATTTTATTTTAATGCTATATACTTTTATGAATACAATTTCATTGCATGCCAGTAAAATTTGTAATTATTCAGTGATAAAAGCATTCGTATATTCTGCTTCATTAAGTAAAGAACGTTAGAATTTTTGATTTTTAAAAATCTGCCCTTTTTAAAAAATAACACACTTATGTATATTAAACGTAAAATTTCATTTTTATTATACACCATTTTGATAATATACTGTATTTAAAAGAGATTATTTTTTCTTTTTATTTTAAAGAAAATATAAAGTATACTTATTGTAAAATTATAATTTATTTGGTTATAAATATACATTGATTCCTTGTACAATAACTTATTATTAAAAATAATTTTTATATTAAGAAAGAATAAAAATAAAGCTTTTCTAAAAACTAATATCAGGGTTTTATCAAATGTATAATTTCAGATGCCTTTAAACTCTTCATTGGTAACTTAACTTCATTTCAAACCTCTTACTTCATATGTGTTTTTGAACCAGTTGGTCATAATTGCTAAATGATATGATTTTTTTTTTTTTTTTTAATTTGTTTCAAGTAAACATTGTTGTTGTTGTTGTTGTCGTGTGCCACTCGGAAATTCCATGCCCCGGTAGTGGAACTAACCGGATTTTTTAAGGCATGAGGGGTGCGTCTTCCGTTATTTAGGAGCGCCTCATAGGGAAGTACGACTTTAGCTCCAGAAGCTGGTGAAAGATGGCAGCACAAGCCAAACAACAGGAACTCGAATTTTGATCCGGATCAGGGCGAGTTAAACCCATGTTCCGGTACCCCCAGAGGTATAATTTTTGATGGAAACTTGGAGGACTTTGCGACCACGACGGAATTTAACGTGCACCAGTCGCCTTTAGCGTACACGACGGTCTTCGGCCGGCTCGAGGACCGAACCCGCAATCTTTCGATCACGAACTCGCTGCTCTTACCGACCAGGCTACCGCGACCTATAGTAGACATTGTAATTTAATTTTATTTAAGAAATACACTACAGAATATCACTAAAAATTATTTGAATGTATTGATGATCAAAAGTCCCAGTGATTAGCGGTAAATGTTTCTGCTTATGGAATTTCGAGCAATGAAACTTAGCCTGATTTTGAATCGGAAAAAAGTTCTTAACCCTTCAATGTATGAATTTTTATTTTTAATAAATGGCATTTAAAATCAATCGGGGAATGTGGGAAAATCAATTTGATACGCCAAGTATCGATCATTTTATATAGATTTAAATGGATAAAATCCACTGTTGCCAGATAATACATACAATAGTGTTCGAAGGAAATATATATACCGATATCGATTATTCTAAAAATCCTGATGTGATAGGAAAACAAAATAGAGGTGATTTTCGAAATCAGCACACCAGATAACAGGAAAATCAGCGAAAATTTCTCTTGTATTTTTCAAAATCTTCCGTTTCGCAGGCCTGTGACATCGATATTCCTACCAGCCAATCATTGTTTAACACAACCTAACCTCCTTAATCAAATATCACTCTACCCATCCTCCACAATTTTTATTTGTTTTGCTGAATTTAATTTTATTTTTTGGTGCACATTTTCTAAAATATAGATAGAAGCAATTTTATTGATATATAATTGAAAATACTAAGTATTTTGAGAAATTTAATTTAAATTGCAACATTGATTATTTTATTATTTTTATTATTATATTTATTTTGATGAGCACAAATTGTTCGTACGAAACATGTGGTTAATAATGGTATTGCTGTATACCGAGAGATGGAAACACGGATTAACATGGCTAAACAACTTTACCTTAAAACTAAAATCTTATCGTTTATCAAGTATCAGTAAATATTTTATTATCGTTAAAAGGAATGTTTAGTTCTAAAAAAGTTAGTTGATTGATTTTTAAAGGTAATTTAAGTAAAATTTAAATTAGAGGGATAAATGATAATATTTCCAGCACAGTCTGACTTACCTTGGGAAAAATTCAGCCTCACCAAGCTGTTAAATACTAACAAACAGTTGTACTTCCAAGAGGCAGACTCCGAGACGATCGTCAGCTAAAACGCAAATCGTAACTTCTTCCGCTTCTGGATATGCAATAGGTTCTTCATCAGAATTTCCTAGAGAGCTCTCCTGTGTCACTTCTGTTCAAATACCAAAAATTAAAACCAGTATAAATAACCCACTCCTCTACAGCTAGGTCGCTTCTTTTTGCTTGCAGCAGCAGAGAAGTCGACAGCACTTCTGATTTTGGTCTTTGTATTTTTTCCAGTTGCAGTATCTGCTAGCACCGGATCCAGTGTTCAATATACGTTTATTTTTCTAAAACGCCAAAGGAAGGTGTTATTAATGGCTGATCAAATCACTGTAATGAAGACTTCTTGTGATTTATCTTTTTCCCCCCCCTAAACTTTAACTTTTTTTTTTGTTTGTTTTAATAAAAACTTTTTGATTTTAAATTTGATTATGTTATATTTTCTATTTCCATGTGTGTTTTAATTAAGTTTAACTATTTTAATTTTAAACCAAAGTAATTGGAATTACATTAATCCTAATTAATCTATTTGCTTACAAATTTCATTTCTGAAATGAACTTAGCGGCTAAAGATTTATTTAAAAGATGTATTTGAATTTAGTAGCTAAAGATTTAATTTGAAGTTAATCGTTAAAGTTAATTGTTTAAGATTAATTTTGAAGTTTAATATTTTAAAAGGTATGCTTTTAGACATTTTTAAGCTTTTTCAGATTGAAATATTTATAGCTAAAAGCAGTAACCGATCTTCAAGATTATTTGATATCTGTTACAATATATCTGGCTTTTTTGACTATAATTCTATTAAAATTCAAGACAGGCTTATCGGAATATTGAATTAAATAACCCCTAAATCCAACAATAACCTAATGAAAATGAATTAGGAGATTCATTATAAGTATATACGAAAATTACGCTATCAGTGTAACGGTACAGCATAACATTGCCTTAAGAAAATCTTCTTTCTTAATCGTAAAAATACAGATCAGCCAATAGACTAAAGCTATATCCTTCTTGCGGGAATCCGACTTTTTGTATGTACATTTATTATTATGTAAAATTTAAATATTATGTATAATAAAGTTGAGATGAGTTTTAAAAGAATCTGCATTGAGATTATAAGGAAGTTTAATTTGATTTTTGTACTTATTAACCCTAGATAACTAAGCATTCGACCCCTGCCAGTTTTGCGAATTCGAAATGTTTCCGTTGCGCTCATACCACGTCACCCACAGTACCTTCATAACTAGTAAAATGAGTTAATCGAAGATGATCAGCACGGCTCTATATTTGTTACTTTTCGTGATGTGCTTTAATCGTCGTCTAATAGTCGAATGTTTAGTGATGATGATTCGTATTTATCAAAATAAATATTGAATATTGAATATTGAAAATTGCACAGAAGTCACAAATAAAAGTTCTGCGAAAAAACGCTGAATTTGTACTTTCTGTCCATCTAAGAAACTTAGAATGACAAAATATAAGTATGCATCTACTGCAACAAAGCTGTTTCTGGGGAGCACACTTTTAACATCTGTCAAGAGTTCAAACGATCATTTTTACCACTTTTCCATTTTTTATAGAAATATTATAACAATTTGATAACGTTACGCTAATTTGTCTGAAATAAATAAAAGAAATATACAAATGTGCCTTTTTTAAATTCGTACTATTCCAGTCATATGATTAGTTACACAGTAACACTGTTTAAGTTTAGGTATCTAGAGTTAAGTAGACTATAGCTAGTTTAATATAGATCTGACCATAGACTTCTAAACTAGATGCTTTCCTCGTGGCTCTTAAACTTGGCAACAGTTCAAGCGATAGACAGCGCCACCTGGTACAGATTGTGTAACTTTTTTTATTTAACAGCCATCAAAATTTTTTTAAAGTGTGATTTGATATGCATAAAAGGCGAATAGAATAGAAGAAACGTCGATTATATATATCATATATCACTTCTTAAAATTATTGGTGACAGTTGAATAAAAAAGTCGCGCAATCTGTACCGGGTGGCGCTGTCTACCGCTTGAACTGTTGCAAAGTTTAAGAGCCACGCGGAAGGCATCTAATTTAGGAGGCTATGATCTGACAATATAATATTGTTAAATAAATCTTGGAAATCATAAATCGTAATATCGTCGATTTTTAGTATAATTTAAAATCATCTTTACTAGTACAGTTATAATTTTTTGTAAGAATAAATAGAGGTAGTTTATTAGCATTATTATTTTATGTATTATATTTTTTAGTGACTGTTCAAAAATTAATATGAGACTTGTGAAACTGTGGTATAACAACTATAATTGAGTAATAGAAATTATTAATAAGAAATTTAAGTAGTTTATAATAATTATGAATGTCTCGATTATTTATTATAATGTAGTTAAAGTAAAAATATTATTATTGGATATTGAAGAAATTAAAATCAGTTGATATTAGCATTTACAAGTAACTGCATAATTATTTGGAGATTTGTAAACACAAGTTATAACAAAGTCATTATGAAGGACTTTTACAGAGTTATGTAGATCAAAAAAAAAAAAAAAAAAGTCTCTAAGTGTGAATAATTAAGATATGATAGATTTGTAAAACCACTAAACATTTCTATGGATTAAAATATGCTATAGGCTTATTATATTATATGTTACGGAAATTTTATTTACAAACAAATTTATGTCATAAAATTATGTTTAATGAATTGTGGAATATTAATTCTACAGGGAAAACGAAATTTGGTGCCATATTCTATAAACTTTTTATGAGAGGAATCATTAATAATATTAATGTTATGAAAATTACAAGAACTTTTATACTGTATTTTATTGTAGTAAAATTAACTGTATATTAATCTAAAAAATATGGTAATATATTAAAAATTAAAAATAATTTATGTATCAGAATTCTATGATTAGAAATTTGTTCTTTAGTGCTACATAACTCAAAATTTTTCTGGAGAAACTTGCTTTTTTTTTTTTTTTCAAAATATTAATGTCACTCATATTATATAAAAAAAGGATGAAATATGTTTCATGACATTTTTTCAAATATAACATATAGCCTTTATTCCCATTATTAAATATAAACGTTTCTTCTAAGGTTTCTTCAAAAAGTTTCTTCAAAGTTTGATTTCAAAAATTAATATTCACTTTTATGCATATACTGGAAAAAAAATATTGCTAAAAACTAAATAAAGTATGGTGTACCTTATTTCAAATTTATGTGTAAACATATACATATATTATATTATAAAATGTCATATTATAAACTCTATTCATTAAAAAAATATTTTTTTTTTTTTTTTTTACTTAAATTTAAATATACTAAGAAAGTTACATATATATGCAGCATTTTCAATTTGATATTTTTATATATCATATGATTCTTTTACTAATTTTGTTTTATTTTTCTGGTTGTTCTTGACATGATTTATCGTTTTTAAATGATTGAATAATACTTGAAAAATCATTTTAATAACATTTTAACCAACGACTATTCAAAAGCACTCTTGTTCATGTAATCACGTACTTTTTCTGCTAATACCAATTTATCACAGCTTGGTTGACTAAACATGTTAAATCACATGTAAAATTTTATGGTGGACAATAATTTGCTGTCTACGTAATATACAGTTTTGACATTTTCTAAGTATGTATGAATAAATCATGAAATTTTCTAAAAAGTATGACATCCATTTATTAACCAGTAAGCAAACGAAAAAAAAAAAAAAAAATACTATTTATCCGAACGAATTATCGTAATTTTTCGACTGAATGGTGCTCAATATGCCATAGAAAAATAAAGGCATAGAAATAAATAGCTTAATTTCGTGAAGTTGTCACACTTTTTTTTTCGTTTGCATCGCGAATTTATTGGTGTGTACCGACGTCAGAAAAGTTCTGTTTATTAATATAATTTTGCAATGAAATAAAATAATTTCTTTAATTATATAAAAATGAAATTTAATTTATAATGCAGTAAATTGTTTTAGAAATATATTCAGTAGTTTGAAATTGTGGTCTTTAAATTAAAATATGTTTACGCAGCTGTCTATAGAAAACATTTGCTAATGCTACAATATCAATAAATTAGATGAAAAACTTTTTTGCGCATATTAGTTAATAAAAACTTATTTTCGCTTTCATACATGTACACAAAAATAGAAATTACGCAAGGAATTTAACCTGTACCATTCTGATCACACAAAAACTTGCAGGTTTTTTAAAACATTTGCTAATGCTACAGTATCAATAAATTAGATGAAAAACCTTTTTGCGCATATTAGTTAATAGAAACTTATTTTCGCTTTCATACATGTACACAAAAATAGAAACTTACGCAAGGTATTTAACCTATACCATTTAGATCACGCAAAAACTTGCAGGTTTTTTAAAACATTTGCTAATATTACAGTATCAATAAATTAGAGGAAAAACTTTTTTGTGTATATTACTTAATAAAAACTTATTTTCGCTTTCATACATGCACATAAAAATAGAAATTTACGCAAAGTACTTAACCTGTACCATTTAGATCATACAAAAACTTGCAGGTTTTTAAAAACTTTTGCTAATGCTACAGTATCAATAAATTAGATGAAAAACTTTTTTGTGTATATTAGTTAATAAAAACTTATTTTCGCTTTCATATATGTACACAAAAATAGAAACTTACGCAAAGTATTTAACCTATACCATATAGATCACACAAAAAATTGCAGGTTTTTAAAACTAATTATGTATCAGATTAAATTAGCAGTTTTAGATTTAAAATTTAAATAAAATAACACTCTGCATAAGTTATAAAAAAATAAAACACTTTTTATTTTGTAATTTTGTAATTCTGTATATACAGGTAAAAATAATACAAAGAGGTTTGAAAAAAAGAGGAGGAAGATCGCTTTATTGTATTTAACTAATTTGAAATTGGTCAAAATATAAATAAATATAATAACTCATTTTTTAGAGAAACGTTAAGGAAACGTAATTGTTAAAGTTCACGGGACCTATAGAGGTTTAGTATTTGATGAGTACTACCTGTCGATAAAGACCTCCCAAGGTTATTAAGTATTGCGTCGCTGTTTTCTTTTCAGCACTCATGCCTGCTTTGCTCGTCTGATAAAAGGACCTGTGTTCTTTCGACACGAAACAACTGTTGTGAGTACATTTTATGTTGTTACATTTTATGGTATTTGTTCAATGTTTTGTAGTTATTACTTTTAAACGCCAGTTCCATAGTGCTTTTTTATGACCTAGGTTATTGTTTATGGTCTACAGATACGAAACGAAAGACAGACAAATCTGCAAATGCTAACTTCTTATGCATACCATTACTAAATCTATCATACATTTTATATGAAATACGCATAAAACTTTTTAGAAATTTCTAATCACATACTGACTGTGTACTGTTCATTCACATGGTTAAAAGTGAACTTTGACTACTGTTATGTTATTGTTTCTAATTTTGTGGCGCCCTTTCTGGTCTCAAGTGAAAACGAGTTCCAAAAGATGGTTCGGCATCTGACCAAAAAGACTTCGAACAAGAAATTTAAAGGTATTTAATTATTTTTTCGTATGCATTTTTTTTTCTTAATAATAATTCCTGTAAAAGTAAAAAAAAAAAAAAAAAAAAAAAAAAGTTCATAAAAAAAAACTTCATAATTAATTTAAATACATAATATATGCAACACACTGTTAAAAATTTCAGTAAATTTAATGTAAATATTTATCCAGAGTCTCTGTAAATCGACAGTAATTCTTAGTTAAAAGTGAATAATCGAGATTCTCAATCTTTATTCTGTATTTTTGCCTGATTTTATTATTTAATGTTTTAATTAAAATTAAAAATGACTGTTTCTACTTCAGAAAAAGCATTCCAAGTCCGAAATATATTCTCACCAATAGTTAATTAAATTAATATTAGTTATTAAATGAATGTATAAAATAAGTTTTTTAACATCTCCGTTTATTTTTTTCTGTAATTTTACGTAAGTCTTAAGATAATATATTACACAGAGATTACTGTTGAAATTTTTAACACTGCAGAGTTTTTTTTAAAACAATTTTCAGAAAAAAAATGCACTGAAAATTGGGTGTTAAAAGATGAAAAAACGCACAATAATTGAAGGTATTATCTATCTATCTATCTATCTATATATATATATATATATATATATAACATATCCAATAAAGTTTATAAATCTATTTTAGGTGAAAAATTTGTAGTCCATGTTTGGGAATTTGCGATATTTGTTGATGATTTGCAACAATTTTCGACTTTTTGTCCTGTTGGCGTAAACTTTATTAATTCAATTCTTTTATTTTTGAAATTTGGCTATAAGAGAAATAAATTAAAATTAGTAAGATGAAATTAGTTAAATATTTCTTCCGTGAAAAAGTAATTTTATGAACGTCTCTAAGAATCGCGCTAATATATCTATAACTTATATAGGTATCGTAGGTAATTTTTAAAGTAAGATTTTTCAAACTTTTCTCCATATGAAAACGGACATTTTTTTTCGATTTCATAAAATAAAAGGGAAAATAATAAAATAATTGACAAAATATCTTTTCTTTCAAAATGTTAAAAATGACACGCTGAAACTTTTAACATATCCCAAATTTACTAATCATATCCTCCACTTAACGAAACAGGGTGATCGCAAATATTATGTATTTTTCTTAATTTATTCCCGACCCCCTAATGATTTTCATGACCTGACCTTCACTGAAAAATATGAGGACAAACCTATTCTGTACATATACGGTGTTTGAGAACATTTCATTGAGCATTTATTATTATTATTATTATTATTATTTTTTTTTTTTTTTTATTGAAAAAAAATAATCTGGTGTGTCACTCACACGACTTTCTCTTACCCTGAAATTTAATACTACAAATACAGGTTGGAGATTAAGAGGTAAGAAAACGATGTTATGTAAACCTATGTTAAACAATTCAAATTAGGCTTCGGAAAAGTTTTGTATGATAATTAATTCTGTGTGAGGGGGCTACCGCCCCCCTCAACCCCCCATTTCATTAACGCACCTACATTTATATAGAATTTAATTAGGTTATTTAAAAATAATTCTATTTTTAAAAAATAATTTATTAAAACTATTATTTAAAAAAAATTATCTTTTATAATAATGCAGACGATTTCCATATTAGAGAAGTAGTATGACACTAAATATCCAAAATAAAATCCATTTTATTCTCAAAAAAAAAAAAAAGTTTTTTTTTCGTTAAAAGTGAAAAAAATCGATAATTTTATTTTAAATTATCGCAGATCGATGGTTCAACCATTCGTTTTAAAGGTATTGGCGAGCTCTTTTGAAAGATACCCATCATGAAAATTTACTCCCCTCGAGGGGGGACTTCCCCCCCAGGGGGGGAGGCGAGGCTCCTACATACACAAAATTTTTTTCCCAGTTGACTATCTGTATTACAAAATATATATATTCGTTTCATTTGGTTTAGTGCAGTCTATAGACGTTTAACTCTACTTACCTGCAATTTCCCCCATAGACGTAATGTATTAGAATTCTCTTGATTGTCCCTGTACACGAACCATTTGCTTGATCTTAACGAAAAGCTTACTGTAGCATCCCTATATGATACACATTTAGAATACCAAGTTTGAACTTTCTGCCATAATTTGTTTTTGAGATATGCTGATAACAGACAGACACACAGACACACACACATTTGCTAAAAACATGATTTTCGTATTCAGGGGACCTCAAAACGTGTAAATATAACAAAATCTCGCGTTCGAAAATTTGGCCCCAAAACAATACTTTCTCTACCTTATGGGTAAGAGAAAGTAAAAAAGGTTTAAAAATGTTGCTAAAATTTTGAGTAAGATTCTATTATACAGACTTCATTCAGGATTGGTGACGTCAACCGCTTAGCATTAGAAAATACCTTTTGATGCTATGCCCCATATCTCTTTCTGGTTCCCTTTCTGCTGCCCAATCAACAACATCTGTGAAAAATATATATGGGAAGAATCAGCAATCAGTTAAAGGAAAAAATACAAAAATTCTTGTTCTATCCAATATTTTCCAAAATCACTGTAAAATAAATAAGATTCTCACAACAAATGAGCACGGCTTTTAGCGTTCTAACTTGTATGATTAAAATTTTACAGTAAATTTAGTTTGATATAAGAATAACAAAAAAAAAAAAAAAAAAAAAAAAAAAAAGCTAAATCTCATTCTATATTAAAACTTGTCATTTATAAAACCCACACAGATTTCATGCGTATTGTGTAAAATAAGTATCATTATCATAAACAGAAATTTCTAAAATCCTAACATGGTTTAAATTATAAAGACAACATAAGTATTAACATAAGTATTAACGTTATTATTGACTTTACAGATTTTACCAAATATAATATCATGCCTATATGAATACATTTGAATATATTAAGATAATCTAATAGTTATTGCTGATTAAATATATAAAAATATAGTAACCACAGTTTTTTGAATGGAAAAAAATATATATGTATATTAATTTAAAAATTCTGAAAACTTACATTACTGCGTCGTTTTAATTTATTGAGAAGATAAATGATAATCATTTAAAAATTATTTGATAATTATGAATTTTGATTTTTGTAAATACGACATAAATTTCAGGAATTTCTCATATCTTCTTTATATGTACTTTCTACAGAAAAGTGATTGAAAACGGACATATTATATAATTAGTTGTCAGATTATATTTTATAGAAATATATATAGATATATCTTTTTCTATGTAGATATATAGAATATATATATATATTGAGAGAGAGGGAGAGAGAATAGAAATAGATATAGATATAGAAAGTAAAAAGGAATAGAAATGAAGAAAGAAAATACATTAAAAAGTAAATAAATAGTTTTTTAATAGAATATAAAATCCTCACTATTTAAAAATATTATATATATATATATATATATATATATTGCATAGTAAGTTTCATGTGGCCTTAGAAATATATTTAATTAGTCACTGTACATAAATAAGCATTATTTATTTTTCTAATCTAGGTAAAAATATATATACTATATATCCACGATTGCTTTATCACAGGATATTCAATTTAATTCTATCAGAGATATTCTCTCTCTCTCTCTGTATATATATATATATATATATATATATATATATATTTATATTCTTCTATTTCAAGAAATAATCATTTATTTCTTTTATGATATCGATATAATTAAAAATTACCGAATCCTTGAACCATTTTCTGAATTTAATAACGCTGACACATTTAAAAATATATTCCCAATTCTTATTTTATGAAATTTTAAATTTAATATTATATTAAATGAAAGTATTCTTCCCGCACAGCAAAAATACACCTTCGAAAAAGTAACAATTCAAATGCCTATATGTTTAATCATAACTAAGTTGTTTCTAACACTTTACGTTTCTCAATTTTATGTTAAATAGTTATTCAAGTACATTTTTTTTTAAATGTTTCACTTCATTAAGTTTAATTGTTTAAAAGCTATTTGAATATTCACAGTTTTTTTCTAGGAAGCTTCAATAGCAGAAAACTAATTAACGATGAAAAAGAACACAATATCTTCATTAAGAAACACAGTTCATGGGAATTAATTGATTTTTTAAACTTTAAATTCTATTCAAATAAATTGCGTAAAATCAATAAATGACAGTTAAATAGAAAATACAAATGCTGATTTAAAGTTAAAAAAAAATAATAATAAAATAAATTTTGAAATACATACAAATTCTTAATAAAATATAGTCAGCAGCAAAATTTCTTTAGTTCTCGCAAAATTATTATATAAAAAACTACATTTAATTCTATCTTATTAAATAAATCCTTGTCTAATCATGTTCTTAGTCAATTTAAGAACATGATTCGACAAGGATTTATTTCACAAAATAGTATTAAGTGTACTTTTTTATATAGGAACTTTTGGTAGCGCTCGAATAATTTTACTGCCGACTGTATATATATATATATATATAAGCAAAACAACCAAGTATAAATGAAAATTAATCCCAAAACAAATGTGGGCGTGAAACCGTTATGTGTTTTGGGTTTAATTTTTATTTATCTTTGGTTATTTTGCTTATTTATTATATTTTTATATTTCCTTATGCTGCATTTGCGATTAGGTTTATAAATAATCTGTTCTAGTTTAATATTTAAAAATTCAAGTTTCATTTCATTTCATTTAAAAATTTATCTTTTATATATAGACTTTATATTAAATACGTGATGTTTCTGGAAACGTGTTTTTCTGTTTACATATTTCTGTTTATGTATGATCGTAATTAACAACAACAACAACAAAAAAAAAAAAAAAAGAACGTTCTCTCTAAAGTGTACACTGTTAAAAATGGTTTCTTAAAAATCAACTAAACTGTCTCAAAATAGCTCCGAAACAATGCGTACTTAAATTTGAAAACCCACTACTCATTTTTGACTTTGACCTGTCAAACATGGGGATTTTGGTATTCTTATTAGTCAACCCCATTTTTGAGCATGTCAGTATACTAAAAAATGAGTACATGGGTTTTCAAATTTAAGTATATATTGTTTCTGAGCTATTTTGAGACAATTTGGCTCATAAAAAATAAAAATAAAATAATAATAACAGTGTATTTGCATAATGAAATTTGTAACATTTTTGAAGATCTGATGATGTGCCTAGTCAATGAGTCAAACCACTATAGTGGCCTGAAAAATCCGCAGTAGCCCAGTCGGTAGAGCGCCGAGTTCGTAATTGGAAGATTGTGAGTTCGGTAATCAAGCCAACCAAAGACCGTCGTGTACACTAATGGTGGCTGATACAAGTAAAATCCATCATGGCCGCAAAGGCCTCCATATTCTCATCAAAATTATACCTCTGGGGGTTGCCGAATCTCCTCCGTGGAGGATAAAATCATTATGCCATGTCTCTGGACCACTTCTAAGGGGAGTTCCAGAACGTCACCAATCTCCCAATGTGTAGCACTTGTGCGACGTAAAACCCAACTAACCAATCAACATTTGACCTGAAGGGGGAAAAAAACCTTTTACCGGTCAGTGAATATTATGTTTCCAGTCAATGAACGTAAAAATAGAGTATTCCTGTAAAGCTGTAATGACTTTTTTTTTTGAAGGAGGAAAGTGACCTTTAGTAAATGGTCAAGACTCTGAATTTTACAGCATTCTATTATAAGTACGTGCGCCTCGAATATCTATCAATAACATGGGGTTAGAGGAGGAAAATAAAAAACGAAAATATTTAAAATCATGGCAGATAAGAGGAATATTTTTTTTAGAATAAGTTTACTTATTTATCTCTCCATTGAGAAGATTTAAATTTGAAGATGCCTCAGTATTACTTTTTAAAAATAATTCATACAGTAAAATGTTTTTGTAACCCTTAAAATAAACAAATCCTTTTTACAGAAACATTGATGTGTATTCTTTTTCTTTTTAATGGAATTTTGTAAACAGAAAGAATGTTATCATAGACCGAGACAACACAAATCTCGCTACTGTAGAAAAATACTTCTTTGATAAAATGCAGACAGTTCAAAGCATAACGCCTTTAAAGAAAATGACTTTTCTGAGGACGTCTTACAGAATTTTAAAAGAGTTTATTGAAAATTGTCCTCTTTAACCCTTTAACGTTCACTACTTAATTTATTTTAAAAATTACTAAACTAATTTTAAAAATGGCTTTTAGACACATAGCTGATCATAAATATTTAAAAAATAAAAAAATTAGAATTGTGCCTTTTCGAGAAATTTTCGGTTTGAAACATCTGTAAGTAAACCTTATTAAATTCAAATAATATTTAATTTAATAAATAAATCACTTTATAACGACTACAAAATCGACTACAAAAACTCGTAAAAGTTGCATAGATCCCAACATTTCAATTTATTCCGGAGTATTTTAACCCTTTGCGGTGCAAGGTAATTCAGATCATTTAAATTACACTGCCACCGGAATTTACGAACATAATTAAAATAGAAGAAATTTTAAATTTTCACGTTGAAAAAAAGGGCCATTTCTGCTATGTTATAAATGTAAATTTTTGCTAAAAAATTTCTGAGATGAGTTTTTGCACTTCAGAATTAAAATTAGGTGTTCCATCAGCGGGAACACTGCGACTGATAGGGTTAAGATAATCAAAATCAATGCATTCTGTGAAAGCGGATTCATCATTTTGACCTCATAATGAATGTATTATTTTATTCATTTTGAAAATTTTAAATCTAAACGTACAAATTGAAAGCAATGTATTTTTCAATTCAATGTTCCTGTTTTTCTATAAATGTGGCAAATTTTCTGCTTTAATAAGATTTCCTAATGTATAGAAAATTTCAGATGCAAAAGTCATAATTTGTTTTAGACTTAACATAGTTGTGTGCATGGTTACATAGGACGCTGTACATCAATTTAATGGATCAAATTTTATAGAAATATATTTCTCAGGCTTCTGTTATTGTCTAAACATCAACTATGATTGAATGTATTATGTTATTCATTTTGAAAATTTTAAAAATCTAAACGTCCAAATTGAAAGCAATGTATTTTTCAATTCAATATCCCTGTTTTTCTATAAATGTGGCAAATGTTCTTCTTTAATAAGATTTCCTAATGTATAGAAAATTTCTGATGCAAAAGTCATAATTTGTTTTAGACTTAACATAGTTGTATGCATGGTTACATAAGACGCTGTACAGCAATTTAATGGATCAAATTTTATAAAAATATATTTTTCAGGCTTCTGTTATTGTCTAAACATCAACTATGATTGAATGTATTATGTTATTCATTTTGAAAATTTTAAAAATCTAAACGTCCAAATTGAAAGCAATGTATTTTTCAATTCAATATCCCTGTTTTTCTATAAATGTGGCAAATGTTCTTCTTTAATAAGATTTCCTAATGTATAGAAAATTTCTGATGCAAAAGTCATAATTTGTTTTAGACTTAACATAGTTGTATGCATGGTTACATAGGACGCTGTACAGCAATTCAATGGATCAAATTTTATAGAAATATATTTCTCAGGCTTCTGTTATTGTCCAAACATCAACTATGATTGAATGTATTATGTTATTCATTTTGAAAATTTTAAAATTCTAAACGTCCAAATTGAAAGCAATGTATTTTTCAATTCAATGTCCCTGTTGTTCTATAAATGTGGCAAATGTACTTCTTTAATAAGATTTCCTAATGTATAGAATATTTCTGATGCAAAAGTCATAATTTGTTTTAGACTTAACATAGTTGTATGCATGGTTACATAGGACGCTGTACAGCAATTTATTGGATTAAATTTTATAGAAATATATTTCTCAGGCTTCTGTTATTGTCCAAACATCAACTATGATGAATTCCTTAAAACAACAACAACAAAAAAAAAAAAAAAAAAAAAAAAAAAAAAACCGCGAGTTATTATTTCTGTTTACTAGTACCTGAAAAAGAATTTGAAATTTTATAACTTTTTTCATTGTTTGGTCAATACTTTTTCTGATTTCATTAAAAAAAAAAAAGTGTAATTATAGCATAAGTTAAAAAAAAAAAAAAAAAAAAAAAAAAAATCCAAACTAATGATATGCAGAAAACAGTGTCATTATTTAATATTGAATGGAATTAATGCTGACCTGAATGCTGGAAAACAGGTATGATAAAATATTAGCTCTTCAATATCACCACACTTCGTAACTCCTTAAAATCTTTTAAAATGCATGTATTCTGTTCTTTAGAATTATCCAAATATTTATTGAATTTCTTAAAATTTTGTGTTTTGTGTAGATCTAGTAGATAAAAGATAACTCACACCAATTTTCTATTTCTTGTTTCTCTTTTATGAATAAATGATATAAACTCATCCATTCTCCGATTATACATATACGACAACCTCTTTTACTTTTCTTGTCTCTTTTTTAGTGTATAAACGAAATTTTGATTTTTAAAATAATAATTATTTTCCTTTAACATTTAATCGCTTCGAAACATATCAAGGGGTATTTTTGCATAGCTCAGAATGAAAATTTGTCATATTTATATTTTATCATAGCTACACATTTCTTATTATATTAGAATCTTTTGAAGACTTATATATCATATTACTCAGAATAATCAATCATCCCTAATATTATCTCTGATTTATAAATAAATTCTTTGAGTAGTATTTTTCCTTGTTTTATGCGAAGGATTAAATGCGTAAAATATTGAATTTTTTTTTAGAAGTAAAAATGGGTATTTTTAAAGCTATTTCTTTCTCCTTAAAATATCAGATATGTTTTATTTCTTTTTAAAAAAGGAACTTTTTAGAAAAATGCTGGTACTTTTATTGTAAATTACAGTCTTTCTGCTTTCAACAATAACAATAATTTTAAGATTAAATACAAAAATTCCTTTCTTATAATAAAAGAAAAGATACTATTATTTAAAAGTTCGAAATTTACTATTCGAATTTATTTCGTTTAGAAAAAAAAAATATTACCAATAACTTTAGAAATTTTTAAATATTGATGGAGTATTAAAACGACATATGCCTCCAAAACTAACTTTGTTTATCCAATAATTTTTATTTATTTATTTATTTTTTTTTTTTTTTTAAATAGACTAAATTAAAATCTGCTTATTTTGCAATAAAATAGATAAAAATTTAAATTGTACTAGAATTTATAAGGAGGAGAAGGAATTATTTTTACTAGAGTTACAATTAATCTTACAGTTTTCAATCACGATTTTTTTTTCAGTGTACACTTTTATATTGTTAAATAGAATTTTAACCTTACAATACTGCATCACATTAATTTATTGAGAATATAATTTGATCATCCTTTATGAATTATTTGACAATTACGAATTTTGATTTTCATGAATGCGAGATAAATTTCATGAATTTCTCATTCTCTTCTTTAGGTACTTTCCACAGAAGATGGACTAGAATCAGACAGAATTTTTATATATTTTAAAAAATAAATAACAAATGAATAAATATTTTTTGATAAAGTAAAAATTATTTACCATTTTCAAAAATTGTAGATTTTTCTTTCTTTTTTTCAAAATTATTTAAATATTATAAAAGTGTAATATTATTTTCCATTAAAGAGAATGTATATATATTAGATTATAGTTATTTTCATATATCCTTAGATATATGTTTAATAAGACACTTTGCATAGATAAGCATAAGTTTTTCTACTCTAGGTAAAACAAATAATATAATGTCCATGATTTCTTTATGAGAGGATATTAATTTATTTTTACAGTTATTGCATATATTTTTTCTATTTCAAGAAATAATCATTTATTTTTTGTGATATCAATATTATTAAAAATTACTAAATCCTTGAATCATTTTCTGAATTTAATGTCGCTGACAGATTTAAAAGTGTCCCAATTCTTATTTTATGTAGCTTTAAATTTAACATTTTTTTTTTTTTTTTTTTTTTATGAAAGTATTCTTCCCGCACAGTAAAAATGCATTTTCGAAAAAAAAAAAAAAAAAAACCTATTCAAATGTCTATAAATTTAAGCATAATTAAAAGTGTTTCTAACAATTTATGTTTCTCAATTTTATGTTAAATCGTTATTTAAGTACGTTTTTTTCGTAATATTTCACTGCATTAAGTTTAATTGTTTAAAAGTTATTTGAATATTCACAGTTTTTTTTATTTATTTATTTTATTTATTTATTTTTTATACAAGCTTCAATAGCAGCAGACTAAAGAAGAATGAGGAAGAACACAATATCTTCATTAAGGAACACAGTTCATGGGAATTAATTGATTTTTTTTTTTTTTTTACTTTAAATTTTATTGGAATAAATTGGGTAAAATCAATAAATGAGCGTTAAATAGAAAATACAAATGCTGATTTAATGTTTTAAAAAATGAGTACATCATTAAAAAAAGAAATTCTTTAAAAATTGGAAATAATTGAAAATTCTAAATAGGAAATATATTAACTTTACAGTAAATACATGGTGTTTATGGAAACGTTATATTATGTTTAGGTATTAGATCGTAATTAAATAAGTAAAAGAGAGAGAAAAAAATAAAAAAAAAATAAGAACAGTCTCTCTAAAAACTATTTACATAATGGAATTAGTAACATTTTGAAAGTTCTGATGATGTGTCTGATCAATGAATCAAACCACTATAGAAGTCTAATTCGTCGGCCTGAAAGAGCCGCTGTAACCCAGTCGGTAGAGCACCGAGCTCGTAATTCGAAGATTGTGGGTTCGGTACTCGAGCCAACCAAATACCGTCGTATCCACAAATGTTGGCTGTAAAATTCGTCGTGGCCCATATTACCATGAAAATTATACATCTGGGGGTTACCGAAGCTGAACAGCAATGTAGTGGATCAAATTTCATTCAAATATACTTCTCATGCTTCTTGTATTGTTCAAACATCAACTATAATAGATTCCTTAAAAAAAAAAAAAAAAAAAACCCACTACCCCCTATCTTAAAAAAGACTGTTATTTATTATTTTTATTTACTAGCACCTGAAAAAGAATTTGAATGCTTGGAGCTTTTCTCATTGCTTGGTCAATACGTTTTCCTGATTTCATTATAATAATAATAATAATAATAATAAGTGCAATTAGAGCAGAAGCTAAAAAAATCCAAACTAATGATATTCAGAACATAGTGTCATTATTTACAATAGAATGGAAGTAACTCTCTCCTAAATGCTGTAAAACAGGTATAATAAAATATGTACTCTTCAGTATCACCACATTTCATAATAAACTCCTTAAAAAAATTTTAAATGCACGTATTTCATTCTTTAGAGTTAACCAAATGTTTGTGTAACTTCTTCAAATTCCACTTTGTGTAGATTTATTAAATAAAATATAATGCACACCAATTTTCTGTTTGTTTTTTCTGCTTTATGAATAAAAAAAATAAATTCATCCATTCTGCGATTATTATATTCTGCTATTATATGACAACGTCTTTCAATCTTCCTATTTCTTTTCTTTTTTGCTTCTTTCACGTTTTTCATTAGGGTGTAAACAAAAATTTCATTTATAATTATTTTCTTTTAGCATTTAACTACTTAGAAACATATCAAGGGGTATTTTTGGATAGTTCAAAATGAAAATTTGTCATATTTATATTTTGTCATAGCAACACATTTCTTAATTATATTAGAATCTTTTGAAGAATTATTTATCATATTACTCAGAATATTCAATCATCCTGATATTCTCTCTGATTTAAAATAAATTCTTTAAGTAGTATTTTTCCGTGTTTTATATGGAAGATTAAATGCAAATTTTTCTTAAAGTAAAAAGGGGTATTTTTAAAGCTATTACTTTCAACTTAAAAGAGATCATATCTGTTTTATTTCTTTAAAAAAAAAAAAAAAAAAAAAAAGGATGTTTTTAGGAAAATGCTGGTACTTTTATAGTAAACTACAGTCGTTCTTCTTTCAATCGTAGCAATAAATTTAAGATTACATATAAAAAGTGCTTTCATATAAAAAAAGAAAAGATGCTGTTATTTCAAAGTTCGAAATTTATTATTCGAATTTATTTCGTAAAAAAAAACAAAAAAAAAAACAATCATTTTTGGAAATTCTGAATGTTGATAGAGTAATAAAACTCCACACTACTACAAAACTAACAAATTTTGTCGAATCTTTTATTATTATTATTTTTTTTTTTTGAAGGCAAAAATTCAGTGAACTATGATTGCACCAATATCAATTGTTAGATTATATATATTGAGGTAAATGTCAAAAATCGGAGAATGTCAACATACACAGAGTGGTTTTGCGTAAATCCGAAATATTCAATTATCTTCTTATATATTCGGACTATCAACGGTGTATGTGGAGAATCACAGACATACTCTGGTGGAGTTGGAAACGAGAAGCCGATGTCGACGGAAAGGCTACAGTCTGACGCCAAATCATTTCTTCTGGCGTGATTAAGGTCCTGTGTCTCAGGAGGGCGTAACTCGGATTGGGAGGCATGTAAGTCGGTTCCGCAGCAATCACTATCACGCATGTTAAAACAAAACAAACGTCACTGGACACCCTCACCTTGCTGTGCATGAATGTGTGAAAGACCGTAACTCGATTACAATAACTTTCTCCTATTTTAACATATGTCATAATATGTTTTAATAATTAAGTATGATTTAAAAACGTTATTTCGCCTTTCCTTCGACATCGGCTTCTCGTTTCGACCTCCACCAGAGTATGTCTGTGATTCTCTACATACACCGAATGTATAAAAAGAAAAATGAATATTTCGGGCATACACAAATCAACTAAGTGAATGTTGACTTTCACCGGTGAATGTCGACATTCTCCAGACCTCGGTCTTTCACCATAATATATATTATTATTATTATTTCAGTATAATCAAAACAAGTCATTTTAAATAAGTAAAAATTCTAATAATACAAATCTTAAAATCATTTATTAAAACAACAATTCAGAGTTCTTTTTTTTTTTTTTTTTTTTTTTTTTTTTAAGATTAAATTAGAATCTGCACTTTTTACAATAAAATTGAGAAAATTTTTAATTTAATGAAAATTTACACAAGTATTTTTTAAACTACATATATATATATATATATATATATATATATATATATTATAAATAATGCCACTTTCATTTAGAACAAGCAAGTAGTCATTCTATGAATTCCTAAACTATAAATATATATTCTTAAGTTATGCGTATAAGGTAAACAGACAAACTGAATAGAGAAAATGGTTGATAAATTCTAGTCTTTACATTTGCAGATGATGAAATAATGCATTATATTTTGAATCATCTGCTGGAAATTCTGGCTTTCATTTCTAGAATTCATTTATAAACTAGAATTATAATTTCTAAAACTCGCGCTACGTGTTTGCATTTATTTCTTGAGA
This sequence comes from Salticus scenicus, assembly GCA_963930645.1. Lineage (NCBI taxonomy): Eukaryota > Metazoa > Arthropoda > Arachnida > Araneae > Salticidae > Salticus > Salticus scenicus. The sequence goes on along the minus strand of OZ005650.1, from coordinate 60,447,176 downwards.
TTTTTAAATAAGTTTCATCACGATGATATAGTTAAAAACGTTCTAGAATTTTAATAGAGATGTCTAGAACTTTCTAGCAAATGGAACTAGAATTTATCGGGAGTACAAGGAATTATTTTGACTAGAGTTACAATTCATTTTCCAGTTTACAATCTTCTCTCTCTCTCTCTGTGTGTGTGTGTGTGTGTGTACATACAAATAATACATAAAGTAAAATTAGGAGAGAATTCAAAATCCAACAGAATAAGAAAAGAAAAAAATCCAAATATTATGTTTTTGGTAAATTATTTCTTAATAACTTTGAATGTATTTGTTCCATATGCATTTCTATTATTGTTTTGTTTGTACTGTAATAAAAACAAGAACGTAATCTCTCCTTACAGAGTTGTTGTGATTGCGCATACAGACAGAAGACACTTTTATTCATAATAACTACAATTAATTTGCTAACAATAATAATTTCATTTAAATGACATTGTTAAACAAATATTATTGTATTAGTAGTAGCTATTTCAACCTAATAATTAAGAAATAATAATAAATAAAACGAATTAAAAATTTCATTTAAAGAAAAAAGAAATATAAAAAGTATTTAAAAAATCAGAAAACAACGTCCAGATAACATCACAAACTAACATTAAGTTACTGGATAACACATTTAGCATAAAATTAGCCCATTTCGTTTTCTGTTTGAATGTTTTCTTGTTTGCTGACCTAATCTCTCATTGTCCTTTACCGTTGCGCTTACTGTTGTATACTGTGCAGCTTTTGTTCAACCACCTGCCACTAATAACTCATTTAAACTAGTCCATTTTATCTCCTCAAAGTTGTCTCCTAGTACTGTTCTAGACATTCATTGCACCTATCTTCATTGTCTTGTCACTACAAAAGAATGCGCAATCTCTCCTAAATACAAAATTAGCAAACACTTTTATTTCTCTAGGATAAACTGCACAATTCAATAATTATTCGCTTTTAGAGAGAACCGTTGGTTCTCACACCGTTAGAATAGGTTAGTCGTCAGTTATTTATGAGAAATATTTTAATTTTAAAATATTTTGTACTAAAGACATTCTAAAGAATTCCTAGAAAGATTTATGAAAATTCAAGCATTTAAGTTTGAAAACGGTACAAAATACTCTTAAGCGGTCGAAACAATCAAAACAGTCATATTCAAATCCGCAGTCCACTATTGATGTTATAAAACTTCTTGGAGTCACAGCGCACGCACTCTACTCCTTCCATCCGATGCGCAGTCTCTCCTAACCACGCCATCACTCTTAGCTTTACCTTACATTATGGAATCATGTGGCAAATATACTCAATTTTACACATCTCTTTATAATATTAATATATTTATTCTATTTCTTTATTATTATTATTGAAGTTGTTATCGCTTTTCGGAGGGAAAGCACTATATTATTCGGGTTATTTAAAAGCTATAATTATTCTCTAATAGGAAAAAGATAAATATATCTACTGATCTCCTTTCTGTTGAGTTAATTTTTAGCACATATGTGATGAATTTGTAAATTTTTGCCATTAAAGAACATTACACACACACACACACACACACACACACACACACACACACACATATATATATATATATATATATATATATGTATATAAATTCTACACATAGTATAGATATGTCATTAACTTTCTTAGAGATAATAAAAATATATTCTTAATTTTTATATTTTATTTAAAAAAAAAAATGTTAATTTCGTTTACATAAAAAATTAGTTAGTTTAATTAGTTTGTTTAAATTTCTTGTATACAAAGAAAACTAATTAAAGAATTTTTATATACATTATCTTCAGTTTGCGTGAATCACTAATTAGACTTCTAGAAATTTTCGTTTTGAAAAATAGTTGTGAGAAAAAGTCATTTTACAATAAAGAGTGAAATAAAAAGATAAATAAAAAATTAATTACAGTAAAAAAGAAAAAATAAACTTCTTTAAAATGTGAAATCTCTATGCTAAAGTACATTTTTTTTAACCTTATTTATATAAATACAAATTTTTAAAAATATTTTTAAAAGTTAAACGAATGTAATATATATATATATATATATATAATTTTTTTTTTTTTTTTACAGTTTAATTAACTTAAATCTTAAAGATGCACTTTTAGTATCATTATATATGATTTTCTATTTTTGCTAATTGTAGAATATTAAAATTTTAGCATACACAAGTTCTTGTTTTACTTCATTTCTTAACTACATTCCTTAATTTTTACATATATTTTTAAATTTTTTTTTCACACTTTTTCGAAAATAAACGCAATAGTTAATTACAAATTTCGGTAATTTTTACTTGAGATGACTTTTTTTTTTTTTTTTTTTTTTAGCTTTTTAAATCTTATTTATTTATTTACCAAAATGCAAAGAAATATTTGTTAACTAATACGAATAAAACAATAAGCATGTTCTGTAAAATGTTTTCGAATTTGTATTTAAACTTTTAACTATTGCATTATGAACTAAACAAAAAAAAATTTAAAGATATGTTCTGTTACTTCTGAATAATTTTTAAAGATGTACGGAATGAAAATTATTCTTATCACCCCATCCTAGTATTAGTTAATGAGGAGTTTGTGAAGTGACACCTTTTGTACAATTGTTATACACAGGTCGTAAAAGAGATCAGGACCATAAATATATTTTTAAAAGTATTCTTTTTTTTTTATGTTCTCAGTATTTTTTTTTAAACGTGATAGATACTTGAAGTGATATATAAATACACTTTACCGCCCCTGACGATCGTGCGAAATGTCAATAAAAAACTGCAAGACCACTCTCTTAAGTCATTTTGAACAAAAACGGCTACATATAGCATCTGACGGAAAAGGACAGGGAGATTAAAGGTAGGGTGATCTATTCTTGTACGTTTTTTTTTTTTACATTTCTTTCATAAATTTAATTTTGTATGCTTTTTTACATAACCTTAATTTTATGTAACGTCAGTGGATAAAGAGTAAAGGAATATTTAAATTATTATTAATATTTTTATGTCCGTCATTTATTCTTTTGTTTAAGCATATCCAGTTAAGCTAAAATCAAAAATGTTCTAATTTCCAGTGTAAGTAGTTGATCGCAAATTATATGTCTAGCATTTTTTGAGAATCTATCCCTTTAACCACTCACAAACTTTCACTTATTTTTCTTTTCTTTTTTTTTCTTATTAGATACTTTTCATATAATCACGATCTTGCCATTTTTTAGTATATTAGGAAAAAAAGCTACATGTATATTAACTATATATCTATATTAATTACATAGAAATTAATGAGTTTAACTTGAAAAGTTTTACACCAAAAGATAATCTCTAAACATATAGTTTTAAAAATATTCGGATTTCTTTTTGCACACTTTTATATGAAGTCTCGCTAAGTGCACCTGCTTTACTATAACAAAATAAATTGATATTGTTTTTAAGTAAATTTTCTACTAAAAAATATTTTTTTTCTAAATAAATAGTTTTGTTTAAAATTGTAGAAATTTGCTATATGAATCTTTAATGTCTTCTTTTTTTTAAATAATTTTTCTTCATATTTTACTTTTATAATAATCATTAAAGTACATATTAAGTGAGATTTAATTATTTTATACTATCTATTTTGTAACATTGTAAGTTTTCAGACCACTAAAATTATACTCAACTGAAAAATTAATAAAAAGCGAATTATCAGTCTATACTGAAAAAAAAAAAGTTTCGGAAGGTTCTTTGGAAAATTGAGCCAAACAATTACATATATTTACCTTATTTGTTCATAAAATATACCAATAATAGCTAAATACTACTAAAATCCAGAACTTTTCTAATGCACTACATATTCTCTTCAGGAAGTTTTGAAGATGGCCTGTGAAGCACAGGATATGCCTGGGACATCCTGAGGAGTATTTACAGATATCTGTTCTGCAGGAATTTATGGATAAAAGTTTATTATCAGTTTTGTTTAAATATAGCCTATTACTCTGTTATTCCTGTTCTAAGCATAACCACTTCACTGCCCATCCCCTAGGTAACTCGGGGGCAACGTGGCTTTCCAAACACCACAGTGGCCGGCGAAATGGAAAAAAAAAGTTACGTTTGGACTATATAAACGTAACATTAATTAGATTATTCAGAATGCATGTTTACTGTTCAGTTTATTCGTATAAATTAGGTATTATTAATTATTAACACAGATAATAAAATGGTATTTTTAATGTTACTCTTTTTCATTTAAATAAGTCAGCATTTTTAAGAAATTGTCCAAATAAAGTAACTTTATCTTATGTATTTTTTTTCTAACTCTTTTTATTATATAGCATTCTACTTTTATTTATTTGTATATTTAGTAAGGCAAAGCTAGGAGAGTTTGTGAACAATTCAGCAGAACAATATAGAAAATCCGTATATTAATTTTTTGCTAAACTATAGGTGCATACTTTTAAATTGATCCTTCTTCTATGCATTTTTATCATTATTTTGTTGTTCAGCTATAATTTTAAAAAAATCTTATTTGGGCACCACATGACTTCCTTATGCAACCATACGGATATACATATTTTTATGAAAACATTGACAATTTTGTGGGAGGTAACTGATTCGTAAATAAACAGGCAGGTTCCAGTTCGCAAACATTCCTTAAAAAAAAAAAAAAAAAAAAAAAAAAAATCTGCTACTCGAACCTAAAAGGTCACGATAATACTATTACATATGCCGCCGAGACAAATGTACTAGTTTTTTCAGGAATAGTACTCAAAGGCTTGTTACATAATATCTCATTGGGGAATGTACAGCTTGGCGTACAATGAAAATCATTCGAGTATTGATGGCCCTGTTTTGTTCTCTTTGGTAAAAATTAGTGGTGAGAAACGATAATTCACAGGGAGAGGTCATGACATAGAAAATTCAGATTGCGTGATTGCGCAGGATTGTAGTATACTATGAAGGTAACCACATATTTTAAAGTTTCTGTAATCTTTAAATACAAGTTATTTCGCAAGCGAGTCAGTGCTCCATTGGCGTGAGCGGTAGAGCACGTGGCTGCCGCCCAGCCGTCCTGGGTTCGATGGGACTATTTTCTTCTTCTTTTTGTATGATTTTTTATGTAAACAAAACTTTTCATTTATTTTTACTTTATTTTATAATTCAATTTAAAATTTGAAAATTTGAATAAAAGATTATTTAATTTTCTTGAATATAAAATAAATATTTTTTTTTTCTCTATTTTTAATATTTATAACTTAAAAATACAATAAATTTATATATCTTAAAAAAAAAAAAAAAAAAAAAAAAAAAAAAAAAAAAAAAAATCAGTTTTGTTTTAACTATAAAATAAGGTAAAACTAATGAAACTATTTTTAATTTTATATCTAAACATTTAATTTTATTTTTGTGACTTAAAAAATATGTAGGTTATATAGACATGTTTTTCTATTTGAAGTAATTATAATTTTCTACAACTTACATATATATATACATAAAATAGTTTTGTTTTAATTATAAAATAAAGTAAAAATAAAATACATTGTTTAAATAATTAATTAAAAAAAGATTCATTTTATTTTTTTTACTTTATTTTATAATTAAAACAAAGCTTAAATTTATTTTTTATTTATAGAAAAAATTAAATACTACAGGCAAAGCCCGCTTCGCTGGTCACTATAATTAAATGATTTTTCAATAGAATTGAATTACTATTTATTTTTTATATCTCTTTATTAATAAAAAAAAAAAAAATAAAAACAAATAAAAAAAAAAAAAAAATACGTACACTGAAATCGCCCTAAACCTTGCTTCGCGTACCGGCAGCCTACGGCAGGTCTTTTTTCGCCCGCACTGCATCGGGTCCAGGTTACCACTGTATGCAGAAAGATCTCTTCCGGGTACTTCAATTTGGGTATTTGTGGACGTCAGGTAAATTTGTTATTATTTAGGAACAACGATTTCAAAGATGACTGTATATCAGCATCTATTAAATGTGTAAGTTTCATTATTCAGTAGCAAATTTTTCATTATTGGCGTGAAAATATATTAATTTTTTGTCAAATAAAATGAACTGGAAAACATTTCTGGCAACAATTAAATTTAAAATTAATATTTAAATTGCTAATTTTAAAGCTATTATAAAGAAATTATTTTCACATTTTAATTAATTTTTAAAAAAATAAAAAATCTAACAGATATAAACAGAATCTTGAATGCTGTTCTCGAATGCTTTTTAAAATATCTTGATTACTTATGGCTATGAAGCCAACAAAGAATTTACGACTAAGAATTTCGATTTAGGTTTTATTAAATTTAGAATCTCGGATACTCAGAATTTCTTACGAATTTAATTTTGATTCAAATTCTACAATTTTTACCCAATTATAAATCAGAATAACATGCATTATAATTAAATGAGAATAAATTTAAATCTACTTACCCTCTCTGCCAGCATCCCGGGATTATTAAAACGAGAACTGCCAACACATAGACTCTGACATCTAATATCTGCTTACTACAAACGATTTATTGTTACAATCCTAACTTATGTTATGGAAAATCAATAAGGACGAATAAAGTTTATGATTTAGAATGAGTTTTTGTTTCTCGGCTTAAGATGCATCGCATCTCTTTCTCGATTCGAATGAGCGACTGACTCAATCTGCTCAGCGCCGTTACTAATCAGTTCAGTGGTGCGCATCACCTTCTCCATTCCCCTCCTCCCCGACAACTTAAAATATTTCATCTCTTGCAAAAGTGAAACATCTATATTTTTCATTAAAATTTACTTATTGATGAAACGTTTATATTTTTATAACCATGTCTCTTCAAGAATAAATATCTATTTTATAATATTTAGGCTTCCAGTGTTATTTTTTTTTCTCTTAAATTTTTTATTTTGTACGTTTTAGTAACTAAAATAAAACTTTAAAATAAAACTAATCAGAATTTCATAGGATACTGTTTAGACAATGATTTTTGTTTTTTTTATCCACTAATTATCTGCAAGAGAAGTAACACATCTGCCACCAAGTATCGAACCTATGACCATCGCATTAACAACTTGATGCTTTAACTGACTAAGCCATTGACCGACATAACGGAGTCCTCTCATTTACTTCAAAATGGAAAAGCCTTGTTTTTTTTTTTTAGTGCGACACGGAAACACTATGGCAAAATACAATTTCAACAAAACAAAAACTTCTAATTAAAAGAAAACTAATGAAAAATCTGAAAATCGAGCTTTGAGGTGTATCAGGAGAAGTCATTATGAACCTCCTTGTAAAATTCTGTAGCTCTGTGATCAGCCGTTTTTCTAAAAATCTCCGGGCATACTTACACACTGAGACACACATAAAAACATCTTGTTTTATTATATGTACAGATAGATAGAAAAATGCTAAACCTAAATACATACACACATATATATATATTAATTCAAGAATATTAAATAATTATTATTTATTAAAATTCTGAGGAATATATATTCCTCAGAATGTAATTTTTTAGAAGAAAGAAATCAGAAGTATATTTCATGTATATTCTTATTGATCAAGGTAAATGTTCTTTTGAATTGTCGTAGAAGAATATTTCAAATCTTTATTTAATTAGTCTTACACCGAGATTCTATGATTGTCAAACAAAACTTACAAATAATAATTATAATATTAATTAAAAGTAATTTATTTCAAAAGTTGTCCAATTTCTATTTTTATATATTTATTTAATTATTTAATTATTTATTTAATTATATTCTTTGTTAAACTTTCAAACTTATATTTCATCAGGCAGATTAAAACTTAGAATATTTGTGAATGATTTCTATTTTAGTTTTTTAATTGTGTTTAAATAATACGCATTGTCGCAAATTTTATTTGTATGATAGTTAGTCATTTGATCATGATTACTGCCGTGTAATTAATTACATATTAAAAGTTACAAAATCCCATTAAATCAAATTTTTTCGTTACAGAATTTTTACTTTCTTCTATGTTTGCTAAAAGAATTTATTGGATTGATAAAAATTTTCGACTTCCAGTTGTCGATGGATTTGCACATTTTAAGAGGTCCAAAACATAATTTGATCATTTAAAAAGCAGTTTCTCTATGTATATCTCTGTGAATAAACATACACACAAAATAATCATCGCTATCTCAAGAAATAAAGCACATAATTTCACTTAAATTTATATGCAGTAGCACATTTTGACATGAATTGGTGACTGTCATTTTTTATACAAATTAGTTAACAGGTGTTGCTTCTATACTGCAAGTTCTCCCCTTTGAAGAAATACTATACCTCAGCTTCTATTATGTATAATTGAACAAAATTTAATATGTCAGAGGACCATTATATAACACTACGTTAATGCAAATCGAGTGCATATTTTTCAATAGTTGGCTCTGATTTTTACAGTTTTTACCGGAAACACAAGTGAACATCTCAGATTCTATTGTGTATAATTGCACAAAACTCGATATTTGAGAGGGATATTATGAAAAAAATATGCTAATTCAATTTAAGTGCATATCGTTTGGCTGGTTACACTCCCATACGGAAATACTATTTTTCTGTTATTTTACACATAGCTGCATTTCAGCATCTATTGATTAAAATTGCACCAAAGTTCATATATTAAATCTCCATTGTGAGAAGATATAATTGATTTCTGGATATATTAAAAAGTATGTAGAACATAGTAGTATGTAGAACCTCAGCTTTCTCAATGCATAACTCATAACAGATTTATGTGCTACTGTGCTTTTTACGATGTGCTTTATAGTTATATTTGAACCACTATATATTAAAATATCGCCGAATTTAATATAAAATATGCTTATTATGTACTGTATCAATCTTGCAGAGCAACATTAAATAAATCTTCATCTATGTCCAACTTTACGCTACTGATCAATCTTTCTGACTTGGGATCATACCAAAATTAATATATAGGATGAAGAGGTTTCATACATGATTACGACAGTGTATAATAATTAAATTTGGTTTGACGCATGCATCAGGATTATAGGTAATCATTTACGAAACCTTAACCCTCCGTCAAGCGTAATTGGCCTGCCAGGTACAGCTGGAATGTTTTGGACAATATTTGTTCAATTTAATTTAATTTTTTCTTCCTAAATTAAAAAATATATATATATATATATATATATATATATATATATATATATATATATGTGTGTGTGTGTGTAACCATACTATTATATAAAATGACTATTTTTTTTGTGTGTGTGTAAGAACATTCAGTTTTTAAGTTTGGTTTTCGGGGTACATGGCGCCCGAACTTGAGGCTCTAAACTTTGCGCCCGACGAAAAGACAGGGCTTTCACAAAGCTTACATAGGTGAACAAATTAATTTAGATGAAAAGTGTAAACAAATTGCTAAGTAATAAACGGTATGTTAATAAGTTCACAGAAAAATCTACAAATATAAGAAAAATATACAAGTGTCAATTTAGAAACTTTACTTATAATAATTATTATAAAGAATACTCTACATAGATACTATCGAAAGTTATATGTTTTCTGCATTATTTCTTGATTTCTTTGTTGGCTCAGGGATTGTAGGACCGTCAAGACCATCACTATATATCAAGGCAGATGTGTGTTAATTCTATCTACTGCTCCTGAAAATAAACATCTCAGAATTAATGGCGGTAATTTCTAAGGATGAACTTAAAGTGTCAATTTAGAAACTTTACTTATAATAATTACTATGAAGAACACTCTGCATACATACTATCAAGAATTATATCTTTTCTTCATTATTTTTTGATTTCTGTGTTGGCTCAAGGATTGTAGGACCGTCAAGATCATCACTATATATAAAAGCAGATATGTGTTAATTCTATCTACGACTCCTGAAAATAAACGTCTCAGCATTAATGACAGTAATTTCTAAGCATGAACGTAAAAAGCAATAAATGCGTAGAATGAATCTGATAAATATATCTGCATTATTTTTAATTCTAATAAAAAATTACTGTACTCTTTCATTAGATTTAAGCATGTAGCAGACGCGGATTATAATGCCTTTCAATGGAAATGAATGATTTTCTGAAACCAAAAATTTTAACATTAATAGCTGCAATTTATATCATTATGTACCAAATATGTACCCATTATGCACCTTTTTACATAGCTTTCTACTTTCTACTTGTTATTGGCTTATAGATCCAATTCCTTAGATTCTTATTGGTTTCTACTCCGACTCTAAAATCCGCTCTCCTGCCTATATATATATAAGCAATAATATACTTCTTCATTCTGCACTGATTCTAACTCCAAATTCATGTTTCTGTAGAATGAATCTGTATTCTTATACTTCTGGCGCCTCCCACTTGACGGCTGCAACTCTCTGTGTATTTCCACAGTCGCGTACAATTAACCTTACTAGTATTGATGAATCTTCTTTTTGTAAATAAATATATATATATATATACAGGGTGCGGCAACTATTTGAGAACAAAGTATCGTCCGTAGAGAAACGGAGCAAACACTATAGATATATCATTTAATGAACATGGAACGGTGTGTACACAAGAAGTAGGACCTAATGCACGATACCATTCAATAAATCCAACATCAGCTGCAATAACAACCTCAACACGCTGTTGAAACCGTCCGCAGGCAGAAATAAGGTGGACACTGGGAATATTTGTCATGTCATCCACAATATATGTCTGGAGACACCAACGGTGTTATGTGGGTACTTATTAGAGACCCTTTCAACAACGCCCCAACCGTAATAGTCCAAAGAGTTAACATCAGGTGAGCTAGTGGGCCCCAAGCGTGGAGTGATGTGATCAAGAAAATTGTTTACCAACCACTCTTGTATTGAATGGGCCATATCGGCTGGTGCAAAGTCCTGCTGAAAAACATATGGCCTGCCACGGGCTAGAGCAATAATCCAGCGCTTCACTACCGTGTTCAATACATCGGTATAAGTAACTGCGTTGATTCTGGCACGTTGTAAAAAGAAATGTGGAGGCATGACGTCACCTTCATTCCTCACGATCCCTAAGACCATAACAGACTCAGGAAATTTAGTGTGCATGACAGTGGGAATTCCCTCTTGTCTTTAACACAGCCAAAGATTATTTATCCGGTTGATTTTCTGGTCCTGGACGAAGTTTTTCTTGTCCGAAAAAAACAGTGTGTTTCTGTCTGTTCCTGATGTTTCAGCTTCTTTAAGAGGCTCTTATGCTCTGATTACTGTATTCTCTCTGGTTTTCTCGGACATGAACTGTCCTCTCCGCATTACATACGACTTGTAACAGAGGTCTTCATTAACCACACGTGAAATTGTGACCTCGTTGACCCGCAGATTTCAGCTAAGTATCCCTATGGACTTTCCACGGTCCTCTTCGATGGCAGCTTGAACAGAATTGATGAATTCAGGTGTCCTGGGAATGTCTGAGACCTGGCAATGATGTTTCCTGTGCAAAACAGTTGTCACATTAGCATTGGCAACCCTCAGTTCTCTCTGAACCCTGAAAACAAATGATCGGGCGACTTTCAGAAATGCAGCTATTTCAGAAACGGAGTATCCTGCAGCCAAGGAGACGTTAACAGCGTGCTTTTTCCTTTCCTGAGTTAGAATACGTTCTGCCATGTTTATCTGTAACAAAAATGGTTGTTTAAAGATGATATACAGGGCATTGTATCACTTATGACGTGTGTTCTCAAATAGCTGCCGCACCCTGTATATTAAACTTTAATGTAAATTTTTCATTTATATAATTTTTATTGTATTCTTATATCATTTTGTAAATATTCGTAAATAGTATTTTTAAGTTTAAATTGATTGTTAAATTCAGAAAAGCATGCAGTTCCATACTCAGGTGGGATCAAAGGTGCCTTTTCCAAGGCAGAACTGCCTCTGACAGACTGAGAAACCCTGAGGCGGGACTGTGTGTGATCCAATTATATTAATTAAAGAAAAATATGTATATATATATATATATATATATATATATATATATATATTTGGACAGAGCTGGACTTCCGGAATTCCATCATGTATCTATTACCTTTTAAGAGCCATTTTTTTAAAACTCAACAAAATCTATGGAGGTGTGATAGTTGACATCTTCAATTTTTCCGAAACTTTCAGGATGTGTTAGTAGTACTGTGATAAGAAAAAGTGAAATTTAATTTTTTCTGAATTTGATTTGTTCGACCTACAGAGGGGGTCAAAGTCTGAGGCCGTAAATAAAGGGTGCCATTTTAATATCATTTTACTCCTAAAGCCATGCGTGACCCATGTCAATTTTTTTAAATACGGATACTACTTGATACTAAGTACATTTTAGCATAAACAGTTTGGTGGGTCATTCATGGCTTTAAAGGCCAGGGTCATTCAAAAGTGCAGTTTTCGTTGATTTTTTCCATGTTTTCAGTCTGAATATCTGCTAAAGCCATGAGTGCCCCGTAAAAATAATTATGAGGTTAATTACACACCTTAGTACAGAACTTTAAAATATTTAAAATTGCATGGGTCACTCTTGGCTTTAGTAGATAAACGGTCTCAAAGTTGAAATTTTTCAAAAAAAGGTCAAATTTGATGGTAAATTACTCTATAAGCTGTGAGTCAATAACTATGAGAGAGAGTTTTAATTATACCCTAGATGGTCTAGTTTTAGACCCAGGTTACAAACCTATGGGGCTTGTAAGATTTATTTAGATATAGTCTATTTTATATCGCCAATGTGTACCTGTTCTATGTAGTACAAAACGCTTGAGACCCAATTTTGTAATACATTAATGCTTGTTTAAAACTTCCCATTTTACATTACAGAGTTCAGCATCAAAATAAGTATAAAATAAATATAAAATTAAAAAATCTGGAGTGACTCCACTCGACTTTCCGAACATTGAGTAATTAACAGTTTTGTAGATAAAGCCTATAAATGCTAGATTCGCGAAAATGCTTATAGTTAGTGCAACAGTGATTTATAATATTCATATAAAATTTCAGCTCAATTGAATCAGGCGTTTAGATGCTATCGCACTTTTAAAAATTTGGTCCCATAGGCCCTAAAGTTAAAGAATTTTTCTTTGTGTCCCTGTAAAAACATAATAAGTGCTAGATTCTCCAAATTCTATACTGACTGAGTATCTGTGACCTATAATATGTGTATAAATGTTTTGCTCAATTGAATAAAGCGTTTAGATGCTATCGCACTGTTAAGATTTTGGTCCCATAGGCCATAATGATAAACAAGTTTTCTTTGTGTCCCTGTAAAAAAACTATAAGTGCTAGATTCATCAAAATCGATAGGGTTCTTGCTACGGTGACTACCAACTTACAGCTCATTCGAACAAAGCGTTTAGACGCTAGCGTGTTCACTCACACACATACACACACACATACGTCATCGTAAAAAGAGTGAAGACGGACTCAGGGAACCTCTAAACGTATAGAAACATCAAAATCTCAAATTCGGAGTTTTGACATGATTACAATACTTTCCTCACTATAGTTTTCGGAAAGTAATAACCTAAGATACATCTGAAATGTGCATATTGTTATATTATGTAAAACATATATAGGGTGATGAAAACAAGACTGTATACAAAATAATAATAATAATAATAATAATAATAATAATAATAATAATAATAATAAAAATTGCGCATGAGACTAATTGAAACAGGTGTTTCAAGTAGCTTCCCCTATATTTGTTTCAGTTGGCCCCTGCCCACAATTTTCACTTCACGAGATGTTAAGCTACCAGCACCTATGCTCGTGGGCGTTTCAAATCATATGATTAGCAAGCTGCACCTATACACTATAAACGCTGAATCAATCAGAAACATTCACCAATTTTTGTTACATAAAATGCAACATCACTTAAAAATTTGAATTTTTACTCACAGTAAAAAAAAGTACTCAAAAACAGTTTTATCCTCATAAAATCGACAGATGTTTACATACACATCTTTTTTTACATTGTAAAGTAGGTTTTCTGTGTCTGTACTTCCCTTTATTGGCAATGAATAAGAACTTTAAAATTGTATATTTTGTTTCCATGTTTCAACTTACTCCGTACTTCAACTTGCCCCTGTCTCCCTTATGTAATTTTTACTTTCCGAACACTATAGTGAGGAAAGTTTTGCAGTCATGTCAAAAATACGAATTTGAGATTTTGATATTTCTATACGTTTCGAGGTCCCCTGAGTCTGTTTTAACTATTTTTGCGATGATGTATGTATGTATGTGTGTATGTGTGTGAGTGAACACGCTATCGTCTAAACGCTTTGCTCGAATGAGGACCAAGTTGGTACGCATTCTGGAAGTCACCGTAGCACGAACTCTATTAATTTTCATGAATCTAGCCCTTATAGTTTTTTTACAGGGACGCACAGAAAAATTCTTTATCATTATGGCATATGGGACCAAAATTTTAAAAGTGCGCCTCATTCAATTGAGTAAAAAAATCATACACATATTATAGGTCACAGATACTCAATCTGTATAGATTTTAGAGAATCTAGAAGTTATGGTTTTTTTTACAGGGATACAAAGAAAAATTATTTATCATTATGGCCTATGAGGCCAAATTTTTAAAAGTGTGATAGTGTCTAAACGCCTTATTAATCTGAGCAAAAAATTTGTACACATGTTATAGGTCACAGTTGCACCAACTGTATAGATTTTGGTGAATTTAGCACTTACAGTTTTCTTACAGGGGCACAAAGAAAAATTCTTTATCATTAGGACCTATTATGGGACCAAATTTTTAAAAGTGCGATAGCATCTAAACGTCTTATTCAATTGAGCTGAAAATTTATATGAATATTATAAATCACTGTTGCACTAACTATAAGCATTTTGGCGAATCTAGCATTTATAGGCTTTATCTACAAAACTGTTAATTACTCAATGTTCGGAAAGTCGAGTGGAGTCACTCCAGATTTTTTAATTTTATATTTATTTTATATTTATTTTGATGCTGACCTCTGTAATGTAAAATGGGAAGTTTTAAACAAGCATTAATGTATTACAAAATTGGGTCTCAAGCGTTTTGTACTACATAGAACAGGTACACATTGGCGATATAAAATAGACTATATCTAAATAAATCTTACAAGCCCCATAGGTTTGTAACCTGGATATAAAACTAGACCATCTAGGGTATAATTAAAACTCTCTCTCATAGTTATTGACTCATTGCTTATAGAGTAATTTACCATCAAATTTGACCTCTTTTTGAAAAATTTCAACTTTGAGACCGTTTATCTTCTAAAGCCAAGAGTGACCCATGCAATTTTAAATATTTTAAAGTTCTATACTAAGGTGTGTAATTAACCTCATAATTATTTTTACGGGGCACTCATGGCTTTAGCAGATATTCCGACTGAAAACATGGAAAAAATCAACGAAAACTGCATTTTTGAATGACCCTGGCCTTTAAAGCCATGAATGACCCACCAAACTGTTTATGCTAAAATGTACTTAGTATCAAGTAGTATCCGTATTTAAAAAAATTGACATGGGTCACACATGGCTTTAGGAGTAAAATGATATTAAAATGACACCCTTTATTTACGGCCTCAGACTTTGACTCCCTCTGTAGGTCGAACAAATCAAAATCAGAAAAAATTAAATTTCACTTTTTCTTATCACAGTACTACTAACACATCCTGAAAGTTTCGGAAAAATTGAAGATGTCAACTATCAAAAGTGTCCAACTTTAAAAAAAAATGACTCTTAAATATTCACCACCGCCTTCACTTCACTGCCTCTCCTCAGACTGGCATGTTTTTTTTTTTTTTTTTTTTCTTTTTTTTCTTTTCATCATATCATCACGCCGAGTTCTGCTTGGACTCACTCATTTCAAGAATTCCGAGATTGATTGATTACGCAACACCATATCAAGCTTTTTACAAATTGAGGAGGAGGTAACCCGTGGTCACGATCACCGCAGGTGCAGTCGGTAACATAGGCGTTCGAACACTAGCATAAATTCCTATGTAAAAAAAGTACACTTCATACTGTTTTGTTAAATAAATCCTTGTCGAATCCTGTTCTTAGTCAGTGTAAGAACGTGATACGATAAGGATTTATCTAACAAAACCGTATGAAGTGTACTTTTTTTTACATAGGATTGCTAGTGTTCGGACACTTTTGTTACCGACTGTACTCCTGAAACTCTGGTGATGGTGATGATCTGCACTGAGGACGGACGGTAAGCATTAAGCTACTAAAACTGCAGTCTGCGATGAATATTTTTACACTGGCGTCTTTAACTTTGAGTAAATTACTTATAATAGGCTTAATAGTATGCTTTAGACAAATTCAGGATTGTGCGCATAAATGAACATATTTATATAAGTATTTAATATTTAAAAAAAGACGTTAATTGTTTTATTGCAATACTTAAAATGAAGGAAAATATTCAATTAAATCGCTGTATTAAGTCTGTAAAAATACTTAAATTCTTTTGGTTGATCAAAAACTTGCTTTTTCACTGAGAATGGAAATTGAAAACATGTAATTTACGAAAACTAATCAACCTGATACTCCTTTAATCACTTCCTTTGTTAAATTAATCTTTCTATTCTTAATTACCACTTTTTTGTACCAAGTCAAAAGTTTGTGTTAATTAATGATGTAGTATGTTTCATTTCTACATGTAAAGTTTTTGATCCAACGCACTTAATTAATTTACTTTATTTACATTAACTATACAATTAGAGGGATTAAGAATATGCTTAAAAAATATCTTTAAAAAATCTAATTTTTATTTTAAAATAAAGTTAGTTTTCTTTTGTATTACATAGCAAACAATAATAAATAGTTTTTAAAACGTACAGTCTTGCTCCCAATAAGATTCAAAATAAAATTTATTTATATATATATATTAAGAATTGGTCAAAATTGTAGAGGATAAAAGTATAAAGTTTTTTCAAGCACTAAATTTTGAAATATTTTTAAATCAAGGATTACGGTAACGTATTTTCGACTACTGTAAAATGGTTACTGTAAAATATTTTCTGTTAAAAAAATATATATATTCGTATCTTTAAAATAAATATAGAAACACCAATAATACATTATTAAATGTACACTGAACTTAGAAACAGAAATCCCTCTCATATACAGTCAATAAATATTTATACTGCATTTAAACAGTTTCAAACTAACATACATATATATAAGGCTTATTTGTATAAAATACATTAAGCAACGTAAACAATAAATCGATATGTGTTAATTATTAAAGGACTACTATAGAAGCTGTAATATAATTCAAGTTGATTGTTTCAGAATATTATCACCACTAACACCACCATCAACATCATAAAGACTTTAGAATAAAACCTATTCCTGCAGGTATTCTCGCTGATCTTTACGCACCCCTTTAATCAATACATATCTGTAAATGCCTAGATAACTGAATTGCAGAAAATTTAATTGGATGTGAAATGAGTGTTTGCTGTTTTGGCAAGTACTTATTACGTTTTGTTCTTCAGACCTGAATTACAGAGTTTCCCTCGGACTCATAGTACACAAGTCATTAATAGTGTACATATAGTGATATGTTTTCAAAGGAAAAAATCGTATGTTTTGCTCCGGCCTAGTGCGTATTACGGGTAATCGCCAATTTGTCTTTAAATAATAAAAAATATAACTAAATCGTCTTCCAGAAAAACCCATTTAAATTTTATTATTTTTTGTAAATTAAAATCGTTTAAGCACTTTCCTATATATGTATATATATAAATATAAAAGACAAATTTCTACAACCCAGCATGCATATACGTATCTATGTATCTATATTTATCTATCTATATAAATGTATATATATATATATATATATATATATATATATATATATATATATATATATGTATATATATATATATATATATGTGTGTGTGTGTGTGTGTGTGTGTGTGTGTGTGTGTGTGTGTGTGTGTGTATACGTAATATTACTAGATTGCAAAATGCAGTAAATTCAGATGATAAAATGCCAAAATTATCCACAAGAAACAAAAATAAAGATATCCAGAATTATATAACGAAGGGTATTAAAAAATACACAGTAGTTTTTATCAGCCGTAATTATCCGCAATCAGTAATGCGAAACTAATATAAATAGCAAATTCACAATAAATAAAATTATCTGTCCATACAAAATTTTTTAACATCAAAATAATAACGATGATAAATTCATCTAAAAGTGAAAAATGCTCAAAAACTCAAGATTATTCTGTTCAGGGAAAGTACAATTCTTCAGGGAGAAGAAAAATAATCGCAAGCCTTTTAAAAGCTTTTCTTACACCCGCTCTGTCTGTCACTGGCTTTTGTCCGAATGTGTCACACCTTTTTGCTTATATCTCAGCAATCATATGACCTAAAGACGTCGAGTTTTCACTAAAATATTAGTCGTGTCTGACACTAGAATTTAAAACAGTCAGATTTTCGAATTTTTCATTAGTTTTCTTTTAATTAATAAGAATATGAAAATAATAAGCTAATAATAGCAAAAATTTAGCCATTTAAATTTTATCCATAATTTAAATGTCGCCAAAAAATTTACGAGTTAATTTTTTTTTTTCCGATAGAAAAAATAAATACATTTATCTAAACGTGATCAATAAAAAAATATAAAAAAATAAATCATGCATCTCACAAAAATTGACGTCATTATCACTTTAAAAAATATTTTGCACATTGATAAAAAGCTAATATATTTTACGATGCTAATATATGTTGTTTTGAAATCAGTTTTATTTATAGATCATCCTGGGTGATGTTTTAAATTTTTGCGTTGAAGTACACCGAACATTTTTCGCCAAGAATTTTAATTTAGCAACAGCGGTTTTAATCTAGGTAGCGCATCAAAAATATAAAAATTGTAAAATATTACAAAAATAAAAAAAATAAAAAATAACACATATTTAATATATATATATATATATAATGCCCTTTTCTTAATGCACTAAAAAGAACAAAACTTTTTCAGCTCAGTACTGCCAATCGGAATACTTGCATTTTACTACTATTCCAATAACATTGCACCTCATACGAAGAAAATGGCGTCTCAAACCATTTTATACCAAAATTTCGTGAAAATTTTAAATTATCATGTATTTATCAAAATATCAGCTGAAATTATTCAAATTGGAAATTTTGGTATAAAATAGTTTGAGCCACTTTTTTCTTCGTTTGAAGTGCAATTTTTTTGGAATAGTATTGAAATGCAAGTGTTTAGATCGGCGGTACTGAGCTGAAAAGTTTTGTTCTTTTTAGCGCATTAAGAAAAGGTCATTTTATTTTTTTTAAATATGTGTTATTAACTATAGTATCCACTTTAAGCCAAACACTGTAGGAATGTCCGATATTGCAATGATAATGAATTATTTAATTGTGATGTAACTTGATCAATTACTATTTTAATGTCATTCAATTAATATTTTAATGTTATCTTATTGCTTATTATGTATAACATTAAAAGAATCTACTAGTATCATACTGATATTTTCCATTTTCAGGAATGACGTATATATATATATATATATATATATAAACATACATCTATATCGTAAATTATCACGAAAGCGCGACCACTAACTTTCTCTTCATACATCGAAAATTTAGAATAAGCACCTTAACCTCAGCTGTAGACTATATCCAGATGTGGGACAGATTTGTCGTATTTATTCCTTTTATAACATTTTCCTTTATAAATGAGAACATTGATTTGTTTTATAACAAATCTGACACTATGATTATTTGAAAATGAAAAACGCAAGCTTCATAAAATAGCGGCAAATTATTTAAAACAATTTATTGGAAGGAGGGAAAATGTTTCCCAGATTTTTTTTTCAGTTAGTTCAAAGACTGTCATGAATTTACTGTATTCATATATTTTTTTATTATTTTTTTACCACTTTATATGCTTTGTTTTAAAATAATTTTGTATAACACTTAATTTCCACAGGAAATCCATGCACATTTCTGTATAAGAGAAGTATATCTGTAACAAGACGTATTCCATGTTTAAAAAAAAAAAAAACTTACTGAAAACCTTTAGGGAAATTTCAGTAAACTGGAGATATTTCGGTCTTCCAGAAATAAACCTACGTGAAACCTTTAAAACTTTTTCCGAAAAAAATCCCTAAGATTTTTATTCTTCTTGAAAATACCTTTGGAAACCTCTAAAATACCTGCAAAATGTTCATAAAAAAAAAAAAAAAAAAAAAAAAGTTTTTGATAGATTTATTTTTTATTTTTTATTTTTTAACCTGGGATATATATATATTTTTTTCTCGAATTTTCAGGAATTTTTTAGATTAGTTTGGATCGATAATACATCTCAATTCATATGGCAATTGTTAAAAATTTAATTTGTCCGAGTTTTTGTTAGTAATGTAAATTCTAGTATAAACAGGGAAACCTAATTCCGATATTTTTTAAATATACGGTGTCTGGTCCTCCCTCCAAACCTGTAAATAGTGTTTCTTCTATCTTTTGTTTGCTAATAACAGGACTTACGTCTTGTTGAAAGTTTTTGGAAAAGATAATGAAATTCCTTTGTGAATAGATGGCTCTAGTTTTACACTGAAGAAAGGTCTTGCTGTCCACTTTGCTACTTTAAGTTACTTTTATATTTCAAAGATTTTATATTAAGTTTGAAGTTAAATAAATTTTAATTTGTTTTTAAATATAAATTTTTTTACAAGATATCGAAAAATAATAAGTATAAAAAACAGGAGATTTTACGGAAATGTTAAAAAAAAACTTCTTTCTTTATTATATTAAACAAAATATCTCTTCCCAATCTACTCACTAAAAAATGGTGTGATGCTGAAATAACTTTATAATCTGTACATGGTGGTTTATTTTTTATTTATTTATTTATTTATTTATTTTTTATTGTTAGGTTTAGAAATATAAAATATTAGTATGTTCTTGACACTCAATATTTTATTCAGTTTCACTCCCTCTTTAGTTTAACTATCTTTCCTTTTTTTATTAAAACTGATGGTCATTAAAATCTAAGTAATTTATTCTATTTACTTTTATAATTTTAAGTTAATAAATATTTAAAAACTCATAGTTTATTTAAAATTTATTTTAGCATAAAATATTAATACGCTAGCCGAAGCTATCCGTATGCAAATGACATAAGTCTACGTCATCTGCTTGAATTGAATAAGTAGCGTAGCAGAAAAGCAATCGTGTGGCTTTTTCGGTGTTAGTGCCGAGGTGAATCCCGGTAATAAAGAAGCTGGCGTTAAACGCAGTTTGTATATTTCAGTTTAAATTTTTCCTTGATAACCTCGACAATATTAAAGCTTGTGTAGAAAGCTGTTGTTTTTCAGATGAGGTTTAAGTAAATATTTTTAGATTAATTCGAGGATGATAGTCATTTTAAAACTGCAAACTTTTAAGCTTCTCTCAGTAATAGTATAGGCTTCAGTAACTACTCTCTACTAATATATCTGCCCTGAAGAATATTAAACGAATCGTCTAAATGTATTATAATTTTTATTTTCGTTTGCCATATTTTTATTTCACTAGATAAATCAATCTAGTTTTTAAATAAATGATTTTATTTAAAAGAAAAACTTGTCATATTTCTTTTTACCTGGTCAATACAGTTTCCACTGCGGACCCTATTATTTCTACTCTGCTTAACTTTGAAGCTTTAAGATAATCATGTCAGGTTTATAAACCTGACATTTATCATTTTTGTTTTTAGTAAGACGCTAAATGAAATGTCCATGTATGTGAAAAAATTCGTCATTTGAGTCTTTCTTCCAAAATAAGGGGAAATGCCCTAAAATGATACTGGCATGCAAAATGCTCCACATATATTTTCTTCCAAACAGTTAGCGCTATTTACAGGGTAACACATAAATCAACTGTAACAAGTCAAGAAGAAGCAATGGTGGTATTCAAGCAATTGCAGTGTTACGCATCCTAATAGAATTCTTTGAAACACTGGGTTTCATAATGTCTGTCATTCGGTGAGCACTAGATTTCCTATTTATTTAGACATACAGTCTTTCGTGTACAGAAATATGACTTGGTGCATTTATTATTTATTTTACTTCATTATGCATTGTCATAATTACTTTTATATTAACTTATGGTCGATATATATATATATATATATATATATATATATATATATATATATGCACTTTCTTTTAACCCTTTCCTTCCCCGCGATTCCAGTTGGAATCATAACATTTCAGATTTTCTTTCTTACCATCTAACACTCCCGCTGATTCAAAATGAATAATATTAAAATCTATATACATTTTCCCTTCGAAAAATACCTGTTTTAGATGATTTCACTATCTTTGTTGATAATTGAAAGTATATTTTACGCTATTCTGATAATAATATCGGAATCAGTTTCCTGTTTTGGGCAGTTTAAGTAAATTAACTGTTCGAAATATTTCTTATTTTATTCTTTAATGTTTATAATATGTAATTTAATTAATTGCAATATCTATTTCTTCCAAAATCTTGATATTTTTATTTATTGAAAGTTATGATTTTTAATGGGATCAGTGGTTATATTAAATATAAATAAACATCTATGAGTTGCTTCGTTAGCTATATTAATTCGTACTCTGCTATTACTCCTATTAAAAAAATATATTTATATATATTACCTTTGAAATAAAGTTATGGCTAAATATAAGATTTATTGTTTTATGGAGAGAAAAAGTTGGGAATGAAAGGGTTAAATGAAGGATCATTTATTCTATGGGGAGTGTAAAATGGTCCTTTGGACACCTTTTCAAAAATATATTTTTTTCATTGCTCAGTTTGAGTTTAATATATTATTAGAAAATTTTTATAATGCCAAATATTGTGTAAAACATATTATTAAATGACCAAAGTTTTATTTAAACATTTATGTTATTTCACATAAGTGTTTTCCTTAAAAGGATCATTTTTTGCCACATTCCCATATTACTTACAAAAGATTTTTTTTTTCTTTCTGTAAAAAGTTAATAGCAACATTTTCAGACTTATGCTAAATTTCGTATAAACATATATCTTAAATACCTGTCTAAAATACAAAATTTCATATTTTCATATCTAAAGACATTCCAACAAACAAGAAGTAAAATATGTTATGCATAAATTTAGTATTTGAAAGAAAATTTGCATTTCTAGTATTGTTTATGACAAACCATACTGCAGGCTATTTAATTTTTTGATTGGAAATATTCACACATTCATTTTTACTGTTTATTGAAACAAGTTAATAAAAAAAATTTTGAATATCGTTGAAAACAATTTATATAAAAAATAGAAGCTCATTTAGATTCACATAAGTTCATACTTTTGATGTCAAATATTGAGACTTTTTTTTTCCCTTATAAAAGTTCATGCAAATGGAAAATATTTTCTTAAATGCAGTTTAGCGAAGAAAACTGTAAGCAAAATGAACTTTATTTTATTATTAGAGAATATGTAAGGCATATTTTGAATTATGATTTTTATTTCTATATGTGAAATTTTTTATATGTTTCAATGTGAAAACAGTTTTTTTTAAATATTCTATAACTAAGTAAAAATAATGTCTAAAAATTTTTTTAAAAAAGTATAAGAATGAAGGAAAATTAATAAAAAATATTACACATGTATATAAAATATTTTTAAATTATAACTTGCAGTTACTTCATTTGCGTATTAAAATTAGTTGGCGTATAGAGTATTTTTAAAAATTATTTCTTTTATTAACTCTAATACATACACTCTATAACAAAAAAGAAAAAGAAGTGGGTACAAATATTGGTAGATGGGGGTGAAATAGGTGGTCCAAATGGGACAAAAATTGGTACATGTCATGTACATGTGGAGAAAAACAATTGTTTACAGTTTCAGGAAATTTGAATGATTTAATCAAGAGAAAGGGCCTTACAAAGTAAACAAGTCAATAATGCGTAGTTACACTTGGCCCTTATGTACGCAGTTATTCGGCTTGGTATTAATTGATAGAGTTGGCAGATGTGCTCCTGTGAAGTATCGTGCTAAATTCTACTCTGACCAATTATTGCGTTAGATTGGTAAAATCCCGAGCTGGTTGTAGAACCATTTTTATGATGCTCCAAACGCCCTCAGTGGAAGTGAGAACCGGAGACTGAGCTCAACCCCACTAAGCCGCCTATTAAGGGTATTTGAAGTCACTGATGTACCAACTGCACGTAGGATCGACGATAATGATGAATTGGTGCTTGATTCCACCAAAACCTGTATGTATGTCAATTTGTGTTCAGTTTGCATTACTCCTTCTTGGACATTCATTACTCCTTTGCATTACTCCTTCTGCGCTACTTTTTTTTTTTTTTTTTTTGATTATAGTGTATATATGACAATTTTTTAGTTACGGTTTCTGGACGAATATCTTTAAATATTAATTTATACAGATGGTTTATGAATAACAGGTTTTCTTTTTTAATTAAATATTTGTAATTTATAATTGTTATATGAGTAACTAAATTAAACATTAAAACTTTGTTATAAAATTAAAGTAAGACTTCGAAAAGATTTTCAAATATTTCTCTTACATTTACAAATTGTAGATTTATCACATGTTTAACAGGGTGATAAAAGTAAAATAATTTAATGTGTCTTTCAAAGTGATAAACATCATTAAAATTCGTTAAACTGTCTAGAAATCCTACCATGCCAAATGAAGTCTATAAAATAAACTAATGGCATATTTTCTCGTCTGGGGTATTTCAGAAATTCCTTTACTAGTGATTTCGAAACTTTACATAACATTGATTTATTCAACATCATTGGCATTTCCTGTTAGATTTCATTAAAGCATTTTATTCGTAAATGCCATGGTAATTGACATTACTGCAGTATGTTTAACTGTAGTTATCCAAACTATGCAATTAGTCTATTTAAAGTATTTCTTAATTAAATAATATTTTATTTAAATGTCTGATATTTCTATACTTAACAACTATATAAAAACGAACGTTATGTTTTATTCAAAATTCAAATGAATTTTTGTGAAGTAGTGAATTTCTTAATTTATCTTTAAGCCAAAATAACTGTTGAGTTCAAAATAAGATTTATAAAAAAAAAAAAAAAAGTTTTTTTTTTTTTTTTAATATTATTAAGAAAAGCACCTTTAATAATTGTTCCTAAAATACAGAATGTACTAAACTAATCACATATTTCCTTTTTTTCGCCTAACAAATATTCTAAAATAAAAAGAAGTGTTTTTATTAAAAAATAAATAAATAATATATATATATATATATATATATATATATAGTAATGTAATAATAATTTAATATTAGCAGTGCACGATTATGAAATTTAATTTCAGTATTCAAACAATTATTCTGATCAAAAACGAAGACCACCCAAATCAAACCAAAAAAGAAATAAAGTAAAATCTAAATGAATAAAAAAATAATACCTAGAAACTTGCTAATTAAGGCATAAAAGTAGTTCGAAATGACCATTAAATTGCAAAACACTGAATGAGAATTGAAATGGTGTTATATATACATATATATATATATATATATATATATATATATATATATATATATATATCGTAGATTGTTTTCTTTAGTCTTTAGGATATATTTATGCGTCAGTTTATATTTACAGCATGTTTCTGTATTACTTTTATATATTAAGCTTAAGAATCATGCTACATTTACGTTTGTAGTCTATGTTGCTAAATTAAATAGGTTTTTTTTTTTTTTTTTTTTTTTAATTATTTCAGGACCGTCTCAAAATGGTTGAGTTTGGAAAAAATAAAAATACCCAGATATGTTTCTGTTCCATATTTTTACTTTCCGAACAGAGACATGTAAGGAAAGTATTGTATGTTAACGTTAAAAGACTTATTTTAACTTAAAATATAAAGATTATATCAAGAATTGTGACGATACGAGCTCCGAAAGACATTAAAACATTTAATTAAAAACCAAACATTAGAACACGGAAAATAACAACTAATAGCAACTACAATCGGTGTTGCCACTTTTAATGTCTTTCGGAGCTCGTATCGTCACAATTCTTGATATAATCTTCATATTTTAAGTTAAAATAAGTCTTTTAACGTTAACATTGTAATCACGTTAAAAATTCGACGTTGAAATTTTGGTGTTTCTACACATTTCAAAGTCAACTGAGTTCTTGCTATTTTTACGGTGATGTATGTATGTATGTGGATATTTATGTGTGTATGTATGTGAGTGAACATGATAGCGTCTAAACGTTTTTTTCGAATGAGTTGAAAGTTGGTACATATATTTATAGATCACCGTAGAACGAACCCAATAGATTTTGGTTAATCTAGCACTTATGGTATTTTTTACAGGGTCACAAGGAAAAAAAATCTGTCGCTCATATAAAACAGGAGATTTAAGATCGAAACTCATAATCCATTCTCCCAATAGTGATCATATTCCTGATTTTAACAAATTTAAAATTTTAGCCTCTATTATAAATATACATTAATCCCGTATTTTTCCAGAGGGCGCTTTTACTAAAATGCAACATTCTGCCTTAAACGAGGCTAAAGTTATTCCTCCTGAATATATAATCTTGTTATGATGTATTATGAATTTTTGCAAATGTTGTGCTTGTATGTTTGGCACTGAAGAGGACTAGTGTTCTAGCCGAAACGTCTGTCGTGTATTTTAATGTTTTTAATTAAAATGTATTTTGTAAAGGTTTTAAACATTTTGTATTCATTATGTCATTTTAAATGTTACATTGGTTTTTTATGTAGTATATTTATATTCACAAAAACAACAGATAACAAAAAAAGTAAAATCAATCCATTGCAGAAATAAACGTATTTCATCCATTAAAGCGAAATGAAGCATATAAGCGCTTTTAGAAGTAGGTGAGACGCCGCAATAAATAACTAAAAAAAAATGGTGGCTTTCGAAAGTGTGCATCTAACAATTAAAAGTGCATGTTTTATTGAAAAAACATTATACCGATAATGAAATGAATAAATGTTTTCAAGAACTTATAAGATGTGACAATAGAAAAAAGGAAACAATATCGCAAATTACAATCGTAAAACTCAAAAATTAGTAACAAAAAACTATTGTTACAACAACGGGGTATCAGCGTTTTAACAGCGTAATGGATGTAACAATGAATGGAATAATTAAATTGAGGAGTGGATCAAGACAGCACATTTGCTCCTTTGAAACAGACATTTAAATTTTTAATTGTTGCCTTTATTTTAAT
Source organism: Salticus scenicus (assembly GCA_963930645.1). Lineage (NCBI taxonomy): Eukaryota > Metazoa > Arthropoda > Arachnida > Araneae > Salticidae > Salticus > Salticus scenicus. Next base: position 60,419,942 of record OZ005650.1, on the reverse strand, counting down.
TTTTCAACCATAATATAAAATATGCTTTCACTTGAAAAAAAAAATAATAATAAATAATCAAAATATCAAATTTGCTCATGCATGTACTTACGGATAATATGTAAGTATCGTAATTTCGGCAACTTTTGCGATTCAAACACATCAAGGTAGGGTTATCCATTTTTTTTTTAGTTATTTCAGCGAAAAAAAGTTACATGCGTTTTCAGATTCATGCACAGCGAGACAGGGGTGTCCAGTGATGTTTTTTTTGGTTTCATGTGAGCGAAGCGAACATACGTGCGTGATAGTGATGGCTTCGAAAACGAGTTACATGCGTTCTCAGATTCATGCACAGCGGGGTTGGGGTGTCCAGTGATTTTTTTTTTTTTTCATGTGAACGAAGCAAACATACGTGCGTGATAGTGATGGCTTCGAAAACTAATTACATGCGTTCTCAGATTCATGCACAGCGAGGTTGGGGTGTCCAGTGACTTTTTTTTTTTTTTTTTATCATGTGAGCGAAGCGAACATGCGTGCGTGATAGTGATGGCTTCGAAAACGAGTTACATGCGTTCTCAGATTCATGCACAGCGAGATTGGGGTGTCCAGTGATGTTTTTTTTTTTTTTTTTGTTTTGTTTTTCATGCGAGCGAAGCGAACATACGTGCGTGATAGTGATGGCTTCGAAAACGAGTTACATGCGCTCTCAGATTCATGCACAGATAGGTAGGGGGTGTCCAGTGATATATATATATATATATATATATATATATATATATATATATATATATATATACATTTATTTATTTATTTATTTATGTGCGCGAAGCGTATATACGTGCATGATACAACAGAAGTTTACGTGTTTTACAATTACATCTTTCGTTTTCTATTTCGTTACTTTTAGTGCAAGAATCTAAATTCATAACGGGGGTTTCAGGTAGCAGGAGGCTTTCTTACAAAAGAAAATATCTAATCAGCATTTTAAAGCATTTGAATGCCAAAAGAAAATATTAATATTTTATTTTTTATTTTATTTATTTTACTTTTTTCAAGTAAAAGCATATTTTATATTATGGATGAAAAAATTAAAATAAAGGCAACAATTAAAAATTTAGATGTCTATTTTAAAGGAGCAAATGAGCTGTCTCGATCCACTCCTTTAAATTGGACCAAATATTAAATCATGTATTGTGTAACAAAGTTGCGTAAAAAAAAACAATGGTATAAATTAATATTTTCAACAATGATGTTAAGCAACAATGAATGAAACGAAACAATCACTAACAGAATAAAAAATAATAACAGAATAAAAAAAAGAAAGAAAAATATCCTGCAAAACAATGGGAACATTTTTTATAAACATTTTTTAATCGTGTAACAATGAAAGAAACCAAAAAATTACCAATTAGAGTATAAGGGGTAATAAGCTATTAAAAAAATAAAATAAATAAAACCCAAATCCTTAATGTATCGTACCACGTAAATGTTTTCGAAGTTATGATTTTGCAAATTTTATTGTATTAAGCTGAAGATATTAATGTATTAAGATATTAAGATATTATTGTTTAAGGTATTAAGGTGAATTGCATACTTATCTCTTTTTTTAATTAAAATAAATAAATAAATAAAGCACTTCGAATATATTTTGGCATAAAATAAATAGAGTCAAATTCAAACTCATTTATAACTCATTATAATTCACATATAAACTCATCTTCTAATTTCGCATCGATAGATTTTTAACATCACAAAATCTCGCAAAGCAAACTTTGTTGGCGGTAACAAGAGATTAATGGATTAAAAGTTAACTCAGATTTATTTATTTACGTCACGTGATAATTTTAACACCAAAGGATTTTGTATAATTTATTTTCCGAGACATTTGTCCGGATGATACATTGAGAAATCAATTGTTGCCATTAGAAATATTAGTTTAGTTAGTAAAAAAAATTATGTTATCGATTCGATTAGCGAATTGCACTCCGTGATTCAGAAAATTTGATCCTATCTAATGGTAACGATTCTGAAAAAATCGGACCGGAACTTCTATTTTATGTGGCCCTTTGAACGCTCTTGCGGCTGCTGTCGCTTTTAAACGAAATTTAAAACGATGAAATTCTCAAACATACCGTTAAAGATGAGAGCGAGTGCATAAGAATTTGGGGAAAATGATTGTCAAAAATAAGATGAGACAAAAGTGACAACACACGACAACAATAGGAAAAGAAAAAAGAGGAGGGAGGGATGTTTTTTAACAATGTATCAGATGTTATGAATTGAACCTAACAATAGCTAATTAGAGCAACAGATTCAAAAATAAATAAATAAATAAAAATATGTGAAAGAAATATAACGGCACACAATAACGATTGATTACGCAGTAATTTCAGCGGGGATTTAACAAAGAACTATTTAAAACAATCGCTCAATACGAAATTATCCATCAAAAATTTTAAAAAAGATGAATGTTCCAGGCAGCAAAATAAGTATAGGGAATAATTAAGAAGATTTACTATTTAACAATTGATATAGAAAGTAAGAATGAAGAAAAACCAAACATTTGGAAATTAAAATATCAAAAATTCTCGTTATGGCCCAAGATAATCTCGATTTGTATTCTTTTATTCTTTAAACGATATCTGCTTTATGTTTATAGCTTTTGATATTATTTACAAAAAATTAAAATATGTTATGCATGCGTTGCACATATTACAAAAAAGAAAAAAAAAACATATATTTGTATTCAGTTATTCTCAGTTATTCTCTTCTTGGTGAGGGAATAAATGCAATAAAGTTTAGAAGAATTTATATTTTGCAAAGTACGTAATAGCTTAAATAAACACTGCTGAAAAAAAAAAAAAATCTAGCTCTGATGCCATTTTTACTTATTAATATTTAGAATGACCTCTTGAATCCGAAAATGACTCCCGTTTTGCCCTGTCACCCACTGTTTTTTAGGGGCACCACTCCTCCTTAAATTTTTATTACTGCACGGTAGTTTTATGACCATGAATTTGATTTAGAGAATACAAAAGTATCAATTTAACACCTAAAAGCAAAACAATATATATATATATATATATATATATATAAATGTTTAATAAATGACATTAATAATTGATTTAAAAAAAAAATATATATATATATGTATAATACATAATTTCAGTGGCAAATCCATACCTTAAAATTTCTCCTTGCCGCAAAAGTTAATGTTTTACAATTTTCCAATTCTGTAGACCCTCAGAAGATATTTAACAGTTTAAATAATTATCTCCCCCCTAAAAATCAAATTTATAGTCATAAAATCACCGAAAAGTGATAAAAATAGAGGGCCGTCCCTAATAAACGGTGGGGGATAGTGAAAAATGGGCGTCCTATTCGGAATCAGGAGGTCATTTTACATAAGAATTTGCAAAAACAGTATTGGGAGCAATTTTCATGCCGAGTAGTGCAATTATTTTCCACAAAATATGTTTATACTGTTAAGTGTACAGTTAAAAGAATAGTGTGTTAATAATAGTATTTCCAACTATACAACTATAGTATTTCCCCTCAGCTAGATTTGGCGATTTTTCGTTGGCGATTATGGCTAAATCATAAATCTGAAAATCATAAATGATATAGCATAAATGATAAAATCGTAAGATAAATTATAAATCATAAATCATAAAATCATAAATCCAAAATAAATAGCATGTAGGCTGCCATATTATATCGCAAACAATCCAGAACGACATCGTTATCGTTCAAATCGGCGCCAAAGAAAAATCGCCAAATTCAGCTGAGGGGAAATACTATAGTTGTACCATGTATAATAATAAATAAGCTTTATTTTTTAAAATCCAATTGAATATTATTTAAACGTTTTCCAAATTTATTCAGAAAAAATTATAAATTTGTCAAAATTTGTCAGATTGTACTTGACTGAATATAGTATTTTGGCCATGATGAATATAGATGTAGTCTGAAGTTTTAGAATAGAGATTGTAAATACATTAAAATCAGTTATATTTTCATATGAATTTCAGTAATTGGCGATGTAAATGAAATCAGTTAATTTGAAACGAAATGCCGCAAAATATTTTAGATAATCTTATATATCACCACATCTAAACTATTGCAAACGGTTTAAAATACATTGTACATTAATTTTCTTTACTACTAAAAAATATTAGTGAGGATACGTATAGTTAACACTCAGCCTAACAGGACCACATGCAATAATTGTATATGAACTTGTATATTTCACAAAATACACAAAAATAAAATTTGTCCGAATATTCTTATCAATAAAATGTCAAGTGCATGAGTTAGTCTCTAATAATAATATTTAGATTAAATGGTGTTACTTATTTATTTTTCATGAATAAATAATTATATTGCACTATAGTTTTTCACAAACATTCAAAGTCATTTAATAATTCGTTTCCTCGGATTAAAATTTTGAACAGGAGGCAAGCTTAGTAATATCAAAACGTGAATACTGAATTTTATGGTTAAATGAACAAAACATTGAATAAGAACATAAAGTCATATTTATTTTTAAGTTAGAAATAAATATGATTTCATGTACAGTCGGTAACAAAAATCTCCGAACACTAGCAAAAATTCCTATATAAAAAAAGTACACTTAATACAATTTTGTTAAATAAATTCTTGTCGAATCCTGTTTTAAGATTTACTAAGAACAAGATTCGACAAGGATTTATTTAACAAAACTGTATTAATTGTACTTTTTTTATATAGTCAATTTTGCTAGTGTTCGAAGATTTTTGTTACCGACTGTATTTTATTCTAAAAGTTAAGCACAATTCAGACTTACTTTATACATTTAAGGTCCACAGCACGTTATATATTTGGTAACTTTTGAAATAGCTAATGTATTCTTAACTAGTGGATTTGCAGATGAGAAGCCTGATTGTCCTATTTTCAACACAAATTACTCAGCGGATCAGTTTTATTTACTCCCTTTTATTTAATATATACATATGTATACACGTACATACATATATATATATATATATATATGTGTGTGTGTGTATACACGTACATACATATGATTAAAACACTACATAACCAGATACGATTCGGAAGAAGGCGACTGCTCCTTTAACTCCTCCCAGCTGTATATGTCAGTCTATATCTATCTGTATATAAGTGTATTAAGTAAGTAAGTATTAGAGTTCTACGTAAGTATAATTGTAAGTAAATATTAGAGTATCAACATTTTCATAGTTAAAAGTTGGCAACCATGAATTTAAATGTAGAACATCGTGAATTGTAAAATGCAATGTCATCGTGCTTTGTAAATTGTAAAAAATTAATTTAATTATAGATCATTGAGCACTGTATTATAAATCAAATGCATTTCTCATTTGTTTTATAACTGTTATTTATAAAATTAGTTCCTTAAGCACTTGCAATTTTCACTTTTGGTATTTTAATATATTACCAGTGTTACTTTTTTTTACAGATTTGTACTTCTTCTTTTTAAATATTTAAAAAATATTTTGAATTTATTTAATGCTGTTCTAAACTGAACACTTTCAAAGCAAGGATTTCTACACATTCACAAACACAGCCCCAAAAAGAAAGAAAGAAAGAAAATGGATGTAAAATAATATATTAAAACCGTTAACATGCTTTATAGAAAACATATCTTTAAAAAGGCAGTGAAATGGAATAAAAAAAGTTAAATAAAACCTTAACTCAATCATAAAAATAACAATAATTACTATTTTATTTTGTTTTGAAAGCAAGCAGCTGTTACTGGCAGCAGTCTGAAATTAATTATAATGGATATTTAAACTTGCTTATGTGTATTTTGAGATAAAAAACATAGTAATATGATTTCGGATTTAACAGATCAATTAAATTTCACCACTTTCTAATTTCATTATTTATTTTTTCCGTAAAATTTATTTTTAAATTTATAAGTTTCAGCTTTTCGGCTGCCAATTTCACAAATAATTAATTAAAAGTTCAAAGATATATATATTTTTTTGTACTTAGTAAAGAAATTTTAATTATATGATTGCTTAATTTTATCCTTAATTGGTGAAAGTATAGAGAAAGATTTGGAAATTTGCTGTAGATTAATTATTATATTTAATTTATCTCATGAATAAACACTTGACAAAGATGGACAATATGCATTTATAGGTATAACGATGATATAGGTAAAGAGGTGTATTTAAGAATATTACACCAAAGCTAAAAAGTTTTGTTTAAAAGTCATTACTTTTATATTTCCTATAAATTTTTGGAGAGACCTGTAACTAACTACAAAAGAAAAAAAATAATCCCATTGTCGTGATCCTCCGTGATAAAGCATCCGTTTTGCTTTATGTATAAAATACGTTTTAGTTACTTACACTTATATATATATATATATATATATATATATATACATATGCAGACCAAACACATGCATTATTTCTCAATTCTTCAAATCTGGTGTTTTAAAAAAAATCTGTACTTCTTAACTCAATCAAATCACTGCAGGATGATTTTATGATCAGTTATGTTGACAAATCACCTAATAATTATGCCATTATATGTGAATCCTACTATCTCTCTATTTTAAACTCTTCAGTCACTAATAGTAACATCTTCAGTTTAACTAAAAATAACCTTATTATTAATAACCGAAAAATACATAATTACTATAAACTACTTCAACTTCCCTTCAATAACTTTAATTATCCTTACATAGTTCTCATACCTAAGTTTCACAAATCTCCAATTAAATTTCGCACTGTCACTATTGGGTGTAACTCTTATAACAACAATGCTAATAAAGCTCTACTGGATTTTCTAAAACAAATGTACAATTGTACTTGCAAAGTTGATAATTCACACTGTCTTTAAAATAGTTTTAAATTAATTCAATACATTAAATCGCTCGATTCAATAGACAGTATTATGACATTTGACTTTCAAGACCTTTTGGTTAATATTGAGTTATCAGATCTTAGTAATATCATTTACAATCGTTTTCAAGAATATAAAACTCAAATTAATCTTCCTCACAATTTTAAAGCAGAAAAATTGAAAACACTTCTTAACTTTGTTATAAATAATAATTATATCTTCCACAACAACAATAACTATTTGCAACATTTAGGAATCCCACAAGGAGGTTGTAGCTCCAGTATTTTGGCAGATCTCTATCCATATTAATATGAAAAGCAAATTTGCAATGATGATGTTCGATTTTATCGTTACATAGATGATATTATTGTATTTTATCTCAACAAGCACTCACAGAATGACTTTTCCATAAATTATTCACCTAATTTAAAGCTAACTCAAAATACTCTAACTAATCAATCAATTAACTTTTTAGATCTCAAAATAATCATTGACGGTAATAAAATTTACACAGATATCTATGACAAACGGCAAGATTTTAGTTTTAAATTAAACTTATTTACACATTTTAATTCCTGCCTGCATCTTTCGGTATTTAGAAACATCATCATTAACCATTTATTTCGAATTAATAATTTATGCTCCGCAAAGTTTAAAAACAAGAATATTAATAAACTGATCACAGCTACTGCTAAAATGGGTTTTCCTAAAAACTTTGTATTTTCTATTTTATATCCTTAAACATGTCTCTGTCAGTACATTATAAAAAGAAACTGTGTACACTTTTGTGTATATTAACAAAAAAATTATAAAATGACAATAAAAAAGGTGGCGGTTGGGTGGGTAGATGTTTGATTACGGAGGTGGGGTGGTGTTGTATGGCTGGTAGTTGGGTGCGGTTGTGAAATTAAATAATAATAATAATAATAATAATAAACATAAGGCTTGTTGCATTTACTATGCAAACTTTCTTTTTCAAATAAAATTTCAGTTTCTTCCTTTCTGAGTTGTCAACTATTCTTAAAATTCTAATCATAATATTAAACGCAATGTAACCGATCAGTGAATTTCATTGTTGCTTCGTGGTTTAATTGTTATTCATCTGCTTTGAAATTTTGCTTTTTTAAATCCATATGACTCCTATTCTGGTCCTGGCAGGCTGGGTGAGTGTTGCCGGTGTGAAACTAGTCTAACCCCACAGGCAAGTCACAAGTCTTGCCGCCTGCCTCCTTCCTTCCTATTTTAAGTTTCTTAATTTATTTTTTCATCAATTTTGATAAAGTTTATGGTTTTAAGTTAAGTTTTGCTGTGTGAGTTTATTGATTCGTTTGTTTTGCAGACTGTTAATTAATAAATCTGGTTTCTTTACATTAGTGTATTTGATCCACTGATAATTTTTTTTTAAATCTTATTGGTCATTGGTGTTTCAGTGATCTTGTATATGTTGCTTGGCTTCTACTATGCTTAATAGATCATCATTATTATATATAGACATATATATATACGTATTAGGGTGTTTCTGAAAAATTAACATTTAATTTTTTTTATGGGGCACCAATTTTTTTTACTTTCTCTTACCCATAAGGTAGAGAAAGTATTGTTTTTGGCTGAAATTTTCGAACGCGAGATTTTGTTATATTTACACGTTTTGAGGTCCCCTGAATACGAAAATCATGTTTTTAGCAAATGGTCTGTGTGTCTGTGTGTGTGTCTGTGTGTCTGTCTGTTATCAGCATATCTCAAAAACAAATTACGGCAGAAAGTTCAAACTTGGTATTCTAAATGTGTATCATATAGGGATGCTACAGTAAGCTTTTCGTTAAGATCAAGCAAATGGTTCGTGTACAGGGACAATCAAGAGAATTCTAATACATTACGTCTATGGGGGAAATTGCAGGAAAATAGAGATTAACGTCTATACACTGCACTAAACAAAATGAAACAAATATATATTTTTTGTAATAGAGACAGTTAACTGGGAAAAATTTTTTGTGTATGTAGGAGACACGCCTCCCCCCTGGGGGGGAAGTCCCCCCTCGAGGGGAGTAAATTTTCATGATGGGTATCTTTTAAAAGAGCTCGCTAATACCTTTAAAAGAATGGTTGAACCATCGATCTGCGATAATTTAAAACAAAGTTATCGATTTTTTTTTACTTTTAACGAAAAAAAAAAAAAAAAAAAAAAAAAAACTGAAAAAAAAATCGTACTTTTTTTTATTTTTTATTTTTTTAATATTGAGAATAAAATGGGCTTTTTTTGGATATTTGGTGCTATACTACTTCTCTAATATGGAAATCATCTGCCTTATCATAAAAGATAATTTTTTTAAATAATAATTTTAATAAATTATTTTTTAGAAAGAGAAAACTTTTTCATAACCGAATTAAATTCTATATAAATGTAGGTGCATTAATGAAACAGGGGGTTGAGGGGGGCTACCGCCCCCCTCACACAGAACTAATTATCATATAAAACTCTTCAGAAGCCTAATATGAATTGTTTAACATAGGTTTACATAACAGTACACGTTATCTTACCTATTAATCTGCAACCTGTATTTATAGTATTAAATTTCAGGGTAAGAGAAAGTCGTGTGAGTGACAGGCCAGATTATTTTCTTTCTCTTACCCATAAGGTAGAGAAAGTATTGTTTTAGGGTCAAATGTTCGAAAGTGAGTTTTTGTTATATTTACATGTTCTGAGGTCCCCTGAATACGAAAATTATGTTTTTAGCGAATTGTCTGTGTGTGTGTCTATCTGCGTCTGTCTGTCTGTCTGTGTGTGTGTCTGTGTGTGTGTCTGTCCTATATCCGCATATCTCAAGAACTAATAGTAGCAGAAATTCCAAACTCTGTATTCTAAATGTGTATCATATAGGGATGCTACACTAAGCTTTTCGTTGAGATGAAGCAAACGGTTCGTATACAGGGACACTCAAAATTATTCAAATACATTACGTGCATGGGGGAATTGCAGGTAGGTAGAGTTTAACATCTATTGACGGTACTAAACCAAGTGAAACGAATATATATTTTTTATATGCATAAAAACATGTCTCATGGAGAATAGGGTAGGGAAATCATTGACTGTTCATTTACAGAGGTACAAAAAAACTAGATTAAAAGAACTACATTAAAAGAACTAGATAAATGTGCGCCAATCATTGGAAATTGATGGAAGAATATTTCAGGCTGGGCCATGTATATTTACTATAGGATTATATTTAGATGCACCATGTGGTCTGTATATAATCTTTGAAAGCTATACAGGGCTGCAAATATTTACGCGATAACATTCTTTTTTGTTGTTAATGGGTGTGCTTTACTAATAATATTTTACCGTTTCCAGGAAAACTGTTCGGTAATTCGATACACGGTCGCGCTCGTTGGCTTTGCCGTTACGAGTTTTCTGTGGTTTCCTTCGAAACTAGCGTAAATTTGGGCTAGGACCTCTTAGAAAAACCATACAGAGGACTCTTCTACTCAGGCCTAGAGTCCTGGTGCAGACAATTGGTCTTAATGATAACACTACCACCACCTCATAAAAATATGCAAAATTAGTTGAATTCTTTATATGTCGTCCTGGCAAAAACTTTCTGACAAAGCGACTGTTTTCTTCAATGAACAAAATGTAGACATGTGAAAAAAATCCCCTTTATATACCTACTTTAAAAACTTACTAACTACTAAGGCTAATTTGTGTTATACTTGTGAGAACTTTTATAAAATGTTGATAAAGAATGCTTCGTTAAAATAAATCGTTTTATTTCCCGAATATGAATTTTATTTTTTCATTTGCAAATTTTATTTTTTCTTTTATGATTTTGATTTTAATAAAAAAGATATCTACCAACTTTTTTTTATGTTATTGCATGAAAGTACCACAGAAAAAAAAAAGTTTTTGTTTATAGAAAAAATTAATAATAATAAAAAAATAATCTATATTGTCCAGTGAAACCTATATAAATTAGGGATATTTCCTCTCGTATCCGTATAGTATTAATTTAAATTAAGGTATACTGATCCAAATTCATCATTTGAGATAAACGTGTTTCCACCACTTGTGTAAAATAGCTTTGAATCGCTTTTTTTATATTTCATTCAATTTTGTGTCCTCTAAAATGACATTTTCTTCAAAATTGAATGTCTTCTATTTTCTTACAAAATAAGACATTGCATTATTTCTCCTCTTTTTCCAATAAAAAATTCTGGTCACCATATACATAAAAAGTAGTGTAAGTTAATAATATTTTATGTGAGGTAACTTTTTTGTTTCAGCGAGTGTAATCTCAGTTGAAATTTCGGGCCCTGCTTTAGTTACAAGTTTAAGATTTTAAATTATTTTATGAAACTTCTTTACACTCTTACTGGTGTAAGTTTAAAGAAGGAAAGAAATCCGTCATACATACATGATAATTAATACATGTAACGAATTATACTGACGGAAACGACACCATAATATAACCCCAATACGGAATCGTAGATTTACCCCAATATTTATGCACGATTTTTAACTTTTATTGGTAAGACGCTGAAAGTTAAAATGTTTTTCTCATTTTTCCAAAAATCCAGATTTTGCACTTGTTCCCTTCTTTAAACTGGTGATTTAAATACTTTTAAACTTGTTCATTAAAATATATAATTTCATAAATGATTTATTATTATTTAAGTTTTTAAACATTTACAACAATATTAAAATAGTGTTCATCTTACTTTTCCTTAAATATTTTGTATTTACTTTGCCATATTTTAATAAAAAAAAAATCAAATAGACCATTACCTACAGTTAACCAATACGCCAAATGTTAATTCTAATAAAATAAATTATTTATGTAGCAAATCGAAAACTATCATGAAAATAAATCGTAAGGTTTCTTTATTTAGTATATATATATTTAATTCTTGTATGTTTTAACTTATTTTGAGCGTACTTGCAATAATTTTTAAAAACCATTTAATTTTACAATTTATTTTCAGAAAAATATTAAAAAAATTTGCAGAGACATATCATAGGTAAATAAAAACTTTAATAATCAAACAATGTCTTTTTTTTTTTTTTTAATTTATTTATGACACGCGTGGGGAGCATATTAATGAATTCCATCATATTAGCCAGAGAAATTTTGATTCAATTATAACGCAAATATTCCTGTAAAAATCGAGAAAAAAGGGCTAAAAATCCATAGAAAGAAGCATGGGATGAGAAGAAAAAAAACTCACTATGTTAAGTGTGAGGCCATATAAAAAAATGATCGAAGCTCGGAAAGAGGTTGGTGTCGTCATGAGCTTCAGTGACTTTTCCTGTCAATTTTGACCTTTGAATCTTTCCGGTGTTAGCCTTATTATTATTATTATTATTAGAACGGAGGATTATTAGTCTGAATCTACGGATAGAACGTTGTCGCCAGCTTTACAATGGTTGAACATTTATCGAAATCGAAAATTTATCGAAAATATAATTGAATAATTTGAAAAGGATATTATAATTTGAAAAAAAAAAAAAAAAACTAATAGTCCTTCGTACTAAACTAAATTCTAATTTTGCCAGAATTTCATTTTTTTTTTTTTTTTTTAAGAAAAGAGAAAATCAATAATAATCAGTATTTATTTTAATTTTTATTTGTTGCCAAAAAAGTTTACAAGTTTTTTTTTTTTTAGGACTGAGGTTTATTAGTCTCTGAGATATTTGCGGCGTCATTTTTCAATAGTTGGACATTTATCGTAATTTAAAATTTATCGAAAATATAATTGAATAAATTGAAAGCGATGTTATTAAAAAAAAAAAAAAAAAAAAAACTAATAGTCCTCCGTCCTAAACCAAATTCTGCTTTTGCCAGAATTTCATTAAAATATTTTTTTTTTTTTTTGGAAGAAAAAGTAAAGAAAATTAATAATAATCACTATCGTTACAATCGATATCGTTTTTTTTTTTTTTAAATAATTTTGAATTAAAAATAAAAAATGCGCCTGCAATAATATAAAATAAAAATAAGTAAAATAATGAATTTAATGATTTAATTAATTAATTATTTTATTTACTTCTTTTTTTTTTTTTTTTTGAGGGGAGGGGGATAATGTGAAATAATGCTTTCACGCGAAAGATTAAAAATTACTAAATATTAAGTTTGCTCATGCATATAAAAATGCTTATTAAAACGAGTCGAAGAAGGAAGCGAAGTAAGTATTGAGTTATATTACGATAAGTACGATATATAATATGATGCGATATATTAGACCTATCGCCCAGGGTTAGTAGGTATTTTCGTTGAAAGAAATAATTTGTTCGTTCGGTGCAACTTGCACATTAGTCTCGTGAGGTACAACTTTCACATTAGTCCCTTGAGGTACAACTTTCACATTACCCCCGTCAGGTACAACTTGCACATTAGTTCCCTTTAAATATAGTGACCAGCGAAGCTGGCAAAACATTCGTTGATTCACTACCTTAATTGATTTCACATTCCGTAATTTTTGACGGGGTTATATACTAGAAAATAAATAAATAATTGAAACAAGCAACAGAGATCGTAAATGTTTGATCGCTTATTTTTAATTATCATGTTCAAACCGAAATTCTCTCGTAAAATACCAGTTACTACATTAAAAGAAAAAAAAAAAAAAAAACTTTGTTACTTTGTATTTTCACATAAATGTTGCTTCAGTAGTACTAAATTTGTAATAATGAAAGTTTTATTTTTAACCGACTTCAAAAAAGAAGGAAGGTTCTCAATTCAAACCGTATGTTTTTTTTTATGTTTGTTAGCTCATAACTTCTGAACGGATGCTCTGATTTTGATACTTTTTTTTTTGTTGAAAAGGTCTTGGTCTGAAATAGGTCCCATTGTAATATCTTTACGATCTAAAGAAAATACAGGGTGCTCAAAAAAATCAGTCCCAACTCTTTTAACTGCTAAACGGCTGCAGCTATAGTGATAAAAATGATATGTAAGTATAGCAAAGTGGCCATGCAGTACAAGGTTAAACCGCTTGCAGCTCCACCTGGTACAAAATAGCGGAGTTGGTGTTCCTATCTTGAAAACGGTTCTAGAGAAAAAAGTGAATTACAAAGTTGAGTATCATCGATTTAGTACAAAAAGATAGGAACGCTAGCATGAATGTCTAAACTGTATTAGAAATGGTTCAAGACAGGGTGGAAAATTGAATTATAAAATTGCTGAGCATTATCGATTTTGTACGAAAAGATAGTTCAGACATTGGTGCTAAAAATACAATGCTAAAAACGTGCATTTGTTTGTTCGCAATTTCTTACACTATGCACACTTGAGCTACATTGCACACGTTGTAGCGTAGCTGGTGAGACATACGCTATGTAGTTTTACGCTATGCAATTTCCTACTCTCATTGTTGTTGTTGTTGAAATTTGTTAGCTTATAACTTCGTAAGAGATTATTTAATTTTAATACTTTTTTTGTTGTCGTAATGATCTTAGCCTGAAATAGGTTTCGTTATGATTTCATTAAGATATAAACAAATTACAGGATACTCACAAAAGTCTGTTCTCACTCTAACTGCTGAACGCATGCAGCTATACTGGTAAAAGCAGTATGTAAGTATCGATTTTGAAACTTCAGTCCGTCAGCTGCAATGCATATTTTGCTCTTTGTTTGAACTTTACGCTGCGCAATTTCCAGCGCAGCGGGTGACACGTATTCACTGTAAAATTCAATATATATGCCTAACAAAATTTTTGGTTACGAATACAGCGTATCCGTTCTTTACATTTCTAAAGACTTTTTAATTTAACGTATGTTCATTCAATAGATAGTTTTTTGCTCATATCCGATAAAGGCAAGAAAAGTGACACAACTTTAAAATGCAGCATTTGAGAAAAATCAACTTAAAAATAACTTGACTAGAATAAAACTGGCACAACTGTCTCTCGAGTGGATTAATTTCTAGATGGAGATATAACTTTTTTGTTCACATTGGGTGCATTTCATGTATTTTTCAGTGACATAAACCCTTTTTGAGTTATGTCACTTTCCTTGGAAGTTGTGATTTGCGAAACGGCCGTCGAACGTCTTCTGATGTTCTGCTATATGAATAAGTTTTCACTGAAAAGAGAAAAATGAAATCTTTTTGTAAAAAAATAGAACCGACTCCAAAAAGCAACTACTATGCAAACAACTAAAATATATATATATATATTGGTATGAAATGAAATTGTAAATTGCGCCTAAAAGTATAAAATAATTTCCTTCGCCAAACAACCTATAACACTATAATTAATCATAACTTTTGAAGTCGGCGCAAAATTAAATAAAAAATTGATACCTTTATTCAATACAAAAATCAAATTATATTCAAAATACACATCTCACATGGTCACCTGCAAAACGCAGCCGAAAGCTACTTTGATTCAAGAAAAAAAAAAGATTTCGTAAGCAGCAAAAGTTGGCAAAGATACTGGTATGTGACGTCCTTGGTGAAAAAAAAAAAATCGCAAAATTATCTGGCAAACATATTTAATTTCTTTGGGATATCATGATTACTTTGATAAGGTATATTAAGAGAGTAATAGAGAATATGAAACAATACTTCGTACAATATATATTATGAAAATATACATCTTGCGTGTATATTTTTGCATTACGTTTTGATCACCAAATCCAAGAGCAACCAAGGATGATAATTATCAAAGTTATACCAAATTTGCAAAGGAAACTCTAACTTCGTAGAAACATAAATACCGCATTGTGAAGAATGTTCACTGTTCTATGTAGATTCTACTAATGGACCAATTGTATACAGTGATAAAATAATAAAGGAAACATGAAAATGGATCATTCGAGACAGCATTTCTTACTACCGATCTAAAAACTAACCTTTAAAAACTAATTAAATTTTATTTAATTTTGCGTCGACTTCAAAAGTTATGATTAATTGTAGTGTTATAGGTTGTTTGGCGAAGGAAATTATTTTATACTTTTAGGCGCAATTTACAATTCCATTTCATACCAATATATATATATATATATATATAGTTGTTTGAATAGTAGTTGCTTTTTGGAGTCGGTTCTATTTTTTTACAAAAAGATTTTATTTAAATTTCGATTATACGTCATTTCATTTATACGTCTTTTTGTGTCAGTCCCTTGAAAGACGTATAAACGGTGCTTTAATGTTTTACCTAATGTGGTAACTTAATTTCAAAAGTTTTGAATAATTTATCATTTTGAAAGCCATATTAAAATTATAGTTTTAAACTTGTTTGAGAGATAAATCATTGAGAGATAAATAATTATTTTTTTAATTTATATTTATTTATTTGTTTTGCAGTGTAGTGTTATTCTTTCTTTCCGAAAAATTTAGATAAAACAGTCATTTTTGATCAAACAAATTTGAAAAAGTCACATTAAAAATTACGGCAACATTGGATAATTATAAGATAAAAAATATGTAAGATAAAAATTAAGATAAAAAAATATGTAATCTAGCTAAAAGGTTGAAAAATGTCCGCAATTTTGTGATTCAGTTAGTAACTGTTGTTTTTGTGATTATAAAGTCTTTATCAGTTGAAAGTGAAAAGTAGTTATTTATTATCCATGTAACTTTTTTGTTTCCATCAAGCAAAATGTAATGAAACCATTATTTTCAAATAGTAGCTATTTAGTTTTTATTACTCTAATAGGAATTTAGAGAAATTTTGCTCTAACTCACTTACAAGGCCTTTTTGGAGGGTGTTTATTATTATTATTATTATTATTATTATTATTATTATTATTATTTTAATGTTAAAATATAAATAAAATAAAATAATATAAAAGTTGTACGCATTTTAGTATTTTTAGTGACATTTTCTTGAAAGTGCAACTAAAAGAAAAATGTCGGAAAAAAAATCACATAAAGCATAACACATTGAAAAAAAAAAAAATAATAATAATAAAAAAAAAAAAAAAAAAATCAAAATTTGTCAAAATTAAAATTTGATACATACTGCACACCAAAGTTATGGGATGTATATCTTAGCAAAATCTGATATGGTTTCCATGAATAGTTTTTAAATCTATAAAATTTTTATAATTGAAATTGTTTTGCCCTACTTCAACATTAAATATCTCCTAAAATAATATTTTGTCATATAAACGGTTTATTTTATTGTGTTTCTTACACATTTCTATACAAAGATTGGATTGAAAGTTGTGATGCCATGATAATAGTATCAATACAGTAATTCGGATTTTATTTTAAAAATATTAATAATAATTAAGAGACTTATAACACAAAACTAAAACCAGTTGAAAATATAATTTCTAAAGAAATACGAAACAACGCAATAAACACAGAATAAATAAATATACATAGGGCATTCCATAAAAACTGAGAGTAAAATCATGTAAAATCAAGAAATATATTTACAGCAAAAAATACATCATACTTTTTCAAAATACCTTCCGTCAGATAATATGCAACGGTCCAATCATTCAACCCACTTTTCAAAACAAGTAGAGGAGCCCTTTTCTGGAAGCTGCTTCAAAGAACCCTCCACTGCTGAAATAACTTCAGAATCTGTATTAAATTTTCTGTCATGGAGCTTCTCCTTCAACGTCGGAAACAGCCAGAAATCGCATGGTGCGAGATCTGGACTGTAAGGGGGATATCGCATGATTTTAATATTGCATTTACTAAAATATTGCTGAACAGAAGTAGCGACATGTGGGTGAGTATTATCGTGATGTAATGTCTAATTCCCTACCAGTTCATGACGCTTTCTCGATATGTGTTGTCGCAAAGTTTTCAAAACTGAAACTTAATATTCACCATTCACAGTAGTTTTTGGAGGAACTGCATGCTGATAGATTACACCTTTATCATCAAAGAAAATAATCATCATGACCTTTCCAGTAGAATTGGTTTGTCGGATTTTTTTCGGAGGCGGAGAATCAGTATGTTTCCATACACTTATTGCAGACTTGGTAAGGGGATCATAATGATGCACCCAAGTTTCATCACCTGTTATTACAGTCTTTAGGAGATTTGGATCATTTTGAAGCATCTGTTTTCATTCACAACATTGGTGAATTCTTGTTTTCATTTGTTCTTTATTAAGGTGATGACGGACCTATCTGGAACAAACATAGCGAAGCTGTAAATTGTTGCGTAGAATGCGAAATATCAACGTTTTCGAAACGTTTGTTGATACCGCTATATCCTCACATGTCATTCGACGATTTTCTTGAAGAATTACCCACACAGTGTTAACATTTCGATCATTCACAACACTTTTTGGTCACTCAGGCCTAGGAGTCAGTTCTGCAGACAAACGACCTTTCTTGAAATCACCATGCCATCTAAAAATCGTAGACTCACAAAAACATTTGTGTTTGTAAGCTTCTTTCATTAACTTAACTGTTTCTGGAGCTATTTTGCCCAAACGGTAGCAAAATTTTATGGCACAACGCATTTCGTTTTTTAACTCTGAATCACTCATCTTCATTTCTGTAGGGCAAATAAAACAGTTCTTTAAACAAGCTCGGAAATAGGAAAATAAAATCGTCTGCTTCGTTTAGAATTTTGTATAAACGTACAGTCGGTAACAAAAGTGTCCGAACACTAGCAAAAATTCTTATGTAAAAAAAATACACTTCATACGGTTTTGTTAAATAAATCCTTGTCGAATCCTGTTCTTAGTCAGTGTAAGAACATGATTCAATAAGGATTTATTTAACAAAACCGTATGAAGTGTACTTTTTTTACATAGGAATTTTTGCTAGTGTTCGGACACTTTTGTTACAGATTGTATAGTTAACAGTTTGAAAAAATCGCCTGCACTTCTATTTTTTAGTTTCGCTGTGTTGCCACTACATAAAAAAATAACTCTCAGTTTTTATGGAATGCCCTTTGTATAAATAAACTAAACTAGCTAAATTAAAAAAAAAAAAAAAAAAAAAAATGTACTTAACATTTTTTTCCCCACACTTAACAACTTAGTGCAAAATAGGAGCGGTCCCCGTAGAACATAATGCTTTTTTCTTTGCGATTTGAACTTTACTATGCAACATAAATATACATATATATATATATATATAATGCAGAATATAATTTGTTTTGTCTTAGTGAAAGAAGAATTTTCGAAAAACGAATTTTTTCGTACCTTCGGTATAATATGTTTACTTCTTTAACTCCGATCGGAAAACAGAGAATTTTTTTTTTATATATATTTCTATATTAAGCAAATACGTTGATAGTAAAAGAAATTCAACCTTTTTTTCCCGAGGAGATGCTTTTCTTTATTTAAAAAGGAATTTGTTTCTTTATAGAAAATTTTTAGAATGTAATTGATGTAGAAATATAAAACTACGACAGTAGAAACGAAATTACTTTTTAATATTTTATAAAAATATTTAAGTAATATATTTACGTACTAAAAATATATATATATTGTTTATTTCCATAACATGTTATTTTTAATTATCACGTAATTATCATTTATTATTTTTATCTAATATTGTAAAAATATTAAAAAATAAATAAAATAAAATTTAATTATTAATAATTTGTAAAAAAGTGTTTAATAATATGCTTACAAAAAAAAAATATATGTTTATTTATTTTGTGATTATTAAACTGGTTTTGTTTATTTTTAGTATGTAAAAATATTAAGTAAAAAAAAAAAATCATTATAATATTTTTTAAATATTAAGAAAAAACTATTACGGAAAATATTTTTTAAAAGCAATTTTATTTTATGTGCTAGAATATTCTGTACACCTTATTATTATTTTTTTTTTTCTATTTTTTTTTTTTTTTTTTTTACGAAAGAAGATACATTTTGTATTCTAGTAATTAAAAGATATTTTTTTATATAAATATTTAAGATATGTATTTCAAAATATATTAGGAAAATACATTCTAAATTTTGCCGTTTAGCATCAAGAAAATTCTACTTGTAAAATAATTAAATAACAAATACATTAAATTGTACAAGCAATGCAGCATATATGCAAACAATGCATAGAAGTCATGCAGCAATTAGCGCTTACATGGCGGATTTCGTAGAAAAGCCGGCACGCAAATTTGCAGCCTCTCGATTATAGAATATCGACAAATTAAGTTACCTCCATCGCATGGCACAATACAAAATGGCATATACATGTTATGTGGATTTAATGAATAGCGATACTTTGTTCCATGGTGGTTTCTCGTTTCTAAATTTCGAAAGCGTATTTTGGATGATTTTTTCCCTTTTGCCCAGAACTTCATCTTTCAATAAAAGAATAGAAATTTTTAAAACTAAATCACTAGAAGATACCAGCAACAAATACTTCTTTAAAATGTGCTGTTAATATTGTCTTCAGTATCTACTAACTGTATTTGCTGAAATTGTCAAATGACACCCGACACCATAATTGAAAAAACGACCATGTTTAACCATTGAGCATAAGCAGTTTACGTTTAAGTCTTCAGAGGATCTTTTACACAGCAGTGTGCGACCACTGAAAAAACGTTTGGCAGTTATGGAACGTACTAAAAAATTACAAACTGCAAAAGTTCTCACAGCCCCAGTAGCACATAACGTTGTTATAACTAATTTTCCACTGTTCAGATTCATTTTCAACGCTATAACAACGTTATGTGCTACTTGGGAGTAGCTCACCATCATCGTAGGCAATAATTTATTGACTTTTGTGAGCAGTGTTCTAGGTCTTGCAGCTTTACAATGACATAGTTGATTGATGAATATATCTGGCAGTTGTAATTAGATTCACTTGAATATTTTCGGACACACATGCAGCTGTTCTCTGAAGATTTCTTTCAACTAACCATTAGACTGTCCTTTTCTGTAAATGTCTTAGACCCAGTCGAACCAAACCTTGTGTAATACTTTCCTCTTTGTATGTTTTACCGGACAACTATATGTTCAATGGTGAACAAAATTTGTCGGGAAAATTTTTATTGGTTTACATTTCGTTATTATTGTCCTATTATATGGTTTTATTGAAAACACGCGATATTTGTAATATTTGTCTTGAGGCAAATATCTTACTTTTCAAAAGCTATTACATTACATGCATGTAGAAATAGAAAACTCGTAGTCAGTTAAATCCATGCAATATATTTAGAATATTTTCCCTTTTCATCAAACAACAGAATGTCTGATTACTTAAGAGAGGTCTCTGAATTTTCAAAGTTAGATCTTTATAACATTGCATTCCTCAGATACAAAATAAAACATATTGGAAATGGCGTTTGATACATTAAATTTTACAATGGTTTGTAAATTTAAAATAAATATTTTGGGGATTTTTATTAATTTGTTTATTTCAAGTACTGTTTGGTTCTAAATATCTTAATAAATAATAAATGTTTATAACAAAATGAATGTAAAATAAATTTGCAAGTTTGCATAAAAGCATTCTGTATATAAATGCACATGTACAATACTGGATAATTATCAAGAAATTAGAATCTTATTACAGAATTTTGACAAACGCTATATTAACTTAATATGTTTTTAATTCTAAGTGTATTACCTTTCACGTTTGACTGTAAGTCAAATTCTTTAAATTAGTTATTAAATTCCTGGTAATATATATTTGCTTATGTAAACATACAAAAATTTAAATACTCTACAGGAAACTGCAACTTAAAATGTATAGATTTTACACCATTACTTGTAAATTATCTTATTTATATTACTAGTCTGCATTGTTTAACAAAGTGTCAAATTATTTGTTGCTTACTTCATTTGCAATTTTACAAAATAATTTTATACGTACTCATAAGTTTACAGATGTCTGTTTAATGTATTTCTGTTTAACAAACTAATGAATAATTCTACATTAACGTGTTTAAACGAAAGTTGAAATGCACATATTTTTAAATGTATTATTCGATAGTTTTTTCCATATTGTTAAAGCGATTAGCGTAAGTTTTCAAATATGAGAGAACTATTATATTTAAAAAATAAAATTACATTTATTTGCATCTATTTTATTGAAGAAAATGTCATTCTGTATTACATTATTTTATTTTTGTTGGCATCATGTGAAATAGGTAAAATATAAAACTTTTTGGATATTTGCATTGAAAAACAATAATCCGAATTATTGTATTCTGAAGATTTTTGAAATGATTTAAGTATTTGGAAATAAATATGAAGACTCCTATTTTTTTTATAAGTAAATAAATTTTATTGCACGTGATATAAAATTTCTCAGTCAACCATTTACATTAGAAGTGGAATCTATTGGAAAACTGTTCTGTATATGCATATTTTTTGTGAAAAATTAAATCAAGTAAAATTTTTATGTTCTTTATAAAAACTCCGAAACGTTTTTTTGAAATTTTGGGTAAATAGTCATATTTGCCAATTATATATATTATTTGAATATATCTAATTATCAAATGTATTATTAACTGGTATTTTGTGGCCATAAGAAAATTACTTTATACTTCCGAATATACAAAATTTGCTTTGTATGAATTGTTTAATGAAATTAGAATTTATCTAAATGATTTACCATTGTAACTGCATATGATTTTTCATCTCAGGAAAATACAGCTTTAAATATTGAATATAAACCAATTTTCTGCTGTATAGACGGCATCTTCGGATATAATATATGAAAAGAAATCATTGATGATTTAGAAAATGTATTATAATTAAATTTTCTTTTAAGCACGATTCAGGAAACGCTATGATAATTATTAAAGTGCAGGATGCTATGACACTAAACATCAAGATGTTGTGATAAACATTGAAGTTTTTATGAAAACTACTTATACAAACCAAATTAATTAGATTAAGAGTGGTAACAAACTGTTAATCAGTAATCTCTAATAATATTAATAATTTGACAATAGAAAAGTGTGTCTTGTGATGAGAGCAACTTACAAATTTTCCTGAAATGCATTCTAAATTTCATTTTTTATTTATTTTTTTCTATATATAACTTCTCTTGCACTCCTTTAAACAGACGTTGTTCGAATTTAGACTACAAAGATGTACCGTATAGTTTATTTATTTATTTATTCATTATATATATATATATATATATATATATATATATATATATATATATATATATATATATACAGCCTCAGGTAGTTCACAGAAAGTGTTAGGGCATAAGTATTTCTGGTTGGCTGTAGGTAGAAAAATAAAAGTTCATTAATAATTCTATTTAAAAAGGCTATATTGTGAAAACTTGACTTCTAGGTGTTAAAGTGAACCAGAAAAGTATATATCTCATTTAATACATATTAATGAAACATACGCGTTAAGTTCATCGTTGGTGTATGAAAATGTTTGAACATGAAATTGTGGAAAAACAAATACTGAATGAATTTAAAAGCCATTTATTGCTTGTGCAAACAGTGACCAAGTATGAAAGTATCCGCAAAAGAAGCTTTAAGTAAATCAGAAACAAATTGAATTTACGAATCTATGGTAACTTCCAGATACGGTATGAATCCAAACAAAAAATTTTGGCTTTAAACTATTTTCTACTTTCTGAGTTTATTATTATGAATATAACCCAAAGTTTAATATAAATTTAATTTATAAATAACTTAATAATTCGTCACTTGTATTAATGTTATTATTATTATTATTATTATTATTATATCGGCACGTTTTGTTGCTATGTTAATAAAGAATTAAATGTATATTTTAGTCTTATAAAGTAAAATGCAATTGTTTAATTAAAATTTTATGTTTTCATACAGTTATTTATTTGCGTATACAATTTTATTTTCTTATGAATTCTTTGTGATATAATATATATATATATATATATGTGTGTGTGTGTGTGTGTGTGTATGAAGTAATTTGACATTACATTTTAAATTCAACATTGTTACTTTTTACGATAAAATTGCCTTTTCTAAAAGATTGTTATATCTTTATTTATTTTCATTCAATTTGCTTGGTATAATAAAATGCATAATTTTACTTAATATATATATATATATATATGTATATATATATATATATATATATATATATAATAGAATTAACCTTTCTTCCTCATATAAGTTAGACATGAAACACAATTATTATTATTATTATTTTTAATTTGTTATTAAAGCATAACTTTCTTATTATATCCTTAAATTTATGATTTCTCGACTTTCAACATAATAGTATATTTTAATTAAATATTAAAAATTTATATAAAAAACACATAGTTTTGTAAGTTTTTTTATTTTAAAAACAACTGTTAATAAAAATTCTCGATAATTAAAAGGAGTGCAGCAATTTAAAATTTGCTCACCAAAAACTGTAAAGATTCTTAAATAATTTAGGTTTAAATAAACTAATTTTTTCACTCAAAATGAAAATTTAAACAAGTGATTCACGAAATTCGATCAAGTAGATTCTCATTTAATGACTTCCTTTTCTAATTTAAACTTTCTCTTGTTAATTGCTAATCTTTTTTTTTTCTTAAATCAAAGGCTCGTGTTAATTAATGATGTAGAGTGTAAAATCTTGGAGTAAAGATACTTAACTAATTCAGTTTATTACTATTACCTCTGCACTTGATAAAATGAAGAATATGTGTTAAAAAAATTTCCTGATTTTCATTGTTATTTTAAATTCCAGAAAGATTTTCTGTGTATCACATACAAGGCAATAAAATCGAAACTATTTTTAAATCAAACAGTATTTTTATTTATGAGATTCAAAACAAATTTAATTGTTGATTGAATTAAAAGTATTAGTCTAAAAGGAAGAGGTGAATACTTTTTTGGAGACATATGTCTGATTCACATTCATTATGTTTATCTGGTTATTGTATATTATAATTTTCCGAAAATTCTGTACATTATTATTATAAGAATACATAAGATTTATTCTAAATTACAAATCATGAATATTTTTATCTAATTTTACAATGTGTACAAAGCTTCAATAGGGAAAAATATATCTATAATAAATAATGATATCTGCAAAATAATTTATATTAAAAAATATGGCGTTTAAAAGATTTAGTTACAGAAATCTATAAAATTAAACATTATTAAATAAATAAATATATATATATATACAAAATACCCAGGAAAACAAACAAGTATTATCTACAAACAGTAATTATTTATATTGTATTTAATGGTTATAAACAATTACCCATTGGCGATACTTGAAAAAAAAAAGAATTAAAATATTTTAAATAATTATTAGTATTTATTAATTAATTAAAAAAAATACCCTTTCAAAATTCGAATTTAAATTATATATGTTATTGATTATTACGATATATAATATCACTACCACCATCATTAACATAAAGAATATTCAATAAAAATATTCATAACTGCAGTTATTCCGGATAATCTCTGTGTTCCCTATTAGCCTCTACAGATCTTTAAATAAATAAGAACTAAATAATAATAATTAAAAAAAAAAAAAAAAAAATCAGATGCGAATGGACAATATCCGTTTTCTTCGGTTCGAGGCTAAATCATACCCAACATGTGACTTCTGATTTTCCAATGAATTTCCTTCTAGGATACAAATACATCCCAATGGAATGCAAACATGCAAACATTTCCCCATAAAGCATAAATGTAAACTTTATAATTCTGCATTTTCCCCTGTAGTAGTCACATGTCAAGGGTTATTAACGCGGATAAAGTCCATTGATTGTATATTATTCTGACATGGTCTTATGATATTATATAAATATGATGATGTACTTTACCACATCAAATATGTAGATGAAGAAATCACCCCAGAAGGAATAATTATTATCAGTGATTTAAAAAAAAAAAAAAAAAAAAAAAATCTGAAGAAAGCGTATTAATATGTAAAAGTCACTATATTAAATTCATTAAATATATATATATATATATATATATATATATATATATATATATATATATTTAAAATCAACACCCAGCGATTTATAAAAATTTCCTGAATTATTTTTGACAAAACATTCTAGAGTAAGATAAATTATTTTAAAAACCAAAAGTTATAATTTAGAAAACTTATAGAAAGCGATAAAGTAGAAAAATTCTTGTTATAGATAACTAAAATACCATCGGGAAGGATGCAACAAAATGTAACAGAATAAAAATATATAGAACTAAGCTGTACATAAAACTATACAAAATGTTATGGTATTAGGAAATTGTATTAAAAGAATTATGCTCATGAATAACAAACAAAAGAAATCTTTATAAGTAAACAACATAATTTTAAAAAATATTCTAACTGTGTATAGTACAAAAAAAAAAAAAAAAAAAAAAAAGAAAGAAAGAAAGAAAGAAAGAAAAGAAAGAAAAACATGCCATTATACAATTAAAAAAATTGAGAATACGGTCAACACGAAGCGGCAAGACAGGTGTTCATAAATTTTATGCTATGGTTTTAATTAGAAATCATGCAAATCACTGTGGTGTTGGAAAATTTTCAAAATAAATGTATAATGCATATTTTTTTTCTCCAGTATGATGCTTAAAAAGGTCTATGACGATCAAAAAATATATCTTTTGTAGGATTTCATAAAATTGTTACTTTCAATAAATATTTAAATTTTCTGAGTATAACATTAATTTCAGTAATTTATGCATTTGTTTAAAATGTTTTAATATCATATTCTTTTATGAAATAAATGTATCTATTACATACTAGACTAAAATATACAATTTAATATATCTATTCCAAGAAAAATTCTAGCAAACCTGAAGTAAAATAATTCTTTCATAAACTTATTATTTGGAGGAGAATTTATGCATTCATAGTATAGTTTATGTCAAGATTAACTGCAAACTACTTATTTTTTAACTGAAAATATTTGCACATTCAAGTTTATCGTTCGTAGGAATAGGCTAATAATAATAATAATAATAAAAGTTTATCGTTAACAAGAATTTTTATAGGAAATAGGAAGCAGTTTAAATTCATATAAATTCATATATTTTACGCTAAATATTTATATATTCCATGGAAATAGTTTTACCTTAAAAAAAAAAAAAAAAAAAAAAAACTCGTGTCTTCAAACTATTTTCTGAAATTCTCTATGTTAATAATAAGTAAATAAAAGAGATTTTATTTAATTTTGTAGAGAAGTTTGAAAAGATATTTTGTATCATGATTTTTCTTTCTATAAGCGAAATTAGTTAAATGCTTGAAAACAAAATTAACTAATTTATATAATGTAGTGAAAAATAATAATAATAATAATAATAAGAAGAAGAAGAAGAAGAAGAAGAAGAAGAAAATAAGAATCTATAGAATTAATAATAATAATAATAATAATAATAAAATATTGGGAAAAATTAAACAGAAGCAAAAATAGCAAATATTACGAATGTACATAATATTGCTAAAAAGAGGCAGATTCTTTTTCGTGCTTTCATATTGAAATTAGTTTCAAATATGATAAACTTTAAAATTACAAATTCCCCTTGATTCTTACACCAGAATATTTGTATGGTAATTTTTAATTTATTAACCTTTTAATTTATTCCGGAGTATTTTTGGCCCCGCCTTTATTTCGTACCACTTTATTTATCGAAAACTTTTCTTCAATATATAGCTTCGATACAATAAGAAAAATGTACTCTTAAAAATTATGTGTATACTTGCCAACCTAACCCGGAATATTGTTAGTTCCCGCCCTTTTCGTATATCACTTAATTTTTAGAGTAATTCTCCTGAAATATATTTACGATTAAATAAGAACTAAAATACTCTAAAAAAAGACTGATGTAAAAAAATAGGCAGAAAGGGCGGGACTAACAATCTACTGGGTTAGGTTGGCAAGTATGTAAATGGTATGAAATAATGGCAGGGCTAAAAATACTCCGGAATAAATTACAATTTTGGCTTCTATGTTAATAGTGCCAGCATACTATTAAAAATTCCGAAAGAAAAAATGCTGGTGGCAGAATCAAGGAAAGAATGTGTTCTGTGACAACCCTTATTATGAAATGTTAAACATTCTGCGGAAAAAAGGATGTGCGTACATATTTAAATTAATCAAAAATATTGTCTGCGACCACTCTGGTTAAGAAACGTTAAACATTCTACAGAAAAAGGCGGGTGTACCTATTTAAATTAGTCTCAAAGAACTTATTAGCATCTTTTCGCATTCATCTAGATTATTTAGTTATTATTTATCTACAAAACGTCATTTTAATACAAGTTTAGCAGCAGAGTGAAAGTAAAAAAAAAATAAATAAATAAATAAAATAAAAAAATAAATAATAATGTGTCTTAGTTAACGTCAAATTGATAAACGTCATTTAAATCCATTAAAATATCTGGAAATCTTTCCATGCAAAATGGAGTCCATAAAATAAAATAATGGCATATTTGCTTGTCTCAGAGGTATTTCAGAAATCTCCGTCGCTATTGATGCAGTTACGGATTAGAAACTTTACATAACATTGATTTACTTAATATAATTGGCATTTCCTATTAGATTTCATTAAAGTATTTTTCCGTAAAATGCAATGGTATTTGACACAACTGCAGTTCATTTAAGTACATAATGAAAAGTTATTTACTTAATTTAATTAAGGAATTTTATTGAAATACAAATTATTTAAACGTCTGAAAATTCTAAAAAAATAAAAAAAATAATTAGACAGTTGGATGTCATTTCTATTTAAATTCAAATGATGTTTTAGGAAATTGCCAAATTCCTTATTTACCGTTTAGTGCAAAAAAATAAATAAATAAATAAATAAATAAATAAATAAATAATAATAACAATAAATAAAAAATAAATTTTAACCCATATTTCACCATCGTCCTAAAAATAGGACATCATGCATAAGTGGCATTTATATAAATTCTTTTGAATATTTTATTTCAAATTAAAGGCGATATATTATTTAAATGTTCAATAAACACATATGTATCTTTATCGTTAGTTTAAATTAACGTTTAACACATATATATATATATATATATATATATATTAATTTTTAAAATGACGATTTTTGAAGATTTATTCATTACATTTTCAACACAATATTATTTGAAAAGGTTTTACGTTCTAGAATAACAGTCATATAAATTTATTGAGGTAATATTTTACACTTTTGTACTGGTAAAACAATTATATAAAAAAAATATATCTAGATTGTCTGTTTTTCTTATATTTCCGACTGTCCTAAACCATTAACCTATTTTTAGGACAGCCTGTACCAATTAAACTAAAGAAAGGTTGGTAAGTTTTTTTTTTTTTGATTTTTTGTGTATACATAGGCTTAAAGAAGCATATATTTAAGCTTTTATAAAGAATAAAAAATATTTTTTCAGTGATTGGTACGGTATGGGTTAAAAAAAATATTTACAAATATCTTCAAAAAATTTATAAAATATATTTTTCTATGTATATTTAAAACTGCACATTTTCCCCCTAAATCCTGTGAAATCGGATGAAATTAGCTGCATAAAGTACTAAAATAAATGTCCGACTACATATCCACAACATCTTAATCTTCAGATTTTTATATATATGTGTGTAGGTATATATATATATACATTTTTATATATATACTCATGTTTGTGAAAAGTTTAACACCAAGAATAAATAAAGCAATTGAGTTGAAAATTTTAGCATTTGTAAATTATAGTGTGATAGTAAATATTAAAATTTCACTACACATGAGTGAGCTGAGCAG
The DNA here is from genome assembly GCA_963930645.1 of Salticus scenicus. NCBI lineage: Eukaryota > Metazoa > Arthropoda > Arachnida > Araneae > Salticidae > Salticus > Salticus scenicus. The sequence continues at coordinate 60,390,479 of OZ005650.1, read as the reverse complement.
AACCCTCTGAACTGTTGCTGAAATTGTATAAATAGAGATCTTTAGCGAGACATTATGTTTATCTGCTAGATGTAAACGTAAGATGAGACATATCAATGCCTCACAGTGACATTTTAACAGATTATGGAATTTGAACGGGGGCGAATCATTGACCTTCGTGAAGGAAAACTTTTCTATTATGTAATATCAACTCGTGTAAAGTGTAACAGCAGCACAGTGATGCGAATTTGCATTCATTTAGCCGTCGAGAATCAGACAAGTTGAAAATGAAAGTGTGATGATAGGTACCTGGTACACATTGCGCTGACGGACCGTAAAGCTTCCTCTAGACATAAACGTAAGTTAAGGCATAACAATGTCTCTTAGCTGAAACAGGATGGCATTTTAACAGTTTATTGAGCTTGAATGAAAAGCATTATCAGCCTTCATGAAGAACGATTTTACTTTCGTACAATATCAACTCTTGTACAGCGTAACAACAGCACAGAAATGCTAATCATTGATCCGACGAGAATCAGACAAGTTGAAAATCAACGTGCGATGATAGGCGCCTAGTACGCTTGGCGCTGACAGACAGCAAAGCTTCATCGAGACAGTTGACACCACTTTAAGTGCATAAATGTCTGCTTCATGAATTCGACAACGTTTGCTGTGCCGTTGGTTGTATGGAAGAACTTTTTTATACAATATCCTCCTCACGCAAAACAGTCGATGCCTGCATCTGCAATGGGCTCACGGATATTGAGACTTGGGTACAGATTAGTAACAAGCGTTTTTTTCTCACAATCCCACGTGTGGTATGGTGATTGCCATACGCACATTAGATGGCATGCCAAATAATAGTATCTTCTGGAGTGCAATGTTGAACATCATAGTGAACGAACAGCCAGTGATATGGTCAGGGGTTGTGTATCTTGGAAGTTCTCAGCTGCTACGAATTGTTGGTAATCTTAACACTAATAAGTACATCAGTGAAGTGATGGAGTACAAAGTTGTCCCTTTCCTTCGAAGCATTCCTGGATCTATCATTCAACAGGACAATTCTCGTCCATATTTTGCAAGGAATGCTCAAGTCTTCTTTTCTGAAAAAAAAAAGATTCTTTTTTGACCTGCTTATTTTCTGGATATTTCACCTATTCAACATGTGTGAGATGTTGTTGGTCGGTGTCTCGGATGTCACTTTTCTCCAACAGCTTCTACAGATGAACTTTGGGTTTGCATACAAGCAATATGAAATGATCTTCCCTATGAAAACATTCAAAATCTGTTTGACTGTATACCACGTCCTATAGCAGCACTTTTACAGCGTACGGTGGCAACACAAAAAAAGAGATTTCAGGTATTTATTATTATTATTATTATTATTATTATTTAAATTTAATTACTTATTTGTACCAGTAACAGTCGTTTGTGTATTAAAATGCATTAGTTTTTGAATATTCCTTCATGGTTTTCCAATTTTCATAAACATGTGTGTATATACAACTATTCCATATTATTTGCAAATTTTGTAAAGTTTTAATGTTTTTGTAAAGTTATCATTTTTTTTAATATTGTTTATTTTCAATAATAATTTCAAAACAAAATGCTTATATTGCAATTATTCAAGATTTTTTGCAAAACTAATACCATATTCCATATGATCATTTATGGACACGGGTGTTCCGTATTTCCCTTCATAACTATTCCATATTACCCGGTTGGTCCATATTACCAAAAAACAGGTTCATTTACTTACTTTTTTTTTTTTTTTAACTATACATATTGCATGTAATTTCTATTTTCTGCACCTTAAAACCATCAAAACACATTAACAACAGATGAAAGTTTGTAATAGTCGAATCCACAATGATGAAAAATATTCTTATGGTGATACAGAGCTGCCAACATTTTTAATTTTTAATTCAGAATTGACACCAGTATTCTTAAATGGAACATGTTATGTATAGTTTCGACGATTAATATTACCGAAAACAGTTATAAAAATTTTCCGGTTTGAAGTCTCCCTTGAAAAACGGAAGACTTGGCACCTATGGTAATATATATATATATATATATATATATATATATATATTTGTTTATGGGCAAAAAAATGATAGTCCATAACTGGTAAATCGTGCAAAATAAGATGATTATCTGTATTTAGGGGATATAAAAAAATACTTTAAAATTAGAAATTACAAAAAATTATAAGTTTTATCAAACCTTATCCAAAATTTTGTTGTCTTCACTCAATATCTTTGAAAGCAACAATAAAAGTGA